>CM061135.1:141466180-142189292 GCA_030789695.1 Scilla litardierei
GACCAAGGGAGGAAGCCAAGGGGAAAGCAAGGAGGGGGAGGGGGCCGGTCGTCGCCGGCTGGCGGCAGCAGCAGGGCCGAAACCTGCTGCCCCCCTTTCTTTGTTTTGAGAGAGAGATAGAGAGGAGATAGAGAGAATGGAGAGAGAGAGGGGATCAAGGGAGAGAGGAGGAAGGGGATTGCTTCCGGAGGAGGTCGTCGTCTTCGGAGATGGCCGTGTCCGGAGGTGGCCATGATGAGCTTGATGGGTTCATGGGTTTTCTTGGTTTTTTGTTGATTTTTAGAGAGAGAGAGAGAGAGAGATAGAGTGAGATTGAGAGGGATTGAAGGTGGGGAGATGAAGGAGGATGATAGGGGAAGGTGGAGGAGCTCACCGGAGATGGCTGAAATTTGGCCGGAGCTTTCACCGGAGTGGGGAGGTTTGCTGATGAAGAAGGAGGGTTAGAGGGAGGGGTTATATAATGTTTAGAAACTAATTTGTTAATTAGGCTCATTTAATATTTAGTCAAAAAGTTAGATTAGGATATGATTTGGTTTTTAGACTAAGTTAGGAAAATGTTAAACGGTTCTCCCCTCACATGTTAGTCATGTTTAGGGTAATTAGTAATTAGGTTAATGTAATTAGTAATTAGTAATTGTAAAAAGTGATTAGGGGATGTAATTAGTAAAACGGAGGAATACAACCCTGTTTTCACATATGACTCCGAAAAATTATGAAAACATACCCAGAGGTTCGTATCGTCGCGAGGATTGTGAATACGAGATTCAATTTGGGGTTTGAGCTATGGAAATACGAGTTTTGGGCCAAAACATTTAGGAAGCGGGTTTGCGGGTTCTCCATTGATTTGACTTCAGAAAATTACGAAATTAATGTGGAAAACCCTAAATGATCATAGAGAAACCGTAGAAGTTTGAAAACATTTTGATGATGTTTGTATAGAAAATTAATTCATTAAGCCAAAACAGTAATGAGTGAAACCCGAACTTACTAAAATACTACATAACTAGTTTGATACTTCAAAATATTTTTATAAGAAATTTTTGAAATCATAAACTCCTGGCGAACCATTATAAACTAGTTTAATAGGTTAAACACGTAAATGTTGTGTTGATGAAAACAGACTGTTACAATGTGACTGTGGACCCTAGAGTGGTAGGAAGGGAATTGAGGAGGTCCACAGGTGCAGAAAGTGTGCTGGCAGCAACAAGCTCCGAGATAGGTGAATCGGTGGGCTCAGGAGAGAAAGAACTGGCTGGCTCTGAAGGGGTGGAAGAAGTAAAATCAGGAGCAGCAGATTCAACCGTGCCCTCAGGTCTGGGCACGGCAGAGATAGACGTAGTAACCTCCGGGGTAGAGGTGTGGACAGTCCCCGAGGTCTCTACGGTGGTGGTGGTGGTGGTGGTGGTGGGAGCACTGACAGAAGTGAAAACAGAAGTGCTCCCTGGTGGGGGTGGGTGTGCAGGCTGGGCTGCCACGAGGGCAGCAATGTCAGGCTCATCCTCGTCAGAACTGAGTACCCAATCGTCGATGTCGACGACGACTGGTGCTCCAGGTGGCTCAAGGACGTGGATGGGGGATAGGAAAAATGCGGGGAGTGAGCCAGTCAAGCGTGACTGGGGCGACATGGGTGAGGTCGGGGTGGGGCAGGTAGAGGAGCTGCTCGTAGTGGGTGCCTAGAAGGTGAATCCAGTGATGCTCACCGTGCGGCCTAAAGATGGACATGTGTGTGAGTACATCCATCATTAGGCGTGTAGGCCCGGTGGGAATTGCCAGACGTGCAGGAAGTGCGAGGCTGAGCATCTGGGCGAAAATGGTGAAAAATCCGTTGCAGCAGATATCGGTCGCAGTGTGGGCGGTCTGAAGGAGGCGATGACATAGCCAGTGCGCTGCGTTGGAGAGTTGTAAGGGTGTAGGGTACCGTCGGGGTGGAAGCGCAGAAGTCGAGTCATCCACATAAGATGGGAAAGCTCATGCAGGGAGAGCGTCCCGACCTCTGGCCTGGAAAAGAGTGTGGTGTCGAGGTGGTGCTGGGTGTAGCGGAGACAGGGGTGGGCGAAACAAGAGGATTTTGCCCTACTTGGGTGATATCCTCATAGACCAATGATGTGATGCCAATACTGCTCAGCATCAAATGAAGTGGGCTCGAAGTCTGGGGAGAAGGCGAGGGTGCGGTCGAGGATGGCGGGAAATTGGAAGTGGGCATGGAACATGGCGTGCGTGACCAGTACGTCTTGGTCGAGCAGCTGGAAGCTAATGCCATCACCCATCGGGGTGAAGAAAATAGAGCTCAAAACCTCAAGGGTGAGGCGTGTGTAGGTGCGGGCGTGGATGGTGAGGAGGCGGTCAAAACCAATGACATGGTAAAGCATATGGACACCCTGTAGGAGTCCAAGCCATTGGAGGGTGGGGATGTGAGCGAAGCGGGTGGGGACGATCGTGCGGTTGGACATGCCGGTGAAATGCTCGCGGTGAGCGTCGTCCCTAAAGACGATATCATACATCCTCAGGGTGGGTGGTGGAGGGACTGGACGGGATGGAGGAGCGGTAGTGGGGATGGGTGGAGCGGTAGTGTGGGTGGTGTGTGGGGCCTCTATGGCTAGAGGTACGGGGGTAGGAATCGTGATGAGTCGGACAGTGACGACGAATCATCCAAGTACGGCTCGGGTGTGGGTGAAGGCGAACGCCATGGGCATCATGCTGGCCGAGAAGAGGAGGGACCAGAGGTGGCCTTCCTCTTCGCCGGCTGAGGCTTCATCGGCCTAAGGCGAGGAGGCATCGTGCGAGGGTGGAAAACTACGATGATATGGTAATAAAAAATAAAGTATGGAGAGAGTATACCAACACCGGACATAGATGTGAAAGCGAAAGTGGAATGCACACGTGCGAAGCCTCGAATCTGAGCTATCCCCCAAGCTGATCCAAACCCAGATCCTCGAATCCACGAAGAAGCTCCAAGTATACCTGCAATAAGATATGAAAATAGTATTAGGCAGTTTCGAAAATTAATCGAGTTTGGGGATCAAAAATAGAAAAAATTAGGGTTGGTGATGATTTGGATAAGGGGGAGATGGGGGATGAGAGGGATGAAGAGGGGGGGTAGTGTAATGCCCTGCTAAGCTACTGCACAAGTACTAGAGGGGGGGTGAATAGTACTTTAAAATAATTAAGAGGCTAGTTCCTAATTACTTGCAAACTCTACCAAACAATGCGGAAAATGCGGAAATGTAAATGTTAGACAACAAAGAAAACAATTGCAAACAACGATATTACTGGGTTCGGATCCACCCAAGTCTCCCCGACTTGTTCCCGGTGATCCTACGTCCCAACCACCCGGATCCCCTCCGGATACTTGAGTTAGAAACCCTAACTCAAGATTTCCACTATGAAATACTTGTGAAAACCCTCCACAAGTCAAATCATACACAAAGTAATTTGTGACTCCCACAACCCGGGATCACAACCACACTCTCACAACCGAGAGTGAAACTTACAATATGAAATTGAAATGAAATAAGAAATTTCTTACCGACAAAATACCTATGCCTTGAGTAATGCTTACGAATTAGGGCAAGGATGATTTTGAGGAAGAAGAAGTGGCACCAAACCCTAGCTCCAAGATGTAGATCAGCGATGGAGAGCTATGGGAATGTTGGTGACCTAGAATCAAGCACTTGGCTTGGCAGGCTTCACACTCAATGAATCTCTCTTTGGAAGTAAGAGTGAGGAGAGATTATTGAATGGAATGAAAGAGCTTTGAATGAGCTTGGAATGATTTCTCTTGATCTCTAAACTTGCAATAATATCAGCCTTGACTGCAATGAATGCAGCCCAACAAGTATATATAGGTTAGAGGAGAGAGAGAAAGAAAAACGTTTCAATAAATGCTCCAACAGCTCTTTTCTGAACCCAACTAGTCGGTCAAAGAACAACTACCGACCGACTAGTTCATCAACTAGTCGGTCGGTCAATCAACATATACCGACTAATGAGTGAACAGAGAAAAGGTCAAAGCACAGACAAAAGAAACTAGTCGATCCAAGAAGAGTAGCTGACCGACTAGTTTTACAACTAGTCGGTCGGTTACTCAACTGAGACCGACTAACAGATAAAACAGAAGTCTGAGCACAAATTGACTTAGTCGGTCTAAGAACAAATGTTGACCGACTAGTTCATCAACTAGTCGGTCACCAAATGTGCATAGACCGACTAACGATAAACAGTAAGCCAAGTGAAAATTGGCATGAACAGTAAAACTCAACTAGTCGGTCCAAGAAGGAAAGTTGACCGACTAGTTCATTAACTAGTCGGTCGATCAATGAACACAGACCGACTAATGATAAACAGTAGCTCAGGCTCAAATGTGCATGTACAGGGAAAGCTCAACTAGTCGGTCACAGAAGCATCACTGACCGACTAGTTCACAAACTAGTCGGTCGGTGAGTCAACTTAGACCGACTAACTGTAAACAGTAAAGAGCTTGGAAATGACTGACTGAAACTAGTCGGTCCAAGAAGCTTTACCGACCGACTAGATCACCATCTAGTCGGTCAGTTCTTCTTCTTGAACCAACTAACATGCATAAGAAGTCGCGAATCGAAGCGCGAAGCTTCGGGAAAGATTGTATGGACTTCTACTAAGATCCTAGAGCTAAGATATGAGCGTTTTGAAGATTTAAACCGTAAGACCTACTCAAGGCTTAACATACTACGAAAGAAGCTTAAAGACTATAAATAAAACTTGACGATACCGTCTTCAATAGCTTCAATCGAATCTTCATGACTTCTAAAATGGTCCATAAGCTTCAACGAAGCTTTAGGCATACGATCACGTACTTTGAGTAGTCTTGAGACGTCGTAATTGATATTCATATGAATTTGGCGACGATCTCCATAACTGCGCTCACAAAGTGTTAGTTCACGATATATTTATGTTTGTTCATCATCCAAAACCAAATCCGAGGAGTCCAATATCCAACATTCTCCCCCTTTTTGGTGATGACAAACCAACATAAATAATAATCAAAAATAATAATTCAAATGAAATTTACTTACTCCCCCTCCATTGATGACACGTTAATTCCAAATTAAACAATAAGAATATGCATCAAGCAAACGAGTAAAGTATTTAAATGAGAATCGATTATTGAAATTTCGAAAACCAAAAGTTGGTTATTGAAATATCGGATTTGAAAATCCATTTATATATCTTAACTCCCCCTGAATCTAACATATCAAATTAGATTCTTGGAATAATGCTTTAAATTATCATTTAGCACATCATCATTATTATATCTCTCCCCCTTTGGCATTAGCAAAAAGAGCAGGAGGAGATCAACGACAACAACAATGGCTTCAAATAAAAGCACTGGAGTCGTAGAAAACGACGACGGTTCACGTGACACCAAAGAAAAATACGAATAAAATCAAGGCGTATCAATGAAACCATAGTCGATAGTCGTAAAACGAAATCATCAAAACTCAAATCAATTTTACGGATTGAGTTATGGAATATACTCTCCAATATCAACATTCTTGGTAAATTTAATGGATGGAAAACAATTCTATGTTTCCATAGAAGAAATTTCTATTAAAACAAGTTAATATCGTCGAGCGACTCAATCAAACATCAGAGACATAAAAAAATATAATGTGCACAATAGAATGAAATGTCAACGTCGATGTATATATAAAAAATATGAACCAGAGTACATCAAAAATATACATCACTGACATACAAAACATCGATCCAACGATCGGGACACAAAATACATCATCATAACAAACAGATATCAGAGTGTCATATAACATACAACATCATCAAAGTACATCATAATACATCATCAAAATGATCCAAAAATCACAGCCACCCACACTATCCTACCCAACATCTCTCACAGCTAGATATGTCATCCAATGAGTATCGGGAGAGTCCTCAAAGAAGCTCAAGAGGAAGCGGCAGGATCTGCAGCAGCAACAGGCTCTGCAGGAGAAGTGGTGGTCACAGGAACATCTGGAATGTCAACGGGAGCGACGGCAGAAGTGGCAATCTCTGGAGCAGCAACAGTAGTGGCCTCGGGAGCACCAGTCGGAGCATCCACCGCAGGAGCGGTGGCAACAGGTGTGCTCTCGGGGGCACCAGCAGACGAAGCAGCAGCAGCATCACCAGAAGTGCCCTCGGGGGCACGAGTAGAAACACGACAAAGCTCCTCAATATCCTCCTCATCCAACTCATCCTCGTCAGAAAAAGACGGAGGGACCTCAATATCAAGGCGTCGAGCGATATGGCAGAGAATATCCTCAGAACGAGCCTGACGAGACTCCAAACGACGGATCGAACGAACGACATCGGCAAGAGTGGTAGAGGGAGCAGCTGAGGCAGAGGCAGAGGCAGACGCTGAAGGTGTCGTCCTCTGAACGTGACGGAGCGCCGCAAGAGACTTCTTGACGGCCGTCGTGTTCAGGGGGGACCAAGTGGACGCTCATTGTCACGAGGAAGTGTGACACGGAAGTGGAGAAAAACAAGGGTCAACAAGCACATGAAGGGGATGTGAGCTGATTTCATGGTCTTGCGAATACACTCGAAAGAGTCCATCTTATCGAGTATAATGCGAGCCCAGTTAATCGAGCTCCCCATGAAAATAGCGTAGATCAACTTCAGAAAAGGCTGGGATGGTAGAGATGAGGAGCCGTACTTGGGAAGCAAGCACGACTTCAGAATCAAATTTAGGACCCAGGCGTTAGGCTTGAAGGATTTGGAGGGTACGCCAATCATGGCGGGAGGAATCTGATGGAAAATCTCAGAAAGGATAGTCTGATCTAGGGAAGAAATATCATCAACAGAAATTTCAGAGGGGAGGAGGCCAGACGAGGAGATACCCAAAATCTCTCCTAAGATTTCTGACGTGAGGACTATAGGAGTCCCCAAAACAGTCGTCTCAATCAAGTGGGTCTCGTCGTACTGACCCCGGATCCGATTGGCATAGAAAAGTTTGACTAAACGAGGGTAGGGGTGAGGATTCGCCTTAGGATCATATCGAAGGTAATCGATAAGACCCGAAGACGACAAAAGATCAGCTAGCCCTATGAAGTCACTAATCTGGATGAAATGCTCCAGAAGCAACGGGCAATGTTCGATACGGTTGTAAGCCGCGAGACACATAGGGTCGTCGCGACACAACGAGATATCGACACCGCCTACCGGCATCGGAGCCTTTTCCTTAGGCTTACGGGTAGACGTACGAGGTCGGGAGCTAGACTCAGGATGGGTAGGAGGAGTTGGTTCCCTATGAGTCTCAGGCTCGGCTCTATACTCGGAATTGGAATCGGTAGGAGTATGGAAAGAGGAGGGAGATGCAAGCACCTTGGTCTTGGGCTTAGGCTTGGGCTTGGGCTTGGGCTTGGGTTGATCTCTAGGTTGAGCACGGGGCTTCGCTTTTGTCGTCCTCTTACACTTAAGAGGGGGCGAAGACGAAGAGGGTTCGGTAGGCTTCGAACGGCGTTTCGGAGGGGTTCTCGAAGGTTGATCGGGATCCGTAGGGGTAGGTTCTATGGTCATCGGCGAGGGGCTAGAAGGAGTGATCGGGATACGTGTACGAGCCATAATCGAGGCACGACACGACGCAAGAGAGATCAATTCGAAGAAACCCTAGCCGAAATCAAGAACCCTAGCACAACCCTAGGAATCGAAATAACTAGAAACCCTACCCCTAGAGCTGAAAGCTAACCCTAGATAGCTAGGAGAGGGAGGAGAGATCACCTAGGAGGGTAGGGCGACGGTCGGCGACAGCGGGGATGGTCGGAAAACGGCCAGACACGACGGAGAGAGAGGAGGAGATGAAGGGTCGCGGGTTTTGAGCTGGAGAGAAAGAGGGTTTTGATCGACTAATCGCGGAAGGAGTCGATCGGATGAGGGTATTAGTCGATTAGAAGCCAAAAGACGCAATTGCCCCCGTCACAACTAGTCGGTCACAGTTCAAGCACTGACCGACTAGATTACGATCTAGTCGGTCGGTCAATGAGCTTGAACCGACTAGTTGCAAACAGTGGCAGAACCCAATTTTACTGACAAGAATTAGTCGGTCTGTGTTCATTTACTGACCGACTAGATCTCAATCTAGTCGGTCGGTCACTGAACATGAACCGACTAAAGAGGTCCAAAAATTGAAAATCAATGAAATTTGATTTCTCTCCTAATCACACTTGGATGAAACATCAAAATACACTCATTAATCATTATACTACCCCATTAAACATCGAAAAACAGAAATTTGACGATTACGCACAAAACGAGCGAAAATTCCGGAAATTCAACAAAAATCCAGAAAATTTCAATACTTCAAGCATGAGCAAATATAACGAATAGAATAGCATGCAAGAATATTGAATAAAAATGAATCCTATATCTCGAATTCACCCATGATCCCCAATTCTCGACGTAACCGCACAAAGGAGTCCTCCTTTAGGGGTTTCGTGAAAATATCGGCGATTTGCTTCTGGGTTTCAACGTACACTAATATGATGTCCTTTTTAGCAACATGATCATCTAAGAAATGGTGTCGGACATCTATGTGTTTCGAACGGGAATGGTGTACCGGGTTCTTGGAAAGACATATTGCACTTTGGTTGTCCACCATGATAGGGCAAGTATCACAGTTTATACCAGAGTCTTTAAGTGTGTGTCTCATCCAAAGAACTTGAGCACACGCGGCACCGGCGGCAATGTATTCCGCCTCGGTGGTTGAAAGTGATACGGAATTTTGCTTCTTGGAAAACCAAGAGACAAGTGAATTTCCTATAAAATGGCAAGTGCCACTAGTACTTTTCCTGTCGGATTTGCATCCCGCATAATCGGCATCACTATATGAGATTAACTCATACGTGCTAGATTTTGGATAAAGTAATCCAAAATCAGGTGTATAACTTAGATAACGGAAAATACGTTTTACCGCTACTAAGTGAGACTCCTTAGGTTGAGACTGATAACGAGCACATACGCATACGGCAAACATAATATCGGGCCTACTTGCGGTAAGATAAAGTAAACTACCTATCATACCTCGATATAGACGAATGTCTACATCCTTACCGCCCGTATCCTTATCAAGATGCGTAGTCGTGCTCATTGGAGTCTTTTTCCCGGAGGCATTCTCCATTCCAAATCGCTTAAGCAACTCCACCGTATACTTCGTTTGGTGGATGAAGATTGCATCGTCCATTTGGCGAATTTGGAGACCTAAGAAATATTTGAGCTCACCCATGTGGCTCATCTCAAATTGATCCTTCATCACATTAGAAAACTCTTCGCAAAGAGCAAAGTTAGTAGCACCGAAAATGATATCATCAACATATATTTGAACTAAAATTATATCATTATTCGAATACTTAACAAATAATGTGGAATCAACTTCTCTCATTTTAAAACCCAAATCCAAAAGAAAATTCTTTAAACGATCATACCAAGCTCGAGGAGCTTGTCTCAAACCGTAAAGCGCTTTCTTTAGTTTAAAAACATGATTTGGAAATTTTTCATTAATAAAACCCGGAGGTTGAGAAACATAAACTTCCTCAACAACATCTCCATTTAAAAATGCACTTTTAACATCCATTTGAAATAATTTAAAATCCTTATGGCATGCAAAAGACAATAATAATCTAATTGATTCTAATCTAGCTACCGGAGCAAAGGATTCTTCGAAATCAATACCTTCATCTTGACGGTAGCCTTGAGCAACTAACCGAGCTTTGTTCTGGACGACGAATTGGTTTTCGTCGGTTTTGTTCTTGAAGATCCACTTTGTCCCTATGACGGTGTGGTTCTTCGATGGCAATGGAACAAGCTCCCAAACTTCATTCCTCTCGAATTGAATGAGTTCCTCCTCCATGGCTAAGATCCAAGCGCTATCTTTGCATGCTTCATTAACATTCTTTGGCTCTATCGAGGAGGCAAAGGCACAATGAGCGAAGTAGTTCACTTGCGATCTCGTCTTGACACTATCATGGATATTGCCAATGACTTGCTCATGAGGATGGTCACGAACGGTATGAAGCCGTTTGGGAATACCTTGATCACTAGGAACATTCTCAACAACTTCATTAGACGGGTTAGTCTCAATAGAATCAATAGAATCATTAGAGTTAGAATTACCAATTGAATCACATAAGACATCCATAGAGTCATCATCATTAGTAATTCTAGTTGGAACAAATCCTTCATTAAATGACACATGAAGTGATTCCTCGATCGTTGAGGTTCGTTTGTTGTATATCCGGTAGGCTTTGCTACGCGAAGAATATCCAACAAAAATCCCCTCATCGGATCTTGGATCGAATTTGTCCAAACTACCATACGTGTTCTTAATAAATCATTTCGAACCAAAAACACGAAAATGTTTAACTTGAGGCAACATACCAAACAACAATTCATAACAAGTTTGTTTAGTGCCGGGCCTCAAAAGTATTCTATTAAACACATAGCAAGCTGTATGTACCGCTTCCGCCCAAAATTGATGGCCAAGTTGGCTATCATCAAGCATAGTGCGAGCACATTCCACTAGCGTCCTATTCTTTCTCTCAACAACACCATTTTGAGGAGGTGCGCGAGGGAATGAAAAGGTGTGTGTAATACCAACTTCATCACAAAATGTCTCAAAAGACTCATTCTCAAATTCACCTCCATGATCACTACGAATAGTGACAATGGTGGTTCCTAAGAGATTTTGTACTTTCTTAACAAAAATTGTGAAGTTTTCAAAAGCTTCATTTTTATTACACAATGAAAATACCCAAGTAAACCTAGAAAAGTCATCAACGATGACAAGCCCATATCTAGCATTACCTAATGAAGCAACTATAGTTGGCCCAAATAAATCTAGATGTAATAGCTCTAGAGGCCGCTTAGAGGAAATGCTTTTCTTAGGTTTAAATGAAGATTTTGGAAGCTTGCCTCGTTGACACGAGTCACAAAAGCTTTTCTTTTAAAAGACTAACTTAGGGAAGCCTCTAATAGAGTTTAACTTGGAAAGCTTAAATAGTGTTCCAAAGTTCACATGACCAAAACGTCTATGCCATAAGTGTTGTTCACTTGTGTTGGCAATGAGACATTGTTCATGTGTACTTGGAAGATCTAGGATATATATATCCTTATGACGTGTGCCGGAAAATAATACATCATTAGTATTCTTATTTAAAATATGGCACATTCCTTTCGCAAAGCTAACTTTGTAACCTTTGTCACAAAGTTGGCTTATTGAAATAAGATTATGGTTTAATCCTTTAACAAGGTAAACATCACATATAAGGGGTTTAGAAGGATTACCCACTTTACCAACACCTATGATGGTTCCGCTCTCGTTGTCTCCAAATACGACGCGGTTTCCATTTGCAATGGGAACCACTTCGGAGAGCAATTGAGCGTCACCCGTCATGTGTTTTGAACACCCGCTATCGAGTATCCAATTCCCCTTGGAGCTAAATTTAAATTTGTTGCTCCTTTTCTTTTTCTTTTCCTTGAGTACCTAAAGATAGAAAATTTCATATCATGGTACCCAAGGTCATTGGGTCCAAAAGATTAGACCTTTGAAAGCCAAGTCCAATTGGACTTAGACTTCCCCACATAATTTCTACTATGCACAACATCCGAAAAATAAGCATTCATGTAAACTTGTTTTTCATCCATGCTTGTGTCCTTTGGGCTCCAAATAGTGAAAATCTTGGGTGCCCTCATTCTATTGGGTGCATGCAAGCGTTGTTGGTTTCTACGTGATGCATGTCGTGGATAGGCATAAGGAACATGATGGAATGTTGCATGTGGATAGTTATTCATACGATGATGTGGGTGAACATATGCATGTGGAGGAACACGTGCGTGAGGGTGTCTCACATGGTGTGCACGTGCCCGTGAACGTGTAGCATAGAAATCATCATATGTGTGAGCCGGTGGAGTAGGACGTGTGTTCCTACATGGCATAGTATTGGTGTACATATAAGCATGCCCCTTCTTTGGAGGTCCACCCAAAGTGGGTTTCTTTCCGAAAGAGGGTGTGGACGAGGTGGAAGCACCATTGGTAGAAGAACTACCAATAGAGTGTTTGCTACCACTCGTTGAGTCACCAGAAGTTGGCCTAACAAAAGTAGTGGCCGATTTGGATGAACTTCCCATCGAATACCCCAAGCCAATGTGGTGATTGGCCGGAAGTAAGTCACTTAGGATTTTATCCAAATGGTCCTTACCCTTATTGAATTTATTAATTCGGCTTAATGTGTTCTCATATTTCTCGGTGAGAGAACGCATAGAAGTATCCAAATTGGATACTTGCGATGTGAGCACATAAACACGAGATTTAAGATTCTCATTCTCAATACTCAAAGTCGAGTTTTGAGAAGTCAAATCCGCTATCTTGTGCTCCTCCGGATCTTCAATGCTAACATGTTCAAGTTGAGTCTTGAGATTAATAATCTCATTCTTCAACCCTTCAACAACGGTGTCGTTGTTGGTGATGATAGTTTTAGGCGAGGTTTGAATGCTAGCTAAGTCATCTTTTACTTTAGTATACCTATTTACTAATTTAGTATACTTAGACCATAATTGAGAATTAGCATTCCTAAGGTCATCCATAGTTACCTCATCGCCTTCGTTGTCGCTATCATCGGAAGAGGAAGATCCTTGATCATGCTCCTCTCTTGCCATGAAGCACATGTGTGCTTGCTCCACTTGCTCATCGTCCGACTCTCCGCTTGAGGAATCCTCGGAGTCGGTGAATGTTGCTCCGACAAGTCCCTTTTTGTACCCTTTTTTGTACTTCTTGGACTTATCGAATTTCGGCGCCTTCCACTTCTCCTTTTGCTTATTTAGAGAACACTCCGCTTTCATGTGTCCTGGCTTATTGCACTTGAAACACAAAGGAGAGGAGGAGGCGTTAGAAGAACCAAATTTAGCTTTGTTCTTATAGTTACCTTTTCGGAAGAAACAGTTGAACTTCTTGGCCATGAGTGCCATGGACTCCAAGTCCAACTCGTTTTCCGAGTCTTCATCATCGGTTGATGTGGATGTGGATGGAGCGGCCTTGAAAGCAATAGCCTTCTTCTTTGGCTCGTGTTGCTTTAGGTAGGACTTCATCTTTTCCTGCAATTTTAACTTGCTATCCTTGCGTACCTCGTATGACATTAAAGTACCCATTAGTTGAACTACGGTGTACTTATTCATATCATTACCTTCCTCGATGGCGAAGGTACGCTTTTCCCAAGAGGAAGGAAGTCCTTCGATAAGCTTCGAACACTTCTCCTTTTGGGTGTAGGTTTTGCCGAGAGCCTCCAACTCGTTTATGATGTCGACGAAGCGAGCATAATACCCCTTCATCTTCTCACCTTGTTGCATATGAAACATTTCGTAATCTTTGTTAACAACAACGAGTTTAGAGTCTCTTACCCTACTCGTCCCTTCATGAAGTATGAGGAGGGAGTTCCAAATTTGATATGCACTCTTACATGTGCATATCTTATTAAAGTCCTCGGGCTCCAATGCGCATTTCAAGGCGTTCATTGCCTTGGCATTGCTTACCTCCGCGGCGACCTCCGCGGTTGTCCATTTCTTAAAGTCTTCTTCGGCGGGCTCGACGTGGTCCTCCATAGAGATGCACTCCGGAGGAAAGTTTCCATCAGGCATTTCCAGTACCCGTAGTTGGTACCGTTGAAGAATTGGTGCCTCGTTGAGGAATGTCCTTCCATCACCGAATATGCTCCTTCACGGTTCCTAAAGGTGCCATAGTCGGAAGGTGGACGCACGGTCTTGTTGTCGTTGGCAGACATAGCTATAGACTTGGCTCTGATACCAAATGTAATGCCCTGCTAAGCTACTGCACAAGTACTAGAGGGGGGGTGAATAGTACTTTAAAATAATTAATAGGCTAATTCCTAATTACTTGCAAACTCTACCAAACAATGCGTAAAATGCGGAAATGTAAATGTTAGACAACAAAGAAAACAATCGCAAACAACGATATTACTGGGTTCGGATCCACCCAAGTCTCTCCGACTTGTTCCCGGTGATCCTACGTCCCAACCACCCGGATCCCCTCCGGATACTTGAGTTAGAAACCCTAACTCAAGATTTCCACTATGAAATACTTGTGAAAAACCTCCACAAGTCAAATCATACACAAAGTAATTTGTGACTCCCACAACCCGGGATCACAACCACACTCTCACAACCGAGAGTGAAACTTACAATATGAAATTGAAATGAAATAAGAAACTTCTTGCCGACAAAATACATATGCCTTGAGTAATGCTTATGAATTAGGGCAAGGATGATTTTGAGGAAGAAGAAGTGGCACCAAACCCTAGCTCCAAGATGTAGATCAGCGATGGAGATCTATGGGGATGTTGGTGACCTAGAATCAAGCACTTGGCTTGGCAGGCTTCACACTCAATGAATCTCTCTTTGGAAGTAAGAGTGAGGAGAGATTATTGAATGGAATGAAAGAGCTTTGAAGGAGCTTGGAATGATTTCTCTTGATCTCTAAACTTGCAATAATATCAGCCTTGACTGCAATGAATGCAGCCCAACAAGTATATATAGGTTAGAGGAGAGAGAGAAAGAAAAACGTTTCAATAAATGCTCCAATGGCTCTTTTCTGAACCTAACTAGTTGGTCAAAGAACAACTACCGACCGACTAGTTCATCAACTAGTCGGTCGGTCAATCAACGTATACCGACTAATGAGTGAACAGAGAAAAGGTCAAAGCACAGACAAAAGGAACTAGTCGGTCCAAGAAGAGTAGCTGACCGACTAGTTTTACAACTAGTCGGTCGGTTACTCAACTGAGACCGACTAACAGATAAAACAGAAGTCTGAGCACAAATTGACTTAGTCGGTCCAAGAACAAATGTTGACCGACTAGTTCATCAACTAGTCGGTCACCAAATTTGCATAGACCGACTAACGATAAACAGTAAGCCAAGTGAAAATTGGCATGAACAGTAAAACTCAACTAGTCGGTCCAAGAAGGAAAGTTGACCGACTAGTTCATCAACTAGTCGGTCGATCAATGAACACAGACCGACTAATGATAAACAGTAGCTCAGGCTCAAATGTGCATGTACAGGGAAAGCTCAACTAGTCGGTCACAGAAGCATCACTGATCGACTAGTTCACAAACTAGTCGGTCGGTGAGTCAACTTAGACCGACTAACTGTAAATAGTAAAGAGCTTGGAAATGACTGACTGAAACTAGTCGGTCCAAGAAGCTTTGCCGACCGACTAGATCACCATCTAGTCGGTCAGTTCTTCTTCTTGAACCAACTAACATGCACAAGAAGTCGCGAATCGAAGCGCGAAGCTTCGGGAAAGATTGTATGGACTTCTACTAAGATCATAGAGCTAAGATATGAGCGTTATAAAGATTTAAACCGTAAGACCTACTCAAGGCTTAACATACTACGAAAGAAGCTTAAAGAATATAAATAAAACTTGACGATACCGTCTTCAATAGCTTCAATCGAATCTTCATGACTTCTAAAATGGTCCATAAACTTCAACGAAGCTTTAGGCATACGATCATGTGCTTTGAGAAGTCTTGAGACGTCGTAATTGATATTCATATGAATTTGGCGACGATCTCCATAACTGCGCGCACAAAGTGTTAGTTCACGATATATTTATGTTTGTTCATCATCCAAAACCAAATCCGGAGAGTCCAATATCCAACAGGTAGTGGGGGTTGCTCGGCCTGAATACAATGTGTGCTCGGGCGGCTGCTGTATACAACGTCGTCATTGTTATCCAAGCTCATCTTCATAGGATCTCTGGAAATCTCCTCCATGGTATGTTCATGAGTAGCTTCATCGTCCAAGAGATCAAGATAATTAGCATCCTCCGATGGTGGGCGTTCCCTCATAGGCTTTTGCAAGAGAAATTGGACATCAATATTTCCCACGTTCAGAGATAACATCCCCTCACGGACATCGATCAAGACTCTGGCCGTCGCTATGAATGGACGACCCAATATGATCTGCGAGCTACCTTTCTCCGGCATGTCCATAATCACAAAATCTACCGGCACGTATAGCCTGGGCAGTATCTGCAGGATGATGTCGCGTGCGATGCCTATCGGATATGTTATAGAGTGATCTACTAATTGAATTCTCATATTGGTAGGCTCAAGGTCCGTCCCAGTGTTTAGCCTCTTAAAGATAGAGAGCGGCATCAAACTAATGCTCGCTAAGTTGATCAATGCTATACTAATAGGGGTGCCGCCAACAGAGCACGGCACCGTGAAACTCCTGGGATCCCGTAACTTCTTCGGTAGATGGTTCTTAATAATTGAGGTGCAATTATCTAAGAGCTTCACCTCCTCTTGCTTACGCTTCCCCGTAATGAGATCCTTTAAGAACTTAGCGTATGTGGAGATTTATGTGGTGGCGTCCATAAAGGGGATGTTCAGTTGCATACCTTTGAGGAGCTTGTAGAACTTGGCGTATTTCTTCTCCATCTTCGCTAGTGCCAACCTTTGAGGATATGGAGGTGGAGGTCGGCTCGCCTTGTCTCTAGCGGCATCCTTCGGAGTAGATTTGTTGGAAGTAGTAGTAGCATCCGTTGGTGCCACAGTGGTGGTAGGTAAGATAGAAGGCGAAGCCTCCCTCTCCTCAATAGCCTTGGGATCCTCTATGGCTCTTTCCATGTCCTTTTCAACGAAAATATCTTCTTCATCTTGAGCATGAGTAGACGGCTTTCGGCTCACATTGCTACAAACCGACACCATGACAGTGCGGTAGTCTTGCATTTTCTTGGGCCCTAGGATTGGGCTCCGGCTGAGAAGGCAATCTCCCTTGTATCTTCATAAATTGGGACATTTGGCCTTTGAGCTCATCGATGGAATCGTTGATTGACTTAAAACGCATGGAATTCTCTGCATTTATCTTGGATTGCCCACTCATGAAGGTGTCTAATGTCGCCTCGAGATTAGGTTTTGGATCCGGTGGTGCATATTGTTGTTGTTGACGGTAATTGTACCCCTGGTCTATAAGGCCCAGATGTCCTAAGCCCATATTGTTGCAGACGCGTCCCTTGTTGCTGAGGGGGTGGTGGAGGTCTCTGCTGCTGAGGACGTTGCAATCCTCCATCCGGGTTACCATAAGAAAATCCGGGATGATTTCTCGCTACCGGATGTTGCCATTGATTCCTTCCCTCTCCAGCTACAAAGTGTACCTGCTCAGCCTGTATGTCTGCTCCATCATAGGGTCCTTCATTAGGAGCATAGCCTTGCTTCGCATAGCCTTCGAGTGTGGGATAAGTTGGAGCTCTAGAAGTGGTTGGAATAGCATCCAACCTCTGTTCAATCCTCGCTACCTGTTTACAAAGAGTTTCAATATGACTATCAAGATGGGTAACAATTTTTATCTCGGGGCCTATAGTAGATGAGCGTTCATCGCCCCACTACTGAGTATTTGCGGCCATTTGTTCCAGCAAAGATAAAGCTTCATCGGATGGCTTATACAAGAGAGCTCCTTGAGCGGAGGCGTCAATAATCATCTTTGTGCTTGGTTGGAGCCCATTATAGAAGCTCTCAACAAGATACCACTCCACGACTCCATGGTGCGGGCATTGATGCTGCAGGTATTTAAATCTCTCCTAAGCCTCGTAGAATGACACCTGTGGAAGTTGCTTAAAATTTGATATAGCTCCTCGAATCCTCACCGTTTTGGACGGTGGATAGAACTTGTTCACAAAGGCGGTAGCCAACTGCTCCCAAGTCGTGAAGGTATTGGAAGGGTGCGCTCGCAACCAAAAGGAAGCCTTGTCCCTTAGAGTGAATGTGAATAGTCTGAGCTTGATAGCATCTTCACTCACGTCTTTAGCATGGAATTTATCGCACTTTGCCAAGAATGTGTCCACATGGTGGGTTGGGTTTTCATGAGGATGCCCGTGAAATGGGTCCTGCTGCATAAGATTTATCAATCCAGTCTTCACCTTAAAACTTCCTGTCACCAGCTGCGGCCTCAAGATAGAAGAAACTCCAGTAAAGTTTGGCTTTATATAGTCCAGAATGGACCCTTTGCATGGAGGAGAAGCATTACCCTCCGCCGTTGGGTCTATAGTAGTCTGATTCCTTTTCCCTGATCTGAGCCTTCTTGCGGTCTTTTCGATCTCGGGATCAAATAATAATTCTTTATCAAGACTCCCAGGGCGAGTGTTCATGCAAAACAAGAACTCAGAAAAATACTGTCAGTAGTAAAGTAATAAAAGAATAAAAAATATGTAAAGATAAGAGATGATAAGATTTGCTAACAAATTTGTCAACAAAAAAATAATCCAAGTAACACTGTTACCTTCTCTGGCAACGGCGCCAAAAACTTGATGCTCCCGAAACTAACACCTAGAAGCCACCTAGCAATGGAACGAACGCCAAGTGCTAGATGTATCCCAAATGTGAATCACCGGCACTTTACGCAAGCGTGCGGTGTCAAGTAATAGTATAAAAGACATCGATCCCACAGTGAAGGTAGAGATGTTATTGTCTTGTGCTATTTTTAAATCTCAGAATTTAAGTAGCAGTCGGTTTCGAGAAATTGTTTGTTTAGGATTGTGAATAATTAATAAAGATTAGGGCTTTAGGACTCACCACTAGGATCTTTGGATGGCGATGCTTGGTTAAGACTCCTACGTTGCATTGGTTTTATAAGGATTATCGCATCCAAGATGTGGAATTCATGACTCTAAGCACCATGAATCTAACGTATCACATTAACCCCGCTCTCGCGACAGGTGCACACGATACGTGCATCAAGAATCGACAATATTCACGCCACTCTCGTGGATGGAATGATCCCGACTCACGCCACTCTTGTGGGTTAGAGCTTTGATGTATTTTGGTGGCTCTTATTGACGCAATGGCAGTAGCCGTCAATTAGTAATATAGTTCGTCGGTGGATCCCATCAAAACACGAGCCGGGCATGACCACGAGTCCCAATTGAATCCACTAACTCCCTAATTAAGCCTATATGATACTCTTTTAGCCAATTGATTCCACCAACCGTAGGCATGATCTCAGTACGAGTTCTTCTACAAACTTTGCAAGATCAACCAAAATATGTCCCTTTTATACCAACACAACCTAAAAATCCTAAATTTGCATCTAAATCCTAAAATCCATGGGCTAATCTATTAGCCCTAGTGGAACTACTCATGCATCATAGAAATAACAATAAAAGATTCAATAGATGCAATGGAATTCATCGTGGCAATAGAAAACATCAAAATCAAAAGAGAGTTAGAGAAAATCATAACCAACATGTCATGAAGCTATAGCAATCCAAAGAGAATTAAGAAAATAAGATTCCTTGCGCGAAATAACAATAAAAATCTAATCTTTGTCTTCACAAAAATAGCGATGGCACAAACTCTCAAAAAGCTAATTAAAACTAAACTAAAAGTTTCTCCAAAGTTACCCCTATAAATAAAGCAAAAAACATGCTTAAATACATAGGGTATCAATCCCAAAAAATATCAGAAAATCTAGACACTTGGGCCCACCAACTAGGCTGGCCGCGTCGCGCTACTCGATCGAGTAGCGGAGCCTGCTCGGTCGAGTCGGCTTCAGACTCCGCTTGCTACTACTTCTGTGTCTGGCTGGTACGGGCTACTTGGTCGAGTAGCCCCCTACCTGGTCGAGCTACAGTAGATCAGAACTTCCTCCAAAACACTGCTCTGTTTCTTGACGACTCGGGTCGAGTGGGTGAGCTGCTCGGTCGAGTTGGTTTACTGCTCGGTCGAGCTAGGGTGCCTTAGAGAAAAGCTCAAAATCATCATCTATTTGGTGCAACTCGGGTCGAGTCGGCTGTCTACTCGGTCGAGTAGGTCAAGGCCGTTTCCTGTGTGATTTCTGCGTGTCAGCTCGGCCAAGTAGCTGATGCTACTCGGTCGAGTCACCTGGGAAACTGAACTGAACTTTGCCATCTCTCGTTCTCTTCTCCTCCTCTCCTCCAATCTTCTTCCATCCCTCGGTGAACTCTCATGGAGCCTTGCCAATAACGTGTCGAACATGCCGGATGTGTCCATGTCCCAAAATAGCTCCAATTCGCTCCAAAACTCCTGAAAATCCATAAATCTATACAAAACCCGAATATGGCGTTAGAAGCGTGATAATATATGAAAATATGGAATTTGGAGGTGAATATGATATGAAATGATGCGATAAAAACATGTAAAATATGGACACATCACAAGTCCACCAGCAAAGAAATGAAGGGATATGTAAGTTCACTTGGCGCAGAAATGACAACAGCAGAAATGATGCACCCCCACCTAAACGAGAATGGGAAGACCAGTGTTATTGTTATAGCATAAAAGGACACGGGTCTAGAGTGTGCAGAACTCAGCAGCACCTACAAGATTTGTACAAAGAAAGCTTAAAGCAAAAAATCTGAAACAAATCTGGTGACCACCAATGCTCCAGCCCAGTTCACTGCTGATAGCTTTGAAAAGGACGACTTGTTCGATTAGCCATTTTTATCTTCGTTTTGAAAAATAATGTTATGAGAGATATCTAAATGATTGAATGAAGTATGAATAAATGTGAAAATGTTTTTCTGAAATCAAATGTGCTTATATGATTCATCTTTTAATAGATGAACGGCTTTCATGACTGATTAGTAAACAGTAACACATACGATCCTTCAATACAAATGCTATTTTCATAGCATATGAAAGCCCAATAAATATCAGGGCCATTAAACATAATTGAAGGTTCTGGGAATGCAACACTGTTGCTCTCAACTGACACAGAAATTAAAAATAAAGGATGCATTATCTGTCCGAATTGAAAAAGAAACTTATTACGTTTCAAGGAAACCCGTTTAAATGGATTCCATTTAGAAACAGAAAATGTAAATGAAATAGAATATATGTATGTAACGTCTAAAGAAAAAGGAGTAAAATCCATACTTGAACATTTTGAGAGCCTTTCATCAGGCCTTTATCATGCAAAGATTCGGAGAGAGGAAGCAAATTCGACGGAGCACCTGAAGTGCCCGATACCAGCCAAGTTTCTACTTTGGCATGACAGATTTGGCCACCCTGGATCGGTTATGATGCACTGCATCTTACCCATTCTATGGGCATAACATGAAGAACCAGAATATTCTTCAGAAGGGAGAAATCCATTTGCATCCATTAAGGGAAAACTAGTCACAAGTCCATCTCTACTAAAAGTTGACAAACATCTCCATGCTTCCTCGAAAGAATACAAGGAGATATATGGGGATAAATCCACCACCCCTAATGGGCCATTTCAGTACTTTATAATACTGATATATGCATCCTCAAAAATATGTGTATGTGTGTCTACTATCGACCCGCAACCTAGCTTTTCCAAACCTATTAGCACGAATAATGTTGCAGGCGCAATTTCTAGCCAACCAAATAAAGTAAATACGTCTGATTAATGCTGGAGAATTTACTTCCCAGTCAGTTCAAGAATACTACCTAGCAACTGGGATAGAAATTGAACATCATATGCCACATGTTCATACCCAAAATGGGTCGAAAGAGTCATTAATAAAAGGACTCCAATGGATTGCACATCCATGAAATCCCAGTTTCCGATGAATGCATGGGGACATGCAATATTGCATGCTGCATCATTAATAAAAATAAGAATAAGACCCTCTGGAGTTCAAAGTCTCTCTCCAATGCAACTTGCATAAGGAATACCACCGAACATCGCTCACTTGAGAATTTTTGGTTGCACAGTTTATATACCCATATCACCACCGCAGAGGACAAAAATAGGTACTCAACGTCGTTTAGGTATCTATGGATGGTTTGACTCACCCTCAACAATAAGATACCTCGAACTCCAAAGGGGGGATGCATTCAAGGCACGTCTTGAAGACTATGAATTTGATGAGACAAATTTCCCTAAATTGGGCCCAGATACTGAAAAATCTAGAGCTACATAAATAATATCATGGGATACAGAATCATTAACCCATTATAATCCGGCAACAAAAAATGTGAAGATGAGATCCTGAAGATCCTACAAATAAACAGTTATCGGACTCATTTACTGACAACCAAAAGATTGTCAGATCACACATCCCTGCTGTAAATACTCTAGCTAGGATTGACAACCCCCGAGAATGTATGCAATCCACCAGCAGCAGAAGTGGATGTTCCTCAACAGAAAAGAGACAGACCACCAGGCTCCAAGGACAAAAATCGAAGAAAAATAAAAAAAACTCTCTGGAGATCTTGAGACAATACTACCACAGGACAATGAGCTCATGTCCATACCCTCAACCTTCCCAAAATCAACTGCAGAGAAAATACCGAGAAAAAAATGAAATGAAAGTAAATGTTGTACGTATTGGAGAGGTGTTAGACAGAAAGAATGCAATTGTTGATAATATATTCACGTATCATATTGCCACATACATCATAAAATCGATGATACTTATACTATATAATATCGTTCCATACTCAGTTACTAAAATGCAAATGTAGAAATTGGCCAAATATGGAACGAGACAATAAAAGATGAGCTGGACTCGCTTATGAAACGTGAAGTGTTCGGACCTAAAGGCCAGACTGATGGGTTTTGAGGGACACTTATGGCGTAAATCTATGCCCGTCCTACATCGGATGGACGAAAGAATTAAACAAGAAAAACATGCAGCGAAAAAAGCATTAAACAATTTAATGAACATCCCTAAGGATATCAAAGCCCCTAGCCAGGATCTCTACTACCTTGGGGTGGATCTGATCATCCCAAAATAGATCTAAACTACTGCAATAATATAAATGAAAAGCTTTTAAAGTACATACTCGAAACTTTGCTTGCACCGACAAAGTGTCGTTTTCAGCATCAACTTTAGCTCCCCGAACCAAGCCGCATCTGTGCCTCCAAAACTGGTCCACCCAAAGCGAGCCGACACCGCGCCTCTGAGTCAATCAATTGGCAAAGAAAGTTTCACTTGAGAGCGGTCCACGTCTTAGACTTTGGATCGAATCCAATCCTCCTCCTCGTCTTGCTAGGACGCAAATAAAGAAATTGGAATATTTATAGGAGGAAAGAATAATTTCGTCTTGGATCGAGCGTGCTCAAAACTTTTCGGAGCTACTCGATTAAGAGACTTGGTGCAACTTTTCTAAGGTGTGTCAACCCCTATTTATATAGGAGGCCGGACCCCTTGCTCGTCTCACGAGCAATGTGAGATTAATCAATATGGGAATTAATTAGTGGAGAAAATTGGGTTAAGTTTTGCCTTACACTAGGGCTCAACTTCAACCAATTATTTCTCCCTCACCGTTGTGCTTCGGAAGTGATACAACCTATCAGTTCGAAGAGCTATGAATGGTGAACGCATAGAAACAAATGCCCATGAATTCCGACTTCATTTGACCCCTCAAAAAATTGCTCAAAGTTGAGCAAAAATCCAAAATTCGTAGCCGTCACTTATAATTAGGGTTTCCAACAGATCGGGCCCACCCGCAGGTCAGGCGCACCCAATAGGGTGGCCTGCTAGCCTGGGCGGGCTGGGCGCCCATTTCGGCATGCCCAGACCCGGTGGGCGGGTGGGCACCCGCTGGAGCGGGCCAGACCCACCCGCCTGGGCGAGCGGGTGTGCTCCCGCTGGAGAGGGTCTTGCCCGCTTCAGTGGGCCAGACCCGACCGCCTGGGTAGGCGGGCGGGTGCCCGCTTGGAGTGGGCCTGACCTGCTTGACTTGCGGGCGAGCGGGCGGACGCCCGCTGAGCGCAGGTCCAACCCGCAACCACTTCACCCCCTTTTCATTTTAAAACACATTTAAAATGATTTTTTGAGCCCATTTGAATTCCGATTCGCTCGGGGTTTTTTCCGTGACGTTCGTGGAAAAAACCTCTACGATCATATGCTAAAAAATCCTCGTAAATTTTTTTCGATTTAGTTTAAATGCTTTTACATCATATGTAATCTTTCCTTTTAGCATTCCACTAATGCTTATATCGCAAACAATTTGCGATACAATCAATTCCTGTTAATATAGACTTAATGTCACAAACTCTTTGTGACTTCAATTATTCTCGTGCACTCGAGTGCCTTCCTCCTAAATTCTTCCAATTACTAAGACGTAAATCTCACTCGATTGAGACCCTACAGCCTGACCTTACTACAGGTTGGGGCTCGAAACCCCTAAACAACAGTGACCACGAGCAGCAGGTGTCGCCCCTGTTTCGGCATCATAATTACGTGATTGATCCATAGACAAAATGTCGTCGGGATCACTCTGACTGTGTCAGTGATAAGTACCGCAGATATAGTCCCTACGTCATAACTATGTCACTGCTAAGCCTAGGGTATGGTAAAACGTCAACCCTACTAGCTAGCACTGGTCAGTATACAACGGTCTTTGGTATGTCCATGTTGTACTTCCTACAACATACCTCGGCCGAGCTTTATCACAAAGAACCGTACTGATCCTGTGACACTGACTTTCCATATCATAGTCACTACTTACTTTGTACGCTTCAAGTGTCATCCAACCTAAGACCTTTTAACGAGTAAAGACTCAAGACTAGATCATAGATCTAAGTGACACCGATCACACATAGGTTCGTACAATGACCTCAAGTCTAAAGGATCAACTAGTCTATCATCACTAGAGAGTTATTAATGACAGTTTATTTAAGGTTAACCATTTGATAACTCTTTATTGGGTCGTTCAGTGAAATCATTCTCCAATGAGCACTTGTGCCTTGTCTCCGACTTTGACAGGTCTATGAGATCATCATTACCCTTTGGGGTAAGAGAAAGACACAATGGTCTGTCTGATGTGTCGATATCCTTTTCTCGACACATATATGACCATGAACGTTTTAAAACTCAAGTTCCTATCGGTCATTCACTTCCCATAATCGAGATCTCTATCTAGATACGTAATGACCTTACTTTAAGTATAAGGAAATTTTCCAAGTATTTAAAATCATTTAATTTATACTGGGATAATTAATACCATTTATATTTCAACAAGATGTTTTATAGGATAAATTGCCTCGAGGGCACTAAAAGGTGTCAAACCTGTGGGCAAAATAAGTATCGCAGAAATAAGAATGAATAAGTACAAAATCATATAATATAAGGTACAATCTATAGCTCAAGGATATTTTCACTAAAACTGGGGAATAAACAAATTAAAATGAGCAAGACTCATATATAAATGATGCATCAGATTTCCTAAGTTATACACTACGAATACCTTATGATTTGGCAAAGAAAATTTTGGATATGCTGCTATTGGATGTTGTGACGACATACGTCTATGGATATCTTGAAAAAGATAATTTCCACATTTCCTTGAATGCCTGAATAGACTTCAGGACGTCTATTCTATTGAAGAAGAATAATAAGAATAATAAATATTGTACAACCAAGAGAATCACTTGACAAAGTAAGGATTCCTACTAAGGGTTGTCTTTGCATCTGTATAAAGAGAAAATGACATGATTTGAGATCATAGTTGAAAACAACTAAAATCTCATCAGATCTCTGGAAGAGAAAACAGAACCATCTGTTCAAGCCTAACTATCAAACATAAAATGAAAGACCTAGGAAAAATAAATTAAGTCATGGATCACAGATTTATCGTCTAAAAGATAAAATCATGTTACATTAAAATTCATACGCCCAGAGTGCGTTGAAGAAATTACAAGGACCATTCTCATCCAATAAGTACACCTATGGTAGTACACTCAATGGATGACAAAAAGACCCCTTCCGTTCGCTGGAAGAGGTGGAGGATATACTAGGTCCTAAAGTCTCTTATCTAAGTGAAATCAATGCACTCCTGGCTAACTGCATGCGTCCTGATATAGCAGTTGCAATAAATTCACTAGCCAGTGACAGTTAGGCACTTAAAAGTTTCATTAGACTGGAGTTAAGCATCTTCTGTGCTTCCTCCAAGGATCGATAGATTTAGGCTTACATTATAAAGAATTATCCTCCATGCTTATGCAAATGCAGGTTACATGTCTGACCCCTATAATGAGACATCACAGACTGGGTACCCACAGTGGGACGGATATCTACTGTAGATCAGCAAAGCAAACTATGAAGGCAACATCATCCTATCATTTCGAGATCCTCACCATTCCAAAAACAGACCAATGGTGTATTTGAGTGTGCCTAGTGGTACATCACATCCAACTAACGACTGGGATAGAGGCTGGTCTTTTAGAGCTGACCACATAATCTGAAGACAATGCCACTTGATTGCCCCACTGTTTAGGAGACCACATCAGAGGCGACGAAACAAAGCACACCTCTCCAGAGTTTTTGGTCTCAACAACTGCTTAATGATGGTGATATTTGTAATCTGTATATATTTACAAAATGTTGTAAATGGGAGTGATGAAAAATGCCTAAGAGATATAAAAGCCAAAGGGCTTGTACAGATCAATGGGAGTTAAGGGGAATTTGTACTCTTTTTCCTTAGATATGGCTTTTTCCCACAGGGTTTTCCATAGCAAAAGATTTTAATGAGGCAACTCCCTTCAACTCGGGATCCTGAAGTATCCACCGCTTTGTGAGACTCATATGACGCTCAGAATCCCAAAGTATTCATGGGCAGAGTCCACACTTATGGCTGGATAAGGGGGGAGTGTTGTAAATATATAAGATTATATCTTATCTATAAGATAAGACCATATCTACAAGATAGGATCATATCAATTGTATTTCATCCATGTATGGCGCTCCCTATATTATAAATAAAGGAATGGGGTCTTCCCCGAGGTTGATGCTTCGTAACAATAATGTCATTAACTCTATATGTACAATGTTGTTAATACCCAGGTGCTATTAAAATAATTTCTTTCAAATTTAAAAAAGCTTAAAATAATCCCCTCTCACAAAAATATATTACAAGAAAAATATTTCTATAATAATTTTTTTATGTAATTTTTGAAATTTTAATTTATTTTAAAAATATTTCAATGTAGAAATTAATTTATAAGAATAAAGACATTTTGGTAACAAAATTATCATGTACAAATCACATGACTAGATTTTAGATTCTTAAAAAGTATACAAAACTTTGTTGGGATTTCACACAAAAAAAATTAACAGATGAAAGTGAGTCAATATTGATTGGGGGTTTTCAAATTCTACCAATATTTATTTGAGGGATGATAGTGAAAACGGAATGGTAATTTGTGTTTTTTGTGTGACCCGGACTCTCACACCGTCTCACTAGTGGGACAGCCAGGTACCAAACCGGTGGTATGCAAGGTGGACCGACACCCACATACTAGGTTAGTCGAGTGAATTAAGTGAGGTACCCATCGTTCCTCGATCGCTCGCCTCTTCGGGGGGAACTGGGGGTAATTTGTGCATTCTAGTATAAAAAGCAATTTTTTAAAATACAATAATTTTATGATTAAGCCTAACAACATGTGAATACTTTGGTTTATGTCCAAACAAATTATCCTTTATCAAAACCCCATGTCATTGGGGGGTGATTGAGATCATCTGTCTTGGGCTCATATGCCTTCTTGATAGGCTTATCAAGACGACAGTCGTCTCATGGAATTCCAAGATTATTGAAGCAACAAACAACACTGAGCCTTCTTGATAGGCTTATCAAGAAGACAATCGTCTCACGGAATTCCAAGATTATTGAAGCAACAAACAAAGCTAATGAATTTCACTACAAAACATAGCAATATATATGAAAAGGAATGCAAAACACAAAAGATAAACATGGACCTGCCACCAAGATTTATATTGATTCCATCTAATACTTGGTGTACATCCAGTTTTTTAGCTCACTAATTCTTCAATAATATTGTATTATAAGCTATGGGTGTTTGGTTCAAGGAAATAACCAACCCAACTAAGAAATCAGAGAAGAAAATAATGGGTAAATCCTTCTCTTAGCTCTCAAACACCACTCTCTTGGTCCCTTAGTTTGCCTCTGTATTTTTACAGTTAGCGCAAACTTATACATAAAACTTGTACAAATTTTGCACAAAACTAACCAAAACAAGGGTTTAAATATCATTACAATCTTATCAGGTTTGTGAAGGATTCCGAATCCAAATCATATTAGGATCCATGCCTACCATCGTCGTGCCCCTGCACCCGCGCTCTGGCATGTGCTACTCATGCATGCTCCTGCTAGCATAATGCATGTGTGTCAGTTGGGCAATGCTCGTGCTTGCAGGCCATGCTTGCTGTAGGCATAGGCTCACACGCGCTGTGTTTGAGCGACGATCAATGGGCCGCACTGTGAGCTTCAAAAAAATCTAACTCTGGGCTTGAGAAAATTATTGTTTCAAGCTCCAAAACGTCTCCAATAATTTTTTTGTATCATAGATTAATCTTGAGATCTTTTTGGTGTTTTGTATCATTATTTTTTAACACTCCTCCTTAACACAAATATGCCACAAAGTTTGAACCAAACCAAAACTCCATATCCTCCACCTTCAAAAATAAATCACATCATCCTGAGGCCAGGGCGCTTGGCTAGTGAGCTTTGTAGTAAGCATCACTAACTAACCGAGTACCTAATGAACCCACTTATGTAGGTGAATCTCTGAATTTGTCGTATCTCCTTAATTCATACATGAAGCAAAACCGAAAGTGTATCTTCATGACACATCGTGACACCCTAGCACATCTTCAAGAAAAAAGTTTGAGTCTCACTCAAAGTTCGTCACCAACCTGTCCACTGTCGGATTCTCCTTCTCATGTATTTCTTTAGGATGTGCTGTCATGTTGACATCTTTCCTAGCACACCTTCACTCTAAATTTTCATCCAAACTCAATGCATCCATCGCAAACCTATCTGTCGTAGGATCTTTATGCACCTGCAATGCAAAAGCCAAATTCATGTAGTCCTCATAAGAGCTAGGGCCTTCACGGTGTGCCACCCCACTCTGCTAAGAATAGAGTCATCCACAGTTGCTCTAGGATCTCTACCTCGACTTGAACTTCTACTACCATTGATACTGCGGTAATCTCCTCATATGGACTCTACCCATCAACTAACACTCCTTTACCAACATCAATAATGACCCTGCGATTTGAAATAAGTTCATCCATATTGTTTGTCACATCCATACATTTACATGTTTTTATACTTCCTGAAGCCTTTCCTTGTAGCACAGCTGACTCATCAAATGTCACCTGTCGATCAACCAAGAATTCTTTGCTTCTAGACTCCAAACTTTGTAACCGTCAACACCATCCATGTAACTTAACATGACACAATTTCTTCCTTTTGTACCAAACTCGTCACCTTTCTAATGAACATAAACTGGACATCCAAACCGGCGAAGATAATCTAGATACATTGGTTTCTCTGTCCAAATCTCCTCTGAAATTTTTGCACCTATAGCTGAATATAGAAGTCTCTTCACCAAATAAGGTACGGCCGATATATCTTTGGACCAATAAACCTGATATAAATCTAAGACACCTCACCTTCTCTAGATTTCATATTCATTCTCTCAGCAAATCCATTCGATTACAGATCGCGTGGTGTAGTGCAATGCCTTTTTACTCCTTGCTCATCATAAAATTCCTTAAATCTAGAAAAAAATAAACTCATCACCATTGTCAGAGCTCAGCAATTTCAGCGTCTTTCTTATTTGACTTTCTACAAGGGTCTTCCATGTCTTGTCCTTTTCAAATGCCTCCAACTTTTCCTTCATCACATACACTCAAATTTTTTTGGAAAAATCATCGATGAACGATATAAAGTAACAAGCTCACTGAGAAATTGGAACTGGTGTATGACCCAAACATCGGTGTGAACATATTCAAGAGGCCCTCTTATGTCAGCTGTAACGGCCTGAATCTATCCATAAATATTTTATATTGTAAATAATTTCGAAGATATTTCTAAATGAATTTATGTAATTAAAATAGATTGTTTATTTGTGTAAACAACTTTTAAGTATAAGATATCAAAAATAGTTTCAAAACAATTGTAAAAAAATATTTTGTATCATCAAAATAGTTATAAGGACAATTTTGCAAATAGGACAAAAAATTTGGAACATCGACCTAATCTTTTTATTTAGCAAAACCGACCTCTTTTGGTTTTGGGGCCAAAAGAGGTCGGTTCTGGCCACGTGGGGCGTGCCCCACGGGCCGCATCTTCAGAGTGCGGTCGAGAGTCGCACTTTCAGAGTGCGGCTCTGGGTCGCACTCTGCAGGTACGCCCCAAAAATCCACAAAACAGAGAGCAAAACTGCTGCTGCTCCCTCCTCTCTATTTGTAAACAGCTGTTGCTGATATTGTTGGTGCTCCTCTCAATATCAGCAGCTGCTTCTGCTCCTACACCCCCGATAATTCACCCCTGATTCATCACAGCATATGCATATAAATCAAAACGTATCACAAATAATTTTCACACTCATTCTTCTCACAGCCATAGCGTTTCACAAATATCACAAATAGTACAACACATCACATCGATATCAGAAAGTTCATATAAATCAAAGCACACAGCACATCGAATTCATCAAGCTCACGTAACATATATATCAAACAACATTGAATTCATCAACCATAGTAGTTTCAAAATACATATCACGTCGAATTCAACAAACTTACATAAAACATATAGCAAACATACATAAAATGTCCCTAACACATCAATCATGGCCATAACACAACATTCTCTGTAGAGTAACATCCACCATTGCATCATATACGGGATTTTCCTCGGCATTGAGATGAAGACCCGCCGCGTCCTTGAGATGAAGACCCGCTGTAGCCTTGAGATGAAGACACGCCATAGCCTTGAGATGAAGACCCGCGGCCTTGAGATGAAGACCCGCCGCGGCCTTGAGATGAAGACCCGCCGCGGCCTTGAGATGACGACCCGTCGTGGCCTTGAGATGAAGACCTAAAAGATAAGCATAAATTAGAACATCATATATATATATATATATATATATATATATATATATATATATATATATATATCCACAAGAAATATATGAATTGCAAAATCAACATACACGTGTGTTAGAGGAGGATTTCGGCCGGGTGATTTGTAATGCCCGAGTTGATGACAATTGCCATATCTATTCTGTCGGCTTCCTTCACGGAGAATATCCATTGCCCCCCGAATACGTGTAGATGTAGGCCGACCTGGAGGTCTTCTTTTGTCAGGTGGAAGTAATTTGGGACCATCCCAAGCCTTCCAATACCGTGCATCAGGTATGGGGTGAAATAAAGGTTCATATGCAAGGTGATATCTGCTAACCCTATACCATGGCTAACAGAATGGCATATATGCTATGTTGGCACCATATTCTTGTCTGGACGTTGCGACGATCACATGGGCACATGGGATGTGTTAAAGCAAAGGAATATTACAAGTACATCTGCATTTCTCGTCATGCAACTTAACAGTATAACAGAGACCATTGTTGTCAGTTACCTGCCACTCACAATCACTAAACCTTGTGAGCATAAATATTCGGGCCTCTTCCCTCCGTTCCCCAATAATGTCCATTGTTGTGGAACAAAATTTGTCATCCACCCTTGCCCACTTAGTCTTCGACTGAAGAAATATCTATTTAACCTGTAAAAGGTTCTTGCAATCAACACTTATATCGGTAGAGCTCTAGCACCTTTAAACACCCCATTAAAGCTCTCAGAACAATTTGTTGTCATGATACAATAGCGTTTTCCACGATCGGCATGCATTGCCCACATGCTTTCTTTCCCCATGTAAATCTGCAGATATCTACTCATCTGCTTCAATGGACTCATCTTTGATTTTGGCACGATAGACATTGTACGTAAGCAAGTCTGATGCAATGCCAGTCATCTAGAAGTTTCCCTCCAAGGTACATGTTCGAAATCCGTTCGCCTTGTAATTTGCAATAATATGCCGAAAACAATACCTATGGTGTGCTCGTGGAATTCCTTTCATTCTATCTAAAATGAAGGTAATCGTTCGACCATGAGCACTTGGTATGTATTCATATATACATGTGAAACCCACTTCCAATTTTCTTGGTTCTCAGCTGACACAACAGCAAATACCAATGGAAATAGCCCACTATTTTCATCCACTCCAGTGGCCACAAGTAAACACTCACCATACTTTCCATACAAATGGGTACCATCAATACTTAGGATCGACCGACAATACTTGAAACCCTTGATTGAGGACCAAATGCCCAGAAGACCCCTGGAAATTGTGCCACTCCTTCACTGATGGTGTCATAAGTGATCTTGTATACTGTACCCGGATTAGTCTCTGAAATGGCCTCTAAATACCAAGGTAGCCGATTATATGACTCCTACCAATCTCCAAAAAACCTTTCTAACGCCTTCGATCTTGCCATCCATGCTTTGTAATATGAAATTCGGATCCTTAACATGGTGGTTATGGCCTCTTGGATTTCTGCCGGTGTCAAATCTAATTTTGTCTTCACCATTGGCATAATCATGTTACAAATGAAAGATGTTGTGGCTTTTTTGTGATCTGTATTGAGAGTTGGATTATTGCATATATGTTCCTCAACAACCCTTGAGAGCTTGAACTTTCCAATGCTACTCTTCCGCACTGCTGCATGGATACGCCACGGACAATTCCTACTAGCCTCATCTTGTGTATACGGATTGACCGTGGCATTTAGGCCGCATATCACGTTATAACTTGTCTTGTTTGTCTTGATTGGCCTAAATGAAACATTACGCTTAATGCTCCACTCCGTTATTGCTTTAATCAAGTCGGCCTTTGTATCATATATATCGCCGACATTGAACACCCCCCTAACGTTTTGAGGTCTAGGCTCTTCCTTTCTCCTTTCAAGTTTATTTCTCATAACTGTTGCATCTAGCCATTCTTCCTCTTCAACTTCATCTGGCAAAGCCTCCTCATCTTCCACAATTGTGTTAACGGCAATCGATTGTTGTATCCATGATATATCATCTTTGTTTGGATCTTCCGCATAAAGCATGCTATCATCTCCGGCCCCGAAATGCTCCTCGTCATCGATCTCATCTATTTCTTCATCCATATCTTCAGGTATGTAAGGATCATCAAGCATCGAATCTGGTACAAAAGGGCCTTCCATGTAAGTTGAGTATTGATTTTCAATTCCCAATGCTTCAACATTCAACCTGTTACTGACATATGAAAGGTTTCAAATTTTAGGTACTACCACTAATATATAAAAAATATTTCAAATAACAATTCGCAAAAATTGATTGAAATCTAGACTTACGTGTTCATGTTATCATTATCTTGCGGATATTGCGAACACCCTTCTCCTGTCGTATTTTCATGGGCGGTGCTTATTGCATCCATACCCACATATATTTCAACTCCAAGGTGATCTTGTGATAAATCAAACAGATTCTCCATATCATCGTCATCTGATATTTTCACGGCGGTAGTCTTTCCTCCCATTACTGACCAATTACACACCAGATTCAAAATATATTCCTCCCGACGGATCTTCGTGATATTGTATATCCGATCTACTAGGTCGTTATACGTCGAACCATATATCAGCTTCATATATTCCTCCTGATAGATTTTCATGCCGCGCCTGTGGGGTGCGGTACTGGGTGCTATAAATCTGAAACTTCCAGCAAAGAAATTTCGGTGGAGTGAGATACGATATGTATCACACACCCGCCAACCTCAAAACGTGGCAGGCTGGAAGAAGTTGTTGTGATGCCGCTTGCTCGACGGGATAACGTGGTCAAGATATTTGGAGAAAGATTGTTGACGGAACGATGGAGGTATTCTGTCACTGGCTTGGGCTCTACTCCAGTTCAGAATTTTGAGAAAAAGCGACGGAAATTTGAGGAGAAGAAGAAGAACAGTAGCAGCCTGCAATCTTGCCGGAGCTGTGTTTTGTGGATTTTTGGGGTGCACCTGCAGAGTGCGGCCCAGAGCCGCACTCTGAAAGTGCAGCTCTTGGCTGCACTCTGAAGATGCGGCCCGTGGGGCACACGTGCCCCACGGGCCAGAACCGATCTCTTTTGGTCCCAAAACCAAAAGAGGTCGGTTTTGCTAAATAAAAAAATTAGGTCGATTTTCCAAATTTTTTTGGCCTATTGGCAAAAAATGTCCTAGTTATAACTTATTTTCATAATTTTAAGAATCATCAAATATTTATAAATAGTTTTTATAATATTTTTCTATACATATATCACTGAAATAGCCTTATTAATTGTTTTTCTATGTAAATGTTATTAAAATAGTTTTAAATTTTTATAATATGATTTTATGGTCATTTAATATTCCCAATAATTTTTATATATTTTTTCGAAATCAAATTGACCTAGAACCCGCAAACCTGCAATCCACGACTGATAACACGTTTTAGCCCAAAACTCGTATTTTTATAGCTCAAAATATATAACATGCATCATTTTCATAATCCTCGCGATGATACGAATCTGTGACATTTTTCTAGAATTTTTCGGAGTCAGACGTGAAAAACGATGTTTTAATATTAAAATAAAAATATTTTACTATTACTACTAATTACCGTTTTACGATTAACATTAACCCTATTATATTAACCTAATTGCATTTCCTAATTCACCAACCTTATGTCGACGACAGCCTTTTTATGTTACATGCCCCATCCTTGGTCAAATTCCACGAACAAATTACCCCCCATTTAATTCAATTAATATTTTATTATATACTAACCCTATTTAAACCCCCGAAATCTCCCCCTCATCTCTCTCATAGCAGCCCATGTCCTCCCCCAACTCCTTGGCAGCACAGCCGTAACCACCTCCTCTTCCTCTCACTTCTGTAGCCTCTCTCCCAAGCACCCCTGCGCTACCCCCTCCGCCTCTTTTGGCGGCTCACCGCCTTGGCCGAGACCCCCACAACCGCCAAACGTAGCCCTGTGGCAAGCCATGGCCCCCTTCACCACCACATCATCGAAAACACCCCAGCACCCCACCTCCCCTTGGCCCTGAGCGTCGCTTGCCGCTCCTCCAGCTTCGCCGGCAACACCACCGAGCAGATCCCGTCGAGCTCACGCAGCCGCCGGCGCCTCGACAGCCCGACAACGTGCCACGTGCTCCTCTCCTCTCGAGCCATAGCCACACCATCGGGGATGCCGTAGCCGCCACCATAAGTCACCGCTGTCCTCGCCCACATCACCGCGACGCTGTCACCTGAGCCCGTCGCCGACCGCCGTGGCCACGATCCGAGGCAGCGTGTGCGAGTGCACAGTAATCACTTGAGAGAGTGAGGAATGCACAGTAAATACGTATATAATACGTATATAAGTATATATTTATTATAAGAGGATATTAGATTAAATTCATAATAAAATATATATGCATCAGAAAAATACACGGAGTGCACTAGAAAATCCAGTGTGTCGTCCCAAATGCATTGACGCAATTTTCGTGACAATCAGGCAAGTATTTCTCCCGTAGTAATTTTTTGAAGTTAAATACTATTTATGTCATTTTCACTAAAAATCATTCCCATCAATTTTCACGTACCCTGACGTACATAAAAAATATATGGTATAATACTAGTTGAGGCGATTAATTAGAAATCTTGTTTTAAAAATTTCGACGTGTAGTTTTCTCTGAATAAAATCGTTGAACATATTTGGAAAATCATTTTTATAATTTAAAATTTAGTTTTTGGCTATTTAAATTGAGAAAAATGCTTATAATTGTTTAAAATAATGAAAAAATTCACGTTATGCTTAGAAAGTTATTTCTTGCCTAGATATACTCATATGCTTTATTTTAAATGTTTTTGAACTCGTTTTATATTATAACTGCTTGATTCGATAATCGCAAAATTGTTATATTATGAGATTGGTGACTTATTACTCGCCATGAAAATTATATTGAACTGCTATGTGAACTCATGAGATACTGTGGAAAAATTAGATGCATCTGATATGATGCAACTATACAAAAATGATCACATGACTGATGGAAATATACGATGATGCATATTATCAATCGATAGAACACATACTATTGACCGGCACTTGACTTGGCATGTGGGTATTGGGGTAGTTTATAGTCACATATGTTACGTGAATGTCTGTATTCGCTCTATGGCTACCTCCAACACACGAGGCAAGCAACTTGACTGTCGTCCGTGATATGGGGTCGGTAAGCATCGTCACTGGTAGCTCCCGTGACGGGGCGTATTTGTCACGGTCGCTTTTCAACCGTATGTCTTTCGTGCGCGTACTTTCTTGTTCATACGTGAATTTTTGTGATCTCTTCTTGTATCCCAAATATACAAAGTTATATGTCGTTGTGACCCTCTGAGAGAGTACTTATTTGTGGGATTTTTCGTGAACATCATTTCACGGCTCATTCTCCCACAAAACAGATTTGTATGAAGGGTTGTCGTAACTTTAGACTTCGACGTTTGATCTTTTTATTTTTAGTTCCGTTTTCTGTCAACCTAGCCCATGATCGATCATCATAGTCTCGACCCTCTCATCGACACAGTCGTTCCGGTATGTTTCTTATAATTATCGGACACCGCTAGACCAATCGTTTCACCTAATCACTTTTTAATCTACTTAGCCCTAATTAATTCGAATTTCAAATAACTTAATTAAATCTTTAGGATTTGTTACGTATGGCATGTGATTTCTCTAGCTATAGGTCACACTAGTTGCACCCCCCCCCTCTCACACCTTCTCTCTCCAATCAACCTAAGTATACCCCATTTCCAACCCTATTTAGTAACATTTCAATGTTAAAACGTAACCCAAACCTAGGTTTCATCTCACGCAAACTCACTGCCGCCAACTCCATATAGCTCATGCATCTCCTCCTCCTTGCGCCGACGACGACCCCTTGCTCCGGGCACCCTCCTCCACGGCAAAACCTCCTCCTACTCCACCCATAACCGCCGGAAACCCATGCAACACCCCTTAAAACTGCCGAATCAAACCCCACAGCCTTCAAAACTACAGCTCCCCCTCTTGTACTCTCAAAAGTTGCCCTTTAGCCCCGCCACCAGCCACCTGTAGCCACCGACAATCACCCCGCCTGTCCTACTTCCACCCAGGCCATAACCCCTCGCACGGCTACGCCCTCGCGCAAGCAACGACAGCCTGCATCACCCCAAACACCTTCGGCCAGTCACTTTTGCCGCCGGCAACTCCCTTCATACCCCCACGGCGCCACCCTCAAACCCATGCAGGCCGACCCTACCAACATCCGGCCATTTGCAACCGCACCCTCCACAAATCCGGCCACCATCTCCACAAAACAGCCCCCATCCACTCAAAACTGCCGTTTTAGCCCTAAAACTCACGGCCTCCCTTGCTGACTACTGCACAACCTCCCTTGCTCGCTGTGTCAATGCCACGCACCCCCTCGACGGCAGCCCAGATCTGTGCAGCTGTCCCCTAGGCCGTAAGACCCTCTCGCGGCCTTCCCTTGCCGTCGGCGTTCGTGTTGCTCGTTACCGTGCCGTGGTCGCTAGTGCCGTCTTCGCCGTTGATCATCGTACCTCGTTCGCTATCGGAGTCCGCCCCCTAACGTCGCTACCCGACGTCAGTATAGCTCTCGCGTCGTGTTGAGGTAAATCTGGAACCGTAGGAACCCAAACCCTGCATGTTTAATCAAGATAAAAATTGTAAGTTTTATTGTTTGGTTAAGTCACTAATTAAGATTAATAATACGGGACTGTAGGATTGGTGACTGTTGATTGAGCACATAGGAAGAGACTCTGGACTATTGAACTGAGGATTCCGATGCTATTTTCAGGCAAGTGAAACTTGCTCAGACTTTTGTTAGGCCATGTTTAGGCCATTCTGAAATTTTGTGTAAAAGAGACTAGGCGATGAAATGATAGTCGCCTAGATGCCCGTACTTGATCTAGCTTGACAACGAAGCTAGATTCGACACCATACTTGATCTAGCTTGACAACGAAGCTAGATCCGACACCCTTGCCATGCCATTTCATGCATATCATATGTCATGTTTATTTTGATATAATTGTACGTAAATCAATATCTGCTCATATTGCATGTCATTTCATGTTTGTCGTGATTGTGTAGCACACGCTACTTTTGAAATGTAAGTTGCGATGAGTAGGATTTTGACTCCTACATCATGAATGAGGCTAGGTGCACCCCTATGCCAAATCAAGAACACTTCCTGGCTCGTGATCCAGAAGATGGGCGCCGGTCCATACACACGTGGAGGGGTAGGGTTAAGCAACCACTCAGCATAGAAGTGTGCCCGATCAGCAACTTCTGTGTAAGGTGTAAACCATGTGCATGACACGAACTCATGTTTTACTGCTTTTCATGAAATATTAATGAGTAGCTCTTGATATGACGTGTCATATCATGCTCATGTTTAAACTGCTGCATTCATTAAAATAACATGCCATGTCATCATCATTATTTTAGAACTGCTAGTTGTACTCTTTTGCTTTTACGCTTCCTTGCACAAAAGTCTCCCTTTCCTTTTTGGAGATTTTTGCTGACATGTGCTCTTTTCTCTTTGGGTGTCACATGTCAGGCTTTGAGTCTGAGGTAGTGGCTGAGGACTACCAGTTTGCTGACATCCAGTTCGAGGATACCAGAGACCAGTCTTAGCCTCAGTTGGAGGTTTTTCTTGGTGGCTACTATTAGTTTTCGGTGCGTAGCACCTCTTCTTGTTGTAGTTTCGGCCATGCTTGGGGCCTTTCATTTTCAGACTCTTGTACCTTTCTTTTATGGCTATATCTCTGAATGTTTTGAATAATGAAATGGACGTTTTGAATGTTGGTTATTTTATTGCCTCCATTCATATTTATTATTGTTGTTGTTTCATTGCAATGCATGAATCTGCGAATGGATGAACACACAGACGCTTATTAGACTGTAGCTTCACAGCTCCAGTCTGAGCGGACCTCTTCACGTCTCGTTTTCCGTACTTGGGAAGCGGGACATGAAAGGTTTTTGTGGTGGCCAATGTAGTTCGTTGCACCTGCGAAATATCGAAACAACGATAATAATAAAAACATCCATTGAAACATTCGAAACATTCGAGACATAAAATTTGAGTCTAATATGAAGGTTTTCCTTGTCTTAGATGGTAGGAAGACTTAGATAGACATCCAAGTTTGATAGTCATGCACCTTCATCAAGATTTAGCCGTGCTCAACTTAAGATGCCTGGGTAGTCTCTTACTCGGCCCTCACCATATTAGATTTCTAGGGTCCTTCCTTTAGTCATTCGCTTGGGTCCATCAATTTCGGGCTCAGCAGAACGTAATCCTCTAAGGATCCTTTCCCTGATATCTCTATTACAGTCTAGTTCATTAGGAAGTCTTAGTGCTAAGTTTCTCCTGATCTTTAGTCGGCCAGTGATTAAACCCATGATTCCTATCATTTCTACTAAACATTACACTGTTGAGCTAATGACCATAGAATTCCATCGTAGCAGATTCACTAAATTATTTCCCAGTCGTATTTACGTTTTGAAAATTTGATTCACTTCCTTGCTTTCGATTCACGTGATTCCTTCATGTCATTCATCATCAATCGTTAAATCTTCCCCACTTACATACTGATCCTTCGAAAAATATTTTCAATATTATTTTTTGATTTCCTCCCCAGTTTAAATTCTTTGAAAATATTTAGCATGAGCTTAGACTTCCTACCCTTCAGTTGACTTAAAGCCAAAATCTTTAAATTACTACCTTATAATATTTTCTAACCTATATCTTTCATACTCATGAGAATATCTTACTTCCTTCATATAATGATTTTTTGATAATCCAATATACCATTTCTTCTCTTACTATATGTATATTACTCAACTTATTTCAAACAACTTATTGTACCAACCTTTAAATATTTTCTTTACGAAAGAGAACTCCAACTTTTCAAGTATGTTCGTTTTTATATTCTTCGTTTCTTTTTCCTACTTCAAAGTTCTTAGTACAAATCTAGTTCCAACTGCAGAACAGTCACTTCATCTCTATACTAATTATTTTTCGTCTAATCCCTACTTCGTATTTTAACTTATATCTTCTACACACTATTCTCCTGTATTTTGGAAGGACATTATTATATCTTCTTTCCTTACTTAAATATTCACGATTATATCTCTGTTTCACCTAACCAAGCTATCTCCTTATCCTCGCCTCATCTGAACCCGTTCATCCGGATCATGTTTCGTTACGCTATTTGATTTCGGTTCCCTTACCATTGCTTTGTTATCATACTGGTGCTTGCCATTGCCTATGTCAACCTTAGTGTAGTATGGTGGGCCAATTAGTTTTTTGTGATGTCGTCGTGGTGCATGTATATAGGTAGAGTGTATGGACCCGTGTGTGCGAACCCCTGCATACCACTCATGTATGAGTGTGCTACCATTAGTATATTAATGATTTCCCCTTGTGTTATATATGCATACTCAATGTTATTCATGATATATATGAAGTTGTATGAATGATAGTATTTATAAATATATGTGTGGATAGCTATACCACTCTAGGGATGTCTGTATATATTAGAATTAGTGTTGGAATATCTACTGGTGGTGTATGTAGTCTGAAGGTACTGGTAAATGCTTGAAATAGTATGCTAGTAAGTCATGTGCATGTTAGGTGTAATGATAATAGGTGTACTTATAGTTTAGTGTGCGATCTATATATTAGTACGTATGAGCGTGTGCTCGTACGTAGATATGTGTGTTCTGAGTTATAGGTAGATATATACATACTGTATGAGTATGCGTGATATACGTATGGTAATAGGGTTATGATTTTGTATAGTACTGCTTGACTTTACAGGATGTTGTGTGTGTACGTGTATACCATGAGGTATACACGATTATTGTACTTCGTGACTATGTATGGATATATATATGCAGTAGTATACTAATTATATGTAATTGCTAGGGTGTGAATATATATTATAGTATGTAAAGTGATTGCATTATGGGGGTGTTACTTGACTAAATATAAAGTGTGATTGATATTATTGTGTGTATATAATGGCATGTGTTTTTACATATATAGTGTGGCGAGTAATACGATTACGTTGCTGTATATATATTAGAGTGGTGTGTTGGTATAGGTATAGATATCGTGTTATGTATATAAAGTATTCTGATTCTTGTATGAGTCTTTGAGTCTCACTCATGCTTGAGCGGGTATACTCTAAGTATATTGTTATATTTGTCTGTGGTGTGTGTATAGTGCTATGAACATAGGAATGGATGATGTGTGTATAGTGATAGGTTTGGTTGTACATGGTTACGTTACGCACATGGTTGTGGGTGGCTATACCATTATATAGATATAGGTGTTGGTCTTGTAGTATAGTTATTTACGAAGGTTTTACATGTTTGAATGTATATGTGCTAGATAAACTAGGTGTGTAGAATGTGCTAATATATATAGTGGTATGAGTGACATGTATGAATGGTACGTTAGCGTGTGTGGGCATGCACCATGCACGGGTAAGTATGTGCTTAGCTATAGGTGTCTACGACTATGTTATGTGATGTGTCTTGAATATAGTTAAAGGATTGTATGTGATGTGTATATATGATGAAGTATCTGCGTGTATTTGAATAACTATAGGTTGTGTATTTATAGTAGGGGTGAATGTATATTAGATATAGCAACCATGATTTAATATAGTATGGTGTGATTACATGTGTTGATATGTTTGACGTTGGATAAGTTGGGGTTTTGGCGGACCCTCAGAGCTCGGGTCTGTGTCCGTCCTAAGTCGGACGGACCACATGGGCTTAAAACGCAGCGGAAAATCAAAAACAAAACTTTTTAAGCTAGCTAAACAATTTAGCTAGGCTCTGAGGGAGCCAGAACCTAGCCCAATCTATGCCAACTTGGGGTGGATCTGACCACCCCAAGAGGGATCTACTCTAAAGTGACAGAATTAAATCTACACTAAAATTACTTAACCATATACCCGGAATCTTGGCCCTGGAGCAGGCAAGATGTACCGTACCGTCTTCTGAAGCTCATCGTAGCTGAGCCGCCTTGACTCGATCCGCCTGAGCCGCCTCGCACCCTCGAACCGATCTGCCCGAACCGACTTTCGCCTCCGAGCCGATCACACGCGGTAAAAAGTTTCACTTGAGTAGAACCTGCGTCTTAGACGTCTGGATCCAAATCCAAACCCCCTTTGTAGTCTTGCTAGGACTACTCCAGAGAATAGGAAGAGAGAGAGAGAGAGAGAGAGAGAGAGAGAGAGAGAGAGAGAGAGAATAGTTTAGTCATCGATCAAGCTTGCTCTAAAAGTTGGGAGCTACTCGATCGAGGACTTGGTGTGTTTTTCAACGAAGAGAGTGCACCCCTATTTATATAGGGAGTCGGCACTCACTCTTTCGTTGTGAGCAATGTGGGACTTTTACAAATGAGAGGAAAATTCAATTAAGCCAATTTAGCTTAATTTGTAGTTTAAGTGAGCTTTTCATAAAAGCAAACTTTAACTAATTAATTCTCTTCGCTCATTAAACTTTAGACACCAAACAAGCTATCAATTCGAAGGGCTTCGAATGGTGAACGCGTAGGAACCAACGGCGACGAATTTCGACTTCGTTTGACCCCCTCAAACAATTGTCCAAAGTTGGGGAAAAATCAACTTTCGTAGCCGTCTTTTTGGTGTTTCAAAAACCCTAAAACAACTTAAGTTACGGGCGCGCCCGCCCAAGGCACTGGAGGCGGCCGCCCACCCACTGGGCAGCGGGCGCTGGCCCGCTGCACTGCAGCGGGCCGCGCCCGTTTTGCCTCTGGGTATGGGCTTGTTAGCCCAGTGGGTCTAACCCACCTTGCCTTGAACTGTTTTCGCGTTTCTGGGCTCGTTTGAGCTCCGATTTGGACGCGGTTTGAACTTGTGTTTAGACCGGGACGATCCCGTCAGCCAGGTAACCCTTTCCAATATATTTGTTCCTACTAAGTTTGTCGTAACCAATTTACGACACGTTTAATCATTGTTTGCATCAGACGCAACATTTGTCCCTATTGCTATAACGACTAATTTTCACAACAAGCTTTATGAATATTAACTATTCAATATCATCAAATGAATCTCTCTCAATTAATCTTCGTATTACTAAGACACGAACACTACTCGGTGTGAGACCCTACAGCCTGACCTTACTACAGGTTGGGGCTCGGAACCCCTAGACGACGATCACCACGAGCAGTAGCTGTCGTCCCTGTTTCAGAATCATCATAACGTGATCGACCCTTTGACAAAAGCATCATTGGGTTTACATTGGCTGTGTCAGTGATGAACTCAGTTAGCTATAGTCCCTTCGTCCAGACTGTGTTCATGTTGGCCAAGGGTATGGTTTACTGTCAACCCTATTAGACAACATTGGTCAGTATACGGCAGTCTTTGTTGTATTCACGTTGTACTTCTTACAACGTACCCCGGCCGAGGATTAACATAAAGACCGTACTGAGCCTGTAACACTAACTTCCCTTTAACGGAAGTGACGAATCCCGTCTTAGTCATCTACTCACCTCGAAAGCTTCAGGTGCAACCCAACCTAAGATCTTTCAGCATGCCTAGCCTCGAAGCTAGATCATGGGTCTAGGCTACACCGTTCACTCACAGGTTGGTACAGATGACTTCTGGTCTTAAGGACTAGCTTACCTATCATCACCCTAGAGTTATTAAAGACAGTTTAGTTAAAGTTAACCATTTAATAACTCTAATTTGGTCGTTCAGTGAACTCATTCTCTAATGAACACATGTGTCTCGTCTCTGACATCACCAAGTCGAATGACTATGAGATCATCATTACCCTAAGGTAAGACTAAGGCATAGTGGTCTATCCGATGTGTCGATATCCAGTTCTCGACACATCTATGACCACGAACCGTTTAAGACTTACATTTCTATTCGGTCGCTTACTTACTCATAATCGAGATCTTATCTAGATACGTAAGGACCTAACTATAAGTCTATGGATATTATCTAAGTATATTAATACGAACGATTTTATACTTAGGATAATATGTACCATATACAGTTTGAACAAGACGTACACTTAGGATAAATTGCCTTATGGGCATATATTCTCCTACATCTCCCACTTGCACTTAGGCTATTTATCTCGGTATCTCATACCGTTATAGCATATCAGTCACTTTGACATTTATATGACAAACCTAAGAGTGGATTTACTAACGTTTATCTACAATTGTATTTTAATGGATTAATTAATACATCTCTCGATCACACAGGGTTGATCCTTTGAAAAATGATTTGGATCATTTTTTCCTTTCTTTGTATTAGCTAACAATTAGCTTATACAATCTAGATGTAGGGTCTAACATTTCTATAAGTCAGTTTCAGCTCATTCCAATTTTCTTGTGTCGATATGTTAAGTACATATACGACACCCTTAGTCTCTATATACGATTAAATCAAAACAATTTTGATTCAATGTTTTATATAGATGATTTATAAGTTGGAAATCCTTTTTACTTAGTCCGAAAAACCGGAACTAAGTATACGAGCTGGCTCCCACTGACTTTAAGAATTACCTGGTTAAATTACTTCAATATTATATCTAAATCATATTTAGATTATATATATGAAGACATAACCATTTGGTAAGTGCTTTAGATGGAATGTACTCGTGTCAGGTTTGGTTTGACGAATGAGTCAAGTCAAGATCGTATTAAGGAATCTTGACATTGACTCGCTCAATCAAACGTCCTACACTGTACTTTTTCCTTAACCACATTTAATATTAACTCTTTAATAACTAAATGCAGTTTATTAAGAATTAATCTTAATATGCATATAACTGTGATCGCACATAATTTATACGCCCCTGGAACCTATACTTAACTACCAATTGACTACATTAAGTCAGCTCCAAAAACAACATTTTCCGAAGCTTCACATCATAATTCGAGAATTTTCGCAACCAACTCAGAAAGCCAAAATCACAGAAAATTTAAGCCAATCTCAATCAAATTTTAATTTCAACAGAAAACGCAATTTCCGAGACATTCATTAAAAACAACGGATTCATTAAGATGAACCGTAATTTGTTTATGAAATAAACTTTGAGTGTAGATCACTCAATCATTGTTTTCACTTGGAAGAATGATACATTTTATTCAACTAAAATTTAATATCATCTGTAATGCCCTACGTAGCTACTGCACAAGTACTAGAGGGGGTGAATAGTACTTTAAAATAATTAAGAAGATAATTCCTAATTATCTTGCAAACCACAACCAACAATGCGGAAATGCGGAAATGTAAATATAGACAACAACTAAAATGCAATCGCAAACAACCGATTCAACGGGTTCGGATCCACCCAAGTCTCCCCGACTTGTTCCCGGTGATCCTACGTCCCAAACACTCGGATCCCCTCCAGATACTTGAGTTAGAAACCTCTAACCCAAGATTTGTACTATGAAATTCTTGTAGAAAAACCTCTACAAGAACAAATCATACACAATGTAATTGTGACTCCCACAACCCGGGATTACAAACAAACTCTCACAACCGAGAGTAAAACACTTACAATAGCAAAGTAAATGAAATACGAACTTACCGACAAAATCCTATGCCTTGAGTAAAACTTACGATTTTAGGGCAAGAAGGATTTTGGGGAAGATGAAGAAGCACCAAACCCTAGCTCCAAGTAGATGACCAGGAATGGAGTCCTAGGTGGATGTTGGTGACCTAGAATCAAGCTCTTGGCTTGGAAGGCTCACAATCAATGAATCTCTCTTTTGAAATAAGAGTGAGGGAGAGATTCAAGTGAGAAATGAAAGAGCTTTGAATGAGGATTAAATTCTTCTCTTTGATTCTCTAAAGATCAATTAATATCAGCCTTTTGTGCAATGAATGCAGCACTCCAAGTATATATAGGATAGAGTAAAGAGAGCAAAAATCGTGGCATTTAATGCTCCAACGGCTCTATTCTGAAGCAAACTAGTCGGTCAAAGAAGGATGAATGACCGACTAGTTCATCAACTATTCGGTCGGTCAAACAACATGAACCGACTAAGAGGTGAACAGTCAAATAGAGAAGTTCTGACTTAAAGAACTAGTCGGTCCAAGAAGACTTGCCAACCGACTAGTTTCACAACTAGTCGGTCGGTGAGTCAACTGAGACCGACTAAGAGATAAAACAAATAGTCTGAGTTCAAATACAGCTAGTCGGTTTAAGAACAACTTCTGACCGACTAGTTTCTCAACTAGTCGGTCGGTCATTGTGCTTTGACCGACTAACTGTAAACAGTAAGTTGGGCTGTACAGTAGAAGCTCAACTAGTCGGTCTAAGAAGGATTCCTAACCGACTAGTTTCACAACTAGTCGGTCGGTGAACCTTCTTTGACCGACTAACTGTAAACAGTAAGTGAGCAAGAATTGAGAAGGCATTCTAGTCGGTTCAAGAAGCTTTGCCAACCGACTAGATTGCCATCTAGTCGGTTGGTTCTTCTTCTTGAACCAACTAACATGCACAAGAAGTCGCGAATCGAAGCGCGAAGCTTCGGGAAAGATCGAATGGACTTCTACTACGATCCTAGCTCTAAGATATGAGCGATATGAAGATTAAAACGTAAGACCTACTCAAGGCTTAACATTCTACGAAAAGAAGCTAGAAGACATAACATAAACTTGACGAACCGTCTTCAAAAGCTTCAATCGAGTCTTCATGACTTCAATAATGGTTCTTGAGCTTCAACGAAGCTTCAAGCACACGTTCACGTGCTTTGAGAAGTCTTGAGACGTCGCTTTGGATGTTCATAGAAATTTGGCGACGATCTCCATAACTGCGCTCACAAAGAGTTAGTTCACGATATTTATGTTTGTTCATCATCAAAACCAAATCCGGGGAATCAATACTCAACATTCTCCCCCTTTTTGGTGATGACAAACCAACATAAATAATAATCAAAAATAATGATTCAAATGAAATTTACTTACTCCCGCTGCATTGATGACATGTTAATTCCATATTCAATAATAATCATAAGCATCAAGCAGACGAGTAAAGTATAAAATGTGAATCTAATTATCGAAATTTAGGATTTGAAATCCATTTTTATATCTTAACTCCCCCTGAATCTAACATATCAAATTAGATTCTTGGAAAAATGCTTTAAATTATCATTTAGCACATTGTCATTATTAATTCTCTCCCCCTTTGGCATTAGCAAAAAGAATGGGAGGAGATCAACGACAACAACAATGGCTTCAAATAAAAGCACGAGAGTCGTAGAATACGACCACGGTCCAAATGACACCAAAGTAAAATACGAATTAAATCAAAGCGTGCCAATGAGACCAAAGTCGATAATCGAAAAAATAAAGTCATCAAAACTCAAATTAATATCACGAATTGAGTTATGGAATATACTCTCCAATATCAACATTCTTGATGAATTAAGTGCATGGAAAACAATTCTATGTTACCATAGAAGAAATTTCTATTAAATCAAGATTTAATCGTCGAGCGACGAAGTCAATATCAGAGACAAACAAAATATATAAAATGTGCACACGAAAGTAAAAAAGGCAAAACGATGTATATATATATATATATATCAAACATGATACAACAAAATGATACATCTGCCAACATACATATAAGCGATCATCAGATCGAAGCACACAAAATACATCATAATATCATAGTAGATACCGGAGTATCACATACATACAAAAATATCAAAACTCCATCCAAAACAACATCAAAATACATCACAAAATCCATAACCACCATCTATCCTACCCAACTCTCTCACACTACATATATCAGCCAATGTGCACTAGGAGAGTCCTCCAAAGAAGCTCAGGAGGCAGCGGGAGGATCTGCAGCAGCAGCAGGCTCTGCAGGAGGGGTGATGGTCACTGGATCAGCAGGAGTGTCCACAGAAGGAAGTGTCGCTACGGGAGTGGCCTCGGGAGCACCAGACGAAGACGTATCCACCGGATGAATGGTGGCAGCAGGTGTGCTCTCGGGGGCACCAGCAGACGTAGCGACAGCAGCAGACGACGTACCCTCTAGGGCATGAGTAGAAGCAGTAGCAGCAGTAACAACGAGCTCCTGGAGCTCATCATCATCCATCTCCTCGTGGTCAGAAACAGACGGGGGAATCTCGATGCCAAAATAAGAATAGATGCGAGCGAGCATCTCCTCAGAACGAGCATAACGAGACTCCACACGTCTCAACGAACGTGAAAGCTCAACAAGAGTAGGAAAGGGAGCAGGGGCAGTAGCTGAAGCAGAGGCTGAAGCAGAAGGGGTCGTCCTCTGAACGTGACGAAGCGCCGCAAGAGACTTCTTGACGGCCGTCGCATTCAGAGGGGGACCGAGAGGACGCTCATCATCAGGAGGAAGAGGGACATGGAAGTGACGGAAGACGAGAGTCAATAGGCACGGGTATGGAATGTGGGCTGACTTGGTGGACTTTCGAATACATTCGAAGGAGTCCATCTTGTCAAGAATACTCCGTGCCCAATTGATCTCACTCCCCATGAAAATAGCGTAAATGAGCTTGAGGAATGGCTGGGAAGGCAAGGAAGATGAGCCGTACTTCGGAAGGAGGCACGACTTCAAGATAAGATTTAGAACCCAGGCATTCGGCTTAAAAGACTTGGATGGGACGCCAATCATGGCGGGAGGGATGACATGGAAAATCACGACGAGCATCACCTGATCAAGCTCAGAAATATCGTCAACAGAGATATCGGAAGGGAGGAGGCCAGACGAGGAGACACCAATCAAATCCCCTAAGATTTCTGCCGTGAGGACAATCGGTGTCCCCAAGACAGTCGTCTCAATGGAATGGGTCTCGTCGTACTGACCCCGGACACGGTTCGCATAAAACAGCTTGAATAGGCGGGGGTAAGGATGTGGATTCGCCTTAGGGTCATGGCGAAGAACATGAACCGACTAACATGAACATGAACCGATCGCAATCTAGTCGGTCGGTCAATGAACATGAACTGACTAACAGAGTTCAAAAAAATTAGAATTTGAAATTTTGAGTTCTCTCCTAATCGCACTTGGACGAAACATCAAAATACTCTCATTAATCATTATACTACCCCATTAAACATCGAAAATCTTAAATTTGACGTTCAAGACAAATTCGAGCATAAATTCCGAAAATTCGCACAAAAATCCACAAAATTTCAATTAATCTAGCATGAGCAAATATAAAGAATTTTAATAGCATGCAAGATTATTGAAAACATATGAATCCTAAAGCTCGGATTCACCCATAACCCCCAATTCTCGACGCAACCGCACAAAGGAGTCTTCCTTTAGTGGTTTCGTGAAAATATCGACGATTTGCTTCTGGGTTTCAACGTACACTAAAATGATGTCCTTTTTAGCAACATGATCATCTAAGAAATGGTTGTAATGCCCTACGAAGCTACTGCACAAGTACTAGAGGGAGGTGAATAGTACTTTAAAATAATTAAGAGGATAATTCCTAATTATCTTGCAAACTCTAACCAATAATGTGAAAATGCGAAAATGTAAATGTGTGACAACAAATAAGAACAATCGCAAACAAACGATATAACTGGGTTCGGATCCATCCAAGTCTCCCCGACTTGTTCACGGTGATCTTACGTCCCAAACACCCGAATCCCCTCCGGATACTAGAGTTAGAAACCTCTAACCCTAGATTTGCACTATGAAATTCTTGTAGATAAACCTCTACAAGACCAAATCATACACAATGTAATTGTGACTCCCACAACTCGGGATCACAAACAATCTCTCACAACCGAGAGAAAAACACTTACAATATGAAAGTAATTGAAATAGAAATTCTTACCGACAAAATCCTATGACTTGAGTAAAACTTACGATTTAGGGCAAAACGGATTTTAGGGAAGATGAAGAGGCACCAAACCCTAGCTCCAAGATGTAGATCAGCGATGGAGAGCTATGAGGTTGTTGATGACCTAGAATCAAGCACTTGGCTTGGAAGGCTCACAATCAATGAATCTCTCTTTTGAAATAAGAGTGAGGGAGAGATTCTTGAATGGAATGAAAGAGCTTTGAATGAGATTTAATGCTTTCTCTTTGATCTCTAAAGTTCACTTAATATCAACCTTGAGTGCAATGAATGCAGCACTCCAAGTATATATAGGATAGAGGAAAGAGAGAGAGAGAAAATCGTGGCATTTAATGCTCCAACGGCTCTATTCTGAACCAAACTAGTCAGTCAAAGAAGGTTGACTGACCGACTAGTTCATCAACTAGTCGGTCGGTCAAACAGCATGAACCGACTAATGGTAGAACAGCCAAGAAGAGAAGTTCAGACTGAAGGGAACTAGTCGGTCAAAGAAGAGTTGTTGACCGACTAGTTTCACAAATAGTCGGTCGGTGACTCAACTGAGACCGACTAAGAGATAAAACTGAAAGTCTGAGCACAAATAGATTTAGTCGGTCCAAGAACAAATGTTGACCGACTAGTTTATCAACTAGTCGGTCGCCAAATGTACATAGACCGACTAACGATAAACAGTAACTAGGCATGTACAGGGAAAGCTCAACTAGTCGGTCTAAGAAGCATCACTGACCGACTAAATCACAAACTAGTCGGTCGGTGAGTCAACGTAGACCGACTAACTGTAAACAGTAAAGAGCTTGGAATTGACTGAAGCAAACTAGTCGGTCCAAGAAGCTTTACCGGCCGACTAGACCACCATCTAGTCGGTTGGTTCTTCTTCTTGAACCAACTAACATGCACAAGAAGTCGCGAATCGAAGCGCGAAGCTTCGGGAAAGTTCATATGGACTTCTACTAAGATCCTAGTTCTAAGATATGAGCGTTATGAAGATTTAAACCGTAAGACCTACTCAAGGCTTAACATTCTACGAAAGAAGCTTAAAAGACTATAAATAAAACTTGACAAACCGTCTTCAAAAGCTTCAATCGAATCTTTATGACTTCAATAATGGTCCGTAAGCTTCAACGAAGCTTTAGGCATACGATCACGTGTATTGAGAAGTCTCGAGACGTCGCTTTAGATGTTCATATGAATTTGGCGACTATCTCCATAACTGCGCTCACAAAGAGTTAGTTCACGATATATTTATGTTTGTTCATCATCCAAAACCAAATCTGGGGAGTCCAATACTCAACATTCTCCCCCTTTTTGGTGATGACAAACCAACATAAATAATAATAAAAAATAATGATTCAAATGAAATTTACTTACTCTCCATGCATTGATGACATGTTAATTCCATATTCAATAATATTCATAAGCATCAAGCAGACGAGTAAAGTATAAAATGAGAATCCAATTATCGAAATTTAGAATTTGAAATCCATTTTTATATCTTAACTCCCCCTGAATCTAACATATCAAATTAGATTCTTGGTAAAATGCTTTAAATTATCATTTAGCTCATCGTCATTATTATATCTCTCCCCCTTTGGCATTAGCAAAAAGAGCGGGAGGAGATCAACAATGGCTTTAAATAAAAGCACGGGAGTCGTAGAATACGACCACGGTCCAAATGACACCAAAGTAAAATACGATTTAAATCAAAGCGTGTCAATGAGACCAAAGTCGAAAATCGAAAAATCATCAAAACTCAAATCAATTTTACGGAATGAGTTATGGAATATACTCTCCAATATCAACATTCTTGGTTAATTTAGTGCATGGAAAACAATTCTATGTTTCCATAGAAGAAATTTCTATTAAACCAAGTTATTATCGTCGAACGACGAAATCAAACATCAGAGACATATAAAGAATATAATGTGCGCAAGAGAATGAAATGTCAACATCGATGTATATATAAATATGTGAATCATGAGTACATCAAGATCATACATCGCCGACATACATATAAACGATCCAACGATCGAAGCACAATAAAACTACATATATCACACCGACATATAACATATGTAACCACGGACACCAGAGTATCACATACATATCAAAAATATCAAAACATCATCAAAGATACATCAAAATACATCACAAAATGTCATAACCATAAAACCACCCAAAATATCCTAATCCACACTCTCACTACAAGATATCTCATCTAAAGTGTACTTGGAGAGTCCTCCAAAGAAGCTCAGGAGTCAGCGGGAGGATCTGCAGCAGCAGCAGGCTCTGCAGCAGGAGTGGTCACAGGGACGGTAGGTGTGTCAACAGGAGCGACGGGAGAGGAAATCTCTGGCACGACAGGAGTTATCTCGGGAGAAGCAACAGAAGAAGCATCCACCGGAGGAACGGTGGCAGCAGGTGTGCTCTCGAGATCAACGGCGGACGAAGCAGCAGTACCAGAAGGAGTAGCAGCAACAGGAGTACCCTCAGGGGCACGAGCAGTAGCAGTACGAGCAAGCTCCAAAATCTCATCATCATCTAACTCCTTATCGTCGTCAGAGACAGACGGAGGAATCTCAATACAAAGGTGACGAGCGATGCGAGCAAGAATCTCCTCAGATCGAGCACAGCGAGACTCCACACGTTTGATCGAACGTGCGAGCTCAGCAAGAGTAGGAGAGGGAGCAGCTGAGGCTAAAGCAGAGGCTGAGGCTGACGCTGAAGGGGTCGTCCTCTGAACATGATGAAGCGTCGCAAGAGACTTCTTGACGGCCGTCGCATTCAGAGGGGGACCGAGAGGATGCTCATCGTCAGGGGGCAGAGGGACACGAAAGTGACGGAAGACAAGTGTCAGAAGGCAAGGATATAGGAGGTGAGCAGATTTCGTGGACTTTCGGACACACTCGAAAGAATCCATCTTATCGAGTATGATCCTAGCCCAGTTAATCTCGCTCCCCAAGAAAATGGCGTAAATGAGCTTCAGGAATGGCTGGGATGGCAAAGAAGAGGAGCCGTACTTAGGAAGTAAGCACGACTTCAAGATCAGATTAAGCACCCAAGCATTCGGCTTAAAGGACTTAGAGGGAACGCCAATCATGGCAGGGGGAATCTCATGAAAGATCTCGGCGAGCATCACCTGATCAAGCTCAGTGATGTCGTCGACAGAAATATCAGACGGAAGAAGGCCAGACGAGGAGACACCTAACAACTCTCCTAAGATTTCTGCAGTGAGGACTATCGGAGTCCCCAAGACAGTAGTCTCAATCGAGTGGGTCTCGTCGTACTGACCGCGAACCCTATTGGCATAGAAAAGTTTCACAAGGCGAGGGTATTGGTGTGGGTTCGCCTTAGGGTCATATCGAAGATAATCGATAAGACCGCTAGACGAAAGAAGATCAGCAAGGACTGGGAAGTCTGAAAACTGTACGAAATGCTTCAATAGCAGCGGACATTGTTCGATACGGTTGTAAGCCGCGAGACACATAGGGTCATCGCGACACAACGAGATATCGACACCGCCAACCGGCATCGGAGCCTTTCCCTTAGGCTTACGTATGCCAGAGCGAGGTCGAGAGCTAGACGTAGGTTCCCTAGGAGGGGGTGTAGGATCCCTATGGGTCTCGGTCTCGGGTATATACTCGGTGTCGGAATCCGAAGCACCAGGTGGAGTGGGAGCACGAAAAGACATAGGCTTAGGCTTGGGCTTGGGCTGAGATTGGGCTCGGAGGATTTTTGAGCTGGAGAGAGGAAAATGATCGACTAGAATAGGATTTAGTCGGATAGAATGAGTTTAAGTAGATCGGGAGCTCAAAAGACGCAACTGTCCCTGAGCACTTAGTCGGTCAGAGTTCAAGCGCTGACCGACTAGATGACGATCTAGTCGGTCAGCCAATGAGCTTGAACCGACTAAGTGCAAATAGTAATAGAAGCCAAAAATACTGACAAGAATTAGTCGGTCTAAGCTCATCCACTGACCGACTAGAACTGAATCTAGTCGGTCGGCCAATGAACTTGGACCGACTAATAGAGTCCAAAAATTTGAAAATTGAAAATTTTGAGTTCTCTCCTAATCGCACTTCGACGAAACATCGTAAACCTCTCATTAATCATTATACTACCCCATTAAACATCGAAAATCTTAAATTTGACGTTTATGAACAAATCAAGCGAAAATTCCGAAAATTCAACGAAAAGTCCAGAAAATTCCAATAATTCTAGCATGTGCAAATATAACAAATTGAATAGCATGCAAGATTATTGAACAAAACATGAATCCTAAATCTCGGATTCACCCATAATCCCCAATTCTCGACGTAACCGCACAAAGGAGTCTTCCTTTAGGGGTTTCGTGAAAATATCGGCGATTTACTTCTGGGTTTCAACCTACACTAATATGATGTCCTTTTTAGCAACATGATCATCTAAGAAATGGTGACGGACATCTATGTGTTTAGAATGGGAATGGTGTACCGGATTCTTAAAGAGACATATTGCACTTTGGTTGTCCACCATGATAGGGCAATTATCACAGTTTATACCAAAGTCTTTAAGTGTGTGTCTCATCCAAAGAACCTGAGCACACACGGCACCGGTGGCAATATATTCCGCCTCGGTGGTTGAAAGTGATACAGAATTCTGCTTCTTGGAAAACCAAGAGACAAGAGAATTTCCTATAAAATGGCAAGTGCCACTAGTACTTTTCCTGTCGGATTTGCATCCCGCATAATCTGCGTCACTATATGAGATTAACTCATATGTGTTAGATTTTGGATAAAGTAATCCAAAATCAAGTGTGTAACTTAAATAACGGAAAATACGTTTTACCGCTATTAAGTGAGATTCCTTAGGTTGAGACTGATAATGAGCACATACACATACGGCAAACATAATATCGGGCCTACTTGCGGTAAGATATAGTAAACTACCTATCATACCTCGATATAGACGAATGTCTACATCTTTACCACCCGTATCCTTATCAAGATGCGTAGTCGTGCTCATTGGAGTCTTCTTCCCGGAGGCATTCTCCATTCCAAATCGCTTAAGCAACTCCACAGTGTACTTCGTTTGGTGGATAAAGATTGCATCGTTCATTTGGCGAATTTGGAGACCTAAGAAATACTTGAGCTCACCCATGTGGCTCATCTCAAATTGATCCTTCATCACATTAGAAAACTCTTCGCAAAGAGCAAAGTTAGTAGCACCTTAAATGATATCATCAACATAAATTTGAACTAAAATTATATCATTATTCGAATACTTAACAAATAATGTGGAATCAACTTCTCCCATTTTAAAACCCAAATCCAAAAAAAAATTCTTTAAGCGGTCATACCAAGCTCGAGGAGCTTGTCTCAAACTGTAAAGTGCTTTCTTAAGTTTGAAAACGTGATTTGGAAATTTTTCATTTATAAAACCCGGAGGTTGAGAAACGTAAACTTCCTCAACAACATCTCCATTTAAAAACGAACTTTTAACATCCATTTGAAATAATTTAAAATCCTTATAGCATGCAAAAGATAATAATAATCTAATTGATTCTAATCTAGCTACCGGAGCGAAAGGATTCTTCGAAATCAATACCTTCCTCTTGACGGTAGCCTTGAGCAACTAACCGAGCTTTGTTCCGGATGATGATTTGGTTTTCGTCGGTCTTGTTCTTGAAGATCCACTTTGTCCCTATGACGGTGTGGTTCTTCGATGGCAATGGAACAAGCTCACAAACCGCATTCCTCTCGAATTGAATGAGTTCCTCCTCCATGGCAAGGATCCAAGCACTATCTTCACATGCTTCGCTAATATTCTTTGGCTCTATCGAGGAGGCAAAGGCACAATGAGCAAAGTAGTTGACTTAAGATCTCGTCTTGACACTATCAAGGATATTGCCAATGACTTGCTCATGAGGATGGTCACGAAGGGTATGAAGCCGTTTGGGAATTCCCTGATCACTAGGAACATTCTCAAAAGATTCATTAGTTGGGTTAGTCTCAATAGAATCAATACAATTAGAATTAGAATTACCAATAGAATCACATAAGACATCCATGGAGTCATCATCATTGGTAATTCTACTCAGGACAAAACCTTCATTAAATGAAACATGAAGTGATTCCTCGATCGTTGAGGTTCGTTTGTTGTATATCCGGTAGGCTTTGCTACGGGAGGAATATCCAACAAATATCCCCTCATCGGATCTCGGATCGAATTTGTCCAAACTACCATACGTGTTTTTAATAAAACATTTTGCACCGAAAACACGAAAATGTTTAACTTGAGGCAACCTACCAAACAACAATTCATAACAAGTTTGTTTAGTGCCGGGCCTCAAAAGTATCCTATTAAACACATAGCAAGCGGTATGTACCGCTTCCGCCCAAAATTGATGGCCAAGTTGGCTGTCATCAAGCATAGTGCGAGCACATTTCACTAGCGTCCTATTCTTTCTCTCAACAACACCATTTTGAGGAGGTGCGCGAGGGAATGAAAAGGTGTGTGTAATACCAACTTCATCACAAAACGTTGAGAAAGACTCATTCTAAAATTCCCCTCCATGATCACTACGAATAGTGACAATGGTGGTTCCGATGAGATTTTGTACTTTCTTAACAAAAATTGTGAAGTTTTCAAAAGCTTCATTTTTATTACTTAAGGAAAATACCAAGTAAATCTAGAAAAATCATCAACGATGACAATTCCATATCTAGCATTACCTAATGAAGCAACTCTAGTTGGCCCAAATAAATCTAGATGTAATAGCTCTAGAGGCCGCTTAGAAGAAATGCTTTTCTTATGTTTAAATGAAGAATTTGGAAGCTTGCCTCGTTGACACGAGTCACAAAAGCTTTTCTTTTGAAAGACAAGCTTAGGGAAGCCTCTAATAGAATTTAACTTGGAAAGTTTAAAGAGTATTCCAAAGTTCACATGACCAAAACGTCGATGTCATAAGTGTTGTTCACTTGTGTTGGCAATGAGACATTGTTCATGTGATCTTGAAAGATCTAGGATATATATATATCCTTATGGCGTGTGCCGGAAAACAATAAATCATTATTATCTTTTCTTAAAATATGGCACATTCCTTTCGCAAAGCTAACTTTGTAACCTTTGTCACAAAGTTGGCTTATTGAAATAAGATTGTGGTTTAATCCTTTAACAAGGTAAACATCACATATAAGTGGTTTAGAAGGATTACCCACTTTACCAACACCTATGATGGTTCCGCTCTCGTTGCCTCCAAAGACGACGCGGTTTCCATTTGCAATGGGCACCACTCCGGAGAGCAATTGAGCGTCACCCGTCATGTGTTTTGAACACCCGCTATCGAGTATCCAATTATTCTTGGAGTCAAATTTGGATTTGTTGCTCCGTTTCTTTCTCTTGGGTACCTATAGATATAAAATATCGTATCATGGTACCCAAGGTCATTGGGTCCAAAAGATTAGACCTTTGGAAGCCAAGTCCAATTGGACTTAGACTTCCCCACATAGTTATCACTATGCACAACATTCATGAAATACGAATTCATGTAAATTTGTTTTTCATCCATGCTTGTGTCCTTTGGGCTCTAAATAGTGAAAATTTTGGGAGCCTTAATCCTATTGGGAGCATGCATGCGATGTTGATTTCTACGTGATGCATGTCGTAGATAGGCATAAGGAACATGATGAAATGGTGCATGATGATATTTATTCATATGATGATGTGGGTGAACATATGCATGTGGAGGAACACGTGCGTGAGGATGTCTCACATTATGTGCACGTGCCCGTGGATGTGGTGCATAAAATTCATCATATGTGTGAGCATGTGGAGTAGGATGTGTGTTCCTACGTGGCATGGTATTTGTGTACATATAAGCATGACCCTTCTTTGTAAGTCCACCCAAAGTGGGTTTCTTTCCAAAAGAGGGTGTGTATGAGGTGGAAGCGCCATTGGTAGTTGAACTACCAATAGAGTGGTTGCTACCACTTGTCGAAGCATCGGAAGTTGGCTTAACAAAGGTAGTGGCCGACTTGGATGAATTTCCCAACTTATACCCCAAGCCAATGTGGTGATTGGCCGGAGGTAAGTCATTTGGGATATTATCCAAATGGCCCTTACCCTTATTGAATTCATTGATTCGGCCCAATGTGCACTCATATTTCTCAGTGAGAGAACGCATAGAAGCATCCAAAGTGGATACTTGCGATGTGAGCACATAAACACGAGATTTGAGATTCTCATTCTCAATACTCAAAGTCGAGTTTTGAGAAGTCAAATCCGCTATCTTGTGTTCCTCCGAATCCTCAATGCTAACATGTTCAAGTTGAGATTTGAGATTTACAATCTCATTTTTCAACTCTTCAACAACGGTGTCGTTGTTGGTGATGATAGTTTTAGGCGAGGTTTGGATGCTAGCTAAATCATCTTTTACTTTAGTATATCTATTTACTAATTTAGTGTATTTAGACCATATTTGCTCATTAGCATTTCTAAGGTCATCCATGGTTACCTCATCGCCTTCGTTGTCGCTGTCATCGGAAGAGGAAGATCCTTGATCATGCTCCTCTCTTGCCATGAAGCACATGTGTGCTTGCTCCACTTGCTCATCGTCCGACTCTCCACTAGACGAATCCTCGGAGTCGGAGAATGTCCCGACAAATCCCTTCTTGTACCCTTTCTTGTACTTCTTGGACTTATCGAATTTTGGTGCCTTCCACTTTTCCTTTTGCTTGTTTTGAGGACACTCTGCTTTCATGTGTCCTGGCTTGTTTGCATTTGAAACACAAAGGAGTGGAGGCGTTAGTAGAACTAAACTTCGATTTGTTTTTGAAGTTACCTTTCCGGAAGAACCGGTTGAATTTCTTTGCCATGAGGGAAATGGACTCCAAGTCCAATTCTTCTTCCGATTCTTCATCATCGGTCGATGTGGATGTGGATGGAGCAGCCTTGAAAGCAATAGCCTTTTTCTTTGGCTCGTCTTGCTTCAAGTAGGACTTCATCTTGTCCTGCAACTTAAGCTTGTTATCCTTGTGTACCTTGTAAGACATCAAGGTACCCATTAGTTGAACAACGATATATGTTTTCATATCGTTACCTTCCTCGATGGCGAAGGTACGTTTCTCCCAACAAGAAGGAAGTCCATCGATGATCTTCAAGACTTTCTCCTTTTGGGTGTAGGTCTTACCGAGAGCCTCCAACTCGTTGGTGATGTCGACGAAACGAGCGTAGTACTCCTTCATCTTCTCACACTGTAGCATATGAAATAACTCGTAATCTTTATTTACTACTACGAGTTTGGAGTCTCTTACCCTACTCGTTCCTTCATGCAAGATGAGGAGGGAGTCCCATATTTGATATGCACTCTTACATGTGCATATCTTATTGAAGTCCTCGGGCTCCAAAGCGCATTGAAAGGCGTTCATTGCCTTGGCATTGCTTACCTCCGCAGCGACCTCCGGGGTAGTCCATTTCTCGAAATCTTCTTCAGCGGGCTCGACATACTCCTTCATCGTGGCCCTCCATAATGAAGCACTCCGGAGGAAAGTTTCCATCCGGCATTTCCAGTACCCGTAGTTGGTACCGTTGAAGAATGGAGGCCTCGTTGAGGAGTGTCCTTCCATCACCGAAGACGCTCCTTCACGGTTCCTGAAGGTGCTGTAGTCGGAAGGTGGACGAACGCTTTTGTTGTCGTTGGCAGACATAGCTAGGTACTTGGCTTTGGTACCAAATGTAATGCCCTACGAAGCTACTGCACAAGTACTAGAGGGGGGGTGAATAGTACTTTAAAATAATTAAGAGGATAATTCCTAATTATCTTGCAAACTCTAACCAAAAATGCGGAAATGCGGAAATGTAAATGTGTGACAACAAATAAGAACAATCGCAAACAAACGATATAACTGGGTTCGGATCCACCCAAGTCTCCCCAACTTGTTCCCGGTGATCCTACGTCCCAAACACCCGGATCCCCTCCGGATACTAGAGTTAGAAACCTCTAACCCTAGATTTGCACTATGAAATTCTTGTATATAAACATCTACAAGACCAAATCATACACAATGTAATTGTGACTCACACAACCCAGGATCACAAACAATCTCTCACAACCGAGAGAAAAACACTAGTTACTAACTTCATCACAAATTCACAAAAAGTGTGCGAAGGATCACAAACAATCTCTAACTCTCTCAACAACACCATTTTAAGGAGGTGCGCGAGGGAAAGAAAAGGTGTGAGTAATACCAACTTCATCACAAAAAGTTGAGAAAGACTCATTCACAAATTCCCCTCCATGATCACTACGAATAGTGACAATGGTGGTTCCAATGAGATTTTGTACTTTCTTAACAAAAATCGTGAAGTTTTCAAAAGCATCATTTTTATTACTTAAGGAAAATACCCAAGTAAATCTAGAAAAGTCATCAACGATGACAAGTCCATTTCTAGCATTACCTAATGAAGCAACTCTAGTTGGCCCAAAAAGATCTAGATGTAATAGCTCTAGAGGCCGCTTAGATGAAATGCTTTTCTTAGGTTTAAATGAAGATTTTGGAAACTTGCCTCGTTGACACGAGTCACAAAAGCTTTTCTTTTGAAAGACAAGCTTAGGGAAGCCTCTAATAGAATTTAACTTGGAAAGTTTAAAGAGTGTTCCAAAGTTCACATGACCAAAACGTCGATGCCATAAGTGTTGTTCACTTGTGTTGGCAATGAGGCATTGTTCATGTGATCTTGGAAGATCTAGGATATATATATCCTTATGACGTGTGCCGGAAAACAATAAATCATTATTATCTTTTCTTAAAATATGGCACATTCCTTTCGTAAAGCTAAATTTGTAACCTTTATCACAAAGTTGTCTTATTGAAATAAGATTGTGGTTTAATCCTTTAACAAGGTAAACATCACTTATTAGTGGTTTAGAAGGATTACCCACTTTTCCAACACCTATGATGGTTCCGCTCTCGTTGCCTCCAAAGACTAACCGGTTTCCATTTGCAATGGGCACTACTCCGGAGAGCAATTGAGCGTCACCCGTCATGTGTTTTGAACACCTGCTATCGAGTATCCAATTATTCTTGGAGCCAAATTTGGATTTGATGCTCCGTTTCTTTCTCTTAAGTACCTATAGATAGAAAATATTGTATCATGGTACCCAAGGTCATTGGGTCCAAAAAGATTAGACCTTTGGAAGCCAAGTCCAATTAGACTTAGACTTCCCCACATAATTATCACTATGCACGACATTCATAAAATAAGAATTCATATAAACTTGTTTTTTATTCATGCTTGTGTCCTTTGGGCTCCAAATAGTGAAGATTTTGGTAGCCCTATTCCTATTGGGAGCATGCATGCGTTGTTGATTTCTACATGATGCATGTCGTGGATAGGCATATGGCACATGATGAAATGGTGCATGATGATACTTGTTCATATGATGATGTGAGTGAATATATGCATGTGGAGGAACACGTGCGTGAGGGTGTCTCACATGGTGTGCACGTGCCCGTGGATGTGGTGCATAAAAATCATCATATGTGTGAACATGTGGAGTAGGACGTGTGTTCCTACGTGGCATGGTATTTGTGTACATATAAGCATGACCCTTCTTTGGAGGTCCACCCAAAGTGGGTTTCTTTCCAAATGAGGGTGTGTACGAGGTGGAAGCACCATTGGTAGATGAACTACCAATAGAATGTTTGCTACCACTCGTCGAGGCATCGGAAGTTGGCCTAACAAAGGTAGTAGACGACTTGGACGAATTTCCCATCTTATACCCCAAGCCAATGTGGTGATTGGCCGGAAGTAAGTCATTTAGGATTTTATCCAAATGATCCTTACCTTTATTGAATTTATTAATTCGGCCTAATGTGCACTCATATTTCTCGGTGAGAGAACGTATAGAAGCATCCAAAGTGGATACTTGCGATGTGAGCACATAAACACGAGATTTGAGATTCTCATTCTCGATACTCAAAGTTGAGTTCCGAGAAGTCAAATCCGCTATCTTGTGTTCCTCCGAATCCTCAATGTGAACATGTTCAAGTTGAGACTTGAGATCTACAATCTCATTTCTCAAGTCTTCAACAACGGTGTCGTTGTTGATGACGATAGACTTAGGCGAGGTTTGGAGACTAACTAACTCATCTTTGGTCTTAGTATATCTATTTACTAATTTAGAATATTTAGACCAAATTTGTTCGTTAGCTAATCTAAGGTCGTCCATTGTTACCTCATCGCCTTCATCCTCGCTATCATCGGAGGAAGACTCTTGAACATGATCCTCTCTAGCCATGAAGCACATGTGTGCTTGCTCCACTTGCTCATCGTCCGACTCTTCACTTGATGAATCCTCGGAGTCGGTGAATGTCCCGACAAGCCCTTTCTTGTACCCTTTCTTGTACTTCTTGGACTTGTCGAACTTTGGCGCCTTCCACTTCTCCTTTTGCTTGTTTTGAGGACCATCCGCTTTCATGTGTCCTGGCTTGTTGCATTTGAAACACAAAGGAGAGGAGGCGTTAGAAGAACTAAATTTAGATTTGTTCTTGAAATTACCTTTGCGGAAGAACCAGTTGAACTTCTTTGCCATGAGGACAATAGATTCCAAGTCCAACTCTTCTTCCGATTCTTCATCATCGGTAGATGTGGATGTGGATGGAGCGGCCTTGAACGTAATCGCCTTTTTCTTTGGATCGTCTTGCTTCAAGTAGGACTTCATCTTGTCCTGCAATTTAAGTTTGCTATCCTTGCGTACCTCGTAAGACATTAAGGTACCCATTAGTTGGATAACGGTATACTTACTCATATCATTACCTTCCTCGATGGCGAAGGTATGTTTCTCCCAACAAGAAGGAAGTCTATCAATGATCTTCGAGACTTTCTCCTTTTGAGTGTAGGTCTTACCAAGAGCCTCCAACTCGTTTGTGATGTCGACGAAGCGAGCATAGTACTCCTTCATCTTCTCACCCTGTTGCATATGAAATAATTTGTAATCTTTATTCACAACTACGAGTTTAGAGTCTCTTACCCTACTCGTTCCTTCATGCAAGATGAGGAGGGAGTTCCAGATTTGATATGCACTCTTACATGTGCATATCTTGTTGAAGTCCTCGGGCTCCAAAGCACAATGCAAGGTATTCATTGCCTTGGCATTGCTTACCTCCGCGGCGACCTCCGCGGTAGTCCATTTCACGAAATCTTCTTCTTCAGGATCGACGTACTCCGTCAACGTGGCCCTCCACAATGAAGCACTCCAGAGGAAAGTTTCCATCCGGCATTTCCAGTACCCGTAGTTGGTACCGTTGAAGAAAGGAGGCCTCGTCGAGGAGTGTCCTTCCATCACCGAAGAAGCTCCTTCTCGATTCCTGAAGGTGTTGTAGTTTGAAGGTGGACAAACGGTCTTGTTGTCATTGGAAGACATAGCTAGGTACTTGGCTCTGATACCAAATGTAATGCCCTACGTAGCTACTGCACAAGTACTAGAGGGGGGGTGAATAATACTTTAAAATAATTAAGAAGATAATTCCTAATTATCTTGCAAACCTCAACCAACAATGCGGAAATGCGGAAATGTAAATATAGTAGGGGTGTGCACGGGTACAGGGTACCCAGATACCCAATCGGAACCTACCCTAACGGGTAGGTTCTGGGTAGATAGTTATCGGTTTCGGGTAGGTTCCGGGTAGGAAAATTTGGAACCGATGGGTATCGGGTCCGGTTCCGGTTCCCGTCTATAGAAAACGGGTACCCAGAACCGGAACCGATATTTTATATATATATAAATTTTTATATATTATAATATTAAGGATCAAAATATATAAGAGTGATCCATCCTGGCTGTATATAATTTGAACTTATAATATTAGTGATTACAACTTGCATCCTGAAGTTTTGAGCAACGTGTAAGTTCATTAAACAATGCATTTGAATCAAAGATCATATTGTTCTCTTATGCGTTCAAAAGAGCAGTAGAGGTAAACGTGAATCATTCTTCCATATGTCTAGCTTTATCTAGTAGAAATGACTGGTCAGTATGCATTTATCATGAAGAAAGAGACTAGAGACAAGATTTTACTTCCAGATTGATTTTTATTCGTGCGTATTTGCGGTAATTGGCATGCAGAGATCATTTGGAAATCATTGTTCGTAATGCCTCACAAATTAGATTTTTTTTACAGGGTACCCGGAACCTACCCGGAACCATAGGGTCCGGGTAGGGTCCGGGTATAGGGTTCAACTGGGTAGGTTCCGGGTCCAAATTATAGGAACCGGTCCCTTACCGGGTAGGGTCCGGGTAACATGAAAAAAACAGGGTACCCGGACCCGCACACCCCTAAAATATAGACAACAACTAAAATGCAATCGCAAACAACCGATTTAACGGGTTCGGATCCACCCAAGTCTCCCCGACTTGTTCCCGGTGATCCTACGTCCCAAACACCCGGATCCCCTCCGGATACTTGAGTTAGAAACCTCTAACCCAAGATTTGCACTATGAAATTCTTGTAGAAAAACCTCTACAAGACCAAATCATACACAATGTAATTGTGACTCCCACAACCCAGGATCACAAACAAACTCTCACAACCGAGAGTAAAACACTTACAATAGCAAAGTAAATGAAATACGAACTTACCGACAAAATCCTATGCCTTGAGTAAAACTTACGATTTTAGGTTAAGAAGGATTTTGGGGAAGATGAAGAGGCACCAAACCCTAACTCCAAGTAGATGACCAGCAATGGAGTCCTAGGTGGATGTTGGTGACCTAGAATCAAGCTCTTGGCTTGAAAGGCTCACAATCAATGAATCTCTCTTTTGAAATAAGAGTGAGGGAGAGATTCAAGTGAGAAATGAAAGAGCTTTGAATGAGGATTAAATGCTTCTCTTTGATTCTCTAAAGATCAATTAATATCAGCCTTTTGTGCAATGAATGCAGCACTCCAAGTATATATAGGATAGAGGAAAGAGAGCAAAAATCGTGGCATTTAATGCTCCAACGGCTCTATTCTGAAGCAAACTAGTCGGTCAAAGAAGGATGAATGACCGACTAGTTCATCAACTAGTCGGTCGGTCAAACAACATGAACCGACTAAGAGGTGAACAGTCAAATAGAGAAGTTCTGACTTAAAGAACTAGTCGGTCCAAGAAGACTTGCCAACTGACTAGTTTCACAACTAGTCGGTCGGTGAGTCAACTGAGACCGACTAAGAGATAAAACAAATAGTCTGAGTTCAAATACAGCTAGTCGGTTTAAGAACAACTTCTGACCGACTAGTTTCTCAACTAGTCGGTCGGTCATTGTGCTTTGACCAACTAACTGTAAACAGTAAGTTGGGCTGTACAGTAGAAGCTCAACTAGTCGGTCTAAGAAGGATTCCTAACCGACTAGTTTCACAACTAGTCGGTCAGTGAACCTTCTTTGACCGACTAACTGTAAACAGTAAGTGAGCAAGAATTGAGAAGGCATTCTAGTCGGTTCAAGAAGCTTTGCCGACCGACTAGATTGCCATCTAGTCGGTTGGTTCTTCTTCTTGAACCAACTAACATTCACAAGAAGTCACGAATCGAAGCGTGAAGCTTCGGAAAAGATCGAATGGACTTCTACTAAGATCCTAGCTCTAAGATATGAGCGATATGAAGATTAAAACGTAAGACCTACTCAAGGCTTAACATTCTACGAAAAGAAGCGAGAAGACATAAAATAAACTTGACGAACCGTCTTCAAAAGCTTCAATCGAATCTTCATGACTTCAATAATGGTCCTTGAGCTTCAACGAAGCTTCAAGCACACGTTCACGTGCTTTGAGAAGTCTTGAGACGTCGCTTTGGATGTTCATAGAAATTTGGCGACGATCTCCATAACTGCGCTCACAAAGAGTTAGTTCACGATATTTATGTTTGTTCATCATCAAAACCAAATCCGGGGAATCAATACTCAACATCATCTCCTTCTAGATCATGTCTCTTGAAGTCTTTGAACGGCCCTAGCAGCAACGATTGCTCAGATTGCCGACCGTCCTCCGCACTTCTCCCAATCTTCACTTCATTTCAGCCACCTGCATACATTACACAGATGTCTCAATATCTTATACTATGTGATTGGAAATAATTACGCTTCATTGAATTTAATTTGTTGTACCTGAGGTAGAGGCATCAGTATGCCCCTTTTTCTTCTCTGCAAGATAGATCTTACAGTTCCTCTTCCAGTGGCCAATCTTATGGCAATGGAAGCACTCAGATTTTGACGGGGCCCCTTTGGTATTTTTCTTCCCTTTCTTTGCCTTCGCAGGTTGCGGGACCTGCCTCTTCTTACCTTTGCCTTTCGGCTGGTCGGAAGAAGCAGAGCTAACAACCAATGCAGTCGGCTTCTTCTCAATCTCCTCAAACTGCCTAAGCATATTGAGGAGACCAGGAAGATCCGTTTCAAGATTGTTCATTATAAAACCAGTGATGAAAGGCTTAAATTCAGAAGTTAAAGATTTAAGGATAATGTCCACGGACATCTCATTGTCCAGGACAAATCCTAACTGGGCAGCGTCCTCTACGTACCCGATCATCTTGATAACATGATCTTGTACGGGCCCTGGCTCCATCTTTGTGCCCCAGAGATTGCTGGTGGCTTCGAACTTGGCAGCTCGGGATCGCTTACCGTGTAACTCTTGTGCATTCAGACGCATACTTTGAACATCCATATGTTCATGCTTCCTCTGCAGTTCGTTACTCATCGAAGCCAGAGTAAGGCACCTGGCCTTCTCTGCATCCCTCTGGTATAGCTTATAGGCTTCCTTTTCCTAGAATGTCGAATCGTCATCGGGCTTCTTCGGAGCGTCCTCGTACAGTACGTATCCAATCCCGACTAGGGAAAGGACCAACTTAATGTTCCTAAGCCAGTCTTTGTAGTTCGTTCAATCGAGCACGTTCTTCTCAACCATATATCTAAGACCCGAATCCATTCTGCATTTTTATAGATACTTTAGTCAGTATATGTTCGTTGTATAGTTTTAATGGTTTTACTAAAACTATATTCTTCCACTAAATTTATTAAAGCCATAATAATAAACAATTTATTATATAATAACATTTGTGAGAGAGGGATCCGATTACCCTGAGTCTGACAACCTTGAGTGTGTCTCAACAAGTTGTCCGACTCTGCAGTCGGTAGACGAACTCGTCGTCAATCATATTAAATATGATTCCCTATCGATTTTATCCTTAGTCATTTGTGATCATGAGTGTGCTCATCCGGATCACAATGGCTAGCCTAGTCGGACCCGTGTTTTCGTGTCTAGCCTGACTTGCCCCGTCGCTTGGTGTATGCACGACACGTCGGTTTGGGTCAGGACTTAAACTACATTCTTGGTTAGACTTACGCTGATGCTCGGAGGATGAGACAACGGTTTTAGTCAGGTCAAGATGTAAATCAAGAAATCGGTTTCTATAAGATTGACATGTCACGGCTTGAGTGTAGCTCAAGAACCGTAGCATGTTTCTTACAGTTGCCACCTCCTAAAACAAGGAGGGCTACGATTTATCTTGAACAAGATTATTATCGTATTTGACTTAGGTATAGTCGATGGACTTACACAGTCATGAATCGACTCCTTGCGGTCCAGCGGACGCGGCCAGCGAATTGACTAAGCCAGGACCACTTAGTACCTGGTCTAGCTAGGTTGGTCCAGCAAACTTAGCCAAGCACATTGACCGACATCATGATCCATTGAAGGAGTTTTCATCAATTTTATGTTTATCCAAACAACTAAATGGCTTTTAATTAAGAAAACTAGTTAATCCTTATCAACTAGTGGATCCTAAAATTCGAAAATTTTATGGATTGGTTGAACAATTTTTATTAAGTCCTTATCAACTATAAGGTTCATTCGTTCAACGTGCTACCCCAATCTAATTAGGATTTTATAAAACAATTACAACATGTTTCAACATTAGTCTTTTATGAAAATCATCAATTAAACGATTTAATGAAATGATTGACAATCAAAGGGACTACCCTAATCTGGTATTAGGTTTTGATGTTGTTTTTGTTTATAAAATATAACATGTCACTAGTTTATTAAAATTTCATCTCATAAAATTTCAATCATTTAATGGCTAGCCTAACATGGTCCATGAATACATTATTTAACATGTCCATTAAAAGAGAATGAAACAACTAATTTATCCGCATAAATAAAAGTTTCATTTAGTGACATATAATGAGTATTTGCAAGTTTAAAATTATCTACATAGTAAATAACACGCAAATCTAAAATTTAACAATTAAATTTAAAGATCAAAATTTAAAGCTTAAAAACATTTTATCACATAAAACTAGGTATCATAAAATTATCAAATAATTTTAAAACCTAGTCTTTAAAATTTTAATCAATCATTTCTAGGATTAAAATATCGCATAAATAATCTAGAAACCTATATGTAATTTTAAAAGAAACTAGTTTATCACATCATCTTATGAAAAATAAAATATTGCTTTAATATACATATTATAGAAGCAATTTTAAAACATTTTTAAAATCATTAGAATTGTTTTTAAAAGCTTTCAAATAAAGTTTTTAAAATTTCTAGTCTTTATGTACCTTAAGAAAATTAAATTTCCAAAATAAAATATTTCTTTAAAGTTACATAAACATTTAAATGCTCGAAAAATTATTATATCTCATTAAAAAAATCTTTTATAAAGCATTTAAACATTAGAGACCCATTTAAAATTTATCGCATAAAATTAAATTGTCCCAAAAAAATTTCATGTTGCAAAAACAATTTTTAAAACACAAAACAATTTTAAACTAATTTTAACATAAAGCTAAAATAGTTCGTATGTTTAAAATTAAGCAATTTTAAAGATTTAAAAGACATCGCTTAAATAGATCTAAAGCATAACCGTGATACCACTGTTGGGATATCCTCTGATATCATTGCGACGCTGTTAAGGCCTGTCATCCATGGCACCCTAGACCCGTCACAAGATACCTCAGAAACTTGTTTTACGGCATGCCTCTCGACAACGCCCAACCTATCATAAGATCTCCATCTTATCAGGACTTGGTACGGTAAGAGCGATTACTTCGGGTCAGCTCATAACCCGAGAACCCGTACTCAAGCTCAACAAGCTCGGATACCACTGTTGGGGTTTTGGCGGACCCTCAGAGCTCGGGTCTGTGTCCATCCTAAGTCGGACGGACCACATGGGCTTAAAACGCAGTGGAAAATCAAAAACAAAACTTTTTAAGCTAGCTAAACAATTAAGCTAGGCTCTGAGGGAGGCAGAACCTAGCCCGATCTATGCCAATTTGGGGTGGATCTGACCACCCCAAGAGGGATGTACTCTAAAGCGACAGAATTAAATCTACACTAAAATTACTTAACCACATACCCGGAATCTTGGCCCTGGAGCAGGCAAGTGTATCGCACCGTCTTCTGAATCTCCTCGTAGCCGAGCCACCTTGACTCGATCCGCCTGAGCTGCCTTGCACCCTCGAACCGATCCGCCCGAACCGACTTTCGCCTCCGAGCCGATCACACGCGGTAGAAAGTTTCACTTGAGTAGAACCGGCGTCTTAGACGTCTGGATCCAAATCCAAACCCCCTTTGTAGTCTTGCTAGGACTACTCCGGAGAATAGGAAGAGAGAGAGAGAGAGAGAGAGAGAGAGAGAGAATAGTTTAGTCGCCGATCGAGCTTGCTCTAAAAGTTAGGAGCTACTCGATCGAGGACTTGGTGTGTTTTTCAACGAAGAAAGTGCACCCCTATTTATATAGGGAGTCGGCACTCACTCTTTCGTTGTGAGCAATGTGGGACTTTTGCAAATGAGAGGAAAATTCAATTAAGCTAATTTAGCTTAATTTGTAGTTTAAGTGAGCTTTTCATAAAAACAAACTTTAACTAATTAATTCTCTTCGCTCATTAAACTTTAGACACCAAACAAGCTATCAATCCGAAGGGCTTCGAATGGTGAACGCGTAGGAACCAACGGCGACAAATTTCGACTTCGTTTGACCCCTCAAACAATTGCCCAAAGTTAGGCAAAAAATCAACTTTCGTAGCAGTCTTTTTGGGGTTTCAAAAACCCTAAAACAACTTAAGTTACGGGCACGCCCGCTAAGCATAGCGGGCGCGCCCGCCCAAGGCACTGGAGGCGGGCCGCCCGCCCGCTGGGCAGCGGGCGCTGGCCCGCTGCAAGCACCGGGCTGCGCTACTGCAGCTGCTGCTGCGGGCGTTAGCCCACTGCAGCCAGTGGGCCACGCCTGTTTTGCCTCTGGGTATGGGCTTGTTAGCCCAGTGGGTCTAACTCACCTTGCCTTGAACTGTTTTCACGTTTCTGGGCTCGTTTGAGCTCCGATTTGGACGCGGTTTGAACCTGTGTTTAGATCGGGACAATCCCGTCAGCCAAGTAACCCTTTCCAATATATTTGTTCCTACTAAATTTGTCGTAACCAATTTACGACACGTTTTATCATTTTTTGCATCAGACGCAACATTTGTCCATATTCCTATAACGACTAATTTTCACAACAAGCTTTGTGAATATTAACTATTCAATATCATCAAATGAATCTCTCTCAATTAATCTTCCTATTACTAAGACACGAACATTATTCGGTGTGAGACCCTACAGCCTGACCTTACTACAGGTTGGGGCTCGGAACCCCTAGACGACGATTACCACGAGCAATAGCTGTCGTCCCTGTTTCAGAATCATCATAACGTGATCGCCCTTTGACAAAAGCATCATTGGGTTTACATTGGTTGTGTCAGTGATGAACTCTGTTAGCTATAGTCCCTTTGTCAAGACTGTGTTCATGTTGGCCTAGGGTATGGTTTACTGTCAACCATATTAGACAACATTGGTCAGTATACATCGGTCTTTGTTGTATTCACGTTGTACTTCTTACAACGTACCCCGGCCGAGGATTAACATAAATACCGTACTGAGCCTGTAACACTAACTTCCCTTTAACGGAAGTGACGAATCCCGTCTTAGTCATCTACTCACCTCGAGAGCTTCAGGTGCAACCCAACCTAAGATCTTTCAGCATGCCTAGCCTCGAAGCTAGATCATGGGTCTAGGCTACACCGTTCACTCACAGGTTGGTACAGATGACTTCAGGTCTTAAGGACCAGCTTACCTATCATCATCCTATAGTTATTAAAGACAGTTTAGTTAAAGTTAACCATTTAATAACTCTAATTTGGTCCTTCAGTGAACTCATTCTCCAATGAGCACCTGTGTCTCGTCTCCGACTTCACTAAGTCGAATGACTATGAGATCATCATTACCCTAAGGTAAGACTAAGACACAGTGGTCCATCCGATGTGTCGATATCCAGTTCTCGACACATCTATGACCACGAACCGTTTAAGACTTACATTTCTATTCAGTCGCTTACTTACTCATAATCGAGATCTTATCTAGATACGTAAGGACCTAACTATAAGTCTATGGATATTATCTAAGTATATTAATACGAACGATTTTAGATTTTATACTTAGGATAATAGGTACCATATACAGTATGAACAAGACGTATACTTAGGATAAATTGCCTTATGGGCATATATCCTCCTACATAGGATTGTATATGATGTGTACTTAGGATTGTATGTGACGTGTATATATGATGAAGTATCTGCGTGTATTTGAATAACTATAGGTTGTGTATTTATAGTATGGGTGAATGTATATTAGATATAGCAACCATGATTTAATATTGTATGGTGTGATTACATGTGTTGATGTGTTTGGTGTTGGATATATACTAGGAGATAAAAGGGAGTAGTATATCCATATTTGTTTGTGCAATGGTGGTTATTTATACGTGAGTACTACGATTGTATTTGCTGGTGTGAACTATTTTTATGTAGGTATCTGTACCATGGTTATGTGATTAGTGAGTGATAGCCATATAAGGGATGTACGTGACTATATGAATGATTGAAGTACGTGTATGAATTTGACTGTCTATGATAGGTATAAGTATAGAATGTGCATATATATACATGTTTGTAGTATTAATGTTTGACTACCTAATGCATACATAAGCACTTGTGGTAACTATACATGGTTTGAATTATAGTGTGATATGATTGGAGTAGTTACTAAAATGGCTAGATATATTCTTTTAGTTAGAAAGTCCGAAGATGGACTTTTCTCTAAGGTGTGTAGGATGTCACGGTCGCTTTTCGACCGTATGTTTTTCGTGCGCGTACTTTCTTGTTCGTACGCGAATTTTTGTGATCTCTTCTTGTATCCCAAACGTACGAAGTTATATGTCGTTGTGACCCTCTGAGAGAGTACTTATTTGTGGGATTTTTCGTGAACGTCATTTCACGGCTCATTCTCCCACAAAACAGATTTGTATGAAGGGGTGTTGTCACGCCCCGCTTCCCAAAAGATTTGGAAAGCGAGACATGGCCAGCCCGCATGGACTCGAGCCGTTGAGGCTCGGGGTCCAATAAGCGTCTAGGCAAGTTATGATGCGGAGGAGGAAGTCCGATCGAACAATTTAGCATGAAACAACAGATATAGCAGCAAAAGAGATTATTCAAACGCTGAAGGTAACCAACAAAGAGTTTAACATAAAAGCTAAAACTGTATGTACCGGAGGCAACTAAAGGAGAAAAAGTCTGCTGGGGTCCACAGGTTGTGGCAGCTCTGTCAAGTCTGTGACATGTGCAAAACACATGTCAGCAACGAACTAATGAGACCATAAGTTAATGCAGTTATACAATTCTAGCAGTTCTAAATGGAATTTAAAAGACAACTACACAGGCAGTCCTAGAAAGCAGGAAATAAGTAATGGTTATTCTAATCGATCTGCTAGGGGTGTCCATCTAGTCAGATCGTCTAGGAGTTGTTCATGTAGTTCTATCAATCTGCCAGGGGTGTCCATCTGGTCAGATTGTCCAAGTCTAGAAAAGGTCAAACGACCGGAATGCATCCCTGCGAAGCAGGCAGGAGTGCACCAACTGCGATACAAAGATAAAACCTAAGGACTCAAGCTGCGTAGGCGGAGGGGAGCTACCCCCCAGGCCCAGCTAGACTCTTTTGTCCTACCCCACCCGCGAGTCGTTTGTGTTATGGACACGAGCCAACAAACGCTCCATCTAGACACGAGACAAGACAAGGATCACGAATGATACGGCGTATCATACCGGAGCGCACCAGTCACGGGTGAGCCAAAGCTGGGGAGCACCAGTTCTCAATGGTCACCCCCGTCGTCGATCCGAAACAAATCATTAATCATGAATGATACTACGTATCATACCGGAGCGCACCAGTCACGGGTGAGCCAAAGCTGGGGAGCACCAGTTCTCAATGGTCACCCCCGTCATCGATTAACTATCCATGAGTGAGACATTCCTGGACGAGCCAGCAAATATTCCACAAGTCCGTAAGCGAGCCGTCTCTGGGCTAGCCAGCAGACGCTCCACAAGAGTAGTGCCAACCTCCGTATAGGAGAGGCCCACGCCTGTGATCTTCAACAAAGATCCACACAATTATAATGTCCGGCTTATTAATTAGCATGTGAGGTTCAAGTTGCATTTCAAAAGTGGGTTCGAGCAGAAATTAGCATGCGATCAATTTCAAGTATTTTGCAGAAATAAATCTAGCAGTTCTAACATCAATTCTAGAAAAGCATAAAAACAGTAACTAAAGTCTCATTCCTTGCCTGAAAGATTCCGGCAAGGATATAGTCCAGCAGGGTCTGGGTCAACCAACGGGTCTACGGAACCTGTACGATAATCCTATCATCACAATCATACACTCTAACATCCACAGGCAACGACATAAGATAAGCCAGATTAACTGGGCCCGCTTTGGGTCACCAGACCTATGGTTTGCTGCCTAGTTTGATCGATCATTCCTTCTATCCTATGTGCACAGCAGAGTAAGTCCATTGATCGATCGAGGCGATTCTTTAATGAGTTCGTTCTATGTGAGTTATTTCATGCAAGTTGGCCCTAATTACTAGAGCAACAAGGCTTTAAAGAATCGTTACCTAGCCAGATGCGAAAGCTCCCCGTCGATGACGATTCTGACACAACGCCGCGTCACCCGACGGTAGGTCAAGGGTGGAAGGCCTGGAGCACAGATTCCTATCAGCGATCCGTCAGCTCCACGTTGTCGCAATCAGCGACTGAGGGTACCCAGAGGTGATCATCAGTGGAAAAAGTCACCGAATCGTCTACGGGAAGTCTGAAATGGTCGATCGACGCCCGGATCTGCGACGAAACTTCAAACGACGTTCGTAGACGCTGTTCTTGGTGCCGAATCAAATAGTAGACCGACCGAGGGTTCACAGTACCGATGAATCTCCAAGGCGAGGTCCCAGTCGCCGGAAAACGGGGAAAGAACCCCAAACCTAGGATAGCATATAAGATGGGTTAAATCTAGAAGTTTAAGATCCACAGCCCTACTCTCATACCTATGTGTGATTATACATTTTTGTTCATGCACCTGTATAGTATTAAGTAATTATAACACTAATACCAATTAACATTAAGTAATTATAACACTTAAAAGCAAGGGACTCACTGCCATAACCTATGCTTGCAGATGGAAGCCTGGTCTGAGGTGGAGCGCGCAGGGGAGAGGAGTGACGGGAGGCCGTGTTGTGTGGTTGGGGTTTGCTTCGGCGATAGATGGCCGGAGGGATCTTCAGAGAAGGTGGCCGCGAGTTTAAGGATGAGGGTGCGGCAGCCTGGTGCTTGGGGCATCGACCCAACGGATCTAGGGCGGCGCAGCAGTTCGGGGATGACCGGAGTGGTAGTGTTGGTGGCCGGCATCTATGGAGATGGCCGGAGATCTGACCATAGGGTGATGCGACAGCCGCAGCTGGATTTAAGGGGGAGGTGCACGGCTGTTGATCGCTGCCGGAAGCAAGGCGAGGACCGCCGGTCAGAGAGGGGGAGGCCATGGCGGCCATGGCGGCCGCGGGCGGCGGCCGCGGCGGCCGCCGCCGCTGCTGCCGCGAACTGCTGTTGCGAACAACCCACGCACACAGCGGGATCTCCGGCGTACGGGGCTTTGCTGGCGGAGCTCCGGTGGGCTAGGCGACGGGGCAGACGATGGGGGAGAGGGTAGGCCGCCGAGGGGACTGCCGGCGATGGGTATGAGGCCGGAGGACGAAGTCGAGCGTGGGTTTTGCACTGCGTGCGGAAATCTGAGAGCGGCGGCTGAGATAACGTTGCGTGAGTTGCAAAATGCCCTAGGGCTGCTGATATAGGGTGTGGGTTTCTTATTGGGTTGGGCCTAGGCTTAGATTTAGTAAGGGTTTGTTTTATTAGAAAGTTTTATTAGAAAAAATGTTATTATAGATATTAAAAGCCCACAATCTTAACATCTCCCTCTCTCCCAGGGTATGACTGCGTTCAAGGCAAGGAAAAGAGCTGGCTAGGTCAACCTTTGGATGATATTGTTATTAATAAAAAATTTTTTGGAAGGAACCAAAAGAAACTCAGGGTTAAACCGATAATAGGTTGGGCAAAAAGTGAAAGTAGATCAAACGAAGCCCAAAAATTGTGAAATAAATACCGGGGTGACCGGGACGACGAGAGAAAGAAGACAGAGGAGACGGATCTCAATTTAGATGACGAGAAACGAAATTAAAAATAAAAACGTCTCACGTCAAAAGTGAGAATCGCGACGTCTTTTCAAATAAGATCAAGTTGTGGGAGAACGACCCGTGAAAGGACGTTTCACAATAATACCACAATTCTAATACTCTCAGAGAGGGTCACAATGGCATATCACACTATAAGGGTCGGATACAGACAATGTCTAAAATAAATACGTGTACGAACAAGGCTACATGCACGAAGGCGACGGCAATTCTAAGTTGGGCGCACGTCGGGGTTGGCTTGGGTTGACACGTGTTCCCAAGTCGGACACGAGTCACGGAGGCTATCTATAGGTTCAAGCAAGGTTCTAGGGTCTTACTGCGTGCACAGACGACACCTGCTATGCACACAGACCAAATCACTTTACGCACAGACCCAATTGCTGTGCACACACAAAATTCAAATTGGCCCGAAAACAGGCCGTTACAGGTGTCGTAACTTTAAACTTCGACGTTTGATCTTTTTATTTTAAGTTCTGTTTTCTGTCAACCTAGCACGTGACCGATCATCGTATTCTTGACCTCTCATCGACACGGTCGTCCCGGTATTTTTCTTATAATTATTGGACACCGTTAGACCAACCTTTTCACCTAATCACTTTCTAATCTACTTAGCCCTAATTAATTCAAATTTCAAATAACTTAATTAGATCTTTATGATTTGTTACATATGGCATGTGATTTCCCTAGCTATAGATCACACTAGTTGCACCCCTCCCTCTCACACCTTCTCTCTCCAATCAACCTAAGTGTACCCCATTCCCAACCTTATTTAGCAACTTTCAATGTTAAAATGTAACCCAAACCTAGGTTTCATCTCACGCAAACTCGTAGCCGCCAGCTCCATATAGCTCACGCATCTCCTCCTCCTTGCGTCGTCGTCGACCTCCTTGCTTCGGCCACCCGCCTCCACGGCAAGACCTCCTCCTCCTCCACCCATAACCGCCAAAAACCCACGCAACACCCCCTAAAACTACCGAATCAAACCCCCACAGACTTCAAAACTGCTGCTCCCACTCTTGTACTCACGGCAGCTGCCCTTTAGCCCCGCCGTCGGCCACCTGTGGCCGTCGGTGATCGCCCCGCCTGTCCTACTTCCGCCAAGTCCGCAACCCCTCCCACAGATGCACCCTCGCACGTCCAACGACAGCCTGCATCACCACAAACACCTTCGGCCTGTCACTTTTGCCGTCGACAACTCCCTTCAAACCCCCACGGTGCCACCCTCAAACCCATGTAGGCCGGCCCCTACCAACATTCGGCCATCAGCAGCCGCACCCTCCACAAATCCGGCCACCATCTCCACAAAACAGCCCCCATCCACTCAAAACTGCCGTTTTTTAACTCACAGCCTCTCTTGTTGACTGCCACACAACCTCCCTTGCTCACTGTGCCGTTGCCGCGCACCCCCTCGACGGCAGCCCAGATCCGCGCAGCTGTCCCCTAGGCCGCAAGACCCTCTCGCGGCCTTCCATTACCGCCGACGTTCGTGTTGCTCGTTACCGTGCCATGGTCGCTAGTGTCGTCTTCGTCGTTGATCACCGTACCTCTCTCGCTACCGGAGTCCACCCCCTGACGTCGCTACCCGACGTCAGTGTAGCTCTCGCATCGTGTTGAGGTAAATCTCGAGCCGTAGGAACCCAAACCCTGCATGTTTAATCAAGATAAAAATTGTAAGTTTTATTGTTTGGTTAAGTCACTAATTAAGATTAATAATACGGGACTATAGGATTGGTGACTGTTGATTGTGCACATAGGAAGAGACTCTGTACTATTGAACTGAGGATTCGGACGCTATTTTCAGGCAAGTGAAACTTGCTCAGACTTTTGTTAGGTCATGTTTAGGCCATTCTAAAATTTTGTATAAAAGAGACTAGGCGATGAAATGATAGTCGCCTAGACGCCCGTACTTGATCTAGCTTGATAACAAAGCTAGATCCGACACCATACTTGATCTATCTTGACAATGAAGCTAGATCCGACACCCTTGCCATGCCATTTCATGCATATCACATGTCATGTTTATTTTGATATAACTGTACGCAAATCAATATCTGCTCATATTGCATGTCATTTCATGTTTGTCGTGATTGTGTAGCACACGCTACTATTGAAATATAAGCTGTGGCGAGTAGGATTTTGACTCCTATATCATGAATGAGGCTAGGTGCACCCCTATGCCAAATCAAGAACACTTCCTGGCTCGTGATCCAGAAGATGGACGTCAGTCCATACACACGTGGAGGGGTAGGGTTAAGCGACCACCCAGCATAGAAGTGTGCTCGATCAGCAACTTCAGTTGTAAGGCATAAACCATGTGCACGACATGAACACATGTTTTACTGCTTTTCATGAAATATTGTTTAGTAGCTCTTTCTACGACGTGTCATATCATGCTCATGTTTAAACTGCTGCATTCATTAAAATAACATGCCATGTCATCATCATTATTTTAGAACTGCTAGTTATACTCTTTTGCTTTTACGTTTCCTTGCACAAAAGTCTCCCTTTCCTTTTTGGAGATTTTTGCTGACATGTGCACTTTTCTCTTTGGGCGTCATATGTAAGGCTTTTAGTCTAAGGTAGTGGCTGAGGACTATCAGTTTGCTGACGTCCAGTTCGAGAATACCAGAGACCAGTCTTAGTCTCAGTTGGAGGTTTTTCTTGGTGGCTGTTGTTAGTTTTCGGTGTGTAGCACCTCTTCTTGTTGTAATTTCGATCATGCTTGGGGCCTTTTATTTTCAGACTCTTGTACCTTTCTTTTATGGCTATATCTCTGAATGTTTTGAATAATGAAATGGACGTTTTGAATGTTGGTTATTTTATTACCTCCATTCATATTTATTATTATTGTTGTTTCATTGCAATGCATGAATCTACGAATGGATGAACACACATACGCTTATCAAACTATAGCTTCACAGCTCTAGTCTGATCGGACATCTTCGCGTCTCGCTTTCCGTACTTGGGAAGCGGGGCGTGACAGTATTTTAGCCACATATCGTACTCTTGGACATAGACTTAGCACTAGTACATGATTGTTATTAAAGTAATGCAATCATCTTTTTATCACATGTTATTCATTATATATGCGTACTTTATATTCGCTTTACTCTAGATAAGCTCGTATTTATGCTCCTGTTTTACATGCTACCATGCAATGCTCATATGCGATTACCATGCACATGTTGTACTCATTCCTTTCTGCCATGCCCAATTACTTTTCATACAAAAGTTACCATACATGTAACCCATAACAATATCGATGAAGCAAAAGTTGATAATTGGCATTCTTAAAATTGATACTCGAGCCGGTGTCTAGGATCTTTTGGTGTTAAGTTTGGATCACCTTAGTAGGGCTCGCCAAATCTAGGGTTAGTGGTCCTCCTTGGCCAAACCTGACTGGCCGTGTTCGCCTGTATCAAACTAGAATTCCAATTATCATCATTTGCTCACATCATGCATTTATAACTTTTTATAACTCTTTTATACCATGCATATACCATGTTATTCGTTAACTCTTTTATACCATGCTCATACCATGTTATACGTTATAACCCTTTTTATACCCATCTTAATTATTATGGAAAATACTTGCCGAATAACCCTCGCTGACGGGCATTTCATTTTGTGATGTCTAATGAAATGTCTGTCAGGTCTTGATAGTGAGTTTATTGATGATCTTATTGTTGAGATCGAGCCAGTGCTCCAGAATTACATGGAGTTCCAGCCTACTGAAGACTAGAGCGTTTATTACCTTCGTGTCAATGCTTTTAAAGTTGTATTAATGTGTGATGTTATTATGGCCATGCTAGGCCTATGGATGTATCTTTATTCTGTACACTTTGATTTGTAATAATGCCATTCAAACTGTTTCTTAAGTAAGCATGCAAGATCCTGCAATTTTTACACAGACGCTTAGTGTGTTTAAACCAAGGAGGAAGAAAAAAGAAAAAAAGAAACGAAAACACGCATCCTTATTTTAAGCATATCGCGGACCCATTCGCGTTCTCGCTCCCAGTAGAATGGGAAGCGGCGCATGACACATGCTTTCCCTTACTGAAACTAACCTTTGCATGTTTGTAATAGACACAATCCTCAAAGAACTCCAACTTCTTCAATTTCACCCTATTGATAAAACCTTGCTTCCTCAAAGCATCCGAGCTTTTCTCCGCGATTGAGACGCCACAGCCTGGTTGAATCAATATTTTTGAATTTTTAAATTCGATTTTGAAATCTCCTATGATTGTCGTCCCCTCAGCAGATATAAATCCCTGACATTTTCACCTCTCATCACCACGATCGATCCCTTCGATATTTTTAGAGCTTCCTTCTCTATCGTAAACCTTGCAACTGATGGAATTCAATGCCTCCAAAGAAACTAGCAACTCACTCAGCTTTAGAACATGCCACACATTAGTAAGCATCCATACCATGCTATCAAACATTCTAATTCTCATCGAACCAACTCCAACAGCCTTTCATGCTTCATTGTTGCCCATTAGCACTGATGCATCCTTCTTCCTCTGGTAAGTATAGAAGCACTTCCTATTTAGGGTCATGTGAAACAACTCCCTTGAATCCATGACCCAAGCATGACTCTCGACATTTGACAAGCATATTATGAGCACATTAAAGGCCTCCTCCTCATCACATCCTCCGTCTATACAATGTTACTGACAAAGATACTGACATATCCTCCTTGTCTCTTTCCTTCTCTCTATGTAATCTCTCTTTTAATGTCTAGGTTTCTTGAAAATATAGCATGCATCACCTCCAATCCTTGATTTCAGTCTCTACATGTTACCGCCTCTTAATTGCTTTGACCTAAATCTAATAGACTATGGCTGTCTGAATCTCCTCTGCTTAAACCAACTCCTACCATCTCATCTCTCAACTCCTCACTGTAGAGCATCGTCTTCACATCCTCAAGACTGAGAGTATCCTAACTGTAGACCATGTAAGGATTGTCTTACCCTTACAATACTAACAACAACACATTAGAGGGGGGGTGAATAGTGTAATGTCACAAATTGCGTATTCAAAAATTAAACTTGGAAATGCAAAATTATAAATACAAGAGGAATTTAAACCCCATAAAAATCCAAATACAAACACAAGATATTACCGTGGTTCTCCAAACTTGGGTACGTCCAGCCACACCAAATATTCACTATAATTCCCACAAAGAGAAGTGAATACAATCTCACAAAGAGATACCTCATACAGAGGATTTTGTCCTACACGAGAACCTAACCAATCCTACATAAACACAGAGAATTACTAACTCCCATACAGAGAATTAGGGTTAGTCCTACACTAGGACACCAAGCTTCCACAAAGAGAGTAACTCCCACAAAGAGAGTAACCAACTCCCACACAGAGAATATCTAATTCCTACAAAGAGAATTAGGATTTCAATGAAAACACAAAGCAAAACAAATACTCTTACCTATGCCTTGATGGTGAACTTACTCATTAATGAATGCAAGGCATCAAAGAGGATCTCCAAGTGATGAGATTAGCTTGAAATGCACTTGGATGATTTCCCTTGAGCTTGACTTCGATGCATGAAGGAGAGAATGAGTTCTAAGAGGGAAAATGAGAGAGTTTAAGAGTGGCTTAATGATTCTCAAATTATCTTCAATAGTTTCAAGAAGTTCTAATGAACTCAGCCCTCTCCTATATATAGGAAGCCAAAAGAAACTCTCAAACCCAAGCAAAAAAGCCAAAATGAATAAATCTGCAACGACTAGATTTTGGCAATTTACGGCACAGACAGTCGATTGATGAACAACTAAAAGTCGACTGGTCAACGGCTATAAAAATCCCAACGGTTATAATCTGAGCCAGGACAGTCGACTGTAGAAGACTACACAACCACCTGTAAACGAGCATATGCCTATATATCCTTCAGCAGGCGACTGACACTAGGGATGGAAACGGAGCATGAAAATGCAACTTTTGCACTAGCACCTTCAGACGATTGCACAGGCGACTGTAAATAGACAGGCGACTTAAATACTTCATCAGTCGACTGACTTGCAAATTGGGATGAAGCCCAGAAAATGCAAGTTGCGCACAGACGACTGTAGATCAATTCTCAAGCGCCTATTGAAAGACAGTTGAATGTAAAATGAACTTCAGTCGACTGAGGCGAAAAACTCAAGTAAGAGTCAAGAAATAAGATGACTTGAGCTCTGTATACCAGTCGGCTGTAGAAGGCTGGGCAGGAGCTTGAAATCACCCAGTCATTTGTTGTGCCTTCATCAGTCGACTGTAGGAGAGCCAAAAACTCCAGTTTGATTTTAAGGCAAGATGAACCTATTGGGATGATTTCTATGATAATCCTAAGGTTCACTAAGATGGAAAATGCATATGCATGAATGAGTTAATCCATCTATCAAGGCATTACATTAAACCTAGACTCAAAACGAGAAAAGAAATAAATGAAATAATACATAGATTACATTGCTTCTCTTAGAGTTTATGGCTTCAACCTTGATGCTCTCCATCTTCTCCAAACTTTGGCACTCCTTGAGTCCAAGCTTTGGCATTGCTCCTCTTGATGTACATCCTTGCACCAAGCATATAGTCTTCAAAAGTGATATTCCGCAATTGATAACTAAGAGACTACAACATGAGAGACATTAGCACCAACATAATGTCGTGATCATAAACAAAATAATATTGGTATGAAACATCAATACTCAACAATCTCTCCCTTTTTGATGATGACACATATTACGTAAATGTAAAGAAAATAAAGCACAATACTAATGAGCTCCCCCTACTTATATGCACCAATTGTAAAATATGATACACAATTGTAAATACTCATTATACCAATTGAAATAATAAGACATAATGGTGACGTATAATAGGCATTGATTACATAAACCAATTGCAATATGTATATAACATGCTCCACATGAATGGTATACATAATCCCATATATCTCTCCCCATATGGGTATATATATCTCCAGGGGCGTATACATTGATCATAGCGGTCGCTGGTTCGAGTATTGGGCATTGAAATTCGCGCGAAGACTCCTAAGAGTAAAAATCCATGCATTGGATTAGACTCCTCATATGCTTAGGGATTATCAGATATTAATAATTTTGATATTGAATCCTTTAAACATAAACGTATGCTTCTCCACTCATCCCCTCTATACTCTCCTTTCTCTTACTCTCAATAAAGTAATTTCTCTCTCTTTGACCCCCATCTCGTCATTGTTAGCGACGCCATGACTAACTACACTTGAATTAGTTTATCCTGTATTTCTTGATTTACTCGATTTAAATTGTGATGTGTAAATTTAGTATAGCAAAACCGGGTTTTACTATAGAATATTTGTTGATCTTAATAAAACATCTAATAAACTTCCATCACTGATCGTGATCTCTGTTTGCACGTGGTAAAAAGTCGACTGTATATCTCCCCATAGATATATCTCTCTCCCCAAATGCGTTTGTATGATATACATGATTTACATAATGCATATCTCTCTCCTCCTTATCATTGTCAAAATGGTGGATAACAAACATATCCCCTTTGACATTCTAATAAAAGATGTGACAATATACAAGAGTTTAAAAGATGTATGATACCAAATATAAAAATTTAGAGGGTATCAAGCACTATCATATGCTCCCCCTTGATCATAGAAATAGTCAACCTTTTGACTTCTAGGATTTAATACCAATTGTAAAGAAAGAGATAAAAGATCTTTAACAATTGAGATAATACCAATTGTAGAAAAAAATCTTGAATGAAAATCCTCTTTACCAATTGTAAATTATATTTGGAGCCATGTGCCTAAAGTGTATCAAAGCATAGATATAGAAAGAATCATGCAATATTGATGCAAGTGATATTGACAAAAGAAAATCTAGCAATAAAAAATGATGGCAATATCCAAGGGTTGAATTTGAGACCAATAATAACCAATTGTAAACAACGATCTCAAGAATAACCTGAAATAAGAGTTAAAATATGTTTTAAAATATTTTAAGCATATTAACCATATTAACCACCGCATTGTCATACATATGAATCAGAAATTGCATGTATAACAATGTATTCCCCAAGGTCCCCATTTTCATGAAAATTAAATTTGAAAGTGTTATCAAAATCATGAAACATCACACAAACAATGGGTATGCTAAAAATATTCATTAAGCATAATACCCATGCAATATACATATGTGAGAGAGACCTAAACATTAGGGAACCAAACCCAAGAAGAGTTTGATTTCCTAATATAATTACATGAGGTGATCACATCCCTAACTAGAGAGTTGATGTATCTATCCCTCTCTTGTACACTACACCTAGTAGGAATCCAAAGACTCAAGGATTTCCTAGGCAAGGGTTTTGCCTTTGCAAGAGGGATGGATGTGGCATGCTTAGGTGTAAATATGAATTTCTTGGCATGCATAAAGTGAGGAATTTTCTTCTTAGCAAAGAATGAAGAATTTTCATTTTTCAACACCACCTTGTGATTTACATGCTTCTTGTTAGTGTTATTGTTATACAAGAAAGCATGGTGATTCTTCTTAGATGCTTTAGCAATATTTCTTGTATTTGCATCAAAAGAAGAAATAAAGGTGGGTTTGGTAACCACCTTTGGAGTGTATCCCAAACCTCCTTTATGGTTGCCGGATGTTATTTTTCAAGTAAATCGTGGAGTGAATCCCTAGCATGAACAAAGCTAATAAGCTTTTGAAATTACTCTTCGCATTTCAACAAAAGTTGTTGAATGCCAATTTCTAAGATAAGGTTGTGAGCTACTAATTTATCATTGAAAATGCTCAATTTCTTAACTTGAGAGAGAAGTGTGTCTCTTTCACTAGTGTCACAAACATGCACATTATTTACCTTTACACTGGTAGACTCAATTTCATGCACCCTACTCATATCATTTTTAAATTTTGCTTTCAATTTAGCATATGAGTCGATGCACTTACTTGCCGCATTGGAGGCCACATTGTACCGGTATTCGAGCTCCTCATAGGGTATCTTTGGCTCATCCTCTTCTTCAGTTTTCTCCTTGATAGAGCTTGACGAAGACTCTTCCCCTTTTGCCATGAAGCACGCTTCTTCATTGGACTTGAGCCAAGACTTCACATCTTCATTGCTAGATCTTAAAGAAAGATCTTCCAATGCCGTGAAGCACATGTGGGCTTGCTCCTTGTCTTCATCCTTTGCGTCACTTGATGAGTCCTCATTCAAATCATCGAATGTGTCGGCAAGTCCTTTCTTTTGGTTCTTGAATTTCGACTTGCATTTCCATTGTTTCTTCCCTTTCCCTTTGTAGTAATATTTGGAGGGTTTGGGAGGGCATTCGATAGATCGATGACCTTTACCACTGCAAGTGTAACAAGAAGGAATCTTGTTAGAATTGGAGGCAAACTTTGACAAATATTTACCTTACTTGCCCTTGAGAAATGCCTTGAATTGCTTGGCAAGCTCGATGAAATCATCGTCTCTAGCATCTACTTCTCCATCATCTTCACTCGAGGCTTCTCGATGGAATTTCTTTCTCTACTCGATTTGCTCCTTCTCGGTATGGAATGCAACCCCTTTTTCTTCTCCATCTGTAACGACTGCTTTTCATGTATTTGGATTTAATATAATATAATATATGTTTTGGTGGATTTTCTCCTCTGTGTGGTTTTCGTCTCCGTAGATTTCATTTTCGATCGATTCGTCGTATTTTCTCGCTTCTTCCTTAGGATCGTCGATTTCGAAGTTTGTCACTCGTGACGGACTTCATAACGGTCATATCTAACTATTAGATCAAGCCTAGGAGTCTTAGGAATCGATCCCGGGGCCCCGCGCTCTGTATCGGAACTTTTCTGTGCTCATTAGCCGGTATAAGAAGGGGCACCGACCGACTAGATGACGATCCAGTCGGTCGGCAATCCATCTTGGACCGACTAGTTAGCTTTCTAAATTTCTCAGGAGTTACTGTTTATCGTTAGTCGGTCTAAGAACGTTGGTTGACCGACTAGGTTGCAAACTAGTCGGTCAGCAATGCTTCTTGAACCGACTAACTCATCAAATTATTTTTGTATCAGTTACTGTTTACTCTTAGTCGGTCTAAGAACGTTCATCGACCGACTAGATGCTAAACTAGTCGGTCAGTATTTGTTCATGGACCGACTAACTCTAAATCCTATTTTTCGTTCAGGAGTTACTGTTTACACTTAGTCGGTCTGCGTTGGTCGACCGACCGACTAGTTGCCAAACTAGTCGGTCAGTGGTTGTTCTTTGACCGACTAGTCTGTGTTAAAACCCTAATTTCTGGGCAGCCGCCAGCCTAGCCTATAAATACCCAACCCAAACGTTTTCTTCTCCCTCAACACGATCCAAAACCCTAAAATCTTCCCCTCCAAGCCCCCATCTTCCTCCAAGCTTCAATCCTTCATTCCAAGCCCTAAATCCATCATCCAATCCATCCATTCACTCATTCCACCTCTCATCTTCCCCAAATCTCCATCGAAATCCATCAAAACCCCCAAATCACCCAAAACCCTAGTTTCTCCAACTTCCCCCAATCTTTTCCAGATCTGATCCTAGGGTTCCCCGGAGTGTTTCTTCCGCCTTCTCTCGGTAAGAAATCGATCTATCGTTGTTTTTATAACCTATTTATATTTTTATGAAACCCTAATAAATTTCATGTTGTTTGTTGATTGTCCCCCAAAACAGCGATTTCCCCGTAGATTAGCATCCGTGTGACGAAGTGGTCGTCATCCCCGGTGCTAGGCAAGTGAAACTTGCCACCTATGGTTTAGGCCATGTTTTAGGCCACTTGCTTAATGTAGGCGTAAAAGAGGCTAGGCGACGAAATGATACTCGCCTAGGCGCAAATTGGGGAACTAGCTTGACAACGAAGCTAGTTCCGACATATATCATGTTGCACAATTACCATGTCATATTTACTTTCCATTAACGGTACGCGAATATGTTCATGTCATTGCATCTTGCCTGTCACGTTTAAATTCAATTAACGGTACGCAATTATCTGTTCCTAGCATTGCATTTTGATTGTCGTCGTGATTGTGTAGCACACGCTACAATGCTATTATTTTCCTGGCTCGTGTTCCAGAAGCGAGCCCTGTAGTTGGAAACCCCAACGCTCGACACATATGGGTGGGGTAAGAGATAAGCGAACTGAGCCGAGTGGCCTGATCCGCCACTCCGGCCAGCAGGTGAAATCTCTAGTGTTCAAGTGATTAATAGTGATAGAGATAAGCGGACTGAGCCACGAGCTGGCCAGCAGGTGGACTCTCTATGCACTAAGTGATAAACAGTGATAAATGAATAACAGTGATAGAGATAAGCGGACTGAGCCACGAGCTGGCCAGCAGGTGGACTCTCTATGCACTAAGTGATAAGTGATAAGTGTTACGTGATAAGTGTTAAATGATAAGTGATTAGTGATTTGGTAGCTTTTGCTACATTGTGCATGCTTGCCTATCTTTTAAACTGTTGCATCATACTTAACTGCCATGTCATGCATACTAAACTGCTAGGTTGCTAGTTGCCTACTTTCAGTTTCCTTGCCCAAGTCTTTTAGACTTGCTGACATGTGCCCCTTTACTCTTTTGGGCGACACATGTTAGATCCTGAGCCCGAGTACCTCGTTGAGGACGAGGTGTTTGCTGACGCCGAGCCCGAGCCTGAGTTTGACGGGGAGTACGTGGTCACTGGGGACCAGTCCTAGTGTCTTCGTTGTGCTTTACTTTTGTTAGACAGTCGTTTTGTTATCGGTGCGTAGCACCTATACGTTGTTGTTGTCGTTTCTTTTGTTGGCCTTGTTCTGGGCCTTTAGACTCTTTTCTTTTAGCCTGGTGGCTTTTCTGGATGTTGGACTTATTTTTGATGTTGGACATTTTGTGAGATGTGGAATTTTATTTCAGTCTCTCCTTGTGTTATTATTGTTATTCTGTTGTGGTTACAGGGACCTGTTTATGTATATGCGTGGACGCTTATCGGGTTTGGGGCTTCACAGCTCCACTCCCGTGCGGACCTTCTCACGTCTCGCCTCCACTTAGGGAAGCGGGTCGTGACAGGTTTTAGTGGTGGCCCATGCAGGTCTTCTGTAACTGCGATTTTTGGAATAGCGATAATAATATTAGAATGTCCAATAAATTAAGTTCGACGTCCGAGTCATAAGCTATGAGTCTAATCTGATTTGTTCTCCGTGTCACTAGATGGCAGGAAGGCGTTTCACCCGTGGTGGGGGCAGTGGTGCGCTCCCTCATGATGAGGAGCCTGAGCGGGAACACACCAGCGGTGAGATGATGCGGATGATGCTCCAGATGATGCAAGTGCAGCAGGGCGTGCTTCTGCAAGTCCAGAATGCTCCACTTGCTCGAGCTGCCCGGGCTCTTCCGGATGTTCCTCGCTCTGAGCCAGGAGCGAAGCAATTTCGGGAGCTGGGTCCCGCATATTTTGATGGTTCTGAGGGTCCTCTGGCTGCCGATGAGTGGATTCGGAACGTCGAGGACAATCTGAAGATGGCCAAGATCACCCCGGCTGGATGGGTTGATTTGGCGAAGAGGCAGCTCAAGGATAACGCCAGGAATTGGTGGGATGCGGAAGAGAAGTTGTTGGTGGAGCCGATAGCTTGGGCTACCTTCAAGGCTAGGTTTGAGGGTGAGTTCTTCCCGAAGGCTGCCAAGGAGGAGATGCTGCAGCGTTTTATCGATTTGAAGCAGGGGAACTCGTCGGTGGACATGTATCACCAAGAGTTCATGAGGCTGAGTCGGTTTGCACCAAAGATGGTGCAGGACGCTGAGGAGAGAGCTCAGAGGTTTCTGCAGGGGCTTGCTTCGGAGCTCCAGAGTTTTGTGACCTCTTCTGACCGGGAGTCTTATCAGAAGGTTTTGGTCGCTGCCAAGAGGCAGGAGCTACTTGTGAACCAGAGGAGGGGATCTGTTGTTGGTGCTGGGAAGAGGCCTGTGGAACAGGCGAGGGCTGTGGTTAGACCTGGATTCAGGCCTACTCAGTCTGCTCAGTTTAAGAGGCCAGGAGGGCCTGTTCAGAGGACTTGCCATTTCTGTGGCAGGGAGGGCCATGTTAAGGAGTCGTGTAGGAAGTTCTTGGGGCAATGTATTGCTTGTGGAGATCCCTCCCATGCCATCAGGGAGTGCCCGAGGTTGAAGCAGCCTTGGAGGGCACCTGTTGCAGCACAGCCGTTGCAGCAGCGAGCGTCTGTTCCTGCTGGTCGTGGAGCAGCTCTTGTTCCGCAGGGGCAGGCTTTTCGGCAGGCTGTTCCGCCGAGGAGGCAGGCTTTTCTGATGACCGCTGTGGAGAACGAGGCTGTGGATGAGGTTATCGCAGGTAATCCTCAATCTAGCTGTTATTTTCCGAGCTGGTTTTGATTGTTTGATTGTGTTGTTTGCTTGAACATGGTTGTTTGCTAGACTAGGGTTTGATTGTTAATTGCTTGTTAGGTTTGGTGTTGGTGTGCACATTTCCTGCACGAGTCCTCTTTGACTCTGGTGCATCGATGTGCATTATTTCTCGGAGCTTCGTGGAGAAGCATTCCTTGTCGACTTCCCCTCTTCCGAAGAGTTGGAATATCGTTACAGGGAATGGTGTGGTCTCGGTGCATCGTGGTTTCAATTCTTGCTCGTTGGTGGTCTGTGGACATGAGCTCTTCGCTGATTTCATTGTCCACGACATCATCAACTATGATGCAGTTCTTGGGATGGATTGGCTTGCGAGCTTCTATGCTATGATCGACTGCAGGAGGAAGAAGGTGGTGTTCGAGATTCCCGGACACCCAGTGTTTGAGTTCAGTCGTGGTAGCAGTTCGATTGGTCCTGTCAGATTTCGGGCCAGGCCGGTGGAGGCTGTGGCTATGCAGATGGAGCTGGAATGGCCAGCTGTGGTGCGAGATTTTGGCGACGTCTTCCCCGAGGAGATGTCTGGTTTGCCGCCTGATCGAGCTCTGGAATTTTCTATCGATCTTGTTCCAGGTGCGCAGCCGATTTCGAAGGCGCCGTATCGTATGGCACCTGCAGAGTTGGAAGAGTTGCGGAAGCAGTTGGATGAGCTTTTGCAGAAGGGTTATATTAATCCTAGCGTGTCTCCGTGGGGAGCACCGGTGTTGCTGGTTAAGAAGAAGGATAGTTCGCGTCGCATGTGCGTGGACTATCGGGAGTTGAATGCGGTGACCATTAAGAATAAATACCCGTTGCCTCGCATTGATGATATTTTTGATCAGCTTGGAGGTTCGAGGGTGTTTTCTAAATTGGATTTGAGGAGTGGTTACCATCAGTTGAAGGTGAAGAAGGGGGATGTTCCGAAGACAGCGTTCAGGACGAAGTATGGACACTATGAGTTCGTGGTTATGCCTTTCGGCGTAACTAACGCGCCTGCAGTTTTCATGAATCTGATGAACCTGATTTTCTACGACTTTTTGGATAAGTTTGTCGTTATCTTTATTGACGACATTCTGATCTATTCGAAGTCGGAGGAAGAGCATGCCTCGCACTTAAGGACGGTGTTGGAGATTTTGAGGAAGCATCGGTTGTATGCTAAGTTTTCGAAGTGCGAGTTTTGGCTGGATAGAGTTGCTTTTCTCGGGCATGTGGTGATTGGAGATGGTATTTCAGTGGATCCCGAGAAGGTTAGGGCCATCAGGGAGTGGCATGTTCCGTCGTCAGCGTCTGAGATTCGGAGTTTCCTTGGACTTGCTGGTTATTATCGGTGATTCATTAAGGACTTTTCTCGTATTGCTGAGCCGATGACCAGGTTGACGCGGAAGGATGTTGCTTATGTTTGGTCGGGTGATTGTGAGAGTGCTTTTGGTATTCTGAAGGAGAGGTTGACGACTGCCCCTATTCTTGTCGTGCCTGATCACAGCGGTGGATTTGAGATCTTTTGCGATGCCTCTGGCAAGGGTCTCGGTTGTGTGTTGCATCAGCATGGGCATGTTGTGGCGTATGCGTCTCGTCAGCTTAAGGTTCATGAGAAGAATTATCCGACGCATGATTTGGAGTTGGCTGCCGTTGTGTTTGCTCTTAAGATTTGGAGGCACTTCCTGCTGAGTGAGAAAGTGAAGATTTTCACCGATCACAAAAGCTTGAAGTATATTTTCACTCAGAAGGAGCTCAACATGCGACAGCGTCGGTGGTTGGAGCTTATGGCGGATTATGAGATTGATTTGCAGTTTCACCCTGGCAAGGTGAATGTGGTTCCAGATGCTTTGAGTAGGCTTCCGGCGGTGATGATTTTGACCACGCAGTGGAGATTGCAGCAGGATTTTTGCGAGTCTGGTGTGGAGATTGTTCTTCCTGGAGAGGCTTCGTCGTTGATTTACATGCAGGTACAGTCGACGATCGTGGATCGGATTAAGGCTGGCCAGGCCGAGGATCCGAAGCTGGTGAGGATTCGGGAGCAGGTGGAAGCCGGTCTGCGGACTGACTTTTTGATTCATGAGGATGGCTCGCTGAGGTTCGGAGCCAGGTTGTGTGTGCCAGCTGGGGATATCAGAGAGGAGTTGATGGTGGAGGCACACAGTTCGCCGTATTCTGTGCATCCTGGTGGCACCAAGATGTACCAGGATCTTCGTCTGAATTATTGGTGGCATGGTATGAAGAGGAGCGTGGCTCGGAGTGTAGCCAAGTGCTTGGTTTGCCAGCAAGTGAAGGCGGAGCATCAGCGTTCGGTCGGGTTGCTACAACTGCTTCCGATTCCGGAGTGGAAGTGGCAACACATCACTATGGATTTCGTGACTGGACTACCTCGGAGTCCGAAGCAGAATGACGCGATTTGGGTGATCGTAGATCGGTTGACCAAATCTGCGCACTTTATTCCATTCCGAGTGGGACAGTCCACTGAGGCGCTAGCGAGGAGATATATGGAGGTAAAATTCTTTTACTCTCCGTTTTATGTCCTTTTCCTAGTTTGGATAGTGATGTAACGTGAATCGTGCAGGAGGTTGTGCGACTTCATGGAGTCCCCGTGAGTATCGTGTCTGACAGAGACACGAGGTTCACATCTCAGTTTTGGCAGAGTTTGCAGAAGAGCTTGGGTACGCGTCTGAGTTTCAGCACGGCGTACCATCCGCAGACGGATGGCCAGTCTGAGAGGATGATTCAGATTTTGGAAGACATGCTGAGGGCGTGCATGTTGGGTTTCAAGGGTTCGTGGGAGGACCATCTACATCTGGTAGAGTTTTCCTACAACAACAGCTTCCAGGCGAGTATTGGCATGGCGCCTTTCGCCGCTCTTTATGGGAGGAAATGTCGATCGCCATTGAGTTGGGATGACGTTGGTGATCGGGATTTGTTGGGACCTGAGATGATCGTGGAGGCCGTGGATATCGTCAGGAATATTCGGGAGAGGTTGAGAATTGCTCAGGACCGTTTTAAGCATTGGGCGGATGCTAAACGTCGTCCTTTGGAGTTTCAACCGGGCGACCATGTGTTCTTGAAGATTTCCCCGAATCGTGGTGTGATTCGTTTCGGGAAGCGTGGAAAGTTGAGCCCGCGATACATTGGACCATTTGACGTTTTGGAGAGGGTTGGCGAGGTAGCTTATCGCTTGGCCTTGCCGCCATCTTTGGAAGGAGTTCACAATGTTTTCCATGTGTCGCAGCTTCGTCGATACATTAGTGATCCATCTCATGCGGTAGATTTTTCGGAGATTACCGTTCGCCCCGATATGACGTATGACCAGCATCCAGTGCAGATTCTGGACAGGCGTCAGAAATCGCTTCGGAACAAGATTGTCAATCTTGTGAGGGTGATGTGGCGACACGGTTCACCTGGAGAGTCTACTTGGGAGAATGAGGATGAGATGCGAGAGCGTTTCCCACTTTTGTTTCCGGACTCGTGAGTTTTTGGAAATTCCGAGGACGGAATTTTTCTTAAGTTGGGGAGGATGTAACGACTGCTTTTCATGTATTTGGATTTAATATAATATAATATATGTTTTGGTGGATTTTCTCCTCTGTGTGGTTTTCGTCTCCGTAGATTTCATTTTCGATCGATTCGTCGTATTTTCTCGCTTCTTCCTTAGGATCGTCGATTTCGAAGTTTGTCACTCGTGACGGACTTCATAACGGTTATATCTAACTATTAGATCAAGCCTAGGAGTCTTAGGAATCAATCCCGGGGCCCCGCGCTCCGTATCGGAACTTTTCTGTGCTCATTAGCCGGTATAAGAAGGGGCACCGACCGACTAGATGACGATCCAGTCGGTCGGCAATCCATCTTAGACCGACTAGTTAGCTTTCTAAATTTCTCAGGAGTTACTGTTTATCGTTAGTCGGTCTAAGAACGTTGGTTGACCGACTAGGTTGCAAACTAGTCGGTCAGCAATGCTTCTTGAACCGACTAACTCATCAAATTATTTTTGTATCAGTTACTGTTTACTCTTAGTCGGTCTAAGAACGGTCATCGACCGACTAGATGCTAAACTAGTCGGTCAGTATTTGTTCATGGACCGACTAACTCTAAATCCTATTTTCGTTCAGGAGTTACTGTTTACACTTAGTCGGTCTGCGTTGGTCGACCGACCGACTAGTTGCCAAACTAGTCGGTCAGTGGTTGTTCTTTGACCGACTAGTCTGTGTTAAAACCCTAATTTCTGGGCAGCCGCCAGCCTAGCCTATAAATACCCAACCCAAACGTTTTCTTCTCCCTCAACACGATCCAAAACCCTAAAATCTTCCCCTCCAAGCCCCCATCTTCCTCCAAGCTTCAATCCTTCATTCCAAGCCCTAAATCCATCATCCAATCCATCCATTCACTCATTCCACCTCTCATCTTCCCCAAATCTCCATCGAAATCCATCAAAACCCCCAAATCACCCAAAACCCTAGTTTCTCCAACTTCCCCCAATCTTTTCCAGATCTGATCCTAGGGTTCCCCGGAGTGTTTCTTCCGCCTTCTCTCGGTAAGAAATCGATCTACCGTTGTTTTTATAACCTATATATATTTTTATGAAACCCTAATAAATTTCATGTTGTTTGTTGATTGTCCCCCAAAACAGCGATTTCCCCGTAGATTAGCATCCGTGTGACGAAGTGGTCGTCATCCCCGGTGCTAGGCAAGTGAAACTTGCCACCTATGGTTTAGGCCATGTTTTAGGCCACTTGCTTAATGTAGGCGTAAAAGAGGCTAGGCGACGAAATGATACTCGCCTAGGCGCAAATTGGGGAACTAGCTTGACAACGAAGCTAGTTCCGACATATATCATGTTGCATAATTACCATGTCATATTTACTTTCCATTAACGGTACGCGAATATGTTCATGTCATTGCATCTTGCCTGTCACGTTTAAATTCAATTAACGGTACGCAATTATCTGTTCCTAGCATTGCATTTTGATTGTCGTCGTGATTGTGTAGCACACGCTACAATGCTATTATTTTCCTGGCTCGTGTTCCAGAAGCGAGCCCTGTAGTTGGAAACCCCAACGCTCGACACATATGGGTGGGGTAAGAGATAAGCGGACTGAGCCGAGTGGCCTGATCCGCCACTCCGGCCAGCAGGTGAAATCTCTAGTGTTCAAGTGATTAATAGTGATAGAGATAAGCGGACTGAGCCACGAGCTGGCCAGCAGGTGGACTCTCTATGCACTAAGTGATAAACAGTGATAAATGAATAACAGTGATAGAGATAAGCGGACTGAGCCACGAGCTGGCCAGCAGGTGGACTCTCTATGCACTAAGTGATAAGTGATAAGTGTTACGTGATAAGTGTTAAATGATAAGTGATTAGTGATTTGGTAGCTTTTGCTACATTGTGCATGCTTGCCTATCTTTTAAACTGTTGCATCATACTTAACTGCCATGTCATGCATACTAAACTGCTAGGTTGCTAGTTGCCTACTTTCAGTTTCCTTGCCCAAGTCTTTTAGACTTGCTGACATGTGCCCCTTTACTCTTTTGGGCGACACATGTTAGATCCTGAGCCCGAGTACCTCGTTGAGGACGAGGTGTTTGCTGACGCCGAGCCCGAGCCTGAGTTTGACGGGGAGTACGTGGTCACTGGGGACCAGTCCTAGTGTCTTCGTTGTGCTTTATTTTTGTTAGACAGTCGTTTTGTTATCGGTGCGTAGCACCTATACCTTGTTGTTGTCGTTTCTTTTGTTGGCCTTGTTCTGGGCCTTTAGACTCTTTTCTTTTAGCCTGGTGGCTTTTCTGGATGTTGGACTTATTTTTGATGTTGGACATTTTGTGAGATGTGGAATTTTATTTCAGTCTCTCCTTGTGTTATTATTGTTATTCTGTTGTGGTTACAGGGACCTGTTTATGTATATGCGTGGATGCTTATCGGGTTTGGGGCTTCACAGCTCCACTCCCGTGTGGACCTTCTCACGTCTCGCCTCCACTTAGGGAAGCGGGTCGTGACACCATCTTCTCGGGCTTAGATGGTTGAATCTCTTTCTTGTGTTGAAGCTTCACTGCATACGCCATGAGATTCCCAATGCACTCCTCAACGGTGTATTTGGACATGTCGTTAGACTCCAAAATACCGTTGGCTTTTGACTCTCATTGAGATGTGAGCGAGTCAAAGATCTTCTCCACTCGATCCTCTTGGAAAATCAACTTTCCAAGTCCTTCCAAAGCGTTCACGATTTCTGTGAACCTTGTGAACATCTCCGAGATGTTTTCACCTTCCTACATCTTAAACAACTCATATTTAGATCTAAATACGCGTTCTTTAGATTTCTTTACCTTCAAAGTCCCTTCATAAAAAATCTTCAATGTATGCCAAATTTTGTTGGCCGTTTTGCACTTGGAGATGCGGTTGAACTCATTTGAAGTGAGGGCGCAATGGAATGCATTCATAGCCCTTGCATTGAATTTGATTGAGTCCTTCTCTGCTTTTTTCCTTGAAGCCGCGTCTGTAGTAGGCTTCTCAAATGGGGACTCTGTAAGTCACATAGGTCTTGACCCTCCAAGTAGATCACCATCTTGATCTTCCAACTTGGGTAGTTGGTTCCGTTGAAGAGCTGGGGTCGTACGGTTGATAAGCCTTCTTCATGAGAGGCGTTAAATGACATCGATGTTGTATGCTATAATCTCGTTCTGATACCAATTGTAAGGATCGTCTTATTCTTGCAATACTAACAACAACACACTAGAGTGGGGTGAATAGTGGAATGGTACAAATTCCGTATTCAAAAATTAAACTTGCAAATGCGGAATTATAAATGCAAGAGGAATTTAAACACCACAAAAATCCAAACGCAAACACAAGATATTACCCTGGTTCTCCAAAGGGTACGTCCAGCCACACCAAATACTCACTATAATTCCCACAAAGAGATACCTCACACCGAGAATTTTGTCCTACACAAGAACCTAACCAACCCTACACAATGGTCAAACTCCCACACAGAGAATTAGGGTTAGTCCTACACTAGGACACCAAGCTCCTACAAAGAGTAACTCCCACAAAGAGAGTAACCAACTTCCACAAAGAGAGTATCTAATTCTCACTAACAGAATTATGGTTTCAATGAAAACAAAAAGTAAAATAAATACTCTTACCTATGCCTTGATGATGAACTTACTCATTAATGAAAGCAAGGCATCGAAGAAGATCTCCAAGTGATGAGATTAGCTTAAAATGCAATTGGATGATTTCTCTTGAGCTTGACTTCAATGCATGAAGGAGAGAATGGCCTCTAAGAGGGAAAATGAGAGAGTTTGAGAGTGGCTTAATAATTCTCAAATGATCTTCAATAGTTCCAAGAAGTTCTAATGAACTCAGCCCTCTCCTATATATTGGAAGCCAAAAAAACCCTCAAACCCAAGAAAAAATCCAAAATGAATAAATCTGCAACGGCTAGATTTGGCAATTTGCGGTACAGACAGTCAACTGATGAACAACTGACAGTCGACTGGTCAACGGCTATAAAAATCCCAACAGCTATAATCTGAGCCAGGACAGTCGACTATAGAAGACTACACAGGCGCCTGTAAATAAGCAGGTGTGTTATATCCTTCAGCAAGCGAATAACACTAGGGATGGAAACGGAGCAGGAAAATGCAACTTTCGCACTAGCGCCTTCAAATGATAGATGACCATTTCACAGGTGACTGTAAATAGACAGGCGACTGTAAATACTTCATCAGTCGACTGACTTGCAAATTGGGATGAAGCCCAGAAAATACAAGTTACGCACAGAAGACTGTAGATCAATTCCCAGGCGCCTGTTGGAAGACAGACAACTATAAAATGAACTTCAGTCGACTAAGGCAAAAATCTCAAGTAAGAGTCAAGAAATAAGATGACTTGAGCTGTGCATACCAGTCGGCTGTAGAAGGCTGGGCAATCGCCTGGAATCACCCAGTCGCCTGGCATGCCTTCATCAGTCGACTATATGAGAGTCAAAAACTCCAGTTTGAGTTTAAGGCAAGATGAACCTATTGGAATGATTTCTATGATAATCCTAAGGCTCACTAAGATGGAAAATGCATATGCATGAATAAGTTAATCCATCTATCAAGGCATTACATTAAACCTAAACTCAAAACGAGAAAAGCAATAAATGAAATAATACATGGATTACATTGCTTCCCTTAAAGTCTATGGCTTCAACCTTGATACTCTCCATCTTCTCCCAGCTTTGGCACCCCTTGAGTTCAAGCTTTGGCATTGCTCCTCTTGATGTCCATCATTGCACTAAGCATATAGTCTCCAAAAGTGATATTTCTCAATTGATAACTAAGAGACTAAAACATGAGAGACATTAGCAACAACATAATGTTGTGATCATCATCAAAATAACATTGGTATGAAACACCAATACTCAACAGACCATAGTGTTGAAGAACTCGTGTATCACTCTGGCAAGGACAAGAGCAGAGTCATAGCCTCATGCTCTGCCACTATGGTCAATCCAATGGTTCTCATCTTCATCACTAATGCATTGAAGGTATCCATGTGACCCTTTAATGAGGTCTCGTTACGCATCTTGAATGTAAAGAAAGTCTTCACCAAATTTAACTTGTTGGTGAGTGACTTTTTCAGATACAGCTTCTCGAGCTTTTCCTGTAATCTTTTTGCCGTAGTCTCCTCAGAACATGATAAATCATCTCGTTCAATAAACTGAGCTGGATGCTTGTCATAGCCAAGTCATCCATCTCCATCTTCTCCCTTTCCGAGATATCTGTGGGTAAAGTTTTCGTGTCGTACACCACATTGTGGACACGATCTTTTCTCAAATTTTCATCATCTTGTACTACCATATCTCAAAGTTTCCCTTTCCATCAAACTTTTTAATTTTGTATTGCGCTCCTTCAATCGTCGCATACGAGACACATGTATACGAACTAGAACCAATTGCTTTTTCAGTTGCATCACCTTTAGCAAAAGAACTCTGTGTCATTGCTTTGGACGTGTTCACGAACCTTGCACTGATGCCAAATGTCGGGGGTAATTGAGATCACCTCTCTTAGGCTCATATGCCCTCTTGATATGATTATTAATAATACAATTGCCTCGTGAAATTCCAAGATAGGTGAAGTAACAAACAAAGCTAATGACTTCTACTACAAACCCCTGCAACGCAGCAATATATGTAAAAAGTATCATAAAACCAAAGATAAACACACACTTGACACCAAAATTATATTGGTTCCACCAAATACTTGGTGTATGTCCAGTTTGAGAGATCACTAATGTTTCAGTAATCTTGGATTACAAGTTATGGCATTCGGTTCAAGGGAATAACTAAACCTGCTAAGAAATCAGAGAAGCAAAATGGAGAAATCCATCTTTTAGCTCTCAAACAAACCTCTCTTGGACCCTCAGTTAGCCCTCTGTATTTCTATATGTAGCCATAAACTTGCACATGAATTTCACACGAAATTCAGACAAAAACCAAGCCAAAACAAGGGTTTAAATACATTTACAATCTTATCGGTTCTATGAAGGATTCCATATTTGAATCCTATTCGGATCGCGCCTGCAATTGTCGTGCCCGTAACTGCGCTCTACCCGCACTGCTCTCTCTCTCTTGCTCCCGCCCACGCAACGAGTGTGCGTCTGCTGGGCCGAGCGCAACGAGTGTGCTCGTGGACCGACTTCCCATTCTTGGGCCGTGCGTGTTGTGGGCCTGTGCACACGCGCTGCGCGCATGCGGCGGTTAGCGGGCCACACAATGTTGGACGTATTATGGGCTTCAGAAAGGCTTCTGAAAATCATTGTTTCAGGTTCCAATAAATCTCCAAAAAATCCTCATAAATCCTAAGTTAATTCAGAGATATTTTTGGTGTTTTGTATCACATTTTTTAACCCATCTCATCGGCCAGAGTTAAATTGCTTAAACCGATAACTATGGCACACATTTTTCAAGAAACTATAATAAACTATTTTAATTTTGTTTACAGGTGAATTTTCCCCGCAAATCGATTGTTTGGTGGCCCGGAGGGTTTGGGGTCAATGCGGTCAAAGGGGACACGCTGGACCATCGAGTTGTCGTAGCTGTCACGTGAGACGGAGATGATCCTTGGGGTCGATCGATGGCGTACTCACTTGGGCAGGAAGGCATGGTTCGGTTCTTCGGTGGGCCGAGGGGTAGCCTCGACGGGACGACAACCTCCGGGATCGGTTGAAGGCGGAGCCGCTCTGTGAGGGACACTCGGATCCTCGCGTCGGATTGCCGAAGGGTAGCTGGGCGGAGCGATGACCTCCTGGTGGTGGAGATGAGCAGACTCGGGGACGAGGGCGATCGACTATGGCTAGGAAGACGTTGATGGGTCGCATCAGCGTCGTTGGATCTCCTGGACCTGAATAGACGAGGGAGCTCGTCAGGGGGGTCGGACCTTGGTTCCGACCAATTTCCCTCCGATGCCAAAGTCAGATCGGGTCTGATGGATGCTCGGTGGGATCGAACTAGGTTCGCGGAGAGACCAAGCCCCGATCCTCGGGCCTAGCTATAGAGGAGAAATATGTTAGGTGGAATAAGGTGTAAGAGTGGGTATGGGATACCTCCGTTGTAGATCGCGAAGATCCAGCCCCCTTTGGACGACGCAAACCCCCTCCTCATATAGGCCAATCCTCCTAATAATGTGCCATGATGTGACATCATGGCCATCATTCATGGGGACGTGCAGATGGGGAAGTGTTGACCCCCACTAATGGCGCCCATTTTGATGAGGGAATGAATGTCATGAATGGTCATGATTGGCGATTTAAGGCCATTAAGTCTGACCATGATGACTGGAGTGATGGCCATTTAAGTCGGGCCATTATTGGCGAGGGTGATAGCATTTGGTGGTTGCCATATTTAGCGAATGCTTCCTCGATTTGGGCCCTGATTTCCTCCACTATGGAAGTGGACAGTCTTTTGGACCTTTGTCTTGGGTGGAGAAGTGCGGCCAGCCCGTAAGATCCTTGGGCCGGGCCCCCAAGGCCTTAGTAGGCCGGTTGACTAGTCGTAGTTGACTTGGCTCCTCCGGGCCCGGTCAAAATAGTTGTATCAATTGCCCCCATCTTCCAAGATCTACCATTGTTGAGGTGGAGGTTGGGAGATGTAGTATAAGGGGGGAGAAGTTGCTCTCTTTGTAAAATTGGTCTGTCTTGCGGAGTTGGCTAGTGACGATAGATCGTCGTTCCGAGATTTGTTCGGTGGCGAAGGGAGTTGCCCCTCGTCTTACGGCCGACGAGGGAGTGGATCGACCAGCTGGGAAGTTGCCTCCAGCCTTACGGTCGATGTGGTAGGTCCACTGGGGGAGTTTCCCCCAGCCTTATGATCGATGGGTCGATTGGCCTGCTGGGGAGCTAGCACTCAGTCTTATCGTTAATCGAGTGATCATCCAGCTGGAGGAGTTGCCCCCAGCATTACAGTTGATCTAGTCAGTCTGCTAGAGGAGTTACCCCCAGTCTTATGATCGACGGGTCAACTAACCTGCTGGGGGACGACCCCCAGTCTTATGGTCAATCAAGTGATCAGCCAGCTGGGGGAGTTTCCCCCAGCCTTACGGTTGATCTTTTCGGTCTGCTGGGGGAGTTGCCCCAGCCTTTTGATCGACGGGTCGATTGTCTTGATGGGGGAGCTAGTCCCAGTCTTACATTCAATCGAGTGACCGGCCAGCTGGGGGAGTTGCCTCCAGCCTTACAACCGATCCGTCCGTTCGGTTGCGAGGGGAGTTGCCCCTTGACTTACGGCTGACGATGAAGTGATCGGCCTACTGGGGGAGTTGCCCCCAGCCTTACGACCAATCCGTCCGTTCGGTTGCGAGGGGAGTTGCCCCTCGACTTATGACCGACGATGGAGTGATCGGCCTACTGGGGGAGTTGACCCCAGCCTTACGATCGATCTATTCGTTTGGTTGCAAGGGGAGTCACCCCTCGACTTACGACTGACGAAGAAGTGAGTCGGTCAGCCAGGGGAGTTGCCCCAGCCCTTCAACCGATCCGTTCGTTCGATTGCGAGGGGAGTTTCCCCTTGACTTATGGCCGACGAAGGGGTGAGGACCTTGTGGAGACTTTCGAAGATTCCATGGAGGCACTCTGCCACTACTTCGTCTGGCTCGGGTGGATGCGGGAGCAGTTCGGCAGCCCGGTCGGGGCAATTCGTCTAGCGATAGCTCGGCGGCCCATTGGAAGGGCTACTCAGATGCCCGAATGGAGTTCGGGCGATGGTCACTTGGAGGAGGCAGGGGAGCTTGGCGAGCTCAGAGGGTGGCTCAAAGCTCGGCAAACTGGGTCAAGTTTCCTCTAAAATGGGTCGAAGGAGGAAGGCGGGGCTGGGGATGAAGGCTGCGTCTGACAGCAGCTCTCACTATGAGATAAGCGAGATGCATCTGGCCTTGGATGTGGAATTTGGCCGGTGATTCGCTTCTCGAATGAACACCGGATCAAACTCTAAGCTGATCTTTCCCATCCAGCAAATGCTATGGTTGGCGATCTACTGAGGGTTCCTCGCACTCAGGTTCAGGAGGAGATCGCCAGGGAGTCCGCTGCCATTAAGGCCATCAGAACATTGAGGGCAAGCAAGTACGGGACGCCAATGAGGACTTTTGAGTTGAAGGCTTTGTCTTCAGACATGCTGGAGGTGGACGATGGCCTCGCCTCCGTAGCGATGGGCTTGGCGACTCCTCGAGCACCAGATCTTAGCTCGGTGCCCTTGGGCTTGGCAACTCCTCGAGCCTGGGAGCCTTGGGCTGGAGCTAGATGGGCAATCCCTCGTAAGATGACGGCGTGCCGTTCGTCGGGTCGGCACAAGATAGCGCGACGGTAAAAGATGCTCGGGTAGTGACGCTCGGGTATTGGGCGAGTCGATCGCAAATCGTACGATCAATTTGTGGATCAAAAAATGGACTGATCGATGGGTCGGAGGATCGACAGACCGATGCCTCTCCGATGGGTCGACGCTCAGATCCGAACCATCCTAGGCTGCTGAAGAAGGTCGACGGAGCTGGATCGAACTCAGGCGACGAGCGGCATGTGACAAGCTTCAATGATGCTGGGTCAAGCTTTAGTCTCATTGGCGACGAGCTGGGTCGAGCTCAGCTCTTTGCTTGCTCAACCAGGGTGAGCTCAGATTGGTTCGACGATTCATGGCAAGGTCGCACGACCCATTGTAAGTTTAGATTGGTTTCCTGATGAGGCTATGGTCTCGGGCCAGTCTCCGTTGAGGCTCAGGAGCAAGAATGGGTCACCAACAAGGCTCTGGAGCTCGAATCGATCTCCAACGGGGCTCAGGATCTCGGGTCGGTATCTGACGATGTTCAGGTGTGCGGTTGAGTCTTAGAAGAGATCTGAGATGCCGGGCTTTCGATTTAGGTTGGCGAGCTCAGGCATTGAGTTGAATGTCCGTGCCAAGGTTTAGGATCATGGGTCAGTTGTTGATGAGGCTTTGGAGCTTGGATCGGACGTCGTCGCATCAGGAGCTTTGGCCGGCCGTCGACGAGGCTCAGGAGCTATGAGTCCTGATGGCTCGACTTGAGTTTGGAATCTCGTTCTGTTGAAGACCCCGAGAGTTGGAGCTCTGTTGGTTCGGAGATGGTGGTATGAAGCTCATTCTCTGTTGAAAGTCGTGTCGGAGTCTTGATCTCCATTGCTAAGTGTCCCTTGTGCGCGATCACCGGAGGTTGCTTACGACTAGCTTCGGCAGCCCACATTGATTGAAGAAGGCGCGATCTCCTCAGGTCGATGAGGCTGGGTCAAAGTCTACAAATTGAGCCTGACGAAGCTCGCTCATTAGGGTTGCACACAGACTTCTGCATCAGGAAGACGAGCTTGGGTTGGAGGTTGCGTCGACGGCCTTTGAGCTTGGACTGGAGCTCGGATCGGCTCTTCTGAGTTTGGGTCGATCTCGGGGAGATCTGGCGAAGCCTGAATGAGTTTCAGGGGCTCGGACAGAGCTTGGGGGAGGATCTGTCACCATTCGATCTTGGCAAGGCTTGACGATGGAATCCGATCGAAGCCATGGGTCGGAGCTCGGTCGATTCCATGGATCGGTTGCAAATTCCTCCTCCAGGATGATGAAGGTGAGTCAGTGGCCCAGATCAAGGTTTGATGACGTTTGGCCTCCCTGGTCGAGCTTCAACAGGAGACGACGGGCTTAGATCTTTAACATGGAATGACGAGCTTGTACTGTCCTCTTGGAGCTTCGAATGGTCGTTAATGATCAGATGAGTTGTGGCTCCTATGGATCGGACCTTGGCTCGGAGGGTCGGGTGTCGATGATTGGACACCTGCTTGAAGGATCGACCATGGTCAGATCTGAAGCTTCGGCTGTTGATCTCCGCCCGTAGATCGACAAGATTGTCCAGCGATCCCATCAAGAAAGAGATGACAGCTTCAGCCATGGAGGCGACGTCGTGGGCGACGACGAAGGCACGGTTAAGTAGATCTGAGGTCTTCAGAGAGGATTCGACCCTCAGGGTCTTGGATTGGCCTCGGGGGTGATCTCGTCACCGCTCGAGCCAGGGGGAAGCTCCCGTCGCCGTTCGGTCTTCTCCAAGAAGATGAGATTTGCTGGAGTGTAGTTGATTTACCTCTTTGACTCGTGAAGGGTAGCTTGGATAGACAGATCCAGGGGGTGATACGGAATCATCCTCCGGAGCCCGAAGTCTTTCCCTTTTCAGAAGTTGGCTGTTCAGGACTTTGATTATCGGAAAGAATCGTTGTCGATGTGGTTGATGACACGGGTGTTGACTCGTTCCCACAGACAGCGCCACTTGTTTACGGGTGAATTTTTCCCGCAAATCGATTGTCTGGAGGCCCGGAGGGTGCGGGGTCAATGCAGTCAAAGGGGACACACGGGACCATCGAGTTGTCGTAGCTGTCACGTGAGACAGAGATGATCCTTGGGGTCAGTCGATGGCGTGCTCGCTTGGGCAGGAAGGCGCGGTTCGGTTCTTCGGCAGGCCGAGGGGTAGCCTCGGCAGGACTACAACCTCCGGGATCGATTGAAGGCGGAGTCGCTCGGTGAGGGACGTACAGATCCTCGCGTCGGCTTGCCGAAGGATAGCCTGGGCAGAGTGAAGACCTCCTGGTGGTGGAGATGAGCGGACTCGGGGAGGATGGCGCTCGGACGCTGATGGATCGCCTCGGCGTCGCTGGATCTTCTGGACCTGAATAGACGAGGGAGCTCGTCAGGGGGGTCGGACCTTGGATCCGACCAATTTCCCTCCGATGCCAAAGTCAGATCGGGTCTGATGGATGCTCGGTGGGATCGGACTAGGTTCGTGGAGAGACCAAGCCCCGATCCTCAGGCCGAGCTATAGAGGAGAAATATGTTAGGTGGAATAAGGTGTAAGAGTGGGTATGGGATACATCCGTTGTAGATCGCGAAGATCCAGCCCCCTTTGGATGACACAAACCCCCTCCTCATATAGGCCAATCCTTCTAATAATGTGCCATAATGTGACATCATGGCCATCATTCATGGGGAAATGCAAATGGGGAAGTGTTGACCCCCACTAATGGCGCCCATTTTGATGAGGGAATGAATGTCATGAATGGCCATGATTGGCGAGTTAAGGTCATTAAGTCCGGCCATGATGCCTGGAGTGATGGCCATTTAAGTCGGGCCATTATTGGCGAGGGTGATGGCATTTGGCGGTTGCCATATTTGGCGAATGCTTTCTCGATTTGGGCCCCGATTTCCTCCACTATGAAAGTGCGCAGTCTCTTGGGCATTCGTCTTGGGTGGAGAAGCGCGGCCCGCCCGTAAGATCCTTGGGCCGGGGCCCCAAAACCGTAGTAGGCCGGTTGACTAGTAGCAGTTGACTTGACTTCTCCGGGTCCAGTCAAAATAGTCGTATCAAATTTCTTATAAAATAAAACATCTTTATTCCTCCCTCCACAATAGCTTCCATACGTAACATATGTTTTTTTTTTGTTGAGAAAAGTGCATTTCGGTCATTTCTTCTTCTTTTTAATCACTAGCATGATTTTTAGGGTTGTTAACAATTTCGGAGACATTATGGTTTAAAAGTAAATAACCCTAATTGTGTATGGGACAATTATACCTGACTGCTACTGGGTATACTTAAGATGATGAATCATTATATACACGCGTTGTCTATCGGAACATGGTCTCTTGGTCAAACAAGGGGAAAATTAAAGTTTAGCCCCTATTTCCGAAACTTTCTGCACCTAGGTCAAACCCCATGTTTTTCTTCCAATTGTTGTCTATAAAGTCTGCAGGTTTTCCATGCATGCATGGATTTTGCAATTTATTGATTTGTCTACATATATGTGAACGTATGGTTGTCCTTATTTCGGGTTTTATAACTAATTAGATAAGATCAGAAATTAGTAGCTGTTTCAGAGTGTTTTCTCACTACAATATCGTTGACCGTGGTCTGCCCGGTCAACGTGGTCAAGGGGCCGATTAGGGTCCCTTGGGTGCGTCGAGCGCGTGTAGACGTGACGCGAATCGGAGATGCAGTCGACGCAGAGCACGTCAGCTGGGCCGGGGCTGGATCCTCGGCCTCTGGGGGCTGAGGGGAAGCCTCGGCCCGGTATGAGGTGCTCGGCCTCGGACGGTCGGACGACGAGGGGAAGCCTTGGCGCCTTGGCTTGACGCGCGACTGACGCGGAGCTGAGGGGAAGCCTCGGCTCAGATGGATGCACTCGGCCTCGGTCGGTCAGACGACGAGGGGTAGCCTCGGTCGTCCCGCTTGTTGCGCGGCCGACGTGGAGCTGAGCGGAAATCTCGGCTCGGATGGATGCGCTCGGCCTCGGTCTCTCCTGGCATCAAGGGGTGGCCTCGATGCCTTGGCTGATGCTTGATGGCGTTCGCCTGGTGTCGAAGGGAAGCTTCGGCACTTGGATCTAACGTCTTCCTGAACAGACGAGAACACTCGTCAAGGAGGCCGGACCTTGGTTCCGGCCAAATCCCCTCTGATGCCTAAGTCAGATGACAGTCTGAAAGAGGAGGCTCGGCGGGGACGGTTCGACTCGAGAGGAGATCGGAACGACGTCCTCCGGCGCGAGCGGGGGGGAAGGAGATGGAGTGGGGGAACTAGGTCATTGATGGAGTACCTTAGGTTTTGTTACCTGAGATGCGGCCTTTTGTTCAGTCGTCCTCCTAGTCCTTTTATAGGCCTCTCGTCGCGACCACCCATGACTCACGTCCTTCGTCCGCCCCCAATCGTGCCCCCTCAATCCGCCTCCCCATCGCCGCTCCCCGCGCCATGCCAGCACCTCCCCATAACGGCCATTAAGTGGCAGCGGGCCTGAGGGAACGGTTATCGCTGGAGTGGGCGAGTGACTCGCGTGCTTCCGAGGTCGGGTCGGATCGATGTTCGGGGTCCTCTCATGGGCTCCGTTGGGTGGGCTTGGACCCCCCACGATTTCGCGTAGTAGGCTGCGCCTTTGGGCCCATGCTGTTGGGCCTCCGCAAAATAGACGTATCAATTGCCCCCATCGGTGGGGCCGATCGGCCTTGGCCGGCTCGGTTCGACCGATGTGACTCCTAGGGTTCCGATTGGCGCGTCAGTCGAGGCGCGGTCATAAATGAAGGTCATGATGAGGCGGATCGATAGGACTTCCCTTGGCGCCGATTTCGAAACGCCGTCGGCTCTTTGACGCTTGCCACGCGTTCCTGTCAGGTGTTTTGAATTCGCCCCTTGGGTCTTGTATATAAGTGCACCGGCTGCTTTGATCCCAACTTCTTCCTCGCTCCTCTCTCCGTTCCGGGCTTTCCACAAACTCGGAGTCTTCCGCCGCCTTCGTTCTCTTGCCTTCTCCAAATAAACAAAAAGGTAACTCCTTTCCCATCCTCACATTATGGCTGCTCTTAGGATAGGTGGCTCTGGTCAAGGGGCGAGGGATCCTCATGAGTCCAGGCGTGGCGGGCCCCGATCTGTGGGATCCGATTCCTCCTCGGGGAGCCGTTCCCTCCGAGACAAAGGGAAGGGGAAGCTCTTCCCAGACTATGCTGGCGATGATGTGGCGTCGGTTACCGCGCGGCTTAGTGTACCTCCGGTTATCCTCAGAATGCCGTCGAGGGCTCCTTTTCTGGCGGCTGCGGAGATTCGGGGAAGGTACCTCTGTCACCCGTATGATGTTCGAGTCCCTTTCATCGATGAGCGGATCTGTCTTCCGAGGAGCAACGAAGTCGACGTTTACGTCGAGATGTTCCGTCTGGGTCTTCGTTTCCCGCTCAGTCCCTTCTATATCCAAGTCATGGAGTACCTAATGGTGTCCCTTTGCCAGTTTACCCCCTGTTCGGTTGCGGTTCTGACAGGATTTGTGATGCTCTGCTGTACTCGTGGTCTGGAGCCATCTCTCCCCCTCCTCTTCTATTTTTATCAGATCCAGACGGTCGGTCTAGGGTCATGGCTGCACCTCCGAGCCCGCGCGGGGAGGGAATGCCTGATCGGGCTACCCCACTGGGCGGGAGATTGGAGCTCGGGTTATGTCTTCGTAGTCTTTCTTGAGGATGCTCAGATTTTGACATGTTGGGGTGGGTCAGGTCGGCTTCGCCGAACACTAACCCTCTCCGAGGCTGATCAGGCGGCTGTCGCGCTGCTGTCGGCCCTCCCCTTGGAGGCGAAGTCTATCTGGCCTTTGCTGGACGACCTACTCCTGAAGGCCGTCTTGTGGTCTCCAGGTAGGTCGCTTTTTTAGTCCTGGATTGCCCCGTGGCTTACCCTGATTTCGGTTTCACTTGCAGGAATGGCTGGTCGCGAGTTCACCCGCAACGTCGATGAGCTGATTCAGCGTGAAGCCGCTCGGAGCCGATGCAGCACCTCGGGAAGGGCACCTCGGCGGACCGTCGAAGAGGAGGTGCGCCGAGCCGAGCCCACCGTGGGCAAGGTGGCGGCCGTGCCTCCCGCCTCTACTTCTGGTAGTCCCCTCCCCGGGGGGTCGCAAGAGCCGGATCCGTCCCACCGGCCCAAGTGGCGGGGGGTAATGATGGGTCCGGTGCAGCTCCTCTTGCGCTTGGCGTGCCCCCTCTTGTCTCCGAGGGTGGAGGCGGCACGAGGCGGAAGCGCTCCCCTTCGGCGCCCGCCGAGCCTCAGGAGGGAAGAGGAGGAAGGAAGGCGCGGATCCCTCCAGTCCGGTGCGCTCCGTGCCCCCGGCGGTGGCCGCCGAGGATCTTCCAGTGACCCTGACGACCACCCCCGCCGCAGCGTCCCCGCCTCCATTATCGGGAATCGGTGCCCTGTTGGCGAGCTGCTCGGCCTCCCTCGAGGTCACCCCCGGGGACTCGGTGTTTGTCGACCGAGCCTTGGCTCAGCAGTTGGCCGAGGGCTCCGTCCTCCCCCGGGACCGTGGTCTCCTCGAGAGGGCCCCCGTCGACAAGGTGTCGGACATCTTGGTCTGGATCCTTCAGCAGGTCTGGCTATCTCGTTGTCCCTTTCTTTACTTCGCTCTCTTCTTGGCTCACGTCTTGTCGTTCAGGGTTCAACACTCGCTGTCGAGTCGCAGCGTCGAGCTGTCCGTTTGAGGGAGCTGGAGGAGTCCTCTGCAAAGGACCACGAGCGGGCTGGGGCAGCGGAGGTAGCTGCGGTGGAGGCCCAGATGGAGTCTCGGCAACTCAAGCTCCGGGTGGCCGAGCTAGAGGGACGAGTGGCCGATCTCCAGGGGGAGTTGGAGGACGCTCGGCGGTCGGCCGGGGAAGCGGCGGAGTCGTTCCGTCTGGAGAGGGAGGAGCTCCAGAGGGAACTGTCGGATCGGCGTCAGGCGGCGTGGTTCGCGGATGAGGTGGAGAGGGGCGTCGTCGGGACTCTGGGGGAGAGGATCTTCGAGGTCCTCAGGGAGGCCTTCGGTAAGTATGAAGACCTTATCGGCCCCCGGATCGTCGAAGTCGTCCAGTCCTCCTTCCGGGATTGTGCGGAGCGCGTCCTGCAAACCCTTCCGTCTGCCGGTCCCCCTCGCTCCGAGGAGGGCGAGGCGCCCGAGGATGCGTCATCCCGAGCTCGGGTCCCTTAGGTCGTCCTTCCCGGCCTGTCATCCTTGTTTTTATCCTCAAATTTTTCAGCATCCGCTTCGCTTTGGCCCAGCCTACTTGAAATGGATCCCTGACCTCGCAATCTCCATTGGCATCTTTACCGGCTCTCTGCTTCAAGGCAAACAATTGCTGATTGCAAGGATGTTCATTTAAGCCAGCAATTTTGTGTTCTTGGTCGACAAATTTTGCTCTGCCGGTGTCACCCTAATTTTTGTGGGTGACGAGTTTTGTTGTTCGCCGAGAGTGAATTATTTGTAAGGAGGTTCCTCCACCTCGATTTCCTGTAAAAAGACACACTTTTGTATCTCGGTTAACTGTTGAAAATTAAATTGACCTACTTGAATTTTCCGCGCATTTTTCTTTGTTGCGGCGACTTCGGCTCCTCTGCTGATGGTGGTCGCTCGTTTCCTTCCTCTGGGAGGTCGCCCCTAGTCCCTCGAGTGGACAAGTCAGTTGATGTCCTTATTGGCTGGGGGGTTGCTCTCAGTCTTATGAGCAATGGAGTATGTCAGCGAGGGAGAAGTCCCTCGGCTTAGGACCAGTTGGCGTCTGCGCTGGCTGGGGGAATTGCCCCCAGACTTACGAGCGATGGTGTCGGTCAGCGAGGGTGAAGCTCCTCGGCTTAGGACCGGTCGGCGTCGGCGCTGGCTGGGGAAATTTCCCCCAGACTTACGAGCGATGGAGTGGGTCAGCGAGGGTGAAGCTCCTCGGCTTAGGACCGGTCGGCGTCTGCGCTGGATGGGAGAATTGCCCCCAGACTTACGAGCGATGGAGTCGGTCAGCGAGGGTGAAGCTCCTCGGCTTAGGACCGGTCGGCGTCTGCGCTGGCTGGGGGAATTGCCCCCAGACTTACGAGCGATGGAGTCGGTCAGCGAGGGTGAAGCTCCTCGGCTTAGGACCGGTCGGCGTCTGCGCTGGCTGGGGGAATTGCCCCCAGACTTACGAGCGATGGAGTCGGTCAGTGATCACTCCTTATTTTACACCTTTTTCCCGCATGTTTGCATGCCATTTAGATCGCCCAAATCATGTTTTTCACGATATATCGACGATATTGCGATGCTTTTCACGATTTATTGTTTTTGTCGCATTTCAGGTGATTTGGAGCGATTCGGAGTGATCTTGAGATACGCCTACTCCAGAGTGTCACCGATGACCTCCCCGAGGGGTATTTTGCTGTTGGAGAGGAGCGGAAGAATAAAGAACGTCGCAGGAGCGACGAGGAGGCCAAAACAAGCTGTTTGGGCATTTTTGGTGTCCCACTCGGCCGAGTGAAGGAGTCACTCGGCCGACCAGCGAGACACCGCTCGGTCGACCAGATCGGATACGCTCCATACGTGCACTCGGCCGAGCAGCGGAAGCCACATCGGCCGAGTGACGAGATCCTGTCCGCCCGAGTGGCACCCAGACGACGCATGTCAAAAATCACCAACTTACTGTTTTTCGTCTGCCTGAGCTTCAGAAGACCCACTCGGTCGAGTGGCAAATGCCGACCGCCCGAGTACCGAGAAGCCAGCGGCCGAGTGACGACAACTCACTCGGCCGAGCGACTCCCGAAGTGAAGACCCCCGAAGACCCAGACTTACTGGAAATTTACAGGGTTTCTCACTCGGCCGAGCGACTTTTGTCACTCGGCCGAGTGCGACGCGCTGCCTGTAGCGAAAATTGCGGATTTCAGGCTGCGCAGGGGCATTTTGGTCACAGTTTTTTGGACGATTTTGGGGGGTATTTAACCCCTGTTTTTACCCCTGTTTGGGAGAGCTTTTCCTTTAGATTTTTGCAGCTTTTTAGATTAACTTTTTAGCTTTATTCTTGTGATTGGAGAGGAGACAAAAGTGGATTTTTGTTGAATTATTTGAAGAACTCCATTGGTTTGTGTCTCTCTCCTCTAAAAATTCTATTTTTATTGCATATCTCAATATTGTGATGAATTCTCTTATTAATTTCATTGATTATTTTTGTGTTTGTGCTATGAATTGTGAGTAGTCTCCACGTCTTGGGGCGTGGGGATGAACCCTACGAGCCCAATTTCAGATTTGTGATGAATTGGTAGAAATTTTGCTAGAATTGCTATTAGGGATTAGATTGGGATCAATTTACTACGGATGGCTAGGTATTCATATCGATTGGGATTTGCAAGAGATTGGATCCCAATTCGATAGGAAACCCTAGAAATCCGAATTGGGTTCGAGTCGAATTTCCGTAGTATCGGTTTGCAAGAGATTGGATCGATACTAGGGTTTCCGGTTGCAATTCCATGCCGATACCCGTTTGCAAGAGATTGGACGGGTAGGAACTATCACAACCTAGGTCGTGGCCCGAGTTTGCACGAGAGTGGGCTCGGGGCGCGATTGAACGATGATGTTGATCCTAATGCTAGCTTCCCTAGGCTAGGGTTTGCAAGAGATTGGACCCGAACCTAGGATAGCTATAGACCGGCAACAGCGCGAGAGCGTGAGCTAGGTTCTACATTCAGTTGCAACTAGTTCATCCAAAATTTTATTCTAGAAATTTTGATACCAATGAACCACATTGACGGGATACGGTGAGTAGCGGGGATTCCCCATTCCCTAGACGTTCTTTGTTTGATTTGATATTTCCGTACTTTGTCTGACGATTGTGACATGATCGCCAAAGGCAAATTTCTCTCTTCTTAATAGCCAGGTTGATTTGAACAAGTACGGTCATTCGTCATCCCTGTGTTCGATAACCCGCTCGCCGCTATACCGTGCGCTTGCGGTAAAACTACAACCGTTCTTTGGGTTACATTCCGGAGCGATCAAGTTTTTGGCGCCGTTGCCGGGGAGTGCATTTTGACGGTGTTCGGCATCGACCACCCGGTTATTTCTTCTTTCTTTCTTTCTTTACTTTCTTCTATATCTTGTTCTAACTCTGTTCGCAGCCCTATTTGCATATTCTCCCCGTATTTTGCATAAGATCCTAACAGGGAGAATGGAGGATGCAATGTCAACAATAGAACTCAGTCAGGAAGACTATGACTCCTTCACAGACCTCCTTAAGGAGCTTGTCGACGAGGTCCACGCTACCGGAGCTTTTGCTATCGATATCAAGGACCCCGACGAACAACTGTTTGCTAGTTTTGTGATGGACCAAGTCTCCCCGGATGGGACTATCGGAGGCAATGTCAGAGTTGATGTGATCGACGACAAATTATATTTCGAAGACGGTAGAACAAATGTCGAAGAACACTATACTCCCGAAGAATCCTTCGAGCAAACCGACATTCAGGGAGCTACACTCTATGACGCTCACTCTTGCTTTTATGAATCGTCTGATGTGTTTCTTGATTCCAGGCACGAACCAGAGCAGAGCGAAGGTTTTGACGATGCTAGCACAGAATCGGAGAGCGCCTATTTCGATGCCTCGTCCTCACTAAGTAGTGAGTCTGACTCTTCACAAGAGAGCGCACCACCTGAACATGAGCTAAGCCCGGATGACAAGGAAGAAGCCAAACTCATGCGAGCTGATGAAGTGGAAGGAGCAGCGCCTCTTGAGGTAGAACTTAAACAACTACCTCCGAATCTAAGGTATGCCTTTTTGGGTAATAAATTAACTTTCCCGGTGATAGTAAACTCCCACCTCACGCAAGATCAACTTGAAAAACTCCTAGACGTTCTTAGGAGCCACAAGGATGTCCTTGGCTACACTATCTCCGATCTAAAAGAGATAAGCCCTAGGCTCTGCACACATAGGATCCATTTGGAAGATACCGACGCCACCTCCATAGAGCCTCAAAGGCGGTTAAACCCGAATATGAAGGAGGTGGTTAAAAAGGAAATCCTAAAATTGCTCGACACCGGTATCATTTATCCTATCTTTGACAGTAGGTGGGTTAGCCCTGTTCACGTCGTCCCCAAGAAAGGGGGGATGACGGTCATAAAAAATGAAAAAGGTGAGCCCATATCTACGCGCACCGTCACGGGATGGCGAATGTGCATTGACTATAGGAAACTCAATAAAGCCACCCAAAAGGACCATTACCCATTGCCCTTCATTGATCAAATGCTTGAACGCCTAGCAAAACATAAATACTTTTGCTATCTAGATGGGTATTCGGGATTCTTCCAAATCCCTTTGCACGAAGACGACCAAGAAAAGACCACTTTTACTTGTCCCTACGGTACCTATGCCTACCGTAGGATGCCGTTTGGTCTTTGTAATGCTCCCGCCACTTTTCAGAGGTGTATGACATCCATATTTTCCGATTACATTGAAAATATTATGGAAGTCTTTATGGATGATTTCTCGGTTTATGGAAGTGAGTTCGACTCTTGTTTGGTCAATCTTACTAAAGTCCTTAAAAGGTGCCAACAAAATAATCTCACTCTGAATTGGGAGAAGTGGCACTTCATGGTCACGGAAGGTATAGTTCTCGGGCACCTTGTTTCCTCGAGAGGAATTGAGGTAGATAAAGCAAAGATTGAGGTAATAGAAAAACTTCCTCCTCCTATTAATGTCAAGGGCATTAGAGGCTTCCTTGGTCATGCGGGGTTTTACCGCCGCTTCATCAAGGATTTCGCCTCGATTGCCCGACCACTTACTTCCTTGCTCGCTAAAGATACTCCTTTTGTTTTTTCAGGGGAATGCTTGCAAGCCTTCAACACCTTGAAGGAAGCACTAGTTTCCGCGCCCATCATTCAACCACCGGATTGGAGCCTTCCCTTTGAGCTAATGTGTGATGCAAGCGACCAAGCCATTGGGGCGGTATTGGGACAAAGAAAAGATAGGAAGCTTCATGCGATATACTACGCGAGCAAGACATTGGATGACGCGCAGAAAAACTACACAACTACTGAAAAGGAGCTTTTAGCGGTCGTCTATTCCATAGAGAAGTTTCGCTCCTACCTCCTTGGTTCCAAGGTGATTGTCCACACCGACCATGCGGCGTTGAAGTATCTTTTAAACAAGAAGGAGGCCAAACCTCGGTTGATTAGGTGGATACTCTTGTTGCAAGAATTCGACTTAGAGATCAGAGACAAGAATGGCACGGACAATGTCGTGGCGGATCACTTATCTAGGCTCATTCGCGACAAGGAGGATGAGAGTTTGCCTATCGACGACACATTCGTGGATGAGAGGCTATATGCCATAAGGACCGGTGAAGTTCCTTGGTACGCGGACTTCGTCAACTACTTGGCTTGTGGAATTAAACCGCATGGGATGCCCACGCATCAAAGGAGGAGATTTCTGCATGAAGTCCGTAGCTATTTTTGGGAAGATCCATACCTCTTCAAGATATGCAAAGATAGTGTCATTCGGAGGTGTGTTTCTAAAGAGGAGGCAACATCTATCATTTTGCATTGTCACGGTCTACCATGCGGAGGACATCATGCCGCCTCTAAAACAACCGCTAAGATCTTGCAGAGCGGATTCTTCTGGCCAACAATGTTTAGGGACACCCACGCTTTTGTAAAGGGTGCGATCGATGCCAACGGACCGGGAATATCTCCAAGCGCAATGAGATGCCAATGAGACCCATCCAAGAAATTGAGCTTTTTGATTGTTGGGGAGTAGACTTCATGGGACTATTTCCGTCGAGCAATGGTAACAAATACATCCTATTGGCCGTTGACTATGTCTCCAAATGGGTGGAAGCAATCGCCACCCCTACTAATGATGCAAGGGTCGTCTCCAAGTTCTTCAAGCAAAATATCTTCCCGCGTTTCGGAGTGCCTCGTACCTTGATAAGCGACGGGGGAAGCCACTTCATAGAGAACAAGTTTGAGGCCATGCTAAAGAAGTACGGGGTAAACCATAGAGTTGGCATGGCATATCACCCCCAGACAAGCGGCCAAGTGGAAGTCTCAAATAGAGAAATTAAGCAAATTCTTGAAAAGACGGTGGATCGATCTAGAAAGGATTGGTCAATGAAGCTAAACGATGCTCTATGGGCATATCAAACGGCCTTTCGCACTCCCATCGGCACCACACCGTTTCGACTTGTTTATGGGAAAGCTTGCCACTTGCCGGTAGAGTTGGAACACCGCGCATATTGAGCCATCAAGACCTTTAATTATGATTACAAGAGTGCGGTGGTGAGGCGACTCTTAGACATCAACGAGCTTGATGAGATAAGAAGAGACGCCTACGAGAGCTCGAGAATTTACAAAGAAATGACCAAGATTCTCCACGATGCCCGCATAACCGTCACAGACTTCAAGGTAGGAGACAAGGTCTTGCTCTATAATTCCCGGCTCCGACTATTTCCCGGAAAGTTGAGGTCACGTTGGTCCGGACCTTTCACCATCAAGCACATACTGTTAGTGGTTGTGCCCTAGGCCAAATATTTGGACCTTTATGTTATGTCATTTTCATTTATAAAATGTTTCTCTTATTATTGTTATTATTATATTTCTTGCATGTTTCTTTATAATAATGTTTGAATAGTTGTTTATGCTATTTTAAGCATCCCTAGTCATTCATCAATTATGGTTTAATGATGAATTAACACTAGTATGAGTTTGATAGATAATTATGAGATAATTATATGTATGGTGATACAAATCAAACTTATAGGTACTTGTTGGAGAACATGTACTGGATAGACTCGCTATGAGATCATTACATGGATTAATGTCATAAATGATCTCATAATAGTTATGTCATTGAATCCTTCGACCTGAGCTCATCACAGTTTCCTACATAAGGAACATCATATTTTGACATAATCAAACGTTATCTTTAATCAGCTAATCATAAAGGTTATGATCGAATATGATGTGAATTATGCAGAGGAAAGTGAATGAACAAGATGGAATTTGTCCCTCCCCTATGAGAGATATCTAATGGGCACCTCGATAAGTAGGACTGAGAAATGCATGGCCATGCTCAAATGAATGTCATTTGATTTTATCAGTCTACTTAGAAAGCGAGAAATTAAATGTTTGAACTACATAAGTATGACATTGCCCATGACTTATGTTCAAATAAGATATCGTGTGACAAAAGGATAATGACATGTTCTATTGGTTAGGTTAATATCGGACTAACGATATTCATATTAATTGGGTAGTCAAAATGTCTTGCTAGAGACCAATTATGACTTGTGGGCTTCTAATGAGATTAGGCCCACTGCCAATTTAATATGAGCCTATTGGGTCGCACACAAAGAACGAATTGGAGAGGATAGGGTTTAAACATGATTTCGAATATGATTTGAAATTCGTAATAAGGTGAAATATCTTAACCGTCAGATATCGTATCTCGTTAAGATATTATCCCTAAGATATCGTCGCTTAACTGAAATACGTTAATGTGTTAACGTGGGATTTTTATCCCTAAGATAGCGTCGCGTAACTGAATGTGGTTAAGGGGTTAATGTAGGATTCTATATAAAATATAGAATCACGTTTTTCAGTTTTACGTTTTTTAATCTATCTCCTCCGTTTTTGAGAAAAACAAAGAGCGAGAGAAACCCTAGTTGCGGCAAAGGAGCTAGCACCCTCACAAGTCCTGTTCGTGACGTTCGCGTGTGGATACCGATTGAGGGTGGTCTCGTTCGCAGAACAGCACCTATAGTCCGACAGATTCAGATCGTCGACAGATTCAGATCGTCGCAGCACCTATAGTCCGACAGATTCAGATCGTCAGAAAGGTTAGTAATATATTCAATTAATTAGAATCGCATGGATCTTGGTAGGTTTCTATTTTCCGCTGCGTATAAATTAGTTGTACTATGATAGAAACCCTAACAGTGGTATCAGAGCTTCTTGCGAATTCAATTGATTTGAATAATGCCATGTTTATATGTATGAGATGTCTATATATTTGCTGGCATGATTTTAACCTGTATGTATGTTGATACATAAATACGATTACATGTTAAATGAAAACACAATCTGTTTAATCTGTCTGTATGAGATACAAATAATTGATGTTTAATAATATACATGACATATAGATGGCCACGAAATTAATCACTGTTAATTTGATCAACATGCTTTATGATTACGCTGTTATTAATATGATTAACGTGATTATTGTTAATATGATTAACATGTTAATTTATGATCATTGTTTAATATGATTAAACCTATGGTAATCACTGTTTAATATGATTAAACTCACGCAGATCATTATTTAATATGTTTAATGTGATTAAACTTACTGTAATCATTTTTAATATGATTAAATCTAAGCAGATCATTGTTTAAAATGATTAATATGATCAACTAACACTGATTAATGGGACTGTTTAATTTGATTAAAATAACACTGATTTGATCAGCAGAGTCTGAGCAATGACTATTTAATATGATTAAATGATGCTGATATGATCAGCAGATTCATCACTCAGAAATTTAAATATGGGGTTTTTAAAGGCAGAAAATCATTAATGAGATTACTGATAATTCAAAACGCCGAGTAGCGGGGATTAATCATTAATCATTAATCATTAATGCAACTAGTTCATCCAAAATTTTATTCTAGAAATTTTGATACCAATGAACCACATTGACGGGATACGGTGAGTAGCGGGGATTCCCCATTCCCTAGACGTTCTTTGTTTGATTTGATATTTCCGTACTTTGTCTGACGATTGTGACAGGATCGCCAAAGGCAAATTTCTCTCTTCTGAATAGCCAGGCTGATTTGAACAAGCACGGTCATTCATCCTCCATGTGTTCGATAACCCGCTCGCCGCTATACCGTGCGCTTGCGGTAAAACTACAACCGTTCTTTGGGTTACATTCCGGAGCGATCAGTCAGCGAGGGTGAAGCTCCTCGGCTTAGGACCGGTCGGCGTCTGCGCTGGCTGGGGGAATTGCCCCAGACTTACGAGCGATGGAGTCGGCCAGCGGGGGTGAAGCTCCTCGGCTTAGGACCGGTCGGCGTCTGCGCTAGCTGGGGGAATTGCCCCCAGACTTACGAGCGATGGAGTCGGTCAGCGAGGGTGAAGCTCCTCGGCTTAGGACCAGTTTTGATTGACCCCCCGTCCGGTGAGGTGGCGGTCTTCACTTTTATGCAGCCTTAGCAAAATGTTGACTCCGTCGGAGATGAAGAAAAGGAAAAAGGAGTGTATTTGTACTCTTAAAGGTCCTATTGGACTAGTACATTTGGAGGAAAGAAGAAATAAAGCTAGACGGGGGGGATGTGAACCTAGATAACCTCCTCCCGACTAGGTGGTGACTGGGGGGCCTCGCCTGCTCACTCTATGATGCGGAGGAGTCCTTGGACGGCGTTGACCTTCTTTCCTTTGTCCGGCTGCTTGGATGTTCCTTCCCCGTGGGCCGGGTCGTCGGTAAAGTTCCTTGTGTGCCCTCGGCTCATCAACTTCTCAATGTCCTTCTTTAGGTGCCAGCAGTCTTCTGTGTCGTGGCCGTTGTCTTTGTGGTACTGGCAATACTTTTCCCCATTTTTCCCCCCTCTTTTTGTCTTCGGCGGGGGGCGATCAGCGCGCTCTTCCTTCTGCACTTGAGTGAGGACGACGTCCGGGGTGGCATCCCTCGTATCCTCCCTCCGCTGCTTGTTTCTCGCCCTCTTCTCTGCCCGGTACCCTTCGGGGCTGCGGCGCTCGCTATCGCCGCGCTCGGTCCCTTGTCTGGCCTTTCCTGCCTCGATGGCCAAGGTCTCCTCGGTCAACATGAAGCGCTCAGCCATCGCCATGATCCCAGCGAGATCTTTCGGGGGATCATTGTGCAGAGATTTCTTCAAGCCTCTATTACGCAGCCCTTTCTTTAGGGCCGTTTGGACCACGAGGTCGGGAGGGCTGTTTACGTTCAGCCGCTCAGTGTTGAAGCGGCGCATAAATTGTCGGAGCAGCTCGGTCGGGCCATGCACTATGTTAAACAAATGTTCAGCATCGGGCATTACCTGTCGCCCTGCCATGAACTGTTTGCAGAACAGCTGGGTGAGTTCCTCGAAGCTGTCAATGGAGCGGCTGGGCAGGCTGCGGTACCAAGTTCTCGCTACTCCCCTGACGGTCGAATAAAAGCCCCTGCAGAGCAGGGTATCATCGGCTCCCTGGAAGAACATGTCCCCCTCGTAGTCCATCACATGGTTCCCTGGATCTCCAATCCCGTCGTATTTCCCCAGCGTCGGGATCTTGAATCGAGAGGGGACCCGCGCGTCGGTTATTCTCCGCGACAAGGGGCACCGGTCTCCGTGGATACCTCCAGGGGTCCGACACGCGCCTACCTCAGGCTCGTTCGGTTGTGGAGGTGGCACAGGCGCTGGCTGGGCTGGCTCAATGGCCTTCGCCACACTGGGGGTGGGGCTGGTCCGGCGTTCCCGGCTCCTCCGGCGGGAGCTTCCGCTTAGCCGTGATCGGTCCCTTGAGTGGTGCCGATCACTTCTTCTGCGGTGGGGTGATCGTGGCCGATGAGACAACGTGGTCACCGATTCGTCTCCCGTGTATTCGGTACCCCTCCTGCTCCTTTCGCGATGAGAGGAGGAGGCGCGCGATCTCGCCTGGTAGAAGCCGGGTAGTGTGAACCGACGCTCCATGTTCGGTCTTCGGTTTCTGTGGTCAGCGACCACAGCGGACCGCATGAGCGGGGGCCCCCCTCCCAACGATGGCTGTCGCCCAACACGTCTCCGTTGGCTGGCACGGCGCCGATGAGCTGCTGTACCGTCGTGACCAGCGTTTGAATGTTCGCGTTGGTCTCTTGGGCCAGGGTACGGAGCTGCTCCTGCGTGGCCAGCTCGGACTCGCCAGTCTCTTCGGCTGAGGGGGCGTGGTGATTGCCGTTGGATGCGCCATCAAGATTGCTGTTGGGTGCGCCATTTCCCTCCTCCGGGATGGGGGGCATGCGTCTCTTCCCGTTGCAGGCGCGTGCCATTGCAGGTGTGGATTGTTTTTTCGTGGGATAGTTCTTTCCCACAGACGGCGCCAGATGTTTCAGAGTGTTTTCTCACTACAATATCGTTGACCGTGGTCTGCCCGGTCAACGTGGTCAAGGGGCCGATTAGGGTCCTTTGGGTGCGTCGAGCGCGTGTAGACGCGACGCGAATCGGAGATGCAGTCGACGCAGAGCACGTCAGCTGGGCCGGGTCTGGATCCTCGGCCTCTGGGGGGCTGAGGGGAAGCCTCGGCCCGGTATGAGGTGCTCGGCCTCGGACGGTCGGACGACGAGGGGAAGCCTCGGTGCCTTGGCTTGACGCGCGACCGACGCGGAGCTGAGGGGAAGCCTCGGCTCGGATGGATGCACTCGGCATCAGTCGGTCGACGACGAGGGGTAGCCTCGGTCGTCCCGCTTGTTGCGCGGCCGACGTGGAGCTGAGGGGAAACCTCGGCTCGGATGGATGCGCTCGGCCTCGGTCTCTCCTGGCGTCAAGGGGTGGCCTCGATGCCTTGGCTGATGCTTGATGGCGTTCGCCTGGTGTCGAAGGGAAGCTTCGGCACTTGGATCTAACGTCTTCCTGAACAGACGAGAACACTCGTCAGGGAAGCCGGACCTTGGTTCCGGCCAAATCCCCTCCGATGCCTAAGTCAGATGACAGTCTGAAAGAGGAGGCTCGGCGGGGACGGTTCGACTCGAGAGGAGATCGGAACGACGTCCTCCGGCGCGAGCGGGGGGAAGGAGATGGAGTGGGGGAACTAGGTCGTTGATGGAGTACCTTAGGTTTTGTTACCTGAGATGCGGCCTTTTGTTCAGTCGTCCTCCTAGTCCTTTTATAGGCCTCTCGTCGCGACCACCCATGACTCACGTCCTTCATCCGCCCCCAATCGTGCCCCCTCAATCCGCCTCCCCATCGTTGCTCCCCGCGCCATGCCAGCACCTCCCCATAACGGCCATTAAGTGGCAGCGGGCCTGGGGGAACGGTTATCGCTGGAGTGGGCGAGTGACTCGCGCGCTTCCGGGGTCGGGTCGGATTGATGTTCGGGGTCCTCTCATGGGCTCCGTTGGGTGGGCTTGGACCCCCCACGATTTCGCGTAGTAGGCTGCGCCTTTGGGCCCATGCTGTTGGGCCTCCGCAAAATAGACGTATCAGTAGCAATGACAAAAAATGATATTCTATCATAATAATTTTTTCCCCTGATCATTAATATGTTCATAATCCACGTGCAGAACGGAACATATATATATGTAATAATGAAATGAATTCAAAATAGAAGCCTCCTAATATTCTTGTAATTAATGATGTGTTTGAAAGGAACTATGTCGTTAATGTATTTCTTTCCTATTTAATGTATTTATTTCCGATGTATAAAAAAAGGAACTATGTCTCTAAACTTGTTGGTTTGCACAATAGCTCGGCCGGCTTCGATACTAGACACCAAAGTTCTAGCAGTTGACGCGTAATAAACTGTTGGATCACTACATTTCAATTTACTAGCTCTCTGTCGTCGGATCTCGAATACCTCTATCTGTTCAGAGACAAAACTCATCTCTCTCTGGATCTTCGTAACAAATCCATAGATTACGAAGCATCAAGCTCCTACAACCCAAATACGGACTACCGTCCATTAGGTATGTCAGTATATTTTCTACACATGTACAGCCTTTTGTTACAATTGTGAAGCTTTTAATTAAACATGTACAATCTTTCTATACATGTTGCAAAAAGGCTGTATAGTCGTTGAAAAAAGCTTTACAGTTGTTATAAAAAGGTTGTCCAGTTACAGTAAAAGGCTATACAGCCGCTGCAAAAACGATATATAGTTGAAAGTAAAAGAATGATCCTTTATATTACATCTACATATTTTTTGATACAACTGTATAGACTTTATAACACAACTATACATCCTTCTTTATCGCTATGGAGTCTTTATAGTGGTTGCAAAAAGCTATCCAGTCGTACTAAAAGGTTGTACAACTGTAGTAAAAAGATGTACATTTAAAAGAAAATGAAAGATCCATAATATTACATCTACATATTTTTACTATAACCGTACAGACTTTATGACACAACTGTATAACCTTCTTTGTCATTGTACGGTCTTTTTATTAGCTATATATGTACAGCCTTTTTATTAGCTCGGTATAGTCTTTTTCTTGTGATGATGTTCTTCTCCTATTAATCTCGAAGGATAAAGATAAAAGGTGAGTTTGGATGAATGTTGGAAACGAAATAAAAGAAAGTTTTTTTTTTTTTTTTGATTCAACGGAAAGCAGGAAAGAGCCGTGCGGGTCTCGAACTGTCGACCTCACACTTAGGGAGGGACGGTCCATGCCACTGCGCCAATTGGCGCTGGATTAAAAAAAAGAGAGTTTTTGAGTTGCTAAGATTGTTTCTTGAATTTGAAAAAATGTTGCATGTTCTCCTCCTGGGTTTGAAGTCAAGCTCTTCTAGACAACATGATGCATGGCTTCTCTCTCCCGGGTGTTTGGCCGTGAAGGCTTTGATTTGAAAGGTGAAACCTTGGGCAAATTAACTACATGCGTACGTGAATGCGTGCGTCATTGAATTCTTTGCTTTTTTTTAAACATTTTCATGTACATGTATAATTAAAGAAATTATAATCTCATCGCTAATATCACAGCTTGTTTGATTCGAGCGAAAAAAAAATGGTGGCGTTAAGAGAGATGAACTTAGTGGATGGTTTTGGTGAATGATAGTAAAATTTAGTGTAGTTTTGATGAACACCTGTTAAGATGGTTTTTTTTATTACAGAATTTATAAAGTTAAATACGTTTTGATGAATTTTTTTTAAGTTAAAAGGTAATATTATTAAACACGTGAATAGTTTAAAATAGTTTTTGTAAATTAAGCATGCAGCTAAACTTCTGATACATACAATTTACTCTATTTTAAGGAAGTCCAATCAAGACCAAAAAATACGGTGAAAACATTTGTAACACTAATTTGAAGCCACAAAATGAGGTCACCCCAAAGCTTCACATTATATAGCTTAGGCATGCTTGAATCAAAAATAACCTTTTTCGCAAAACTACTTGGTTTTGATTTTGTTTTCCGTTTGGTATACAATGAATCACACAATTGTGAAGTGAGAAATGCAAGAAAACAAGGTTATTTTGATCAATATTCTTTGAAAATTTACAATCAACTTGAGTATCATACTTGTTTAACAAACAATATGAATGTTTTCTCTAGCTCTCCCAAGAAACGTTATGTTTGAACAGCCGTTCCTGAAAGTCCACGCACTGTTTAAAAAAATTTTAGGGAGACAACGCTTCGTGCATTTCGAATGCAATCCCCCGCTGGCAGGATAATTCCTTGATCATTTGAATCGGGTCCGAGCTTCGATTGCCCGCCACTCGATCAACTCTCTTTGTTGCCCGACAGTATTGACCGCCTCCCTGCATGCAGGAGCAGCAGAGCTCTTGCCATTATGTCGGCAGGGGTTCTTCCTTGAGTCTTCCGCCCATTTCCATCCGCCACGATCTATCAACCAGCCCAGAGAGTTCCCTGCAATGTATAAACATCAGATCCATGCTCAAGCGACCCTGCGAGTCTACTACTGGGTTCTGATTCCAGTATTTAGCCTCTTCTACTCGAAAACACTTGTGTATCTTGCTGCTAAGAATGACTTCCACTTGTGCCTTCTTGATGGGAGTGAATGAGTATGATCTTAATCTGTTCGGCGCAAATGTTAGAGAGAATGGGAATGAGAATATATAAACTTGCTTACAGAAGTTACACTTTGGCAAGGAGTCATCGATACACATTCCAACAGAGAATTGGCTTTGATCCACACACAATTTGTGTATGTAGTCTTGCAGACCAAATCTGTGATGCAATGTTTTTTTTTTTTTTTGGTGAGTAATCTGTGATGCAATGTTCACACTATGTTAAACGTACATGTAAGATTGCTGGATACACATTACTGGTACATAACCTATTCGGCCTAAGTTTTTGGGTAGTTTTCTGACCTGGTGTCCATACCACTTGAGTTCCAATCCAACCTCATGCTGATTTAAGCGGATCAGTGAAAGATATGATTATGCAAAGTCCCGATCTTTCCATGTGGCTGAAGGCCCAGTCGAGGACTAGGTTCGTACGTTCAGATATGGACAGAATTACATAAATTTTAACATCATTATTTTTATACAATTATTTCGTAGTTTAGGATTCCTGAGGAAACTCATCCAATATTGGGCATGATATTGTCCGGAGCATATATTTGATGTAGAATGGAGGGAATTTTAGGAGAATTGGAAAAAATTAGGGACGAACAATTATGGAATTAAGGTTTCGTCAAATTAGACATGCCTCAAGCTAAGGAATTTAATTCACTCAATATCCATCATTTAGAAGTAGAATAAGTTTGGAGCCTATTTACAGGCTTACAGTTAGAAATATCACATCTCCCAACCAATGTGGGACTAATAAAACTAATAAAATAAGAAAATAAAGCAACTAAAAGCTAGGTAATCTAGGAACTCATCAAATGGCCCAACTCAGACTCAAACCTAACCACAGTGATATAGGTTAGTTCTTGCACCTCCTACACATGTAGACTTTGATATCCACGTCAACTCTTTCCGGATGTGAGGAACTCTGTCCAGACAAGTACAGAGATACTGATAGCTCAATCAACTTAGGGTTTATCTCAACTTAGGGTTTATCTTTTATAGCTTTGTTCTGGAGATCCATGTACTCTAGGTGACCTTTCCAACAAACCATGTAACGTTGGTAGCATCACTTCCTAGTTGAGATTACTTGCTTATCTGAAACGTGATCAATCTGTTCCTTACATTTAGGTGGTGTAATTAGTGAAGGCAAATTTAATGATAGAGGCACATGTGCACTTTGTTGGGATCCTGTAGATGTACATCCTACGTTCACAAATTATCTCACAAAACATCATTAGCAACACTACTTGTTTGCTTATCATCAAAACTAACTTAGGGATGATGCAATAACCAACACACTCATCTCATCATGAGAATGCTTAAAGAAATGGTCAGTTATTGCTGGACCTCTATAATCTATTAAATCTTCAATGTTCAAAGTCGAGCTTATGCCGTAGTCTGAAGGGAGATCCATAACATACGCATTAGGCTTAATTTTCCTTAAGATTTTAAATGACCTAGCATTGCGAGCTTGCAACTTCTTTAAGGTTCCAAAAAACATACATGAAGTTTGTAGTTTTAATGTCCAAGATTTTAAATGACCTAGCATTACCAACACACAAGTATGAACGATCGATGATCGTGACGTCCATATCAAAAAGCTAAAGTCTATCCAAAATGATATGTCTTACATCCATTGGTAACATGTCGCACCATCGTGTGTTTATACACATGACATCTCTCCTTAATGTTGATGCATGAAGCATCGACCTATAACACCTATAGCGGCTAAAGTGTGGTGCTGGTAGCAATCCTAAACGAGTGAGGATGTTGGAAGATATACCATGGATGCAACATCCGCTATCAATGATCACATATAACTCTTATCACCGTGCTTAACAAATGTATGAAAGATTATACTCTTATGCTAGTTGTCGCTCTTTTTGGACCGAGCCAAGGTACAACTAAGAACTCAAGTCTATGTTTTCGAAACACTAATCATAGAGTCTTCCTCGAATGAAAGTTGCTTCGAATGCAAACTAGCCTTTCTGAGTCATCATTGATATCATAATAATCCTCACCTCACATGCTCATGAACTTCCTACTCATACTTTCATTGATTACCTCCCTTAAGATCATCTACAAATAGGTTCCTAGATGTGCATTGACCTGCAAAGTGACCGTAACCCTGAAACTTGTAACAATATATAAGTGACAACCTTGAACGTCTCACCCATAATTCCCTTGCATGTCGTTCACTTTGGTAGAAAGTTTTGGGTTTAACTTTGACTGAAACTGACCTTATGATGGTTTGGTACCAATTTGTACTGAACAGCTAAATAGTTGTCAAGAGTGAAAGCGTTTCATCGTAGGTAATCTATGAAAACTGTCAAACTATTGCACAAGCTGCTCTAATGGATAGATATCATGAATGATAAGCTCCTTTCAGAGGTTAGATTAAACACCATAACTAAACTTAGACAAGATCGCCAAAATCTTCTGATACAACGTATCGCATTAAGTACTCGTCAAATAGGGAGATGTAATAGGACACATGCCCACAATCTTGTGACAGACTCCCACTGGTCAAGAAGTCGATGATGACCTTAAGTATGTAAATAGTTTTCCTTCAACTTCTCCTTTATCTCATCCACATTAATAAATGTACTTGCCCCCCACTGGTTAATAGGTGCTCGACATTTTGCTAAAATAACTTAACTAGTTTAATTAGTTTCATCTTGGCAAATCTAATCTTCATCTCTTCTGACATTATGTATCATTTAAAGTAGTAATCCACGTCAATCATTTAATCATTAAACCCCTTAAAATCTAGGTGAACATCAAAAGGTTGGTGCTTCTAACTTGAAGTGCCTAATCACTCTGCTGTATGGGTCATGTCGTCAGGATTAGGCATCTTTCTGTACTGCTTATGTGGATTAGGACTGTTATTAGTGTGTGAACCCTTATTTGATTCTCTCAGACTGGAGGTCTCTAGGTGGTGAATACAGTCTCTAAGCTTGTGGGATATAGTTCTACCCTCGTGAACAATAGCTTCTAAAGTGCTTATTTGGCTAAGTATCTCCTTAATCAGTTGGTAAGTGTCCGGCTCCCTAAGCACTTGGGAATCTAAGTCTGATAAGCACTACCGATATAGGTGGTCATGCATTGACACTACTGAAAATGTGTAACAGACATTGCAAATATGAAGTTTTATATCTTTATATTTTTTTGTTTGTTAAATATATAAAATTAAATAAAATGACAACTATAATGTTCTAATTCAATGTTCATATATGATGCAGGACATGTAACTGTAATGCTAATGAAGAGATTAGCTAGCAAAGTTCACTTGAAACAATTCAATTTGAGATATTGCAAATGAATACAATAGATTTCAAAAATGTAACCTAGTGATGTGTGACTGTAAATAGCAGTGCTGCAAAATTGCAATGTGTGACCATTCAATTCTTACATTAAATAGTTCTAATTAAAATGTGCAAATCTGATGAGACCGCACAAAAAAGGAGAGATCTGCAGTTTTGGCCCATTAGGTGCATTTCATAATTTTCGGATTTCTAGGGGGTTTTGTAATTTTCAATTTTAGGAGTCTTTTTGTAGTTTCCAGTTTCCAGTTTATTATTTATATGTGGCTTAGGGGGTTAGGCATTCTCCTGCTTGATTGTGAAAAGAAAAAACTTATGAGGTTGAGAATTCCCTCGTCTATTGGAGAGTGCGGTCGTCCTCTATAATTGGCGGCTTGAGAGAGCGGTCCAGCTCTAGAATCGTGGCAACTATCTTTGTTATTTTCAGTTTTTTTAATAAAACCCAGATCTTTCTTTTCCCAAACCCTCTTTCCAACCCTAAAAACACAATCTTTCTACTAAAAATTACCCTTTCCACCAAAACCCTATCTTTCCACATCAAATACCTAGAAAAATCTAATCAATTGGTATCAGAGCCAGGTTCTTGGCATCCATGAAGATGGCTACAACCAAAAAGATTGAAGCTTTGGAGGAAAGACTCGAAGGCGAAATTATAGATATGAAGAAGGCTATGGAGAATCTCAGATCAGAGGTCAAAGCGTCGATGGAAGAGCTTGAGACGCGAATGGATGCAAAATTTGAAACATTCATGCAAACCATGATGCAATAATTTGCGGATCAAAATGCGGTAACTTTGGTGAAAAATTCAAATTTGGTCGATAATTCAGATTTAGCGTAAAAGACGGAAACTTTGGCGAAAAAGAAAGAAAAGGAAGAAGAGTTCAAAGAAGACATTCTATCTGACGCGGTGGGAGGATCCGATGGGGTGGAAGATCCCACAGAGATGGGAAACCCTACCGTGCTCATGGGGGTTCCATGACCCCCTACAGGGCCGGTAGGGTCCTGCGGCTCGACTGTAGGGCCGACAGGGTCTTGCGAGGCCACCCAGGCCCCTGCAGTGCCCTGACAGGCCCATCAAAGACTTGTTGCGCCTTGGAAGGATGACCTGGGCCCCGAGACTTTCGGTAAGCCTGCCGAGACTTCGACGACAAATTTGGGCTTCTTTCGGGGCCTGAGGATGATGTGGATGAGCTCCCGAGCCTTTGTGAGCCTCGGTACGCGGTAAGGACGCACCGACACCGAGTACTTCCAACCTACAAGGATTTTCAGACCAACTACGATGATGATCTAGGCTTTGAGGAGAATGTGGATGACTATGCTTGGTATGAGCATGATTGGGAAGGCAATGACGACAGAGGTGAAGGCCCTTTGAGGGGCTATGGGTGACTCAGAGAGGTACGTCACGACAATTATTACCATCCCCCTTACTATCGACATGAAGGAGTGCAAGTAGACCAGGAGCGACGTGGGGTGATGGCAGAGTAAGAAACTAAAGATGTCATTGTTCGAGGAGGATAATCCTTTTGGCTGGATCTATCAAGCTGAGAGATTCTTTGCGGTGTCACGTCTGACGAAGATGTAGAAACTGAAGGCGGCATGCGTCTGGTTTGAAGGAGATTCACTCTCTAAGTTCCAGTGGAGGGAGCGAAGGCAACATATATGCTTGTAGAATGAGCTCAAATACTACTTGGTGGAGAGATTTCGATATGCCCAGAAAGAAAATTTACAAAAGCAGCTGCTGGCACTCAAACAGAATGGGTCTGTTAGGGAATATCGAGAAAAATTCGAAGAGCTGTCAGGGCGAGCAAGAGACATATACGAGAAAACTTTGGAGGGAAGCTTCATGAAGGGGCTCAAACAGACTATTCGCGACGAGCTCCGCATTCAAATGCCTAGAAGACTAATGGCAACCATGGACCTGACGCAGTTGATTAAGGATCACCTTTCTGAGGATTTTTGGAGGATGTCTAAAGGAACTTGGAGTGGCTACACTTTTCGTAGCCATCCAGCGACAGGACCCCGGCGACCCACTTGGAGCAGCGTTGCCCATGAATTTCATGCACCACCTAGAGAACAAGGTGGTTTTCGGGGACGGAATTATGATGAGACCACCTCCTAAGTGCAGATCTACAATTTTGGCACATCAGAGACATTTTCGTAATTTTTGGATTTCTAGGGGCTTTTTAGTAATTTTCAGTTTTATGGGTCTTTTTGTAATATTATTATTTTCAATTAATATTTATATGGGGCTTAGGAGGTTAGGCATTCTCATGCTTGATTGTAGAAAGACGAAACTTGTGAGGTTGAGAATTCCCTCGTCTATGTGAGAGTGCGACCGTCCTCTATAATTGACAGATTGAGAGAGCTGTCCACCTAGAATTGTGACCACCATCTTTGTTATTTTAAGTTTTTATCAATAAAAACCATATCTTACTTTTCCAAACCCTCTTTTCAACCCTAAAACCCCAATCTTTCTATTAAAAATCCCCTACCCTAACTTTCCCTGTCAAAAACCTAGAAAAATCATATCAAAATCTCTTGTAATCTAGGTTGGTTCTTTTAAGAACTAACTTATAGTAACCCTTAAAATTTGAAGAAATCAATTTTATAGCTCAATGATTTGTTTAATTGACATAGGTTCATGTAATGTTTAGGTTATCTAAGCAAAACTAACAGCAATAAAGCTGATTGATAAAATATTACTATGATTAAAGCTCAAACCAGATCAAATTTGTGTATCGGATTGTTGACTGCACATGAGATAAACAAGTACAGGGAAGACAACAATGCGTACTTTCTTGAGTTGGCATGGAGCTGGCTGAAATAGATTTGAATTCAGGTTGAAATGGCTCGGAATCATTAAAACAACAAAACGTATAGTTGAAAACCCCTCTGAAAATGCTCGAAAAATCATAGAAGGCACCACAGCGACAACAACAGCTCTTTCAAACCATTGATTGGTCAACAGCTCAGTCATCATGGTGTCAGCTTGGGCTGACTTCGTGGCTTGGGTCAGCTTCACGGCTCATATTCAACTTGATCAGCTCGGGCTGAGTCGATAAATAGTGTACGTTTGAGCTGGCTCAGGCGACTCACAATCGGTTTGGATCGGCACTGTCAACTCAAGATCGGCTCAGCTGGAGCCAGTATGATCAGCTCGACTCGCACCCGGGTTCGGCCCGACAGAGTTGACACTGTAACGATTAAAGTTGACATGTTTTTCAGTTAGTTTTGCCATCGATTCTTATTGGTTGTGACGGATGTAGCAGATCATGATAGCTAGGCCGATGGAATAATTAGCATTGGCATACCAATGCCGAGCTCGACAGCGATGTTGTTCGACATCGAAGATGGCGATGGTGGCAACTAAGCAGTGGTTGGGGGTTTGAACGTGGAGAAGGTGGCGGCAGCGGTTGTAGTTGGCAAAGACGATGATGATGATAAGCGACTGCGGTTGATTTTAAGTTTTAAGGCAATGGTTAGGTTTTTGATAGGAACAAAATGATGAGCACCAGCTTTTAGTAATTTTCAGTTTTATCCAACTCTAACAAAAATCTAAACTAAGGAAAAGATTGAGGAAAAGAAAAGAGATCATTTGGTTGTCCAATTTGATGTAGAATGAAAGGAATTTTGTAAGAATAATCTGGGAGAGAGCAATTGGGGAATTAAGGTTCTAAGGTTTCTCATTAAAGAATTTGACTGCTAATCAAATTAAACCATTCTCAAACAAAGGAATCTAATACACTCAAAATTCTACATCGAAAAATAAAAAAGTTTAGAACATATTTATAAACTTGTTATAAGCTTGTAACTGGAAACATCTCATCTATCAATCAAAGTGAGATTAAACCAGCTACTAAAATAAGAAAACCAAAGCAACTAAAAGCTAGCTATGAAAGGTACCCATCAACAGTCTCAACTCTAACCTGAACACAATGACAGTGATATAGGCTGGTTCTCACACCCCCTACATGCTAGACTCTGATGTCCCCATCATATATGTCTAAATATCCACAAGAACATGGCACAAAATAAAGAGAGATGTACAGAATAATGATTCATACAAGATGCTGCTGTTTATATATTATGGGCCATCTGAATGTAGACATCGAAACAAAGATACTAAATATATAATTATGACATACGTGAATGTGTAGTAGACATACACATGCATGCTGAAACATATGCTTACACTTTCCCTGGTGCTGAAATTCTTATTATGCACATGCACATTGCACCCAAACATAGTATGGGTTCATGCGGAAAATAGGTATGCATTGACGAATGGGTGTACATTAAACTGACAATAACATGAAGTTGCGGACAGAAAAATATAAATTCTTAAGTTGGAAGCTCCTGGTCTGAATAGTCAATAATATATATGCAATGAGATAAGGAGGAAGTGACACAGATGAGCTAAATATTCCAACAGAAGAAAATTTAAAGTACATTGGGGTCTTTCATTCATTAGAATGTGACAATGCTTATACAAGATTAGAAAGAAGTACTGATGGCTTTACACATTGACCAAGTGCTTGCCTTGGAATCTCATGGCCAGAAGGCAACAAGCAAAAACACTGTGGCATACACAAGCAGGCTACCATGGAAAATAGATATGCAGGATTACAAAGGAAAAATGAAGCAAACAAAATGAGGACAGGCTGTTGGAGAACCAACAAAGATGATAAGGTCATGTAACAAAAAGGACCAATGAGGACCCAAGACCAAGAGAGACTTGGAATTGGAGCGGAGTCCAGACGATACGGAATGATCATAACATAAGAAAGTCATGAAACAGAAATGAGAATTTGGAACTCTACAAGGATAATTGATGCAAGACGAAAATAGAATGGAATGTCATGGGGATTTAGGGAAGAAGAAAGTTAGGAATTTGATAACTTTTCGGATCTCGCACCCCAGATATCTAACAATCACCAACTCGCATGTCTCGCACGCAGAGAGTTTTTAGACATCTCGCCCAGTCAACTAAGCTAACTCTTGCACTTTAATGCAAAGATTTGATTTTTCTAAAGAAACTGAACATCAAAATTTCTATTCGACTCTTCATTTAATAAATAAATAAGTTTATGATTTTTATATAGGCGTACAACTTGGTTTTCAAAAATGACATCCAATATGGGCCTAATACTCTAAAATAACTAAAGACCTAAAATAAATAAAAGACTTAAAAGGATTCAAACTTTATCCGAAATAAAATAACCAAAAGACTCAAAATAACTAAAAGACTCAAGGGTCTCAAACTCTATCTCAAATATAAAATCTAAAATTAAATTAAAAAAGGACTCTCTCAATTTCGAACTAGATCCTTATCAATAATGAATGCACACAACTTAGAACTAACACAAATGGTGAAGAAGAACACATGGTGCCAAATTTGAGATAGCTGATACAAGAAATCATCATGACATAGCAGCGGACACAATAGTTGAACATGCACGTCATATAGAACTTCCACACACTTCATCACATGGGATGCATATCTATTGTACGAACTACTGAAGCTAAATTATGCATGGAGCACCTTTAGTGCAATGAATTGATTAAAAGTCAGTGAAAATGGTAAAGATAATATACTCACTTGAGATCATGGCTGACAACTAGTAAAGTTAGCTCCTTCTTCAGGTGCTTAAGTAACCTCACAACATCAGCTCGGGCTTTCCAATCTGATTTCAGAAGTGATACTTGCATAAGAGATGTAACAAGTTTTATGTAACAGACGGAAAAATAACATACAAAGATTTATAAAACATAATGGAGACAGATCGCCAGAGTCAAAATCAAACCATACCTCCAATCTTCATTTGATGGTAATATGACCGTATGGGAAATAAAATAAGAAACTATGTGAATATTACATATGTATAAGCAAATACATACCAAGGCCTGCTAAAGGTTCATCCAATAGTAAGAGATCAGGTTTTTTCACCTGGCAAAACCATGTATGAATTAGATAGTCATCACAATAAAGTAAAATGTCACGCAACACGCTGTTACATCATATTCATTTTGCAAATGTATCATCAACCTGAAAGTTTCTTACCAATTGAATAGCCAAGGCAAGACGTCTCTTGAAGCCACCACTAAGAGAATGTGGGTCTTCATCCAAAGGAATTGTATTCAAACCAACCTGCGGTTAAACATATATTTGTATTATGACTCATTATATATGGAACTGCTATTCAGAGATTTCGATGCAGCTGTATGAAACTTTAGAAGCATACATAAACTTTTAAACTGTCTCAGATACCACATTAATTGCATATTGAAGTTTCAAAGCAAGTTGTTCCCTCATTACAGGATCTGCTTTCTGTCTTGGCCACCCAAAGGTAATTTCTTCCATTACAGTATCAGCAAGAAAAAACCTAGCATCCAAAAGCATTGTAAGTTTAGCTGTTGTTACATCAAATCTCTGAATAATATGGTTAACAATCAACACATGGAAATGGACAAGATTTAAACTGGCAATTGATAATGAATTTACACGTCCAGAAGATAAAACTCCAACTTAGAACTTCAAAATAATAGCTAAATCTATTGCCGACATAGTTAGAAAAGTAAACAGAGGATATAGCTTCATAAAAAAGTGGTGTGCTGCCAAAAGAAAAAGCAAAATTAAGTATTAGGATGAGTACAACTTCATAATATGCTTGTAATTTATGAGCAAGAACTTGATTTGCTGCAATATAACCGTGAAATAATATGATTAAGAAGTGCAACCAAATTACGTTGGAATTAAAACCATTACATATAATGTTTTTGGTATTTTATAAAAGTGAAATCAGTTGACCTAAAATGCCTAAAAGAATAAGATGGATTACATTTTATCATCTACCCATCTGAAAGTTACAGTAACTCTCAATAATGCAGTTAGAAAATTGAACCCGAAAAGACACATTTTGAAAATAATGGTTACCTCAAAATTAGAAGTTGGAATAAATTCATTTTATACCTTTCTGGAAACTGAAAAACAATACCGACCCGTTCTGGAAGTAGTATTTCAGGCAATATAGTTGGATTTCCATCATTTCTGTGCCTCCCTACACAAATAGAACCTGACGTAGGGTTGGAAAACCCAGCAATAAGCTGCAATGAAGAATCAGAACGAATGCTAAGTTAGGCTAGAAAAGGCACATGTGAGCATGCACTTAAAGTTCTATAAGAACAAGTCAGACTTTTAAACACATGCCTGTAAGAGAGTGGTTTTCCCACTACCACTGCGTCCAAATATCAAGCCAAAGCTGCAGCATCGAGAGACATCATTGTGTATAAGAAGCCCTAGAGTCATAGTAACGTATGAGTTATAAATCCTTGTCTGCTCACCTTTTTTGTGGAAGTGAAAGACTAACTTCATTTAAAAGATTGTGCTCTGTCCCTGGAGGTCGATAACTAACATTCATCACCTTCAACAAACAAACAGAAATGTCAGAGCTCCTGAAAGCTGATGCTCTCAGTTTTTTAAAGAAGTTTTTACATGTGACATTTATTTTAAAAAATAATGGATACTAATCTTTGCAACAGTGACTATATCTTTCAGAAAATAACGGATAATGAGGGAAGCTGATCTTAAAGAAAGTAAATGGCTAATGGAAAGAAATAAAACAAACTTCAAATATTCAGGAAAGTTAATATGGTGGAGCACATATATGTTTACTATCTTTTTTTATTTCTGTGTTGTTCTTGACTATATTATTAATGTAAGAATACAACAAAATGAGTCCCTGCATGGTGAAGGTGGAAGAATGGAAAAGAAGTTGGATCTAAATAGTTTTACTACTATATCTATTTTGGAAAAATAAACTGGTAAGAAGAGTAACCCTGACAGAGAGAATATACACAATGTAAGGAAGGCTTCAAAATAAAAGGTAAGCATTATTACATCAGTAAAGTAAGTTCATCGTCCATTTTTCAAAATCACATTAGATAAGGGGTTGTTTTGGTTGTAGAAAATAGGCAGAAATCACCCAAGTCCCATAAAAATTTTTGAAATACTTAAAAAAAGTTTTAAAGTAGCTTGAAGAGCACTTCACAGTCTTTCCATCAAAGTACTTGGATCTCTAAAAGTATTTCTGAAACCTTCCTGTATTTATTGATGCTTGAAAACTCCTAGAAGCTCCTCCAAGAAAGGTAATAATCTTGCTTAGCAACAAATGAAAACCTACCATTTCTAGGGTATCTTTTGCAAATTCCTCATGTTCTCTGAGCCATTTGGTTCCAACGACAATTCCCAAAGTCTTCATATGTCATAGATTAATCATAGAATTCATTTAGGATTTATCAAAGTACTTCAAAATCTCTTCATCCCCCTGTTATGAGCAGAAAAAACAGTGAAAAGCCCAAACAGGGGTGCCCAAGGATTGTTCCAAATAATTTCATGGCAAACTTAACAAAGGGACCTAAAAGTCATTCATTAATATCCTGTAACTTTGGCAGTATACTGAATGAACAAATTGCATGATATAGAATGTCGCATTGTCATTTGGATCAAACAGAATGTCTGTGTGCTCAAATTTTGTCATCGTACGAGCAACAAAAAAAATCAGGATGGGCCCTAATGTTCCCCAAAACCTGAAACTTGTAATAGTACTATCTTCTTTTTAGTAGTAAATGTGTGATATAATTGGGTAACCATAATATACGCAATAAACAAAGCCTAGATTCATAATAGGAAGAAAATGGTAAGATATATATTTTTTACCATGATAAAACTTTAAGCAAATGAGGGAATGGAGTGAAGAGGGTAGATAGTTGTGAGTGACGGCGCATGTGCCCTCTCCTCACTCTATTATATCATATTCACTCTATTTCCCTTTTGGCTTGTACATTCTTGACTTCTTCAATATATAGATATCCATTAACCCTTCAAAAAAAACTTTAAGCAAAGAAAACCTACAACTGTGGTTTACGTATCAAATTAAATCATTGCAAGAATTATACCAATCACTAACCACACATCAAACAATTCAGCACTTTTTTCTTGAGATAAACATCAAATAATGTGAGAAAATCAATCAATTAAGCAGAAAAACTAAATTAAAAGACACATTAGCTTACTTCGATAGACGCATAGTCAGATGAGACACTAAGCCTCCGAAATTTTTGTAAATATCTGCAACAAAAAAGAAAAAATCAAAACATTGATATGGGTTGTTTTGAAGAATAGGCAGTAAGAAAATTTCAAGGTCTTTCTCTCAAATCAAGATGAAATTTTACATGTGTTTCTCTGATATTGGTAGATATTGAGAGACTGAAGTTATGGAGGTTGCCTGCATTTTTCGACGGGTTGGTTTGATTTTTGGTTACCCCAAAGGAAAGGAACGAGAGAGAAGGGGCAAGTTGAAGAATCTAAGGTGAACAGGTTGTATCCCCTTAAACCGGTTCCACAATAAGTGAAATATGCGGGACTAACCGCATGAATTGCTATTGGGCCTCACACACCAATATCATGATACTACCAAAAAGTGAAAAAGTAACAGTACAACTGGTAATGCTGGATGTTAATTTTGTAAGCATAGTGTTACCATTTTCTTTTTCCTTTTTCATTCATTTTTTCCCTTTTCATTCAGTTTTTCCTTTGCGAGAATACCCACGCAGTTGTGATGGTAGATTGTTAAATTGATTACTCAATACGAGAAAAGGTAAGGCTAACCAGTGTTATAAAAGGCGGTTTCATTATGTGCACGGTCTAGGAGCGCATAGCGCATAAGCGGATTATGTGACCGATTATGCGGTTTACGCGATTTACACGAAAATGAATAATTTAGTAGATAAATAAGCAATAAGTTTATGTGTTTGTGTTTGTGTATATTAAATTAAAAAAGATAGGAATAAGAAAAAAATCATATCAACTTTTAAAAATATGGATTAATTCATACTAAAACATCTGCACCATTATGACGATCAATACATAAAATAACTAAAGTTTAACGTCTAAAACAATCTACAAACAAAACATAACTATTTAGTTTTACGTCTAAATCAAAAAAAGCATGTCGAACATAAGGACTTTAATATTTTATGTTTAACGGGTCGTGTTTTTTTAGTTGCCGATTATGCACATGCATATTCATATATGCGGACGCATAACATTTATGCGGCCGATTATGCGACCGATTATGCGACCGATTATGCGGCCGACCGTATAATTCGACCGCATATCTTAATTTTCATGCGATCAAAGGCCGCATCCGTATATGCGGCCGCATATACGGCAGCATATAACTTGTTTTAGAACACTGGGGCTAACCAGTTATTGAATAACAACCTACTCAACTGTAAAAACCTAATTTGCGACCATTGTTGTACAAAGACAGATAGCTGCAAGGAGAGCCGGAAAGCTTACCTTAAATTTTAATAGATCAACAACTATGACAAAGGAGGAGAAGATCACTTAACTTTTGGAAGATGGTTCTTTCCCACATGCCATTCCATGTGGAAAGAACAATACCCTCCCCTCTCGTTCTTTTCATCTAGGGTCATGAAAAACTGAACCAACCCGTCAAAGAGGGGCAAGCAACATCCATAGCTTCTATCTCTCAACATCCACCAAACTCGTAAAAGCACAAGTAAAATTTCATCTTGATTTTAAAAAAACTATGAAATTGCCTTATCTCTATTCTTCGGGACAATCCATATTGGTGTTTTGATTTTGTATTCCTTTTTCTTTTTTCTGTTCTTTTTTGTTGCAAATATTTACAAAAATCTCATAAGCTTAGGTCTCATCTGACCACTCTTCTATTGAATTAAACTAATGTCTTTTAATTTTGGTTTTCTTACTTAACTGGTTGATTTTCTCACTGTATTTGATGTTTATCTCAAAAAAGGGCCAAATTTTTTATGTAAGGTTAGTATAATTCATGGCATGCTTTAATTTGATACATGAACTGCAGTAGTATGTTTCTCTTTGCTTAATGTCTTGTGGAAAAAATGATGATTACAATTTTCTACCCATCATGAATCTAGGCAAGTTTTCCCTACAGATAGAATCCTCTATCAGTGGAGAAAGATACAATGAAGAAATCGTCATTTTCCCACGGGTCACTCGTAGGGAAAGTCCATTTCCCATGGGGTTTTACCCACACGTGGCTCATGGGTCCAATTTTTTAGAAAACATATTTTTTTTTACATTCCTCGTGGGCAATTGTGGGGAAAGATTGTTTTACCCATGGAAGTACGTGGGTACAACAATTAATCCCCACCGGCATATCCATGGGGATGATTTACATTTTTGACCTTCATCTTTATCACAAATCTTAGTTAATCCCATGAACTTCAAAACCATACAAAAAGGAGTGACTTTGCGAACCCACCGTTTTACTCCGCGCACATGCCCCTTATTTACAAAATTTTCAATAAACATTTACATGTGTGACATTCAAACTTTCTCAAACATTTTCCTCTTTTACCCTCATCCCACCTCCGATTATCATCATCGTTTGACATCAAACATCATTTAATCTCTTGATTAATCTCTCAAACATCAATTAATCTCTCAAAATCTCCAATCATCATTCATTAATCTCTTGATTTTCTCTCCAATCATCATCGTTTGACATCCACAATTTCCCGTTGGCGGAGGAGGGGGCAGGGGAAGAGTGAGAGGGGGGTTGGGGAGGGCGAAGGAGGGGGCTGGGGAAGAGGATAAGTAGGCTGGGGAGGGCGGAGGAGGGGGTGTAGGAAGAGAGAGGGGATGCGGGAGGTCAGAGGAGGTGGAGGGGGATGTGGAGATCAGAGCATGGGGCGGCAACATCGAACTCTCCCATCACCCTCCCCTGCTCGACGTAGATCTGACGGACACCTAGGGGCTTTTTCGAAAATTGGGTAAATTGTTGTGCACGATAAGCAATTTTAATGGCAAACTTGTAAATAAACGGTATGTGCACGAAGGAATATCAAACTTGTAAATAATCGGTATGTGCATAGCAAAACGGTGGGTTCGCAAAGTAACTCCCAACAAAAAGACCATTGATCTATTTGTCTATTTCTCTGGTTTTGCATTAATTTTGGACGGATTTGTGATCATGTGATTGACACGACTCCTTTATTTGTTTAATTCCAGTTTGCCCGTGTTTGCAAATCTAAGAATATCTATTATATAAAAGAGGGATGTTATCAAGAGAAATTGGATAAGAGAATTTGGACAAGAGAAATTAGATATCTATTATACAAAAGAGTGATGTTATCAAGAGAACTTGGATAAGAGAACTTGGAAAAGATTTTGCACTATACCGCATGGCTTTCTCCCTTTCACTCCGACGATACGCGCACACACACCCACACTTCTCTCTTTTTTTGGTTGTGTGCGGGTTCTGTCTCCTCCCGATGATACCCCTCACACTCTTCTCGCTCTTTTGTCGGTTTTGCGCGTGCACCGCATCCTGTGTTTGGGTTTTTCTTCGATCACCGTGCACTATGTGCACGGGTAATTTCTAGTGTGTGTGTATATCTATCTACCTATTAAAACAAAACTGTTTTTGAATCCTAGGGCTGACTAGGACAAAAGGTTTGATAGAAAAACAACTGAGATTTAATCTCGATGAGTAAATGGTAGAGATGAGATTTTGTGTCAAGTTCTGGATGGAAAAACATTGCTGGGGAAATGAAAGTTTCTGTGGAAATGAAAATTTTTTGGGAATGCAAGTTTCTGGGGAATAGCAGAATGCACGCAATTACTGCATTTGCGAAAAAAAACTTTAACTTGCACTTAATGTTGCAGATCGAATACTGCTGCAGATCGAATGATCTCTCCCTCAACGCGGGACCCACCGTCTCTTCGACGCATAGGGCAATAAGATGAGAATAATTTCCCGCGTCAAAGGTGCCCGCTAAATTTATTTACGCTAATTTGTTGTTTCGCGCCAAAAACATCCACGCCGAATTTGTTGGTATACGCCGAATTTGTTGGTCTACGTCGAATTCGTTTGTCCGTATCGAAGGTGTCTACGCCGAATTTGTTGTTCTACGTCGAAGGCGTCCGTACCGCTAAATATTTTTACATTAATCTGTTGTTCCGCGCAATTTTAGCTGTGGAAATAATTTTTAGGGGAATAGATTTTGCGAGAGAAAATCTTAAATGAATCGTGCCCGACTAGTGTGTGTGTGTCCCCTCTCGTCCCGGCTTTCCCTTCCCGTCTTCTTCCTAACCTACGCAAAAAAAGAGAGGGACTATGTACACCCCAATTGAGGTGTATGGAGGTGACGATTTGCCAAAAATGGAAAGAAAAATCACCGCATTGGTCACATCTCCTCAACTCCCCCAAGTTCTTCCATTTTTTGGCAAGGTGTCAATACACCTCTTTTTGAGGTGCTTTTAGTCCCTCTCAGAAAAAAATTATCCACTTATTTCTCCTTCCATCAAGCTGAGACCACAACCACCATCACCACCTAAATCATCACCATTTTCATCTATTCTGTCCTCCTCCTTCCATCCCTCAATTTCGGGACCGCCCGTAGGGGGTTTACTGCACAAGGCCTCCTCCAAACCAAAAGAGAAACGATGCAAACCTGATCAAATATCTCGAGATTATCCTAAACATCCAATCCCTCCAAAACTCTACCAACCACTGAAATCAACCTCAAAAATCCAGTCAAATCCCACAAAAATTGCTCATTTACTTCCCTACTTCCTTAATTATCGAAAAAAATTGCTCCACACTCACTTACCTCAACCCGAGGCGATGTGAAGCCGAGCACCCGAATCTTGGCCCCAGCATAGCCGGCGATCCCGAGCTCGACCAGATCGTTGACGGCAGCGTCCCTGACCAAATCGAGACCATCCTCGTACTTCCCGCCGGCTGTTCGAATCCCAGGACGTAGGGGACGCCGTTGGAAACGCCGTGGTACATATCGCAGAGCACTATCGGATCTCGACCTTGTTAGAGTATTAGGCGGCGAAGAGGAGGGTGAGGTAGGCAGAGGTATGTGTTGGGTTCGGGGAGACGAGGAGGTAGGTGACGGCAACCTGGTTGAGATCGATGGATGGCTAGTTGGAATGCACGACGACGGCAATGACGACGGCGACGGTGATGGCGACGTCGAGGAGGGCGAGGATGGCGATAGGGAGGAAGAGGCGTCAGCAGCACCCCTTTAAGGATGCGACGGCGCCAGAGAGGGCGGAGAATATCGACGGAGGTAGGGTTGTGGGTGGTGGAGATCCGTATAATTGTTTTCTTTCTTTCTTTTTTTTAAATTGGTGCTGCCGTGAGGAGGTCTATCGGTAGGGAAGAGGACAGGGGTGGGAAATTGCTATTGACACATACGTGAAATACCGTGCAACTGAGTTTGCGGACCACTTATTTATTTGCCATTAAAAATATTTTTGAGGAGAGATGTGAAAATCTATTCAATTTCGTCAAAAATACCATTATCTTCTTCACTCATCTTTTTCCCAACAAACTCCGAGTGACAGCCACTGCCCTCCTCCGCCACTATCCCTGTCGGCGCTCTTCTTCCCAACCCCCCCCCCCCCCGTCGGCCCCATCTCTCTTATCTTCTTCCCAACCCCCCGCCCTCTGTCGAACCCGCCTCGGCCGCCCCATTCTCCTGCACCAAAAACTCCCCCACAGCCCCCATCTTCCCTTATCTTCTTCGCCAAAAATTCAAAAAAATCATTTTTTTGGGCTAAAATGGAGTCCCCCATCCTTCTGCCTCCTCTCCGCCGCTGCCAACAGCTCTACTCCTCCCCCCTCCCCTTCGTGTCGTCGTCCCCCTCCCCAGCCGGCCTCTCCTCCATTTTGCTCAGTTCACAGACCTAAGGGCATTTTCGGAAAATGATCTGTGAACTCAGCAAAATATTTTTAATGTCAAACTTGTAAATAAGTTGTCTGTGAACTCAGCAAAAGGGTATGTGCAAATAGCAATTCCCACGTGGGTGAGATGTGGGAATTGCCAAGTGCACATACCATTTTCCTCCCATGCACAACCACTATTTACAATCTTGCCATTCGAAATTTAAACCTAGTTTACTCTCGTCGCCTCCCCCCCCCCCCCCACACCGACGAGTTTTTAGGGGTTGGAATTAGCGATGGTGGCGGAGGAGGTCGGAGGAGGGGCGGAGGGGTCGGAGGAGATCGTTGGAGGGGACAAAGGAGGTCAGAGGAGGGGGGATGGACTGGGTTGTCAGTGGATGGGGCGGAGGAGGGGGAGGGGACTGGGGAGTTCGTCGGATAGGGCGGAGGAGGTGAGGGGGCGGAGGACGGGGTGAGGAAGATGAAGATGGGCGGTAGAGGGGGCGGCGGTGGTGGCGGAGGAAGGGGTCGGGGAAGATGAAGAGGGTTGGGGGCGGGGGGGCGGGGCGACGGGGCGGGGGGTGGCGGGTTAGTCGGAGGGGGGCGGCGGATGGCTAGTGGATAGGTCGAAGGAGGGGAAGGGGGCCAAAGAGGGGGCTGAGAGATCGAAAGAGGCGATCATGTTCGTAGTGATAGCTGTTGTACACGCTGAGCAAAACCACCGGCGGTCATGGGTTTTTACTGACAGCGCACAATCGGGTGTATTTTCGCCATTTTTGAACGGTTTACGTGGTAAGCAAATTTGAGTGACAAACTTGTAATTAAACGGAATATCAGTTGTGTGCGAGAGTAAAATGGTATGTGCGCATAGAAATTCCCCATTTTACTGGAGAGTTGCTTCGCGCACCCACCATTTACTCCGCACACATACCACTATTTACCAGTTTTCCATTCAAGTGGAATGAGCGCGGGGGGTTGCTTCGTGCACCTACCGTTTTACTCGCGTGCGTAACCACTTATTTACATGTTTGCCATTCAAAAATTTCACCTCTTTTACCCTTGTCCCCCTGGCCCGCTGATGGATTTTAGGGTTTGAAATGTATGGTGGTAAAGAGGGAAGTGGGGGGGGGGGGTGGTAAAGGGGTTGGTAGAGAGGGGGTTTGGGGGTTCAGAGAAGGGGAGGTGTGTGGGGCTAGGACATCGGAGGAGGGAGCTGTGGAAGATGAAGAGTGGTCGGCTGATGGGACGTGGTGGGTAGTCGGAGGAGGGGGAGGCGGATGGTTTGGGGATGTCGGAGGATGGGGCGACGAAGGTGGCTGTGGAAGATGAAGTGTGGCGGCGAAGGGGGGCGGGGCTAGGTTGTCGAAGGGGCTGGGGAGGTCGGAGGAGGGACTGGTGGGGGCAGCTAGGCTGGGGAGGTCGAAGGTGGAGCAGGCGGAGGGCGGCTAGGTTGGGGAGGTCAGCGGAGGGGTCGGAGTTGCCACCCGCCAATGATCGGTCATTTTATTCATTGTGCACAACTGGGGCATTTTGGACATTTTGGAATGGTTATGCGCAGGGAGTAATTTTAAGTGGCAAACTTGTAAAGAAATGATATAGTGGTATGTGCGCGGAGTAAAACGGTGGTGCACAAAGAAGTTCCCATGTGCGCGGGAGTAAAATGGCTAACTTGTAAATAGTGGTATATGCGGGGAGTAAAACGATGGGTGCGCAAAGTAACTCTCGGCTGAAGGATAAAATTTTGAAATAAGACAAAAATTAGAAATAATTTTCATCAATGTTTTTTAAAAAGGCAAATTTAAAATTTTGTAATGAATGTGTTAGGGAGGCCCAATTATAGGCTCATGTAGGGCATATCCTATTCAATGGCAGATTAGGAGTTTATATCTAATTTGTTATATATATATATATATATATATATATATAATATATATATATATATATATATATATATATATATATATATATATATATATATATATATATATATATATATATGGGGCAAATGTGCCTGAGAACGTGCGCAGGTAGAATTACCTGCGCACGCCCCCTCTGTTCGGGGTTTCTAAATATTTTTTTTTGAAATTTTTTTTTGCAGTAGCTAGATATACTTGTTATGAAGCTCCCCACAAAATTTCAGGTCAATCCGACACCGTTTGAGCCTCCGTTCATCGATTTCAAAAACGTTGCGCAAAACTGTCCAGAATTTGGACAGTTTTGCGCAACGTTTTTGAAATCGATGAACGGAGGCTCAAACGGTGTCGGATTGACCTGAAATTTTTGTGGGGAGCTTCATAACAAGTATATCTAGCTACTGCAAAAAAAAATTCAAAAACAAATACTCACAAACACCGAACAGAGGGGGCGTGCGCAGGTAATTCTACCTGCGCACGTTCTTAGGTACATTTTTTGCTATATATATATATATATATATATATATATATATATATATATATATATATATATATATATATATAAATATGAATGATGTTGTAAGGAGATTTCTTGGGCGATCCCAGGCGATTTCTTGGGCGATCGGCGCTGATTCTCCGATTGGGGCTTCGGCCCATTGCTGTGCTGCTTCCTCCAAGCCCCCTCATGGCCTCGTCTTCCTCTGGAGTTGGCCCCGTGGTCCCGCTTCCCTCTGGAGTTGGCCCCGTGGCCCCGCATCCCTCTCAAGGCCTCGCGGCCTCGTCTTCCTCGGGGGGGTCCCCTTGTCTGCTCCGGTGGCTGCCGGTTAGCCAACGCTTCCCCCCTGTTAGGCTCCCATCCGCTAGTTCCTGCCAGCGAGGCGCCGTGGATTGCGGTTAGGGGTCGTCGACACTCCTCTACTGCCAACCTTCCGCGCCCCCCCGCTCCTGGTAACCGTCAACGGCGGCCTGCTGCTCGGGCCTCTCCACGCTCTAGTAGGGATGGTGTCAAGGCTGATGCTCCCCAGCCCCTTGGTGATGAGTCCAACTCGATTTCTTCTTCAACTGCCGGCCACCAGGTGCTTGGTGGAATGCCACAAAGAAAATTAGCTCAGAACCCCCCGTTCCTCCTATGTTACATCTGCTTCTTTCAGCTCTATTTGTGCTCCCCGAGTCGTTCCTAACTGTGGATTGGAGTTTTCGCCCCCTATTTTGGTGGAAGGCGGGGTTGCAGCGGACATCTTGCCTTCTGATATTACTCAAGCCGCGGGGCGCTGGGCGCACACGCTTGTTGGTTATTTTCGTGGGCCAGCGACCGTACTATGGCCAACTCATGGCTTGGATTGGTCGTGCTTGGAAATTGAAGGGGGAAGTCCATGTCCACTCGCGTGAAAATGGGTTTTTCTTCTTCAAATTCGCCAACGACGTGGACTGTGGAGACATCCTGAATGGTGGCCCTTGGCTCCTGGATGGCCGGCTCCTCGTCCTTAGGCGTTGGGCGCCTGACATTGGTCTTGACAGGGACTTGCTGTCCTCGGTGCCCATTTGGATCCGATTTCCGCATCTCCCAATTCAATTTTGGTCCCCGGTGATCATTGGTAAACTTGCTAGCATCCTGGGCCGCCCTCTCTTCGCCGATGCTGCTACAGCTAATGCCTCTCGGCTCTCCTTTGCGAGGTGTTTTGTTGAGATCGACTCAGTGTCTTCCTTCCCGTCCTCCATCTCTGCTAGACTTGCGGATGGGTCCATAATACCGGTGGCCGTGGAGTATGAGAAAATCCCCCCGCTGTGTGACCATTGTCGGTGCTTTGGCCATGATACCTCGCAATGTGAATCGCCTGTGAGACTTCAGGTGCCTGTGGATGTGGTAGGGTCTCCCGTAGTACCTCCGATTATCGCCTACGAGGCCCCCACAGTTTCCCCTCCCCCCGTCATTCCTAGTACTGATCCCGGGGCTTCCGCAGATGTCTCTTCTCCAGCTCTTGATGCGTTGCTGCCTCCCCCCCGTGCTCCAAATGTGATACCGGTTGTCTCCTCCCTGTTCGGCCAGCAAACTCAGGACGCCTCAAATTCAGCTACCTGCGGGCTGATGTTAGCGAAGCCTCGGCCCCCAGGTCACTGCAGTCAGTTGCCCGATCCAAGCCCTCGGCCGGCCTCACTGGCGACTTTGTGCCATGCGTCCCCCCTAATGCTAGGAGGCGTTGACCACTCCTCCTCTTCTTCGTCTTCCCAGCAGCAGCTCCTGCGCTCTCCTGCACTGGATCGCGCCCAAACACCCCGCTCCGACCCGGTTTTCTCCTGCGCTTCGGCAGGTCATCCTCCGCCCATCCACGAGCTGCAATCTCTTTCGCCTCTCAGCGAGGCGTCTTCCTTGTGCACCGTCGCCGACCATTCCAATGTCCTGAGCCCGTTTGTGGGCTCTACTCCTTCTCTATCCGGAGGTCCCAGCTATGAGGGGGGAGATCCCTCCCTGCGTTCTCTGCCCAGTTCCGGCCCTGTTCTTAGTGTTCCCCCTTTGGGTGCTGAGTCTCGCTTTGAGGATAGGGGGCTCGCTTGTGAGGCTATTGGGGATATTGGCTCTTCTTTGGGAGTGCTGGCCGGTGGGGACTTCGACAGCCAATTCCCGGTGCTAAGCCCGCCCCGCCCTCCTCGTCCTTGTCCAGACTCCCTCCCCCCTAATCCCTGCCCCCATCCCACCACTATACCCAATCCCGCCTATGTCCCCTCCTCCAAAAAAACCCATGCCCCCATACACTAAACCTAATAAAAGAGGGCCGGCTCCCCCTCGTGTGCAAACACGAAGCCAACATCCCATCTCTTGATGTCTATCCTCGTTTGGAATGTGTGGGGGCTTAACGCTAGTGCTCGCCGTAGGGATGTGCGGCACCATATTGGTAAGTATAAAGCCTCGCTGGTGGGCTTATTGGAGACGAAGGTTCGTGACCCCTTGGGCGACATTGTCTCTTCATGCTTCCCCAAGGGGTGGGTCACTTTTCACAATTATGAACATGCCCCGAAAGGCCGCATCTGGGTTATGGCTGACCCGATCGTGTGGGGACTGCAATGTGATCTCTTCTTCGGCGCAACATATCACCCTTGACTGTGCTAACACTGGTGGGTTCACTGTCTCCGTATCCTTTGTTTACGCTTCCAACTTGGCTTCTGATAGGCTCCGCCTCTGGGATTCTCTTCGCGCCGACAGAACCCTTGTGGTTGGTAAGGCTTGGGCGGTTGTTGGTGATTTCAATGTCACCAGATTTATTGAGGAAAAGGTTGGGGGTAGGTGCCTCTCTCCAGCCATGCTGGCTGATTTCAACCTTTGCATTGAGGAGTGCGGATTGGATGATATCCGATGTACTGGTGACCATCTTAGTTGGAGTAATTGTGCTACTGGCGGGCCACGTATCTCTTGTAGGCTGGACCGTGTCCTCGTGAACCCTGATTGGCTAGCCGCCCTTCCTGATGCCTATGCCTCTTATCTGCCTCCGGCGACCAGCGACCACTCTCCGCTCCTTATTCAGGTAATCCCTCCTCCCAACTCGGGGCCCAAACCATTTAGATTTTTTGGTCACTACTTCCAGGTCCCAGGATTCTACGCCCTCCTTCTATCTGTTTGGAGAGGACATTTCACTGGATCCCCCATGCTCAGGCTTGTCTCTAAGCTCAAGGCCCTCAAGGTGGCCATTCAGGGCTGGCCCGCCGGCCGGCGGCCCTTCCCCCCTTCCGACACCATCAGGAGAGACATTATTACCATTCGGGAGGACGCTGGCTTCCACTCTTGCCCGGAGCTACTGCGCCGGGAGCGCTCCCTCAGGCATCTTCTTGCTTCTAGTTTGGCGGGCGAGGAGAGCCAGGCTAGACAGAAGAGCCGCCAGTCTTGGCTTTCCCAGGGGGACAGAAATACCAGGTTCTTCTATGCTGCGGCCAGGGATCGCGCTTCTGGTAACAGCCTTCTGCACCTGATTGGGCCTAGGGGGGACCCCGTGGCCAAGCTTGACTCACTCCGTGCTGATGCGGTGGAGTTCTTCACCTCTCTATTCCATCAGGACTCATACCCCTCCGTCTTCCCTGAGATTATTCCCAAGCACATTATTTCCCCGGGCGCTTATGCCTGGCTTGGGGGGGCGTTGGCGATTTGGAAATTAAAGAGGCTCTCTTCTCCTTGGACAAAGATAAATCTCCCGGCCCCGATGGTTTCCCTCCTATCTTCTTCCAGGAGATGTGGGGGATTGTTGGTAAGGACGTCCTCTCGGCGGTGCGCTCCTTCTTTTCGTCTGGATGCATTCTGAAGCAGATCAACCATACGTTCCTCACCCTGATCCCCAAGGTCCCCTCCGCGTCCTCTTTGGGGGACTATCGGCCCATTTCCTGCTGCAATGTTATCTACAAGATCATCTCTAAGGTCCTAAGTAGGAGGATGGCAGTTGTGATCCCCGGCCTCATTTCGTGGAACCAGTCGGCTTTCATCAAGGGGCGCCTGATCTCGGATTCCTCTCTGCTTGCCCATGAACTGATCAGGGACTACTCTGCTTCTCTGGGATCTAGGGCCTGTATCCAGCTGGATTTGCGCAAAGCCTTTGACAGTGTTAATCGTGGGTTTCTTTACTTCTTCATGGGGCGCCTGGGCTTTCCTCCCATGTTCATCCATTGGGTCAAGGCTTGTGTGGACTCGCCCTCTTTTTCTGTGCTCGTCAATGGCTCTCCTGTTGGGTTCTTTAGGAGCAATAGAGGCATCCGTCAGGGTGATCCCATGTCCCCTTTCCTCTTTGTGATTGTCATGGAGGCCTTCACTATTCTGATGGACACTGCTACTACTTCTGGGGTAATCCGACCTCCTAAGAGAGGTGTGCATGGGATCCCCTCTCATCTCCTCTTCGCTGATGACATGCTGGTCTTTTGTAAAGCAGAGGAGTCCTCCTTTGTCGGCCTTGGCGAGCTCCTGGCATCGTTTCACCTCATGTCGGGCCTCGAGGTAAATAAGGGGAAGAGTAAGTTGTTACTTAGTAAGGGGTGTAACATTGGTAGTCAGCTGTCCCTCCTTCTTGGCATTCCTCTTGAGGTTCCTCCTGTCAAATACTTGGGGCTTCCTCTTTCACCTACTTATCCTGCTGCCAGGCTCTTCTCGGGGCTCCTTGATAAGTGTCGGGTCAGGATTTCTTGTTGGACTTCGAGGCTCTTGTCCACGGCTGGTCGTATTGAGTTGGTTCGCACGGTTATTCATGGGTTTGTTTCCTATTGGCTGCAGTCCTTCCGCATACCTGCTTCTGTCCTCTCTGGGATTGACCGTCTGTGTCGTGACTTCATCTGGGGGACGAAGCTTCACCTTTGGAGGTGGGATGACATGTGCCTCCCGCGTGCGGAAGGCGGTATCGGTCTCCGTAGTCTCCGCGAGGTGGGTGATGCCGTGGGGGTGAAGCTCCTGTGGAGACTTCTTCACTCTCCCTCTCCCTGGGCCTCCTACATGCGCTGTGTGTACCTGAAGATCACCCCTCTTTTCCAGTGTGTCCCATCGGCTTTGGATTCGGGGACCTGGAAACTTATGCTTCGTAGCCGTGACTTGGCGTCTACTTGCTTCCGTCGGGCTATTGGCGATGGTTGCTCCACGTCGTTTTGGTATGATCCTTGGCTGCCTTGTGGCCCTCTGGCGGACCTTCACTCCCCACCCCCCTCTCAGATACCGCCGGGTTGCTGACTTCTGGGATGGTGCAGCTTGGTCCCTTCCCTCTGATCTTGCCTTACTTGCTCCCTTGTTGGCTCCTGTTTCCGTGTCGGACGGCCCTGACGTCTGGGTGTGGTCCAAGGACGGGGGGTGCTCTCTCCGTTCCGCTTGGTCCGCCACTCATCGTTCCTCTGCTCCTGACAGGCTTGCTCCGGTGGTCTGGTTCCCTGGGCACATGCCCAAGTACTCCCTTACTCTCCTGCGGGCCCTCTCTGATCGCCTGCCCACCACTCAGCAGTTGGCTAGGCGCGGTATTCGGGAACAGTCTGTTTGTGCTCTCTGCGGCCTCTTCCCAGAGTCGGCTCGCCATATTTTCTTCCGCTGTGAGTACAGCGCTCGTGTCTGGGGGGAATGCAGGACTCGCCTAGGTCTCCCTCCTGGCTCCAAGTCCATTACCGTTGAAGCTCACGCGCTGAAACGGCGGTTTGGAGCCAGGGGGAAGACCACCCATAGGGGGAGGCTCTCCTTGCTTGTCTTCTCTGCGACGGTTTGGCACATTTGGAGGGAGCAGAATTGCCGCATATTCAGAATTTGTTATATATATATATATATATATATATATATATATATATATATATATATATATATATATATATATATATATATATATATTCATTTCGCATGAATTTCATATCATTTCATCCCACGTTCTCTCTATTTCCCCCATTTTTAGTTCCTCTTTACTCTTGGGTATCTCACGTATATTGCAGGAGAAAACATGGAGTTTTGGGTCCAAGAACGGGAGAAAAAGAGATGAAATGAAGCGAGAAGCAATCGGAGATCAAATCAAGGGAAAAGAGAGCAAAACTATCACACGTGGTCGTGTGGAATCACACACACGACCACGTCACCAGGACACCCCCAGGCAGTTGCAAAAACCATTCCACGCGGTCAAGTTAAGAACCCAAACTGTCGCGTCGCTAAAGAGCAGAAGAAGAAGGAAACCCAATTTGAATTAGTCGTTTGGAGATCGACGCGACCGTGTCGATTCGAGAGCTGCCGAAGCCAAACGGTCCATCCGCACTACCGTTTCGATGACGATCTGAAGGAGCTGAAAGCCAAACGACGTAGTCGCGTGGTTAATCCACGCGGTCGCGTCACCTGTAGCCAAAACCCCCAATATTACGCACTCTAGTGAAACGACCGTGTCGTTTACGAAGCGGTCGCGTCTAATGGGGTCCCCTAGGGTTTTATGGGCGCCGCCATGGTATTTTTGGAACTTTGGGGTATTTTAGGGGGTATAAATACATTTCTTCCTCCTCTCACCTATAGGACGCTTTTTGTTGTACCTTTTCAGAGTTTTTCAGAGAACAATAAGGTGTTTTCAGTCCTAATTCTGATGCAACTTTAATTGTTCTTTTTGTTCTTTTTGGACTCTAGTTTTAATTTTTGAATAGAAATTAGTTCTATTAATTCCCTGTTATTGAAGATTAGTTGAGTGTCTATTTTTATTGATTTCTATTACCATGGCTATATTAATTGTGAATCTAGTTGAGTTTTATTCCATGGGTTGTGAGTAGTTGTTGAGTATTGATTCCCCGGATTTGGTTTTGAAGATGAATAAACATAAATATCATGAACTAACTCTTTGTGAGCGCAGTTATGGAGATCGTCGCCAAAATTCTATGTACATCAAAAGCGACGTCTCAAGACTTCTCAAAGCGCGTGATCGTGTACCTGAAGCTTCGTTGAAGCTAAAGGAGCATTATTGAAGTCAAGAAGATTTTGGATTGAAGCTTTGAAGACGGTTCGTCTAGTTTATTTTATAGTCTTCTAGCTTCTTTTCGTAGAATGTTAAGCCTTGAGTAGGTCTTACATTATAATCTTCATAACGCTCATATCTTAGAGCTAGGATTATCTTAGAAGCCCATAGAAACTTTCCCGAAGCTTCACGCTTCATTTCGCGGCTTCTAGTGCATGTTAGTTGGTTCAAGAAGAAGAACCAACCGACTAGATTATCATCTAGTCGGTTAAGAATCCTTCTTGAACCGACTAGATTTCCTACTTCAATTCAGCATCTTCACTGTTGACCAATTAGTCGGTCCAAGAAGGTTCACCGACCGACTAGTTGTCAAACTAGTCGGTTTGGAATCCTTCTTAGACCGACTAGTTATACTTTCACTTTTCAGCCTGAGCTACTTTTAACTCTTAGTCGGTCCAAGAACAACCATCGACCGACTAGTTGTGAAACTAGTCGGTTGGAATTTGTTCTTAGACCGACTAGTTCTCCTTGAATTCAGCCTATTGAGTTTCAACTCTTAGTCGGTCAAAGAACACTCACCGACCGACTAGTTGTCAAACTAGTCGGTTGGCAAGTCTTCTTAGACCGACTAGTTCTATATCTCCTGAACTATCTTTCTTGGTTGTCAACCTTTTAGTCGGTCCAAGAAGAATCACCGACCGACTAGTTGCAAAACTAATCAGTCAGTGATCCTTCTTAGATCGATTAGACTGCTTCAGAATAGATCCGTTGGAGCATTAAATGCTACGAATTTTCCTCTCTTCTCTCTATCCTCTATATACTTGTGATGCTTCTTCCTAGCATTCAAGGCTGACATTTATTGTGATTTAGAGATCAAAGAGAAAGCATTCAATTCTCATTTCTAAAGCTTCCTCATTCTCACAAGAATCTCTCCAAACTCCTTGAGCCCTAATTTCCTCAAGAGAGATTATCTTCATTGTGAGCCACTCAAGCCAAGAGCTTGAATCCAAGTCACCAACTCCATCCTAGCCTTCGATCGCTGTTCATCGTGGTGGAGCTAGGGTTTGGTGACTTCTTCTTCTTCAAAATCCTCCTTGCCCTAAAATCGTAAGTTTACTCAAGGCATAGGATTTTGTTGGTAAGTGTTTATTGTTTCATTTACTTTGTTATTGCAAGTTTTTCTCTCGGTTGTGAGAGAAGTTTGTGATCCCGGTTTGTAGGAGTTACATTTCGATTTGTGTATGATTTGATCTTGTAGAGGTTTTCTACAAGAATTTCATAGTGCAAAGCTTGGGTTAGAGGATTCTAACTCAAGTAACCGGAGGGGATCCGGGTGTTTGGGACGTAGGATCACCGGTAACAAGTCGGGGAGACTTGGGTGGATCCGAACCCGTTACATCGTTTGTTTGCATTGCTAATTCTTGTTTGTCACATTTATATTCCGCATTGTTGGTTGAGTTTGCAAGATAATTAGGAATTATACTCTTGATTATTTTAAAGTACTATTCACCCACCTCTAGTACTTGTGCAGTAGCTATCAGGGCATTACATTTGGTATCAGAACCAAGTTCATAGCTATGTCTACCAACGACAACAAGACCGTTCGTCCACCTTCAGACTACATCACCTTCAGGAACCGTGAAGGAGCTTCTTCGGTGATGGAAGGACACTCCTCAACTAGGCCTCCCTACTTCAACGGTGCCAATTATGGGTACTGGAAATGCCGGATGGAAACGTTCCTCTGGAGCACTTCATTATGGAGAGCTACGTTGACGGAGTATGTCGAGCCCGCCGAACCAGACTTCGCTAAGTGGACTACCGCGGAGGTCGCCGCGGAGGTAAACAATGCGAAGGCAATGAATGCCTTGCAATGTGCGTTGGAGCCCGAAGACTTCAACAAGATATGCACATGTAAGAGTGCATATCAAATTTGGAACTCACTCCTCATCTTGCATGAAGGAACGAGTATGGTAAGAGACTCCAAACTCACTGTTGTAAATAAAGATTACGAATTATTTCACATGCAACAGGGTGAGAAGATGAAGGAGTACTATGCTCGCTTCGTTGACATTACCAATGAGTTGGAGGCTCTTGGAAAGACTTACACCCAAATGGATAAAGTCTCAAAGATTATTGACGGACTTCCTTCTTGTTGGGAAAAGCGTACCTTCGCCATCGAGGAAGGTAACGATATGAATAAATATACTGTCGTACAACAAATAGGTACCTTGATGTCCTATGAGGTACGCAAGGACTGTAAACTAAAGATGCAGGACAATGTGAAGTCGTACTTGAAGCAAGACGAGCCGAAGAAAAAGGCGATTGCGTTCAAGGGCGCTCCATCTATATCTACTGATGATGAAGAATCGAAAGACAAGTTGGACTTAGAATCCATTGCCCTCATGGCAAAGAAGTTCAACCGATTCTTCCGGAAAGGTAACTTCAAAAACAAATCTAAATTTAGTTCTACTAACGCCTCTGCTCCTTTGTGTTTTAAATGCAACAAGCCAGGACACATCAAAGCGAATTGTCCTCAAAACAAACAAAAGGAGAAATGGAAGGCGCCAAAGTTCGACAAGTCTGGAAAGTACAAGAAAGGGTACAAGAAAGGACTTGTCGGCACATTCACCGACTCCGACGAGGACTCCTCAAGTGGAGAGTCGGATGATGAACAAGTGGAGCAAGCATACATGTGCTTCATGGCTAGAGAGGAACATGATCAAGAGTCCTCCTCCGGTGAAAGCGAGGATGAAGGCGATGAGGTAACTATGGATGACATTAGATTAGCTAACGAGCAAATTTGGTCTAAATATTCTAAACTTGTAAATAGATATACTAAGACTAAATATGAGCTAACTAGTCTCCAAACCTCACCTAAGCCTATCATCATCAACAACGGCACCGTTGTTGAAGGCTTGAGAAATGAGATTGTAAATCTCAAATCTCAACTTGAGCATGTTCATATTGAGAATTCAGATGAACGCGAGATGTCGGATTTGATTTCTCGAAACTCAAATTTGAGTATTGAGAATGAGAATCTCAAGTCTCGTGTTTATGTACTCACATCGCAAGTGTCCGCGTTGGATGCTTCTATGCATTCTCTCACCGAGAAGTATGAGTGCACATTAGGCCGAATTAATAAATTCAATAAAGGTAAGGACCATTTGGATAATATCCTAAATAACTTACTTCCGGTCAATCATCACATTGGCTTGGGGTATAAGATGGGAAATTCATCCAAGTCTTCCACCACCTTTGTAAGGCCAACTTCCGATGCCTCAATTAGTGGGAGTAAAGACCACATGGGTAGTTCTTCTACCAATGGTGCTTCCACTAGGTACACACCCTCATTTGGAAAGAAACCCACTTTGGGTAGACCTCCAAAGAAAGGTCATGCATTTATGTACACGAATACTATGCCACGTAGGAACACACATCCTACTCCACTGGTTCACACATATGATGATTTTTATGCTCCACATCCACGAGCACGTGCACATCAAGTGAGACACACTCACGCACGTGTTCCTCCACATGCATATGTTCATCCACATCATTACTATATGAATGATTACCATCATGCACCATATCATATGTCGCCACCACCATTTCATCATGTGCCATATGCTTATCCATGACATGCATCACGTAGACATCAACAACGTATGCATGCTCCCAATAGGAATAGGGCTCCCAAAATATTCACTATTTGGGGCCCGAAGAACACTAACATGCATGAAAAACAAGCATACATGAATTCCTATTTTATGAATGTCGTGCATAATAATGATTATGTTGGGAAGTCTAAGTCCAATTGGACTTGGCTTCCAAAGGTCTAATCTTTTAGGACCCAATGACCTTGGGTACCATGGAATGATATTTTTATCTTTAGGTACTCAAGAAAAAGAAACGGAGCAACAAATCAAAATTTAGCTCCAAGGATGGGTGGATACTCGATAGCGGGTGTTCAAAACACATGACGGGTGAAGCTCAATTGCTCTCCGGAGTGGTGCCCATTGCAAATGGGAACCGAGTAGTCTTTGGAGGCAACGAGAGCGGAACCATCATTGGTGTTGGTAAAGTTGGTAACCCATCTAAACCTCTAATAAGTGATGTATACCTTGTTAAAGGTTTAAATCACAATGTTATTTCAGTAAGCCAACTTTGTGACAAAGGTTACAAAGTTAGCTTTGCGAAAGGAATGTGCCATATTTTTAGTAAAGATAATAATAATTTGTTATTTTCTGGCACACGCCATTAGGATATATATATCCTAGACCTCCCCAAGTCACATGAACAATGTCTCATTGCCAACACAAGTGAACAACACTTATGGCATCGACGTTTTGGTCATGTGAACTTTGGAACACTTTTTAAGCTATCCAAGTTAAATTCTATTAAATGATTTCCTAAGCTTACTTTCCAAAAGAAAAGCTTTTGTGACTCGTGTCAACGAGGCAAACTTCCAAAATCGTCATTCAAACCTAAAAAAGCATATCCTCTAAACGGCCTCTAGAGCTTTTACATCTAGATCTTTTTGGGCCAACTAGAGTTGCTTCATTAGGGAATGCTCGATATGGACTTGTCATCGTTGATGACTTTTCTAGATTTACTTGGGTATTTTCTTTATGTAATAAAAATGATGCTTTTGAAAACATCACAATATTTGTTAAGAAAGAACAAAATCTCATTGGAACCACCATTGCCACTATTCGTAGTGATCATGGAGGGGAATTTGAGAATGAGTCTTTCTCAAATTTTTGTGATGAAGTTGGTATTACACATACCTTTTCTTTCCCTCGCGCACCCCCTCAAAATGGTGTTGTTGAGAGAAAGAATAGGACGCTAGTGGAATGTGCTCGCACTATGCTTGATGATAGCCAACTTGGCCATCAATTTTGGGCAGAAGCGGTACATACCGCTTGCTATGTGTTTAATAGAATACTTTTGAGGTCCGGCACCAAACAAACTTGTTATGAATTGTTGTTTGGTAGATTGCCTCAAGTTAAACATTTTCGAGTTTTTGGTGCAAAATGTTTTATTAAAAACACGAATGGGAGTTTGGACAAATTTGATCCAAGATCTGATGATGGGATATTTTTTGGATATTCCTCACGTAGCAAAGCCTACCGGATTTACAACAAAAGAACCTCAACGATCGAGGAATCACATCATGTTTCATTCAATGAAAATTTTGTCCCGTCTAAAATTACCAATGATGATGACTCCATGGAAGTTATATGTGATTCTATTGGTAATCCTAATTCTATTGATTCTAATGTTACTAACCCTACTGATGATTCTTTTGAGAATGTTCCTAGTGATCAGGGAATTCCCAAACGGCTTCATACAGTTCGTGACCATCCCCATGAGCAAGTAATTGGCAACATACTTGATAGTGTCAAGACGAGATCTCAAGTCAACTACTTCGCTCATTGTGCCTTTGCCTCCTCAATAGAGCCAAATAATATTAACGAAGCATGCGAAGACAGTGCTTGCATCCTAGCCATGGAGGAGGAACTCATTCAGTTTGAGAGGAATGAGGTTTGGGAGCTAGTTCCATTGCCTTCGAAGAACCACACCGTTATAGGAACGAAGTGGATCTTCAAGAATAAGACCGACGAGATCCAAAACGTCGTCCGGAACAAAGCTCGGTTAGTAGCTCAAGGCTACAGGCAAGAGGAAGGTATAGACTTCGAAGAATCCTTTGCTCCTGTAGCTAGATTAGAATCTATTAGGTGGTTGTTATCTTTTGCATGCCATAAAGATTTTAAACTCTTTCAAATGGATGTAAAAAGTGCGTTTTTAAACGGAGATGTCGTTGAGGAAGTTTATGTTTCTCAACCTCCGGGTTTTATAAATGAAAAGTTTCCAAATCACGTTTTCAAACTTAAGAAAGCACTTTATGGTTTGAGACAAGCTCCTAGAGCTTGGTATGACCGCTTAAAGAACTTTCTTTTGGATTTGGGTTTTAAAATGGGTGAAGTTGATTCTACACTATTTGTTAAGTATGCGAATCATGATATTATTTTAGTTCAAATTTATGTTGATGATATCATTTTCGGTACTACTAACTTCACTCTTTGCGAAGAGTTTTCTAATGTCATGAAGGACCAATTTGAGATGAGCCACATGGGTGAGCTCAAATATTTCTTAGGTCTCCAAATTCGCCAAATGCACGATGGAATCTTCATCCACCAAACCAAGTACACGGTGGAGTTGCTAAAGCGATTTGGAATGGAGAATGCTTCTGGCAAGAAGACTCCAATGAGCACTACTACACATCTTGATAAAGATACGGGCAGCAAAGATGTAGACATTCGTCTATATCGAGGTATGATAGGTAGTTTATTATATCTTACTGCCAGTCGGCCTGATATTATGTTTGCTGTATATGTATGTACTCGTTATCAATCACAACCTAAGGAATCACACTTTGTAGCGGTAAAACGTATTTTCCGTTATTTAAGTTACACCCTCGACTACGGATTATATTATCCAAAGTCTAGCACATATGAGTTAATCTCATATAGTGACGCAGATTATGCTGGATGCAAATCCGACAGGAAAATTACTAGTGGCACTTGCCATTTTATAGGAAATTCTCTTGTCTCTTGGTTTTCCAGGAAGCAGAATTCTGTATCACTTTCAACCACTGAGGCGGAATATATTGCCGCCGGTGCTGCGTGTGCTCAGGTTCTTTGGATGAGACACACACTTAAAGACTTCGGTATAAACTGTGATACTTGCCCTATCATGGTGGACAACCAAAGTGCAATATGTCTCTCTAAGAATCCGGTACACCATTCCCGTTCCAAACACATAGATGTCCGTCACCATTTCCTAGATGATCATGTTGCTAAAAAGGACATCATTTTAGTGTACGTTGAAACCCAGAAGCAAATCGCCGATATTTTCACGAAACCAGTGAAGGAAGACTCCTTTGTGCGGTTACGTCGAGAATTGGGGATTATGGGTGAATCCGAGATTTAGGATTCATATTTTCAATAATCTTGCATGATAATGATTTTTTATATATATGCTCATGCTAGAATTGTTGGGATTTTCTGGATTTAAGATTGGTTTTTTTCGATGTGCGTGTCGTATTTATGATTTTCTATGTTTTATGGGATAGAATAATGATGTATGAGAGTATTTCGATGTATCGTCCAAGTGTTCTTTGGAGAGAACTCAAAATTTCGAATTCTAAAATTTTTGGACTCTCTTAGTCGGTCCAAGTTCAATAGCCGACCGACCAGTTTCAGTTCTAGTCGGTCAGTGAATGAACTTAGACTGACTAATTCATGCTCTTTATTTGGCCTCTCTTGCTGTTTGCATTTAGTCGGTCCAAGCTCACTGGCCGACAGACTAGATTTCATTCTAGTCGGTTGGTGATTGAACTCAGACCGACTAGATCTTGCCCTAATTTTTTGTCTTCAGCTGCTGTTTGCACTTAGTCGGTCCAAGCTCATTGGCCGACCGACTAGATTGCATTCTAGTCGGTCAGCACTTGTACTCAGACCGACTAGTTGTGCAGGGGCTGTTGTGTCTTTTGGCATCCCGATTCGATTTAAAACTCCTCCGCACCGATTAGAACTCATTCTAATCGGTGCGAAATACTTCTCCTAAACCCTAACCCGCGTCTCCTCAGCTCTACCTCCGCCGTGTGTCGCCATTTCCAGCCACCTTCAGCCGTCGCCGACCGTCTCCCCTCCTCCTAGGGTATATCTCCTCTATCTCTCTCATCGTTTAGGGTTCAATCGTGCTCATTTTCGCTCTATTTCAATTTCGTTCGATTTAGGGTTGTTTCTAGGGTTTCCGTTTTCGTTCGATCGATCGATTTTGTGTTGTCTTGTCTCACGATCATGGCGAAGACACCTTTTCCTATCTGTCCTACCACTCCGTCTCCCATGACCGTCGAGTCTCCTCCTACCGACCCTCCTCAACCCAAACGTCGGGCTAAAACCAGTCATCCCTCTTCTTCATCGCCTCCCCTCAAGAAGAAGATGACTACCATCTCCAAGCCCAAACCCCAATCTCAATCTCAGCCCAAGCCCCGAACCAAGGCCAAAGAAAAGACTTTGACTCCAGGCCCCTTCCGTGATCCCACTCCTCCCGATGACTCCGACGAAGAGTACATCCCGGAGACTGAGCCTACCGATAGGGCTCCTACTCCTCCTCCTCGTACTTCGTCTCGTCCGTCTAAGGGGAAGGCTCCCATGCCTTTGGGTGGGGTCGATATCTCGTTGTGTCGCGATGACCCGATATGTCTAGCGGCATACAATCGTATTGAGCATTGTCCTTTGATTCTGGAGCACTTCGTCCAGTTTTCTGACTTTCCTCAGCTTGCAGATCTCCTCTCCTATAGCGGCCTACTAGACTATCTTCGCCATGACCCCAAGGCGAACCCTCATCCGTATCCCCGACTCGTCAAATTGTTCTATGCCAATCGAGTCTGGGGTTAGTATGATGACACCCACTGCATTGACACCACTGTCTTGGGGACACCTATTGTCCTTACGGTAGAGATTTTAGGGCAGTTGATCGGTGTCTCATCCTCTGGCCTGCTCCCATCTGATACTCCGTGGATAATATCCACGATCTTGACCAGACCATGCTTGCTGAGATGTTCCACGTCATCCCTCCCGCCATGATTGGCGTTCCCTCGAAATATTTTAAGCCTAATGCTTGGGTCCTTAATCTCATCCTGAAGTCGTGTCTTCTACCAAAGTACGGCTCTTCTAGCTTACTCTCCCAGCCGTTTCTCAAGCTTATATACGCTCTTTTCATGGGGAGCGAGATAAATTGGGCTCGTATTATCCTTGACAAGATGGATTCCTTTGAGTGTATAATGAAATCCACCAAGTCTGCTCACATTCCTTATCCTTGCCTATTGACTCTCGTTTTTCGTCACTTCGGCGTCCCTCTCCCTCCTGATGACCAGCGTCCTTTGGGTCCTCCCCTGAACGCGACTGCCGTCAAGAAGTCTCTTGCGGCGCTACGTCACGTTCAGAGGACTACCCCTGCTGCTCCTCCTCCTCCTCCTCCTCCTTCACTCTCTGAGTTTTCAGTTTCCCTGAGATGTCAGGAGTCTCGTATTTCTCGATGTGAGGAGATGCTTACTCGCATCTGCGAACATCTGAGAATTGAGGTCCCTCCTACGATTTCTGACGAGGAGATTGTGGATGTTGATGAGGATGACGAGCGAGATGCTTCTCCTGCTCGTGCTCCCGAGAGCACTCCTGCTGCCACTCTCCCTTCGGTGGACACTCCTGTCGACCCAGTGACTACCACCTCTTCTGCAGAGCCTGCTGCTGCTGCTGATCCTACCTCCACCTCCTGAGCTTGCGTTGGAGGACTCTCCCATGTGCACTTAGATGATATATTTGTTGTGAGAGAGTGGGGTAGGATAGTTGGGTGGTGATGTATTTATGATGTATTTTTGGATGCTTTGATGATACACTTTAATGTATATTCGTTTTGATGTCTGTTGAGACATATGTTGTATGTTGTGCACCGATCTGATGATCGTTTATATTTGTGTTGACGGATGTATACTTTTGATGTATCCTGTTTTATATATATATATATACATCGTCTTGCCATTTACCTCTGTGTGCACATTACTTTTTTTGTCTCTGATGTTGATTTCGTCGCTCGACGATTATATTGATTAAATAGAATTCATTCTATGAAAACATAGAATTGTTTTCCATGCACTAAATTCACTAAGAATGTTGATATTGGAGAGTATGTTCCATAACTCAATATGTGAAATTGATTTGAGTTTTGATGATTTCATTTTTCGATTTTCGACTACGGTCTCGTTGGCATGCTTTGATTTTCTTTGGTATTTTACATTGGTGTCATTTGGACCGTGGTCGTATTCTTCGACTCTCGTGCTTTTATTATTAGCCATTGTTGTTGTCGTTGATCTCCTCCCGCTCTTTTTGCTAATACCAAAGGGGGAGAGAATTAATAATGACGATGTGCTAAATGATAATTTAAAGCAATTTACGGTGAATCTAATTTGATATGTTAGATTCAGGGGGAGTTAAGATATAAAAATGGATTTAGATCCTAAATTTCAATAATTGTGTTCATATTTTATACTTTCCTCGTCTGCTTGATGCGTATGATTATTATTTAATATGGAATTAACGTGTCATCAATGCAGGGGGAGTAAGTAAATTTCTTTCGACTCATTATTATTGATTATTATTTATGTTGGTTTGTCATCACCAAAAAGGGGGAGAATGTTGAGTATTGATTCCCCGGATTTGGTTTTGATGATGAACAAACATAAATATCATGAACTAACTCTTTGTGAACGCAGTTATGGAGATCGTCGCCAAAATTCTATGTACATCAAAAGCGACATCTCAAGACTTCTCAAAGCACGTGATCGTGTACCTGAAGCTTCGTTGAAGCTAAAGGAGCATTATTGAAGTCAAGAAGATTTCGGATTGAAGCTTTGAAGACGGTTCGTCTAGTTTATTTTATAGTCTTCTAGCTTCTTTTCGTAGAATGTTAAGCCTTGAGTAGGTCTTACATTATAATCTTCATAACGCTCATATCTTAGAGCTAGGATTATCTTAGAAGCCCATAGAAACTTTCTCGAAGCTTCACGCTTCATTTCGCGGCTTCTAGTGCATGTTAGTTGGTTCAAGAAGAAGAACCAACCGACTAGATTGTCATCTAGTCAGTTAAGAATCCTTCTTGAACTGACTAGATTTCCTACTTCAATTCAGCATCTTCACTGTTTACCAATTAGTCGGTCCAAGAAGGTTCACCGACCGACTAGTTGTCAAACTAGTCGGTTTGGAATCCTTCTTAGACCGACTAGTTATACTTTCACTTTTCAGCCTGAGCTACTTTTAACTCTTAGTCGGTCCAAGAACAACCATCGACCGACTAGTTGTGAAACTAGTCGGTTGGAATTTGTTCTTAGACCGACTAGTTCTCCTTGAATTCAGCCTATTGAGTTTCAACTCTTAGTCGGTCAAAGAACACTCACCGACCGACTAGTTGTCAAACTAGTTGGTTGGCAAGTCTTCTTAGACCGACTAGTTCTATATCTCCTGAACTATCTTTCTTGGCTGTCAACCTTTTAGTCGGTCCAAGAAGAATCACCGACCGACTAGTTGCAAAACTAATCGGTCAGTGATCCTTCTTAGACCGATTAGACTGCTTCAGAATAGATCCTATGGGTGGGCATCCGAATATTCGGATCGGATTATGCCTCAATCCACCATCCGATCCGATTGAATCGGATGATGAAAAATCTGATCCGCATCCACTAATAAAAAAAGTTAATCTGAAAATTCGGATGATTAGAATTTCAGATTGGATACGATTCGGATCGGATTAATATTAGCTTTATTGAAATTTTGAAGTTATTGAAGCCATAATTTGTAACTCGTTTCATTAGATTCTGAAAGTTTAACTTTTAAACACTGAAGTCAATTTCAATGTCGAAACGAAATATCCTTACAAAATACAAATTGCTAGAATAATATGAAGAAGCTATCTCTGTTTGCAATATATTCATACTAGTTTGTCATCAACTCCAAGGAGGATGAGCTTGACAACCAAGAGCTCTCCTTCTAGCAAAAATGATAAAAAAACTGAACAGACGTGAGAGAAGAGAGAGACGAGGAGGCACTGCATCTGCATGGGTCTAGGGAACCGGATGGGACCGATGGGGGGATGCAATTGAGTCTGTTAGTCTTCTTAACCAATAGCCATGATGCATTGATTCAGGGGCTTTTAGATAGTAGTGAAAAACAATCGGATCGGATTGAGAATCGGATATTCGGATGAGCTTAGACAATAACACAATCCGCTCAAAACCTATTCGGATCGGATAGTTGCAAAACTAATCGGTCAGTGATCCTTCTTAGACTGATTAGACTGCTTCAGAATAGATCCGTTGGAGCATTAAATGCTACGAATTTTCCTCTCTTCTCTCTATCCTATATATACTTGTGATGCTTCTTCCTAGCATTCAAGGCTGACATTTATTGTGATTTAGAGATCAAAGAGAAAGCATTCAATTCTCATTTCTAAAGCTTCCTCATTCTCACAAGAATCTCTCCAAACTCCTTGAGCCCTAATTTCCTCAAGAGAGATTATCTTCATTGTGAGCCACTCAAGCCAAGAGCTTGATTCCAAGTCATCAACTCCATCCTAGCCTTCGATCGCTGTTCATCTTGGTGGAGCTAGGGTTTGGTGACTTCTTCTTCTTCAAAATCCTCCTTGCCCTAAAATCGTAAGTTTACTCAAGGCATAGGATTTTTGTTGGTAAGTGTTTATTGTTTCATTTACTTTGTTATTGCAAGTTTTTCTCTCGGTTGTGAGAGAAGTTTGTGATCCCGGTTTGTGGGAGTCACATTTCGATTTGTGTATGATTTGATCTTGTAAAGGTTTTCTACAAGAATTTCATAGTGCAAAGCTTGGGTTAGAGGATTCTAACTCAAGTAGCCGGAGGGGATCCGGGTGTTTGGGACGTAGGATCACCTGTAACAAGTCGGGGATACTTGGGTGGATCCGAACCCGTTACATCGTTTGTTTGCATTGCTAATTCTTGTTTGTCACATTTATATTCCACATTGTTGGTTGAGTTTGCAAGATAATTAGGAATTATACTCTTGATTATTTTAAAGTACTATTCACCCCCCTCTAGTACTTGTGCAGTAGCTATCAGGGCATTACAGTAGTTTCTCGTCTAGGGCCACGGGTTGAACCCCATTGGATTTGGTGTTGGATTGATGAATTATTGATTAATTTTTGAATAATTGGTGATGATGGATATGCTAGGATGATTATTACCAATGCAAATTGACTTCCCCTTGTGGATAATTAGATTAGTCGACGGCAGAAATCAGGGCTATCTAGGGTTTTCAATCTCTACATTGATACATACTATCGATGAGACTGATGAGAGTCAGGCATCGATTAGATCACTCCTAGCATATATCCTAATCATAATCCATGAAAGTGGCATGTAGGAAGGTTGAGGACATTCATCAGGCTTAATGCACCTAACGCGTATCGATCGATACGCAACGGGAGTTGGTATCAATACGGGTAAGGTAGTCCTATCATAGCATCACGATAGTGGGGGGTAGGGATAACATAAGTGAATATCATACCATTGCATCACGAAAGATGGGGATAGGAGAATGCACTTAGGTTAGACGATCTTTCCCGAGTCCCATGAATTCAACAATCGGTCAATCCTAATCAATCCTAAACTTTAATCCAATGGTGGGGATACCTATGTCCTAGAGATTTTCTCTATTGATATACTCCTCGTTATTCACCCTTCAGCTATCTATCGATCACGTAGCTAGTAAACTTTGAGAAAAACCAGTACTTAACAACTGCCTCCCTGAGGACGACCCGTATAGTGCTACAACTTCACCATGCGCCTGCGGTATACATTTTGAGAGCACAACAAGTTTTCTAGAGCCATTGCTAGGAGGCACGGCTTGATATTGGTTCATACCCTTGTTGCTAGACTACACATTTCCTTTTCACATATTCACTTTTCCTTTTTCCTTCTTATATTACAGGTGAATACATGCTTTCGTGATGATGCTGGTCACTACTAATGCCGCTGCAGTTCTTGCAAGTAAGATGTACAACCTGACACAACATATATCCCAGCTGAGGATGGGGGCAGCGTCCTTCAATCCAATTGCGTCAATGAGTTATGGAGCGTATCACGTGCAAGAACACATATTTAACCAGCATCAATTCGGAAACTATCCATGCGATCCACATCCTCATATGTTTCACCATGGCTGGACGGACTATTCCATCCCTTTCTACCGAGATTCGCAAGTGTGCATAGCTTCCACCTCTCTACAACTGTCACCACTTGAGATGTTCTTGATGAATGGCCTAGTTGTAGGAAGCCTCGACAACGATGGATGCTTCACTTCCTCTGAACAATTCGTTACCGGACGTGAATCAATTGCACTCCAAGAGGAAGCACTACGAATCATGGATACATGCTACCACATAAGCACGTTTACGCCATCATTTGAGAAGGCTTCAACTTCAAATATTACAGCTCACCAAGAACGCCAGACATATTCTCATGGTATATCAGTTCAGGTGGACCATAAGGACGACGTCAATTCCTTGGAAGTAGCTTGTGAGACCTCGGCATCCCAAGACAATGAACCTTTGTGGGAGATGTCACAGCCTGAGGTAATGGAGAAAAAGAGCATCAAACATCCTGATGTAGAACTCAAACCACTTCATCCTAATTTTAAATATGCATTCCTATGAAGAGACTCCACTTACTCGGCCATTATTAACGCCTCCTTAACCGACATTGAGCTAGAGAACCTCTTTAATGTCATTAAAGAGTATAGAAGTTTCCTAGGATATACCATAGATGATATAAAGGGGCTTAGCCCCAGTCGATGCACACACAAGATCCTTCTCAAGGATGGCAGCGCTACCTCTATTGAGCCTCAAAGGCGACTTAACCCTAATATGAAAGAGGTAGTTAAAAAGGAAGTTCTGAAATTGCTTGAAGCATGAATAATCTACCATATCTCCAATAGTAAGTGGGTTAGCCTGGTTCAAGTAGTCCCATAGAATGGCAAATACGAACTCATACCCACCAGAACTCATACCCACCATATCTTCAAAGTATGATAGTGGTGAAAAATGACAAAGACGAACTCATACCCACCAGAACCGTCACCGGTGGCGGATGTGTATTGATTATAGAAAGCTTAATAAATCCACCCATAAGGACCATTTCCTCATTCCTTTCATTGATCAAATGCTTGAGTGCCTGACCAAGCATTCACATTTTTGCTTCCTAGATGGGTACTCTGGATTCTTCCAAATACCTATACATCCCGATGATCAGGAGAAGACCACCTTCACATATCCATACGACACCTTCGCTTACTGGAGAATGCCATTTGGATTATGCAATGCACCTGTCACATTTCAAATGTGCATGACCACCATATTTTTTGATTTTTATAGAAGATATCACGGAGGTGTTTATGGAAAACTTCTCTGTTTATGGCACGAGCTTTGATACTTGTTTGAAAAACCTAACTAGAGTGCTACAGAGGTGCCAAGAGGTTAATCTAGTTTTGAACTGGGAGAAATATCATTTTATGGTGCAAGAGTGAGTAGTTCTAGGACACATCATTTGCATTGATGTTGATAAATCCAAGATAGCGGTCATTGAGGGGCTACCACCCCCACGAATGTGAAAGGAATTAGGAGTTTTCTTGGTCATGCAGGGTTTTATTGCCGCTTCATCAAGGACTTCTCAAAGATTGCACGACCTTTTACGGAATTATTACCCAAAGATGTCCCTGTTATCTTTACTGACGAGTGTCTTGCAGCTTTTGACAGGTTAAAAGTGGAGTTCATCTCTGTACCCATCATTCAACCCTCGAACTGGAACCTCGCGTTTAAGCTAATGTGTGATGCTAGTGACTATGCCGTCGGAGCAGTTTTGGGTCAACGAAAAGGTGGCAAACTTCACTCCATATACTACACCGGCAGGACCCTAGATGAAGCTCAGGTGAATTACACCACGATGGAGAAAGAATTGCTAGCTTTGATCTTCGCCATTGAGAAATTCCGGTTGTACCTAGTTGGGTTGAAGGTTATCATTCACACGGGCCATGCCGCTCTCAATTATTTGCTTAACAAGAAGGATGCCAAGCCACGTCTAGTCTGATGGATCCTCTTGTTACAAGAATTCGATCTAGAAATCAAGGATAAGAAGGGAGCTGAGAAGTGTAGTGGCAGATCATCTGTCTCATCTCGTTTATGAGGATCCAAACGCTTCTCTCCCGATAGATGACTCCTTCCTCGACGATCAACTGTTCGTCGTCGTTATAGCTGAAACTCCATGGTTTGCAAACATTGTGAACTTCCTTGCATGTGGTATCATGCAGTATGACATAACCTCATAGCAGCGCAAGAAATTCTTACATGAAATCAGGAGTTATTTTCGGGATGACCCACTTCTATACAAAACTTGCAGCGAAGAAATTATCAGAAGATGCATTCTAGATAGCGAAGTAACCTCCGTTATATTACATTGTCATGGTTCACCATATGGAGGACATGCAAGGATAATAAAGACAACAATAAAAATCATCTAATGTTGATTCTATTGGCTGACACTATTCAGGGATGCGAACGCTTTTATTAAAGGATGCGATCGGTGCCAAAGAGCGGGAAACATCACCAAGAGGAATGAAATGCCATTGAATAACATCTTGGAGGTGGAACTATTCGACGTTTGGGGAATTGACTTCATAGGACCATTCACGTCTAGTCTCGGTAACCAATACATTCTGGTGGCAGAGGACTATGTCTCTAAGTCGATTGAAGCGATATCCTCGCCGACTAACGACGCACGGGTAGTAGCCAAGTTCTTCAAACGCAATATATTCCCCAGATTTGGAGTTCTGAGAGTGGTAATAAGCGACGGAGGGAAGAACATATGTTTGAGTCCCTATTAATGAAATATGGAGTACGCCACCGCATTGGGCTCGCTTATCATCCTTAAACGAGTGGCCAGGTAGAAATTTCTAACCGAGAGATCAAGAATATCCTGGAGAAGACAGTGGCAAATTTAAGAAGAGACTGGGTACTGAAATCAGATGATGCTTTATGGGCCTACTGGACCGCCGACAATACTACAATTGAAACTTCACCATATCTCTTAGTCTACAAAAAGGCGTGCCACCTTCCATTGGAGCTAGAACATAGATCTTATTGGGCTATCCGGCACCTGAACTATGACAGCAAGAGTGCACAAGAATGTCGCCTCATACAGCTGCACGAATTGGACGTATTCAGATATGAAGCTTATGAAAATTTCTGCATCTACAAAGAGAAAACGAAGTGTTGGCACAACAAACACATTATGAGAAGGGAGTTTAAAGAAGGCGACTTGGTACTCCTTTTTAACTCGAGACTCAAGATATTTCCGGTAAAGTTACGTTCGAGATGGTTCGGGCCATTTAAGGTTACGCGCGTATATCCATACGAATCAATTGAGATAGTTGGCAGAGGTGAGCCCTTCAAGGTCAACGGTCAAAGGTTAAAGCGCTACGTCGTGGGCAAACCTATCGAGGCTGAACAATCTTGATGCTCTCTACCCTGGAACCACCATGGTCACACACAAAAGGGAATTGAGCTAAAGACTGAAAACAAGCGCTTCTTGGGAGGTAGCCCAAGTTTTTAGCTTCATTTTAGTCTTTATTTCAATTTTTAATCTTAGTTAAATTTTGATCAAATAAAACCCCCAAACCCAGGAATTAAACCAAGTATTTTCAGCAGAAGGAGAGAAAAACGCGACCGCGTGGGATACCCCATGCGACCACATGGAGGGGAGCACAAGCAGGAACCCAAGGAGGCAGCAAAGCAATTCGACACGGCCGCTTAAAGGTGACACAAACGATCGCGTCAAATGAAGGAAAAAAGAGAGAAAATGAGCCCACAAAGAGGCCAATTTGACGCGACCGTTTCATCCACAACGACGCGGTCACGTGTTAAGTGCAAATTTTCTGGATTTTTGAGCCAAATGAATTCGCTGCACATGGTTGTGTAAATTTTTGAAACGCCAGTGTCAACCCTATCTCCAAAGCCAAAATTCCAAACCGTTTTCCAACATTGATGTGGTCGTTTAAAACTTATCGATGCAACCACATCAATACTAAAGTCCAAGGCCAAAATCCAACCAAATTTGCTAAATCTACATGGTCATTTCGTCCAACCGACGTGACCGCATCTTAAGTGCAAACTTTCTGACTTTTAGGCCCAATTTTCACTCTGCACACGATCGTGTAAGATCATTGATGCGACCGCATCGACCCAACTGTTGGCCTTCCAATTTTTGAAATGACGCGGTCGAAATGCAATCGACGCGACCGCATCGAATTGCTCACATCAACTATATACCCTATGATTTCAAGTTGCTGAAGCAACACGGTTGGTTGAACCGGAGGACGCGCAAGGAGCACGCCTTCCACTCTCAAGCGTAGGAGCGTCAATGCAATAAATTTATAAATAACCGGTGAGTACCGGGTCGGATCAGAGGGACAAGTCGTTCTACATTCGCAAGTTTGATCGATAAAGAAAAATAAAGTGTGATTCAACAACCTCAACTAACGGTGGATGAGTGAAAAAATGGTGTGGTAAATCAACAAATCTATCCTAAGTGGGTAGGGTTAGAGAACCAAATGGAAATTTAGGATAGCTAGGAGAGAAAGCACGGGTTGTGGGTTCACTAGGATTGGTGTTAATTAAGCTCTAATTACCCGCATATAACTCAATTGATCATCCGGCTAAGGACACTCGATCGAAAAATTTAGCATTAAAGAACACAACAATTAGCAATAGGGATGGATATATCATCATGGCACTAATCAAATTTAAACATGGTCTCTTCTCAAAGAGTGTCGACTTTGGTCTTAGCCAATTAAGTTGTGCCCTAATAATAACCCAACATTAACATGAAAGTTAGCATGGGGCAATTAGAACTAAAATTAACAACCAATCTAGATGAATCACAACCCAAGCCAAACAACACTACTCAATCATACTAAACAAAATGAGATTCATAACCAAATTCATCACAAGTTTAATACAAAGAGAGAAATGCAAAATGCATAAGGGAAAGGAGAGATTTCACCCAAGATCTCTCTAAGATTAAGCCCCTCCCTCTTGAGCACCTTCACCAAGCTTCCATCATCTACATGGCCTCCATCCTCACCCTAACCTCTTGGAGAAGAAGAAAACCCCCAAAACCCTAAAAAACTCAAAAAAAAACAGAACTGGTTCGCTGCCATTTGCTACAGGCGAAAAAATACCCAAATATTGGGCTTGCGGGTCGGGTTTTGGGCACCCGACCCGCACGAATTAAGAAAGCGCGCACGGGGTGCTTTAAGGAGCGGATCGGGTCGGGCGCTGGGGCGCCCGACCCACGAGCGCGGGCACGCGCGGACTGCATGCCCGCCCCAGCTCCCGCATTTGCGCATGAGCGGGCCGGCCCGCGAAACAGCTTCGTTTCTTATTTTTTTAATCACTGAAGCAGCGGCCCAACGGCACGCTCAAAGAGCGGGGCGTGGAAATGGGCCCAAAACCTATTATGTTTTTGTTTATCTCTTTTTTTAAAAAATTCCAGAAATGCATCTCTTGCTCCAAAAATTCCCAATAAATAGCTCCAAGCTCCCAAAAATTCTGGAAAAATTCCAGAAAATCCAGAAAAATCCCAGAAGTACCTGAAAAATAATGGGAGTAAAAATTAGTTCATAAAAACCACATTTTATGTATAAAATAGGAATATGCTTTAATAATTCACGATATCACAAATATGCCCGTATCAAGCCAAAATTAACATGATATACACATAAAATGCCCAGAAATGGGGGGAATATGCAATTTATATCCCGAATCACACCCCCCAACTAGCTTTTTGCTAGTCCCTAGCAAAATATGCGATAAATTCGGATTAAATTGAAAACATGCACCAACTTTAAAATATCCTCAAGGCATACCCCCAAATGATATTTCCAAATGATTTCAAAGCCAATATACCCAATGTATGAAAGTAAACAACAAATGGCATTCTCTTCAATCCAATTCAAAGAAAAGTGAAGTAATAAGCATCGTATCGCATTCTTTGGGATATATCACAAATGACAAAGTTTCTAACTTTCATGGAAATGGCCAAAACAAAAGAAATTCTTCTAAGTGGTGGGAGATGAAATTGCATCACTCATGTTGCTTATTCTTTCATTTATTCATTCATTTTTATTTTATTTTCTTTTTTTCCTTCTTTTTTTGTTTTCTTTTTTTTGTGTTTATGTTTTGCATTCACGTCCTCCCCAATGTTTCGTGTGGCACCAGCTACTCAATTTGATTAAGAAAACCATTCACTTATATTAACGCTCTCTTTCTCATTCTAAACATGAATTATCAACTCATCCACCCACTTCTTAAGAGGAAAACAAACATGCACCATATGGCCATACCCAATCCAATTAAAAACTACACCATTCATCTCAACATGAAATTACTTACACCAAACTTTTCACAAATTATCTCAAAGAGAGTATCACGACATATAATGTAGTTCCATACATGGCATATTCGCATATGAATCCAAATTGGAAAAGAAATTTAAACGTGCCAATCAAACATCGAAGAAGTTGATACCAAAATAATAATCCGAAAAAATTGCATGGCATTAAGCATGTAGGGACTACGCAAAAAGCTAATGGCGTAGGGACATGAGGACAAATATGATATGCAATAAAGAGCAATGGATGATGGCAAAATGGAGGTATCTCAAAAAAAATATTTAAAGCTAAAATCAAAATCCTAACAAACCTAAAGATTCTAACACTCTCCCCCCAACTTAAAATAAACATTGTCCTTAATGTTGGGAGAATTAGATCTCGGCAAAAGATCCTAGAAAAGAAAAGAAAAGCATACGAAAGCAAACATGCAAAAGCAAACTAACTAACTTTTTATTTTATTTATTTACACTATTGGAAAGAACACACCGTGGCAAAAGGTGGATCTCGAATATATAACGGTGGTGGCAACTGCTCGATCATATCCTTTTGCTCCTCTGCGAGCATCGCCACGTCCAATGCCCTACCTCCATTGCGGGCATTAGTGGTAAGTGGCACAACCCCAAGCATCTCCTTATGATGGGTTCCTGCCAAATAGGGGAGATAGGTCATGTCAAAAATAATTGGGCGAGAGCGCCCATCCAAGTGAAAAGCTTGCCAAAATGGGTCGTCGAAATGAATAAATAAATTTACGATCAAATGAAGACAATCCGAATCATTATGATATGGAATTAAATAATTTTATTCGGGGGTGGAGGGAAAAGAAAGATGGGAATTTCCCTGAGATGTGATGCTATGCTCGGTATGATGAACGGCCTCAAGAGGAGGTGGAAGTGGCTGCAAAGAGAAAACTGGCGTAAGAGGGAGCTCGGGCTCAATATATACCATGTCACAATCTCCGTCACTATCCTCTTCCTCGATGTCAACATCAACAATCTATGCGGCACTCTCCACAATTGGTAACTGCTCCTGACAAATCTCCTCGATGACTGGCAAGTGCGCATCCTGAGGCGAGGGAAGTGACATCTGTGACAGCACTGTAGGTAGACATGTCTCGGGCAAATCCAAGCACGCATCATCCTCGTCATCCCAGAAATAGTTCATCTCAGTCGTCCTCCCTAAGTACTCAACCGCCTCGACCTATGAAGCTAACTCTGAAGTGGATTGTGGCTCAGGCTCCATGGTGTCCTCAATCTGCTCTTGGCCATCACGCACATCCGCTTCATCCTCAACCTCAAAGTGACAATGCATCGTGTCACTGTCGTGGTCGACACACACTCCATTATCCATCTCTCCTGACTCCTTAAAATATGGACATTCGGCTTCCTCTACTTGGCTCCAATGCGCCCCATCATCTGTTCTCTTGTTCCTCCGTAGGGCCGTAATGGAATAAACCCTCAGCTGGCTCCTCAGGCTGGTCCTGGACCTGCTGGACTGTCTTCTCATACTCTGCAAGGTCCCTCAGGTAACACCATGAATCCTTGGTAGAATAGTCAAAGAACTCCCCACCGCAGCTCATCTGCACAAAGTCATGCCCAGATGGAGATAATCGCGTATAAAATATTTGCAGTAGATGATCCTCGTGAAAGCTCTGGTGTGGGCATGCAAGCACCAAATCATAGAACCTCAGCCAAGCTTGATGGTAGGCCTCCCATTTAGCTTGGATAAAGCTCGCTATATGCTGCTCCATGGCCTGCCGCCCATGTACCTGCTCTAAGAAAATAGGCAAAAACACTCGGAGAAATTCAGCCTGAAATGACAACCAAGTAAAATGTGAGTCGAGAGACAATGAATCAAACCAAAGTCTAACATCATCTTGTAAAGAGGGAAAAAATCTAAAGTATATGCAATCGTCATAGATATTCCCACCAAGACATGAATACATCCATTCTTCAAAATTTTTAATATGTAAATGAGGGTTCTCCCACTTCGAGCCATGAAAGTACGACGAAAGTGGGATATCCTCCAAATCAATGTCGGAAAAATCTGAAGATGATGCCAGGTTTTAAAAAAATTTCACGAAAATGAAAATAAACAAGAAAAAGGCTCAATAATTGGAAAATAAATAAAATGGAAAGACACAACACTAAGAGATAGAAGTATCACACTAAAACTTTCAAAATTAATCAAAAATTGCAAATAGTAGAAACCGTTGTCCCCGGCAACGATGCCATTGGTTGAATCGGAGGATGTGCAAGGAGCACGCCTTCCACTCCCAAGCGTAGGAGCGTCAATGCAATAAATTTATAAATAACTGGTGAGTACCGGGTAGGATCACAGGGGCAAGTCGTTCTACATTCGTAAGCTTGACCGATAAAGAAAAATAAAGTGTGATTCAACAACCTTAACTAACGGTGGATGAGTGGAAAAATGGTGTGGTAAATCAACAAATCTATCCTAAGTGGGTAGGGTTAGAGAACCAAATGGGGATTTAGGATAGCTAGGAGAGAAAGCACGGGTTGTAGGTTCACTAGGATTGGTGTTAATTAAGCTCTAATTACCCGCATATAACTCAATTGATCATCCGGCTAAGGACACTTGATCATAAAATTTAGCATTAAAGAACACAACAATTAGCAATAGGGATGGATATATAATCATGGCACTAATCAAATTTAAACATGGTCTCTTCTCAAAGAGTGCCCACTTGGATCTTAGCCAATTAAATTGTGCCCAAATAATAACCCAACATTAACATGAAAGTTAGCATGATGCAATTAGAACTAAAATTAACAACCAACCTAGATGAATCACAACCCAAGCCAAACAACACTACTCAATCATACTAAACAAAATGAGATTCATAAACAAATTTATCACAAGTTTAATACAAAGAGAGAAATGCAAAATACACAAGGGAAAGGAGAGATTTCACCCAAGATCTCTCTAAAATTAAGCCCATCTCTCTCTTGAGCACCTTCACCAAGCTTCTATCATCCTCCCATGGCCTCCATCCTCACCTAACCTCTTGGGGAAGAAGAAAACCCCAAAAACCCTAAAAAAACTTAAAAAAAAGAACTGGTTCGCTGCTATTTGCTACAGGCGAAAAAATACCCAAATATTGGGCTTGTGGGTCGGGTTTTGGGCGCCCGACCCGCACGAATTAAGAAATCACGTGCGGGATGCTCTAAGGAGCTGATCGGGTCGGGCGCTGGGGCGCCTGACCCGCGGGCGCGGGCACGCGCGGGCCGCGTGCTTGCCCCAGCTCCTGCATTTGCGCATGAGCGGGCCGGCCGCTGGGCCGGCCAGCGAAAACTGCTTCGTTTCTTATTTTTTTAATCACTGAAGCAGCAGCCCGCTCAAAGAGCGGGCCGCGGTTATGGGCCCAAAACCTATTATGTTTTTGTTTTTCTCTTTTTTTAAAATTCCAGAAATGCCTCTCTTGCTTCAAAAATTCCCAATAAATAGCTCCAAGCTCCCAAAAATTCTAGAAAAATTCCAGAAAATCCAGAAAAATCCCAGAAGTCCTGAAAAATAAGGGAAGCAAAAATTAGTTCATAAAAAGCACATTTTATGTATAAAATAGGAATAGGCTTTAATAATTCACGATATCACAAATACGCCCGTATCAAGCCAAAATTAACATGATATACACATAAAATGCCCAGAAATGGGGGGAAAAATATGCAATTTATATCCCGAATCAACGGTCGATAGCGAATCAATGTGACCGTTTTGATCAACCGCATCGCTTTGCCTATATAATCCACCAAGCCCTAAACTGTCGACTTGCTTTCATTTTCTCGAGCTGTTTTGACTTCGTCTTCCAAAATCTTCCAACATCCGACCACCCTAGCCCTTCCAACTCTCTCCTATCCTCCAAAATCATCACTCTGACCTCTTTACATCATCAATCCTCTCTTATCCACCGTCTTCTCGTCGAAACGACTGACTTAAACCCTAAATGGCCGATTGGACTTCGTTGGGGATTCCATCGATGCATGCCACTGTTGAATCATTGAGGAGGACTTCAATTGCATGTTGGGAGTGTCATCAATCAGCGAGGATCATCATCATCTTGGATACACTCTTTCCTTGCTCTAAAATTCTAAATTTTTACCTAAGTATTCCATTGCTCGCCAAATTGTGTAGAGTCATGTTTGCACATCACGTACACCCCTATGTTAATCATATTCACGACACCACATCATTCACAATGCCTCCATGAGACCGTAGGAAGCGCACTGCTTAAGGACCCACACGTAGGAGAACACAAGGGAGAAACACTCGTGCATGCACATCCACGAATGCTGCCACCACACCCACTGCCTTACTAGCACCACTGACCATTACACCCCCACAGATAGAGACCATGTGGATCACATTCGTTGACGAATGTCAACAAGATACGTTCATTTCCCTATCTCGAATAACCATCATACCCACCAAGTTCCCAAGTGTCTCCTCTCTGAATTCTTTAGGGCTCACCGCGGGTGTCCAGACACTTCTAGATAACATATGGTGGGTGATTTCTTTGAGTGTGAGGCATGTACATATAGGACACTCACATTGGATTTTCTTAGTTCACGCAGGCACCAACCCTCTGGATTCTCATTTCGCCTAATGAACAGGGACTATGGCATGTCCACTGACTCACTTAACACGATCTTTTGATGGCCCATGGCCATCACTCTCGGTGTATTTATGCAGAACAACCCATTCCCCAGTGGCTTCGATCTCGAAGACTTTTGGGAGAAGATCACTGGCCTCACCCCTTTTCCTATCACTAAAGCGAAGGACTCCTCGATTAGACATTCATGCCTTCGCCTAGCTCACCGCATTATCGCCAACTCCATATTCTGTAGGGAAGCGACGGGCCAGGTCTCGCAGAATGAGTTGTTCTTCCTTTGGGCCATGACCCAACCCCACGATGATGGCAACACTTCACCTAGGTATCTCATACATGCCGGCTCTTGGTTGGGTTCTAGAATATTTCACACTCTTGAATCCCCAACGCTAAGATTTTTCGTGGAGGGTTCATCGGTGTCATTGCCAGACACCCTCCTATTTCTCTCCAAATTCCTGCCACAATGTCCCTTGTTCTTAGCCCCACATCTTTAGACCTCTCCGTCCTCATCAATATGCATATGATCAGAGCCATTGAGGACGAGAGATTTCTTTGGCTTCATGGGATCCTTCACACCCCTTACACCACACTTCCCAATCACGATCAATTCTGGATCGAGGGAGATGTGCAGTAGATATTCCCACCAAATCCTACTCTTCCTCAGCCTGCACAGCCCCAGCCTCATCCTGTTCAGGACCCAGTCGTTCCTACTACTACACCGGGCTAAGCCTCATCAATCCTCCACCCTATACACCCCTTCACCACTTTTCACGGAGATCTTGCCCACATGGCGAGGGTCCTAGCCACTTTGGCCATCCTTCTCTACCTCACTCCACTGCTGAGCGTATCACACGAATGAAGGAGGCCATTCACGATCTAAAGTCCTCTATGACTAGTAGCCTGACCACATTCCAGTCTTAGATAGATGGCCTTATGTCTGTTGTCACGACCTTGCATTCGCAGTTCGACGACATCTATCACTGGCACTATACTCAGGGTCACTACCTCGCAGCTGTATCTACTCTCCTCCTTATGCCATCACCATCATAACTATCTACATCTACACATCCTTCCACCTCTATCCCACATGTACCACCTTCACCCCCTCCATCCACTTCACCACCACCATCCACAGATGTTGCGGTCCCACTATCTTCTGACAAACCACCCGCACCCTCATCCACTATATGTACAGTCAACACCTGACGGCGGCACCGCTTGATGAGATGACCCATGCACTCCCCCATATCGCATGGCCCTCTTTTTTACTCATTTTCACATCTAGGGCACACATTACTTTAACTTGGGGGAGATTTGCTTCGATCTCCTTCCCCCCACTATTACTTCCTCACATTTATCACGATTACATCATGATGAGTGTTTATTGTATATACTTTTTCACTCTTTTTCATGCACATTTCACATCGTTTCATTCTTCATTCCTTCCAGTTTTCCCAGTATTTGTCTCTTCTTTTGCTTGTGTGGTCTCACACGTGCTTTGCAGGAAATATGTGCTGATTTGGGACCAAATGGCAAGATCTTAGAACAAAGATGCGAAGGAGCGAAGCCGGGGGGGTCAATTGGTGCAAGTGAGAGAATTTTGTGAAGAACAGAGGTCCACGCGACTGTGCCATTATATCTCACACAGCCGCGTCAAACTGCCCAAGAAGCATCATTTAGGCGCCGCGTCAATTACCACCAAACGAATGCATCAGAAGACGTAAAAAGTGAAGAACAAGATTGAAGAGCAGAGACTTTCACGGTCCGCGTGAACAAAGATGACAAGGCCACGAATTTACAGTGACAAGAGCAGAATACGCGACCACGGCAAAAGACGACGCGACCGTGTAACCGTTTTCAACGTGGCCGCGTCTCTATTGACGCGACCGCTCGCTGAAGCCCCAATTCCCACTTGCGCAAGGGAACGATGCGACCACATCGTTTCTTGACGTGGTCACGTCAGATCACTTCTCTGCGACTGCTAGGGTAGATCTGGGGGCTATTTTGGTCTTTTGGGCGCACGTATATAAGCGCCCCTTCATCCTCCTGCGAGAGGGATCTCTCTTTTAGATATTTTCAGTTATTTTCTAGGGTTTTGGGCAAGTTTGTAATAATTCTAAACCTTGTTATTTTGTTACTTTCATCGTTCTAATTGCTTATTAGTGTAATAGGTTAGATTTTCTTAATAGAAATTTTCTCCCCTTGTTATTATTGTCTTATTTTTATCATCTATTGCTATTCTAATATGAATCCATGGCTTTAGATGCTTACCCATTACTAGAATCCCCTTCTATTGTAATGGATAGTGAGTAGTTTTCATCTAGGGTAATGGGATGAACCCCATTGGATTGGGGCCATGGGTTGAACTAATTAATTGATTTGATTGCTGGACTAATTGAGATTACATTGGGACGATCATTATCATCGTAAATTCGATTCCCTCCCTTCGGGATGATCGGATTGGCCACCGACCAAAAGTAGGGACCGATCCAGGGATCCGATCCCTACGACGATCCATACTATCGGTATGACTGAACACTAACGGGCACCGATTAAGAGCTCTTCTAATATAGGTCTAATCTCCGAATGCCATTGTGGGCGGGAGGAAGATTGGGGATATTTGTCTAGCGTAATACGTCCAACGTACACCGATGCATCGGAGACCAGTAACATCGGTGTAGGTTGGGTTGGCCTATCATTGCATCATGACAGCGGGGTAGGAAATGACATAAGGGAATAACCTATCATGCATCACGACCGTGGAGGATAGGTGAATGCCCTTAGGTCACATGACATCTCCCGAGTCCCAATGAACCCGACCACCGGTTGATTATTAGTTAAACCTTAACCCTAGTCAAATGGCAGGCATTCCCCACACCCTAGAGCTTTTCTCCCTTAGATTCACACTCTTTCTACCATTCACCAACCAATCATCGTGACTATCGCATATCTTTCATTCAAAGACCCATAAAACCGATACTCATTGACCGCCTCCTCGTGTTCGACCCGTAAGCGACTACACACGACCCGTGCACTGCGGTTTTATTAGCATTGACCTCGTCGGTGCCGATTAGCTTTTTGGCACCATTGCTGTGGAGGCACGAATTGATATTGGTTTTAGTCTTTGTCGAGAGACTACGTATGTTTTTGCCATATATTCACTTCTCCATTTTTCTTATTTTGCAGGTGAATACAGGTTCGTACGACGATGTTGGCCACTACGAGAACCACACTAGCCCTTGCAAATAAGATGGACAGCTTGACACAGCATTTAACCCAACTGAGAATAGGAGCATCTTCCTTCAATCCAACTGTGTCGGTTAGCCATGGTGCAAACCACATGCAAGGACACCTACATGACCATCATCGACTTGCAATCCACCCATACGACCCTTTTCCTCACCTACCCTACCATCATTAGACGGACTACCACATTCCTCCACATCAAGATTTGCAGGTAGACACACCGTATTCTTTCCTGTAACTGTCACCACTTGAAAGGATCATGATGGATAGTCCGGCTACAGAGGCCACCTGCAGCATTGAGTACCAACCACCACCTAGGAGACTCGACCTTGAGCAAGGATCGATTACGCCCCAAGAGGAGGTACTGCAGATCGTTGAAACATGCTACCAGATTAGTACACTAATGCCACCACTGGGGGGAGCCTCCAATTCAGAAGCCGCAAGACACAAATGCCACTATGCTCCTTATCGGGACATTGAACCTTCAAGGTACACGTCACATGCTGAGGTAATGGATGTAGGGGATGACGACTCCCTAGAGGTAGATCTCAAACCTATCCCCCTAATTTAAAGTATGCCTTCTTAGGGGAGAACTCCACGTACCCAGTCATCGTCAACGCCTCATTGTCCAACGTTGAACTTGACGACCTCATATCTATCCTAAAAAATTTAGAAACGTCATAGGATACTCGATCGAAGATATAAAAGGTCTTAGCCCTGGTAGGTGTACTCATAGGATCCTTCTTGAGGATGAGAATGCCACCTCTATAAGAGCCTCAAAGGCGCCTTAACCCCAATATGAAGGAAGTAGTCAAAAAGGTAGTCTTGAAACTACTTGAAGCGGGAATAATCTATCATATCTCTGATAGTAGGTGGGTTAGCCCGGTTCAGGTAGTCCCAAAGAAGGGAGGAATGACGATGGTCAAGAATGACAAGGATGAGCTCATTCCCACTCGGACTGTCACCGGGTGGATGATGTGCATCGACTATAGGAAGCTCAATAAGGCGACCTGAAAAGACCACTACCATCTCCCTTTCATTGATCAAATGCTGGAAGGTCTAGCCAAGTGGTCGATCCGGGACGTACACCCAGAGAACGGTTGTAGTTTTACCGCAAGTGCACGGTGTAGCAGCGAGCGGGTTATCGAACACAGGGAGGACGAATGACCGTGCTTGTTCCAATCAACCTGGCTATTTAGGAAGAGAGAAATTTGCCTTTGGCGATCCTGTCACAATCGTCAGATAAAGTACGGAAATATCAAATCAAATAAAGAACGTCTAGGGAATGGGGAATTCCCGCTACTCACCATATTTCGTAAAAGTGGTTCATCGGCATCAAAATCGCTAGAATAAGATTTTGGATGAACTAGTTGCAACTGAATGTAGAACCAAGCTCACGCTCTCGCGCTGTTGCCGGTCTATAGCTATCCTAGGCTCGGGTCCAATCTCTTGCAAACCCTAGCCTAGGGAAGCTAGCATTAGGATCAACATCATCGTTCAATCGCGCACCGAGCCCAATCTCTTGCAAACTCGGCCCACGACCTAGTTTGGGATAGTTCCTACCCGTCCAATCTCTTGCAAACGGGTATCGGCGCGGAATTGGAACCGGAAACCCTAGTATCGGTCCAATCTCTTGCAAACCGATACTACGGAAATTCGATTCCAACCCAATTCGGATTTCTAGGGTTTCCTATCGAATTGGGATCCAATCTCTTGCAAATCCCAATCGGTATGAATTCCTAGCCATCCGTAGTAAATTGATCCCAATCTAATCCCTAATAGCAATTCTAGCAAAATTCCTACCAATTCATCACAATCATGAAATAGGGCTTGTAGGGTTCATCCCCACGCCCCAAGACGTGGCGACTACTCACAATTCATAGCAAGATCACAAAAATAATCAATGAAATAAGCAATAGAATTCATCACAATATTGAGATATGCAATAAAAATAGAATTTTTAGAGAAGAGAAAACACAAACCAATGGAGTTCTCCAATTAATCCAAAAAAAATCCAATTTTGTCTCCTCTCCAATCACAAGAATAAAACTAAAAAGCTAATCTAAAAGCTGCAAAAAATCTAAGAGAAAGGCTCTCTAAACTAGGGTAAAAACAGGGGTTAAATACCCCCCAAAATCGTCCAAAAACTGTGACCAAAATACCCCTGCGCAGCCTGTTTTCCGCAATTTTCGCTACAGGCAGCGCGTCGCACTCGGCCGAGCGACAAAAGTCGCTCGGCCGAGTGAAAAACCCTGTAATTTTCCAGTAAGTCTTGATCTTCAGGGGTCTTCACTTCGGGGGCTGCTCGGCCGAGTGAGTTGTCGTCACTCGGCCGATGGCTTCTTGGTACTCGGGCGGTCGGGATTATCCACTCGGCCGAGTGGGTCTTCTGAAGCTCAGGCAGCCGAAAAACAGTAACATGGCGATTTTTGAATGGCTTCGTCTGGGCGCCACTCGGGCGGACGGGGTCTTGTCACTCGGCCGATGTGGTCTCCGTCGCTCGGCCGAGTGCACGTATGAATCGTGTCTGATCTGGTCGGCCGAGCGGTGTCTCGCTGGTCGGTCGAGTGACTCCTTCACTCGGCCGAGTGGGACACTAAAAATGCCCAGATTGCTTGTTTTGGCCTCCTCGTCGCTCCTGCGACGTCCGTTCTTCTTCCGCTCCTCTCCAACAGCAAAATACCCCTCGGGGAGGTCGTCGGTGACCCTCTGGAGTAAGCGCGTCTCGAGATCACTCCAAATCGCGCCAAATCACCTGAAATGTGACAAAAACAACAAATCGTGAAAAGCATCGCAATATCGTCGATATATCGTGAAAAACATGATTTGGGCGATCTAAATGGCTTGCAAACATGCGGGAAAAAGGTGTAAAATAAGGAGTGATCAAAATCCCACAAGCTTGCCTCTTACTCGTCCTCGAGGAAGATAAGTAAAAGGCGAACCCGGTGGATTCGGAAAACGAAAATGGCGAAAAATGAAGAATGAAAACGGAGAAGAATGAAAAACGAAATAAAAATAAAGAAGAAAGAAAGAAGCGAAGAGGTAAGCTGCTAGATCATTTTCTCAGGACGTGGGTTCCGCTTACTCGTATAGCATGCACTGAATGAAAAACACATGTCAAAGAGTTTTATTTTGATATCATAGTATAATGGTGCAAATAGAAATAGAAAACCCACGAACAACAATATAATCATGAAAAATGGAATAATCTTATAATTAACATCGTCTGAATCATTTAAAGCGGTATACAAATCACAGATCACACACTTTTCAATTGAATGCTTTCTATGAGGAGTATAAGAGTATCACACAATAGGATAGAGAGAATAGAAAAGTATGGATTTCATGATATGAATGCTAGGCTTAGATTTCTGGATGTCATAAAGCTAAAAATAATCTCACCGAGTATAGAATATTACTTAGCCTAGGTTGTCGTGCAACGTCAAGTAGTCACGCTCTCACACATCAATAGATCCCCTCCCCCAAGCTTATCTATAAGCGTGGTGGCATAAAAAAATATTTACATCCCATTTTTAGAAAGCTCCAAAAGCAATGAAAAGAGAAGAGAAAGAAAGAAAGTGAGATGGGATCTTTTATTGAGGATTTTTCCTCTTTTCTTTTCCATTTTTTTTCTTCTTTTTTTTATGCAATAAAAATATATACACAACGATCCCAACTCAAAGAGAGATAATGATATACAAGAATATTTTCTCTTTTCTCTCTTTTTTTGAATAAGAAATTTGGAGCTAGGAATTAATAGCGGGGGAAATGCCATATAATAGGATCGCTAAGGGGAGATTCACCAATGATTTTAAAAGTAGAGAAATGATGTTCAAGATTTGTGGAGAAAGAAATGAATATATCTCTCGGTTCACTCTATAAGACATGCACGACAACTTCAGCAGGGTAATCTAATCTACTCAGTTTCGATCACAAAAAAGCTAACTAATCCAGATTTATCATAGCTAACATCATTCAATCATCCTGAAGTGAAATGTACAGTTCATGCATATAGAAGTGATATAGGAAAAGAAATCAGTACTCCAGATATAGGCATTCAATGCGTGAATCTTGGTGTGTTTTCTGTGATAGCATACATATGAATATTCAGACTCAGCTAATAATAAAATTTCATCCATTTTCATGTGGAAAAAGTGTGGGTGGCTATCTCTAGATGCAAGGCAAGTCATAGCATATGATATCAGAAATAAAATCTAAGACATGACAAATAAAGCATGCATATAGAATAAGCTAACTCCCCGTCATCATCATCACAGAAAAGTCATCTCTAGCATGAGATGAAAAAGAAAGAAATAAAGATAAAGGAAAAATAGAACTATTTACAATGCGGCACACAGAAAAATAAGAAAAACGTGATGCATGAGAAAAAATGATGAAAATAAGTGCAAAAGCGGAAAATGGCGTGAAAAACTAAAAATAAAGGTGGCAAATCGAAAACGATCGTGAGAACTCACTCCCCCAAGCTAAATGGCACAGTGTCCTCAATGTGCAAAGTGTGGCACACCGAGAGACAAGTAAAGGGAGGGGAAAGTGAGGGGGCATGCATGATGAAAAAAATGAAAATAAAAAGAAAAATAAAGAAATGAAAATATGATGCGGACATGATGCATGCAGGAATGGAGTGATACAGATATAAAGGTGGGGCACCAAAACTCTCCCTCTCTCCCAAAAAATATATATAAGGATACGATCTGAATGAGAAACCCAAAATAAGTGAGGGGAGGGGGGTGGACAAAAATGCAACAGGACCCAGCAGAAACGGACAGCACAACGGCAGGAATAATCGATGGCATCAAGGGTGCCTAAGAAGGTGGTGCTGCGCCGTCTCCGTCCTGAGGCGGAGGAGGAGGAGGAGGTGGTGGTGCAGGCCGCTGAGCGGGTGTGGGTGTGAAAGTGGAAGCAGGCCGAGTGTGGGTGGAAGTGTGGGTGGGAACCTGTTGGGTGGGTGGGGGTACGCTTGGGAGACGCTCCAGGACCTGGGTAAGACAGTAGTGAATCTGCGGGATCAGGTCAAAGCGGCCAGCCATCGCAGAGACGGTGGAGGACAGGGTCCTAAGGTCGCCTCTGAGGCCACTCACCGCCCCCTCTAGAGCACGAATGCTCTGAAGTACAGTGTCGGGGGGAGGTGGTGCAGAGGGACGCACCGGTCGGGGCTGTGCAGGGCAGGGCTGGCGTACTCGGGTCGTGTATGTGACGGGCTCAGCGGGGAAGGGAACGAAAGGCGCTGCGCTCGCAAATGTGGGCCTGGCCTCAGTGTGAGGTCGGGGCACCGGCTGGTGAGAAGTGGAGGCAGCAGCAGCAAAAGAAAAGTGCAAAAGTGGCAGCGAGGCGGCCAGAGAGGTCAGTGGCACAGAAGTGTGGACAGACGCCACGACACTCTCGGAAAATACAGCAGCAGTGGAGACAGAGGGCTCTCCGCACTCAACTACGGTCGAACGGGCGCTCGGGTGGGGCAAAAGAAACAGGCTCAGCAGACAGAGGGCCAGTGGTGGTGGTGACAGCCTTGGAAGCAGTGGAGGTGGGCTCAGCTAAGGTACTCCCGACACCGACAAAGGTGGGGATAGAGGTTTCAGGAGCAGCGGAAACATCAGGTATAGGCTGAGGGGCCACAGGGTCAACAGGGGCAGCAGGCTCGGCAGGGGCGACAGGGTCTGCGGGGGCAGCGTGGGCAGCGTGGGCAGCGTGGGCCTGCTCGGCCTCCTCGGCCTCGAGCACGTAAGCAGCGGGGATGAGAACATCCATCGCAGGGAGCCAGTCCACATGGGCTGGTGCAATCTGAGTCCGAGCTGGGCTCGGAAGAATCATGTAATCGGCACCGTAAGGGCCGTGCAACCAGACCCAGTGACGCTCACCGTGCGGACGAAGCATCTTCATCCGGGCCATAACATCAATCGACAAAGAAGTGGGGCCCGGTACTCGTCGCAGGTCGTCAGGGAAGTCCTCGCCGGTCATAAGGGCAAGCAAGGTGATCAGGCCGCCGCAGCATATCGGTGAGCGAGCGCCCACCGATACAATGATGCAGTCCAAAAACCAAGCCGCGACATCAATCACGACGGCGGGGACAAGCTCATCGCCATCCCTAGATAGAGCTCTGGGACGTGTCATCCCGTAGAGCATGTAGAGCTCCGGCGTAGACATCGTGCCCGGCTCATATCTGGCCAAAAAGGTCGTCGCCATAAGGCGCTGAGCTATACGGAGGCAGGGATGGACAATGGCCGAGGCCTTGGCCCTACTAGGGTCAAAGGCAGCGTGAAGACCCGTAATCCGGGCCCAGAAGGCACCGGTGTCGAAGGAAGGTGGGGGGATATGGGTGGGGCCGTAACCGCGATCGGCTCCGGGGACATCGGGCCACGAGAAAAATGCTCTCATCATACCGAGAGTGACATGGCACTCCCGGTCCATGAACCGAAACGAGCATCCCTCGTCGGTCCGGGCGATCGAACTAAGTACCTCAAGTGTCGGACGAGTAAACGTGTCCGCCGACACCTAAAAGAAATCTCGCCAGCCCACGTTGTCGTACAACGTGAGCATCCCCTCTAGTACCCCCAGGCGTCCTAGGTCGACAAGGTGTGCAAACCTGGAGGGTACGATCGAGCGCTGGGAGATACGCTCGAAAGCGACGCGGTGTGCGTCGTTCCGGAACGTGATCCCCAGCGGCCCGATCAGTGGAGCCGGAGGTGGTGGCTGTGGAGCGGCAGGGAGCGGCTGTGCGGGGTGTGCGGGCTGTGCGGGCTCTGCAGGCTGTGCGGGGTGTGTGGGGCCTGCAGGCTGTGCTGGGTGGACGGTGTGTGTGGGAGAAGGCGGAGGAGAGTCCTCCAACTCGTGGGAGGGGCCGACGTCATCCGACCGCTTCCGCTTGGCGGAAGCTCTCTTCGACCGCGGCCGTGTCCGGGGCGGCATATCGGCCCCGAGCGCGCGTCGAAAAGTGTAAAAAGTGCGGCGTGTGCAAAATAAAGGAAAGAGTATACCCCGACATGCCGCGAGTGCTAAGCAATGGAAGCGTGCGAAGACAGCGCCTCCGCGAAGCCCAAATCAGTCCGTAGAAGCTCCCCTGGGCTCCCCTAAGCTCCCAGAAACAACCTGCACATGAAATGGAGATATCAGCGAGTAATATTCAAAACGTATGGGGCATTGGGGGTATAATAGATAGATATAGAAATCAATTTGGGTTTGGGGTTCGTTTAACGCGTGGATCCTCGAAAAATACACAAAAAGAGGAGAAAAAGGCGAAATAGGCGATACCGGAGGTGGCCGGTGTGGTGGCCGCCGGCGGCGACTCGGGCGAGGCGCGTCGGTGCTCGGCCGACGGTGGTTGGCCGAGCGGCGGCGCGGCGACCGGTGGTCGGGCGAGTGAGGGCGCGAGCGAGGCGAGCGGGCGAGGGGAGCTGAAGGGTCGGGCGAATTGGGTTTTTTGCGTTTCGAAAAACGTGCCCCCCCTCAGCCACTTATATAGTAAAAGTTACGACTCGGCCGAGTGACTAGGTCACTCGGCCGAGTGGGATCAATGGAAACTCCTCCCCGCTTACGCTTCGGCCGAGTGGCTTTGCCAGCCTCGGCCGAGTGGAGTAAGTCCATTCGGCCGAGTGGCTCAAGCTACTCGGCAAGACTCGCCCTAGGAGCGTATCCGTTTTACTCGGCCGAGTGAAAATATATACTCGGCCGAGTAGCAGTTATACTGAAATCAAGAAAATAAACAGAGAGTTGGGTACAGCAGACTTCCCTCGTTCGTGAGCGGCTCGGCCGGACGAACTTGTGTACTCGGCCGAGTGACTAGTATACTCGGCCGAGTGGGCCTTGTTTTCTGCTGTTTGTCTTCGTTTGGGCTCTAAACTCCGTCTTTCTTCCTCCAGTCGATTTCATCTTACTCCTAAGCATCGAGCGTCTTCCTGGGGCGCTCCTCGTCGTCTCGTTCATCCTCCTCATGATGGATTTACCTATCTCCTCTCCTGTCAAGAAAAATAGGACCAGTTATCACAAAATTTTTTGGGCGAACGACTCAAAACACTAAAGATTTCTAAAACAAAAATAAAGAAAAAGTAAAAATAAAGCAATAACCGTCGGGTTGCCTCCCGACAAGCGCTCGTTTAAGGTCGTGAGCTCGACCCCCTTATAATTTTCAATTAATGCGGGATGTTTGGTGCATATGAGATGCACCCATCAAACTTTCCGGGGAGAACGCTTGGATTCGGAAGTTGCGGCGGCGTGTTCTCCCGCGGTGGTCTCTCGTCTCGAATTGTGTTGGGGGGAGGCTCCCCCAAGCTAGCGTTTGCCTCGGTCAACGGCTTCACCGGTGACGCCGATTTCCGTATCGGCGGAGCTTTCTTTGGAGACTTTAATTTCGAGAGCTTGCAGAGCTCTCGAATCCTTGCGACATCAGTGTCGCCTTCATCATTTTCAGCGGAGAGGTCGGGGGAATCATCTATCTTCTCATCTCGGCCTAAATCCGGGCCTTCCTTGAAATCCTCATCGAAAAGAGCGCCCATCGAGTGGGGGATCGCCTCCTCAATTACCTCATCAAGGAGGTATGAAAGATCATCTGGCCGTCCCTTAAGTAGATATATTCTATTGGTTTCTCCCGTTGGGACTCCCTCGGAATAGTGTTTGAGCCTCTGACCATTTACTTTGAATGTGGAACCGGCCTTGCTTTCCAACTCGAAAGCTCCTCCCGGTTGTATGTGCTTGATGGTGAAAGGTCCGGACCAACGTGACCTCAACTTACCGGGAAATAGTCAGAGCCGGGAATTATAGAGCAAGACCTTGTCTCCTACTTTGAAGTCCGTGACGGTTATGCGGGCATCGTGGAGAATCTTGGTCCTTTCTTTGTAAATTCTTGAGCTTTCGTAGGCGTCCCTTCTTATCTCATCAAGCTCGTTGATGTCCAAGAGTCACCTCACCGCCGCACTCTTGTAATCGTAATTAAAGGTTTTGATGGCCCAATATGCGCGGTGCTCCAACTCTACCGGTAAGTGGCAAGCTTTCCCATAAACGAGTCGGAACGGTGTGGTGCCTATAGGCGTGCGAAAGGCCGTGCGATATGCCCATAGAGCATCGTTTAGCTTCATTGACCAATCCTTTCTAGACCGATCCACGGTCTTCTCAAGAATTTGCTTGATCTCTCTATTTGAGACTTCCACTTGGCCGCTTGTCTGGGGGTGATATGCCATGCCAACTCTATGGTTTACTCCGTACTTCTTTAGCATGGCTTCAAACTTGTTCTCTATGAAGTGGCTCCCCCCGTCGCTTATCAAGGTACGAGGCACTCCGAAGCACGGGAAGATATTTTGCTTGAAGAACTTGGAGACGACCCTTGCATCATTAGTAGGTGTGGCGATTGCTTCCACCCATTTGGAGACATAGTCGACGGCCAATAGGATGTATTTGTTGCCATTGCTCGACGAAAATGGTCCCATGAAGTCTACTCCCCAACAATCAAAAAGCTCAATTTCTTGGATGGGCCTCATTGGCATCTCATTGCTCTTGGAGATATTCCCGGTCCGTTGGCATCTATCGCACCCCTTTACAAAGTCGTGGGTGTCTTTAAACATTGTCGGCCAGAAGAACCCGCTCTGCAAAATCTTAGCGGTAGTTTTAGAGGCGGCATGATGTCCTCCGCATGGTAGACCGTGGCAATGCAAAATGATGGATGTCGCCTCCTCTTTAGAAACACACCTCCGAATGACGCCATCCTTGCATATCTTGAAGAGGTATGGATCTTCCCAGAAATAGCTACAGACTTCATGAAGAAATCTCCTCTTTTGATGCGTGGGCATCCCATGCGGTTTAATTCCACAAGCCAAGTAGTTGACGAAGTCCGCGTACCAAGGGACCTCTCCGGTCCTTATGGCATATAGCCTCTCATCCACGAAAGTGTCGTCGATAGGCAAACTCACATCCTCCTTGTCACGAATGAGCCTAGATAAATGATCCGCCACGACGTTGTCCGTACCCTTCTTGTCTCTGATCTCTAAGTCGAATTCTTGCAACAAGAGTATCCACCTAATCAACCGAGGTTTGGCCTCCTTCTTGTTTAAAAGATACTTCAATGCCGCATGGTCGGTGTGGACAATCACCTTGGAACCGAGGAGGTAGGAGCGAAACTTCTCTATGGAATAGACGACCGCTAGAAGCTCTTTCTCGGTAGTCGTGTAGTTTTTCTGCACGTCATCCAATGTCTTGCTCGCATAGTATATCACATGAAGCTTCTTATCTTTTCTTTGTCCCAACACCGCTCCAATGGCTTGGTCGCTAGCATCACACATTAGCTCAAAAGGAAGGCTCCAATCCGGTGGTTGTATGATGGGCGCGGAGACTAGTGCTTCCTTCAAGGTGTTGAAGGCTTGCAAGCATTCTCCTGAAAAAATAAAAGGGATATCTTTAGCGAGCAAGGAAGTAAGTGGTCGGGCAATTGAGGCAAAATCCTTGATGAAGCGACGGTAAAACCCCACATGACCAAGGAAGCCTCTAATGCCCTTGACATTAATAGGAGGAGGGAGTTTCTCGATTACCTCAATCTTTGCTTTATCTACCTCAATTCCTCTCGAAGAGACAAGATGTCCGAGAACTATACCTTCCGTGACCATGAAGTGACACTTCTCCCAATTGAGAGTGAGATTGTTTTGTTGGCACCTTTTTAGGACTTTAGTAAGATTTTCCAAGCAAGAGTCAAACTCACTCCCATAAATAGAGAAATCATCCATAAAAACTTCCATAATATTTTCAATGTAATCGGAAAATATGGATGTCATACACCTCTGAAAGGTGGCGGGAGCATTACAAAGGCCAAACGGCATCCTACGGTAGGCATAGGTGCCATAGGGACAAGTGAAAGTTGTCTTCTCTTGGTCATCTTCGTGCAAAGGGGTTTGGAAGAATCCCGAATACCCATCTAGATAGCAAAAGTATTTATGTTTTGCAAGGCGTTCAAGCATTTGATCAATGAAGGGCAATGGGTAATGGTCCTTTCGGGTTGCTTTATTGAGTTTCCTATAGTCAATGCACATTCGCCATCCCGTGACGGTGCGCGTAGATATGGGCTCACCTTTTTCATTTTTTATGACAGTCATCCCCCCTTTCTTGGGGACGACGTGAACGGGGCTAACCCATCTACGGTCAGAGATAGGATAAATAATACCGGCGTCGAGCAATTTTAGGATTTTCTTTTTAACCACCTCCTTCATATTAGGGTTTAACCGCCTTTGAGGCTCTATGGAGGTGGCGTCTGTATCCTCCAAATGGATCCTATGCGTGCAAAGCCTAGGGCTTATCCCTTTTAGATCGGAGATAGTGTAGCCAAGGACATCTTTGTGGCTCCTAAGAACGTCTAGGAGTTTTTCAAGTTGGTCCGGCATGAGGTGGGAGTTTACTATCACCGGGAAAGTTAATTTGTTACCCAAAAAGGCGTACCTTAGATTCGGAGGTAATTGTTTAAGTTCTACCTGAAGAGGCGCCGCTCCTTCTACTTCATCAGCTCGCATGAGTTTGGCTTCTTCCTTGTCAGCCGGGTCTAGCTCGTGCTCAGGTGGCGCGCTCTCTTGTGAAGAGTCAGACTCACTACTTAGTGAGGACAATGCATCGAAATAGGCGCGCTCCGATTCTGTGCTAGTGTCATCAGAGCTTTCACTCGGCTCCGGTTCGTTCCTGGAATCAAGAAACACATCAGACGACTCGTAGAAGCAAGGGTAAGGGTCATGGGGTGTAACTCCCTGAACGATGGCTTGCTCTGAAGATCCTCCCGGAGTATAGTGATCCTCGATACTTGTTCTACCGTCTTCGAAATATAGCTTGTCGTCCATCACATCAACTCTGACGTTGCCCTCCGATAGTCCCCTCCGGGAGACTTGGTCCATCACAAAACTAGCAAACAGTTGCTCGTCAGGGTCCTTGACGTCGATAGCAAAAGCTCCGGTAGCGTGGACCTCATCGACAAGCTCCTTAAGGAGGTCTGTGAAGGAGTCATAGTCTTCCTGACTGAGTTCTATTGTTGACATTGCATCCTCCATTCTTCCTGTAAAGAACTTATGCAAAAAACAGGGAGAATATGCAAATAGAAGAAAGTAAAGAAAGAGAGAAAGAAGAAGTAACCGGGTGGTCGATGACGAACACCGTCAAAATGCCCTCCCAGGCAACGGCGCCAAAAACTTGGTCGATCCGGGACGTACACCCAGAGAACGGTTGTAGTTTTACCGCAAGTGCACGGTGTAGCAGCGAGCGGGTTATCGAACACAGGGAGGACGAATGACCGTGCTTGTTCCAATCAACCTGGCTATTTAGGAAGAGAGAAATTTGCCTTTGACGATCCTGTCACAATCGTTAGACAAAGTACGGAAATATCAAATCAAATAAAGAACGTCTAGGGAATGGGGAATTCCCGCTACTCACCATATTTCGTAAAAGTGGTTCATCGGCATCAAAATCGCTAGAATAAGATTTTGGATGAACTAGTTGCAACTGAATGTAGAACCAAGCTCACGCTCTCGCATTGTTGCCGGTCTATAGCTATCCTAGGCTCGGGTCCAATCTCTTGCAAACCCTAGCCTAGGGAAGCTAGCATTAGGATCAACATCATCGTTCAATCGCGCACCGAGCCCAATCTCTTGCAAACTCGGCCCACGACCTAGTTTGGGATAGTTCCTACCCGTCCAATCTCTTGCAAACAGGTATCGGCGCGGAATTGGAACAGGAAACCCTAGTATCGGTCCAATCTCTTGCAAACCGATACTACGGAAATTCGATTCCAACCCAATTCGGATTTCTAGGGTTTCCTATCGAATTGGGATCCAATCTCTTGCAAATCCCAATCGGTATGAATTCCTAGCCATCCGTAGTAAATTGATCCCAATCTAATCCCTAATAGCAATTCTAGCAAAATTCCTACCAATTCATCACAATCATGAAATATGGCTTGTAGGGTTCATCCCCACGCCCCAAGACGTGGCGACTACTCACAATTCATAACAAGATCACAAAAATAATCAATGAAATAAGCAATAGAATTCATCACAATATTGAGATATGCAATAAAAATAGAATTTTTAGAGAAGAGAAAACACAAACCAATGGAGTTCTCCAATTAATCCAAAAAAAATCCAATTTTGTCTCCTCTCCAATCACAAGAATAAAACTAAAAAGCTAATCTAAAAGCTGCAAAAAATCTAAGAGAAAGGCTTTCTAAACTAGGGTAAAAACAGGGGTTAAATACCCCCCAAAATCGTCCAAAAACTGTGACCAAAATACCCCTGCGCAGCCTGTTTTCCGCAATTTTCGCTACAGGCAGCGCGTCGCACTCGGCCGAGTGACAAAAGTCGCTCGGCCGAGTGAAAAACCCTGTAATTTTCCAGTAAGTCTTGATCTTCAGGGGTCTTCACTTCGGGGGCTGCTCGGCCGAGTGAGTTTTCGTCACTCGGCCGGTGGCTTCTTGGTACTCGGGCGGTCGGGATTATCCACTCGGCCGAGTGGGTCTTCTGAAGCTCAGGCAGCCGAAAAACAGTAACATGGCGATTTTTGAATGGCTTCGTCTGGGCGCCACTCGGGCGGACAGGGTCTCGTCACTCGGCCAATGTGGTCTCCGTCGCTCGGCCGAGTGCACGTATGAATCGTGTCTGATCTGGTCGGCCGAGCGGTGTCTTGCTGGTCGGCCGAGTGACTTCTTCACTCGGCCGAGTGGGACACTAAAAATGCCCAGATTGCTTGTTTTGGCCTCCTCGTCGCTCCTGCGACGTCCGTTCTTCTTCCGCTCCTCTCCAACAGCAAAATACCCCTCGGGGAGGTCGTCGGTGACCCTCTGGAGTAAGCGCGTCTCGAGATCACTCCAAATCGCGCCAAATCACCTGAAATGCGACAAAAACAACAAATCGTGAAAAGCATCGCAATATCGTCGATATATCGTGAAAAACATGATTTGGGCGATCTAAACGTCTAGCCAAGCACTCACACTTTTGCTTCCTAGATGGGTATTCAGGATTCCTCCAAATACCCATCCATCCCGATGACCAGGAAAAGACTACATTCACTTGTTCTCACGGCACCTTTGCTTACCGAATGATGCGTTTGGACTATGCAATGCACCTACGACATTCCAAAGGTGCATGACTGCCACCTTTTCTGAATTTGTCGAGAATATCATGGAGGTGTTCATGGACGACTTCTCCGTCTATGGCGCAAGCTTTGATGCTTGTCTAAGGAATCTAACTAGAGTGCTCAAGAGGTGTCAGTAAGTTAACCTAGTACTCAACTGTGAAAAATGTCATTTCATGGTCCAGGAGGGGGTAGTTCTAGGACACATCATCTTACCCCGTGGAATAGAGGTTGACAACTCCAAGATTGAAGTTATCGAGTGGGTGCCACCCCCCGTGAATGTGAGAGGGATTAGGAGCTTTCTTGGACACATAGGATTTTATTGCCACTTCATTAAAGACTTTTCCAAGATCGCACAACTCCTAACCGAATTACTAGCTAAACACACCCCTTTTATATTCTCTGACGATTGTCATTTAGCTTTTAACAGGTTAAAGAAGGATCTCACCACTGCGCCAATCATCCAACCCTAGGACTGGAGCTTACCTTTTGAATTAATGTGTGACGCAAGTGATGTCACCGTTAGATCAGTTATGGGGTAGAGAAAGGACAATAAACTCCACACCGTTTACTACACTAGCAAGAACTTGGATGAATTCCAATGGAACTACTACAGAAAAAGAACTTCTCGTCGTCATCTTCGCCATTAAAAAGTTCAGGTCATATATCGTCGAGTCCAAGGTCATTGTCCACACCGATCACGTCGCCCTCAGATATCTGTTAAACAAGAAGGACGCCAAACCCCGGCTAATCAGGTGGATCCTTCTACTTCAGAAATTTGATCTGGAGATCAGAGACAAGAAAGGTGCTGAGAATGTAGTCGTAGACCACCTCTCGTGCCTTACGTTTGATGACCCAAATCCTCCCCTTTCGATAAACGACTCCTTCCCGGATGACCATCTCTTCGCTATCGCCCTTGCAGAAACTCCTTGGTTCGTCGATATCGTCAATTACCTTGCTTGCGGGATCATGCCATATGACATAACATCGCAACAGTGCAAAATTTTCCTGCACGACATATGGAGCTATTTTTGGGACGATCCACTCATCTACCGGACTTGCAACGATGGAATCATCAGGAGATGTGTCCTAGAGAGTGAGATGACATCCGTAATTTCACACTGTCATAGCTTGCAATGCGGAGGGCACGCTATCACGTGAAGACATCGACGAAAATCCTCCAATGCGGCTTCTACTGGCATACTCTATTCAAGAATGTGAACAGCTTTATCAAGGAGTGAGATAGATGCCAAAGAGTGGGGAACATCTCCAGAAGGAATGAGATGCCGCATAATAGTATCCTGGAGATTGAGATATTTGACGTTTGGGGGATAGACTTCATAGGGCCCTTCCCATCCAGCCTTGGTAACCAATATATATTGGTCGCGGTAGACTACGTCTCTAAGTGGGTTGAAGCCATAGCCTAACTGACTAATGACGCCCGTGTTGTCTCCAAGTTCTTCAAGAAGAATAGTTTCCCAAGATTCAAAGTTCCAAGATTTGTGATCAGCAAATGAGGAAAACATTTTATCGAGAACAAATTCGAAGCCGTATTGAGAAAATATCGGATACGCCATCGTGTCGGACTCGCCTACCATCCATAAACAAGCGGCCAAGTGGAGGTCTCCAAACGGGAGATAGAAAACATCCTGGAAAACACTGTTGCAAGTTCGAGAAAGGATTGGGTGATGAAATTAGATGACGCCCTTTGGGCTTATCGGACAGCCTACAAAACCCCTATCGAAACGTCCCCATATCGCCTGATATATGGAAAGGCATGTCATCTCCCGGTGGAACTAGAGCATAAGGCTTATTGGACGATCAAGCATTTGAATTTCGATAGCAAAAATGTGCAGGAGCGATGCCTTATACAGCTGAATGAATTGGATGAATTTAGGCTCGACGCTTACGAGAATTCCCGAATCTACAAGGAAATGGCGAAGAAGTGACACGATAAGCGCATCATGAGAAGGAAATTCAAGGAAGGCGATATGGTCCTCCTCTTCAATTCAAGGCTGAATCTATTCCCGGGAAAGCTACGATCGAGATGGTCTGGACTGTTCAAGGTCGTTTGAGCCTTTCCCTAAGGCTCCGTCAAAATCATCAGTAAGGGGGATTCATTTAAAGTAAATAGGCACAGACTGAAGCATTACCTCACGGGAGACCCCGTCAAAGAAAAGGAGAACACGATGCTGTAGCCCCAGGAAGAACCTGCGAATGACCACATCCGGGACCTCTCCACCCTAAAACCCCCATGAAGACATCAAGATCGGGAGTCGAGTTCACGACTTAAAATGAGCGCTTCTTGGGAGGCAACCCAAGAGTTTTTTATTTAGATTTTTCACTTTAAATTTTCATCTTCATTTTAGATTAGGTTAGTTTAGATTTCTCTCCTTGAATAAATCCCCAAACCCAAGAATTTAACCAAGTGTTCAAATTGCAGGATGAAGAAGAAGAAGCAAGAAAGAGGAGAACTCACACGGCCGCGTCATCTAGACTCATACAGTCGCGTGATTAGGGTTCAATATTGCATATTTTACCCCTCATTAGATGGCATTTTGTGCATAATTTGTGTTCATTTTGGCTCCGATACACGCATTTTGATGATATCACTTAATTTTGTAGCTTATCGTTTTTATATGAATAAAACATAATTTTTACAGCTTATTAGCATCTTCATCTTAGTCTCCTATTATTTTTTAGTTGAAGCTTGTGAAGTCTCAATTCCAACGCATATTTTTCAGAATTTTTGGAGGTCGGAGCAATTTACGGCATTTTTTGGAAGACAGCATGACGGTGCTGAAAATTTCTGGTCTGGAAATTCTGCTTTTCCCCTCTTGTGCAGAATTTTGTTATCATTACAATGTATATTCCGGCCTAGTGATATTTTTTAGTCGTAGTACACTTTGTTACGGTTTCATCTCCGTCTGGAACATGTCATTCTGAAGTCGGATGAGTTTTCTAGAATTTTTGCAAGACAGGGTGACAGTGCTGGAAATTTCTGCTGATTTGTGCTTTAGTTGCAGGTTTTGGGCACGGATCCGACCCGTTAGTGCTGTTTCCAGACCCGAACTGCTGAGTTTATTTCTTGGGCTTTCCTCCCCTCTATTCCCCTAATTTCACTCTCCTTCTTCTTCATTCTTAGGGTTAGAGGCCATTGGAGAGGAGCAAGAAAGCTTGGAGGAGCATAATCATTAGAGGGAAAGTTGTACTTTCTTAAGAGAAATCTTTGGTGATTTCTTCCCTTTATTTTGTGTATTTGATTTTGGTTATTGTAGTAATATTGGATGATGGTTTTTAGAGATGAAAATGTCTCTTTTATTGCTATGAGTAACTAGATCTCATTGTGTGTGGTTGTGTGATGATGTTGCTTGCTTGGGCTATGGAATTTCAATTCTAGCATGTTCTAAAGTTTATGTGGTAGGATTTTTTGGGATATACTTTGAATTAGGAACCCTAGTGGGTTTTCCTAGAGTGGAGTTTGCCTAGTAGTACCACTCATGCATGCTTGGATGTTTATTCTCTCGAATTTGCATACACTACTTTCATTGCACACCGAATGTTTGATAAAATGCCACATCCACCGATTGCGCTTTCCTTAGCGGGAAAGACAATTGAGTTATCCTTGGATTGAACCCATATGCTTAACAACTTCATCCCCACATACCACACAAGCTTCCTCTCTTATTTTCCTCCCCGATACTTCCACCCTAGGTTGTTAATTTGGTAGATGGTTTCACACACATTTTCACACACATTTCCACCATTAGCTTAGTTGGTTGTAGCTTCGCCTTTTATCTCTTCTTTATTAATTGAATTCGTGATTGCAAAACGACTTGTCCCAGTGATCCGACCCGGTCTCATCGGATATAAATTTATTACTTGATGTCCTCCTACACTTGGGAGTAGCGCTCAAGCATCACATACTTGAGACGCGTTCAAGCAATTGGCACTGTTGCCGGGACAACGGTTTTTGCATTTACATTTTCGATTGATTTTGAAATTTTGGCGAGATACTTTTCACTATTAGTGTGAGTCTTTTCGATTCTTTATTTTTCATTTGAGATTTCTTTATTTTTCACCTTTTGAGTTTTTTATTGATTGTTTTTATTTCTTTTAAAAAAACATGGCAAGTACTTCAAACTCTCTTGAGTTTGACATGCGGGTGACCAAATCCCTATTGAGATTCCTTGGTAAGGATGAGGAGAGCCCTTACCTTTATATTAAGAAGTTCGAGAGTGCTTGCAAGCTTCATTTTGATGGGAACACGTGTGCAGAAATTTTTTATCTTAAATTCTTTCCCTGTTCTTTGGATGGTAGTGCCTTAAAATGGTTTAAAGTTTATCTCCCACATCTTATTCCATCTTGGCATGTACTAAAGCATAAATTTTGTACGAAGTTTTTTCCATCTTACGGGACCATAGTATGTTGAAGAAGAATGGTGAACTTTGATCAGCGCATCGGTGAGACATTTTTTCAGGGTTGGACGTGATTTTCAGAGTTAGTGTACGGTTGCCCAGATCATGGATTTGACATGATGCGTCTTCTTGGATTCTTCATGGAAGGATTGCTTCAGGAGACACATGGTTTTGTGGATATGTTGACAACGACCACTTTTTAGACATGGATGAGAATGCGGCTTGTCATTATTTGGAGTCCTATAAGGAGGAATATCACACATTAGTTGTGACTCCAAATGAGCCAAGCCGTGAAGTTTTGGTCCACCAAGCCCCGGATGAAGAAGTTTTTGTGGATCTCACACCACTGGTAGTTGAAGAATTGGGTGCCCCATGCCAAGTAGCAGTTGAGAAACCAAGTATTGGCATGGAGGAGTTGGTTGAGCTGGTGGAGGAAATTATCATGCTGGCACCTACTATTTCTGCTGGACCGTGTCAAGTAGTCATTGAGGAATTGGTCGTTGACATGGTGGAAATAGAGGAGTCGAGCGCACACACAGTGGGGAGCGAAGTGGATGAGGAGGATTGTTCTTGTGTTGATGAGCCCGAAGAGGAGGCAAGCGAGGTTGAGTTTATACCACATGCTATCATGGATCCCGAGCTTCCCTCTCCTTCATTAGTTTCTATGAAGATATCACTTCCTCCCCCGATTGATATTGAATGTCGCGGGGACGAGCTGCAAACCACATCATATTTAACCATCCAGGGAGTTTTCTCACACATTCATCATACTTTTCATTCCATATTTTATATTGATGACTATGTGTGGATGTCGTTTCTTGGAAATGTGTCCCCATCTCTCTCTTACATAACCCGTCTCATTCCTTATATAGGTACACACTTTGAGGAGATGCTTGGGGTTGTGTATGTGGCCACCATTGCCACGGTCAGACGAGGAGCATTGGCGGAGGAGCAAAAGGAGCTGAAAGAGCAGCTACCTCCATCGTTGTACATCCGAGATCCACCTTTTGACCGCGGTGATTTCTATCCAGTAGTGTAGACAAATAAAATAAATGTTTTATTTTATTGCTTTCGTATGATTTTCTTTTCTTTTCTAGGATCTTTTGCCAAGATCTAATACTCTTCCCACATTGAGGACAATGTGTATTTTAAGTTGGGGGGAGAGTGTTAGAATCTTTATAAATGCTAGGATTTTTGCTTAGAATTTTTTTGACATCCATTTTGCTATCACCCAATATCATGCATATATATCATTTACCCTCCTTGCTCACTTGCTAGCTTTATGCTTAATCCCTTACATGTTTCATATTCATGCATACATTTGGATTCAAACTTTATTTTCAAACTCCTAAATTGTGATTGGCATGCATTTTATTGCGTTTTCTTCATGGGATCAATTTTAATATGCCATTTATGATGTGAGTGCATAACTCCATGAATTTTGTCTTCAAAATGGGTTAAATTAGTTTTGAACAAGCTTTGTGATGCATGAGTATGGATTAAGCCAATTGAGTAAAGTAGTTTTCAATTCGATGGGTTTTGATTATGTGCCTAGTGTAGTTGGTTGGTGTGTTGAAAAAAAAAGAAAGAAAGCAAAAAGAAAGCAAAAGCAAAAGAAAAAAGACAGTAAGAAAAAGAATAAGTGCATCGTTCTTCTAGTTTTGTCGAGTAGCCGGGTCCTCGTGCCTCAAGAAGCATTGGGAATTCGCGTCGAAAGATAGGTTTTAGGGGAGTGCACGAGAAAAGAATAAGTGAATCTTAGGTGATTCGGGTTATTAGATCCACGGGGTCTTTTTTGGCCCAAAGCTCTGAAATCGTCTGATTTGGGAGTCATTGACCGAAAACTCATTACATGGGTCATCTTAAGTTTCATACAAATAAAAAGAAGAATAAATTCACATATCCAACATCCATAAATTAGGAAAGTGTTGTTTTGGCAAAACCCTGAGATTTGTGAAACTATGATATAACGTTGTGTTTTAATCCTAATTCGTGCAAAACATTTCTTATTCTTCTTTATTTGAACCAAATTGAAGCGTTGTTCATGGGTTTGTTCTCATTCATGGATTGGTATATTGAATTTGAGATTTTGTTGAAAGCTTTATTTTCGTCATGAATAATTTTGAGTTTGATATGTGCTTTTATTGAGAATCCGAATTTATCGCTTGTTTTTGCTAGGGACTAGCAAAAAGCTAGTTGGGGGGTGTGATTAGGGTTCAATATTGCATATTTTACCCCTCATTAGATGGCATTTTGTGCATAATTTGTGTTCATTTTGGCTCCGATACACGCATTTTGATGATATCACTTAATTTTGGAGCTTATCGTTTTTATATGCATAAAACATAATTTTTACAGCTTATTAGCATCTTCATCTTAGTCTCCTATTATTTTTTTAGTTGAATTTCGTGAAGTCCTGATTCCAACGCATATTTTTCCAGAATTTTTGGAGGTCGGAGCAATTTACTACATTTTTTGGAGGATATGGTGACGGTGCTGAAAATTTCAGGTCTGGAAATTCTACTTTTCCCCTCTTGTGCAGAATTCTGCTATCATGCCAATGTATATTCCGGCCTAGTGATATTTTTTAGTCATAGTACACTTTGTTATAGTTCCATCGCCGTCTGGAACGCGTCATTCTGAGGTCGGATGATTTTTCTAGAATTTTTGCAAAACAGGGTGACGGTGCTGGATATTTCTGCTGATTTGTGCTTTAGTTGTGGGTTTTGGGCACGGATCCGACCCGTTAGTGCTGTTTCCAGACCCGAACTGCTAGGTTTATTTCTTGGGCTTTCCTCCCCTCTATTTCCCTAATTACACTCTCCTCATTCTTCATCCTAGAGCTAGGGTTTTGGAGTTCACTGGAGCTTGGAGGAGCGCAAGGAGGAGCCGAATGTGCCGCCTCGGGAGTGACACATCGGGTGACTTCGTTCTTTCTCTCTTGTGTCTTAGATTTAGGGTTATTGTATGTAATTGGATGATGTTAGATATGAATGATTTCATTTACATGATTTCTTCTTAATTTATGGTGTTTGTGTGTTTGATTCGATGCTTGGGTGTGTTTTAATTCTCATTTCGTGCTTGGGCTTTCATCTTTTGTGATTGGGCTGTGAGTTCATGTGGATGATTCGAACCCACACATAGGTCGTCATTCGTTGGTAGGCTAACAAGCCATCCATAGTGAGCAAGTAGCTTAGTCGCATACTGATAATGGATGTCGGTCTCCTAGGCTTGCGTTGAAGCTGAATGTAAAACCTCGTAGGCTCGGGCCCACTCTCGCTTCTCGAGTCCACGCTCCAGATTTCATCTGACCGAGTAGCTTTTATCCATTCCATGCTCGGGCGAAATGGCGTGCTATATTCTTCTATCAGACTTGTTGGAGCTAACACTGCAACTAATGCGTCTAGAGGGGAATTAATATGCGCTGTCGAGAGGATTCGTGTTTATTGAAAGCATAAAATTTCTACACTACTGGATTGATATCACCTATAGCAAAAGGCGGAAGACACGTGTATCCACGTAATGGTGGATGATACGTCCCTGGAAATAATCCAATATCCTCTTGTGCCTTGATAGCTATCTCCGTGGTGTCCTCTCTCAGCTGCTCAGGTAAATCTGGATTATAGGTGTGGACCTCTTCGATAGGCTCGTCAAACTGTGACACGTCCAAGCATACCTCCGGTCCATAATCGTATGTGTGCTGCAAGAGGTACGACGTGTCAAAAATATCTGAATCAAAATAAATATCAAATGGAATACATGATTCAGAAATAGAATGGGTAAAAATATCTCCCTGAGTGGGAGCAGTAAGCTCTGTGGGATAGTCCTCGACGTCAGTGGAAGGATGAGGTGGCTGCGGGAGCTCTAATGGAGGAGAATAGTGCTCGGGATCCTCATGAATGGCTGTGTCCTCGTCCCGATGCACGACCTCCTCGGTGATAAGCTCTGGCTCTCTGTGTAAGGACTCCTCAAAAGCATGCTCTGGCTCCGTATGTGAGGCATCCTCGGCAATATGCTCTGGCTCGATAGTGTGCTCCTTTGCCTTCTCATCAACTATCAATGTAGGCTCTCTCTGGGATGGTGATGCTGGCTGCTCAGGTGTGTCACCTTGCAATTGTTCCTGCAGCTGAAACACGGTTCATAACAAAATCTGCAAATCGTAGCTCAAATGCATCACCTGCTGTAATGCTCTCTGAACCGGTGAACCTCACTGACTCCAAGAGACCCTCCAATAATATCTGAAATCCATCCTCCTCTGGCTGCGCTTGTGGCTCAATTTTTGCTTCCTCCACTGTACCTTCGTCCATCCACTCTTCATATGCAACAGCTGTATTGTAGGATGTTGGATCGACGGCGGCACATTCTGGCTCTAGTAATATGATTGGAGATGCTTCTTGCCCATAAGATGAATGAACAAAACTGATATCTTTGGGAATTATCGCAACCTTAAACATGAGCGCATTCATTTCAAGTTGCCTCTTCACCCGTTCCAATAGAAGGTTACTCTTTTCAAGCCCGGCTTGCATTTCAACCTGGTGTGCATGCATCTCATCAAAAAAGATCCTTTGTCTCTCATCAAGCTCGGGTCAGTGCATCTCCTCAAAAAAGTATTCTCCCATCTGAGCACTCTGATCAAAATAGTATTCTCCTGTCTGAGCACTCTGATCATAATAGTATTCTCCCATCTGAGCACTCTGATCAAAATAGTAATCTCCCATCTGAACACTCTGATCAAAATCTGTGGTCCACGTAGTATAATCCATAGCACCTGATCAACAAAGATAAATACCTGGAGAAAAGATATCAGTGGCACAAAAGAATATAGAAATGATAATAATGGTGTCGGGGGTGAAAATTTCCTTTTTTTTAATTAAATTTTTTTTTCGTAGTCTAATCAACCTAATTGTGACAAATTGGCACCCAACGGAAAACACCTCCCCGGCAACGGCGCCAAAAACTTGATCGGCCCCGGATATACACCCGGAGAACGATTGTAGTTTTACCGCAAGCACACGGTCAAGTGGCGAGCGGGTATCGAACACGAGGAGGTGGTGTTGGCTCCAATCTATTCTAGGTTGGTTTGACTACGAATGTTTTATTGGTGGAGATGGTTATGGTATGATGTAATGGCAATGGTAATGGATGTCGGTCTCGGAGATAAAGATGTGGGATAAAATATCGATTCAAATATAATATAATAAAAGTGTCTAGGGCTAGGGAATCCCCACTACGGATCGTCATTCGTCATTGTGAATAGTGAATCTCAATATTACTAGGCTTGCGTTGAAGTGAACTAGTTGCAACTGAATGTAAAACCTCGCTCACGCTCTCGCGCTGTTGCCGGTCTATAGCAAACCTAGGCTCGGGCCCACTCTCGTGCAAACCCTAACCTAAGCCACTAGCATTAGGATCGGCATCATTGTCCAATCGCTTCTCGAGCCCACTCTCGTGCAAACTCGAGTCACGATCTAGGTTGTGATAGTTCGTATTCGTCCAATCTCTTGCAAACGAATATTGGTATAGATTTACAATTAAAAACCTAGCTTTGGTCCAATCTCTTGCAAACCAAATCTAGAGAAATCCAATTGTAAACCTAAATCGAATATCTAGGCCTTCCCATCGATTAGAATCCAATCTCTTGCAAATCCCAAATCGATGGAAATCCCTAGCTATCCGTAGTAAATCAATCACAACCTAACCTCCTAGCAATTCTAGCAATTTAGAAATTCATTCATCACAAATATGAAATTAGATCCATAGGGTTCATCCCCAAACCCTAGAACAACAAATCTACTCTAGCATAGCAATAAGGATATGAGAATCAATAGAAATCATTGCTTGCATACAAAAAGATAGAAAAACAAGGATTCAAATAAAAAGAAGAAAATACTTATCTTGATGAAGATCTTCAATCCAAATTACAAGCTTTTAGATCCAAGAGGGGGCCTAGGGCATGGCCTAACCTCTAAAATAATCCTAAGAAAAACATATGGGGGCTAAGAAAACATAATGGGGATCCTCTCTAATGGTGGCTACAAAACCCTTATATAGTCCCCCAAAACCCTAGCAAATAACCCTAGAAAACCCCTCAAATTCGTGCCCAAAAACAGCCCAAACCGCAACTTAAAATCTGGGCCCGCCGCCGACTCGGCCGAGTGGAAAATGTGACTCGGCCGAGTGGAAAATGTGACTTGCAGAAATTCTCCAAATTTCGTCCGACCTCCGATTGGCGCGTGCTTGGCGGCGTTGGAACCGTCATGAAGTATACTATCCATAAAAAATATGAGAAAAATACTTTAATTGCTGGAATGATAGCAGATTTCAAAAGAGTGGGAGGCTGTCTGAAAATCTGGGCGCTGCGTGTCCTCGGCATCACTCGGCCGAGTGGACTTCTCCACTCGGTCGAGTGGGCTTCTCTACTCGGCCGAGTGACAAACCCTGTAAAAATACAGTAACTTTGAGGTCCTCAGGGGTCTGCCTTCGGAGGTGACTCGACCGAGTAGCTTTTATCATTCGGCCGAGTGGCATTCCATGCTCGGGCGAGTCGGAACCGTCAAAAGCCTGTACATTTCCAGTAAGTCGGCCTCTTTTGATGGTGGATTTCTCATGCCACTCGGGCGATGCAACCTTCATACTCGGCCGAGTGGGATATCGTCCCTGGGCCGAGTGCACGCCCAATTCCTTCTGTTGGAGCGTGTCCGGTCGGGTCGGCCGAGCGGTCTTCTTGCTCGGCCGAGTGAGTGCTCCACTCGGCTGAGTGGCATGCTGTAAATACCCAATCTTCTCCGTTTCTCCTCCTCGTCGCTTCTACGGAGTTCCTTCTTCTTCCACCCGTCTCCCATTGCCGAATAGCCCTCAAAAGAGCCTTGGGTGACGCTCCGGAGTGGGTGCAAGTCCCTTAAGCTCATTTTTGCTCCCGATCGCTCCATATTTCCTGAAATCCGAAAAAAATAAGAAATAGTGAAAAGTAACGCAATATCGTCGAATACTCGTGAAAATCGCAATATGAGCAATCGAAATGGCGTGAAAACATGCAGAAAAAAGGTGTAAAATATGGACCGATCACATACTACTCACCGCATTGACCTCACTCCGTAGTGAGGAATAACTCGGGAGAGCTCCTCCTACACCCTTCACCATTCCGCACGCCAAGTGTTTGGTTGAATGCCAAGCTCGCCTCTTCACTTGATTGAGTACCCGAACCCTTGTCCATAGCGTGTAGGGTTGGTAGGTGGCCCCCACTAGTCATTCTCCTATTCTCTCCTCTACCAACAAACTAGTAAATATAACTGGTGATTTCTCGCCATCCCGCATCCATTTTTGACCAAATATACGATTTCAAACGACTCTTCCCTGTAATCCGACGGGGTACTCACCGGTTATAAATTTTATATTGCATTGATGCTCCTACACTTGGGAGTAGAAGGTGCGCTTCCCTTGCGCATTTTCCGGTTCAAGCACCGCGTCGTTTCGACGACACGGCTGCGTAACTTACTGTAAGATCGAGCCAATTCACATCTTTCAGAAGGTTTTCGCGACCATGTCGTTTCACTTGACGCGACCACGAAAATATTCCTTCCTACCCAAAACCACGCGGCCATTTGACTCATTTTCAAATGAACCGCGAAAGTTAATGAAAATTTGAGCCAAAATCCCAAATTCTAAGAGGATTTTCGCGAACATGTCGATTTAGACGACGTGACCACGTCGATTTCCCTTCTTAGACGAATCGACGCAGTCGTGTTAAGTTAAACTACGCGGCCGCAAATCTATCTGTATCCCAGGGCAAAAATATTCAAAATGAATTACAGCTTTTGTGGCCGCGTTGTTCGGACGACACGATCGCGTCAACCCCCACCTTCAAATCATCTTCACGCGGCCGTTTCAATTTACAATGCAGCCCATGTCTTTTGCCTATATAAGCTTCAAACAGCCCGATCTAATTCATTTTTCTTGAAACGGTTCACATTTTCACTCACTCCTCCGACTCGATCTCCTCCAAATCTCCTCCCAAACACTCCCCAACTCCTCAAATCACTCTCTGAACTCTCTCTCTCCACATGCAACCCTCTCCATCACCCTGTCCATCCCTCAACCACTTCGAGCAAAACCCTAGGTCGGCCCCTTTTAGGGGTTTTGAGTATCCAATCGACGCGACCGGCGATCGCCCGTGTGCTTGGCTTGGAATAGCTTGGGGGAGCCATACACTATCTTTGGGAGCATCCATCTCAGTAAGGAGCGTTGGCTTGGTTAACTTCGCTCCTCTACTCGTTAACTTTCGAATTTTTATTGCTGAAAATCGTCGATTTTTGCGTGAGTCTGCACACACCCCATTGCACACATCTTGCATCACGCACGCCTTCACACGATGCCTCCTAGAGAGCACAGAAAGAAGGCCACAGCCACTGGCTCCTCCAGGGCAAGAGCAAGCGTCGAAAGACGAAGGCTCTTGAAGCCAAAATTGCCCAGGTGCACGACATTAGAGTGAGGGGGTGAACCACGTTCTCCCCCTTAGTTAGACATGCTCGACATTAACTTCTTAAGTGAGGATAAGCGCACGAAGTTTATTTCACTAAACTCTCGTGCGATCGTTCCCACCAAATTCCCGAGCATCCCTGCTCTATCATCCATAGGCCTCTTAGACATTGTCAGCACCCTCCTCTGAAATCTCGGATGGGAGGAAATTTTAGAATATGAGGCTAGGACATATAGGATGCTCACTCTGGAGTTCCTATCCACTTTTAGAGTTTACCCCGTGGATTTTTCCTTTCGCATCATGAACAAGGAGTACGGTCTATCCAAAGACTCCTTGCACCCACTGTTCAAGTGGCCCAAAGCTCTTAAGCCTATAGCCATCCACAACAACCACCCATACCCCCGAGAGTTTGATGCAAATCATTTTTGGTTTCAGATTACCAATCTCGATGTCTTTCCAAAGACTCGAGCGAAAGCATCTAGCATCATTCACCCTGGCCTTCGCATCATACACCGCATTATCGCGAACACACTTTTTTGTCGATACAAGATAGGCCAGGTCCCTCAGGATGAGCTATTTTTCTTGTGGTGCACTTCACAGAGTCGTATCCTTCGCGAGGGAAATGGTGTGCGTTTATATTTTATATATTCACGCACGTCTTCTCCGTAATTTCCCCTCGTTTTTCGTTGTTTCAAATCCATTCCCTTGTGTTTCTTAGTTCATTTTCACTTTCGTTGTGTTTGTGTGCTTTTGCAGGATATTGCTGGCGCATGGGACATACAAGGCTAAAATCATGAGTCCCCGGAGCAATGTGAGGTGTCGCATGAGACCCTGAGAGCCAATCGTCAAGATAAATCATGTAACAGCTCTCAACCGATCGGGTGGACAGATCCACCCGATCGGTTCATGTGGCCGTATCAGTCCCGAGGAAGAGGCAACTCCACCCGATCGGTTCAGTGATCGGCTGGATGTGACACAGGGTGCTGTTTTGAGAGCCAAAGTTCACCCGATTGGTTGACTTGTCAACCGATCGGGTCACCTGTAGCAGCTGCTTCCCATGCTCGAGAATTCGAAGACTCACCCGATCGGTTCAGCGATCGGGTGAGGTTTATCAGAGCTGAAGACCAAGTCCAACGATCGTCTCACCTGATCGGTTGAAGTTTCAACCGATCGGGTGAATGTCTATTTTTGTCTTTTAGTGAGAATATTCCCTGACATCTTGCCAAAATGTATAAATAGAGCTTGGTTTCCCAGAAAACGTAATCCCCATTTTCTTAAGCTGTTTTTAGGGATTTTGGCTGCTTTGAATTTATTTCTATTTGTAAGTTTCTTGATCGTTCTTATATTTTAATATTGCGCTTATACTTCTATTTGCTACAGTAATCTATTGCTTGATTTCCATTTTGATGGCTATAATTTGTTTTATTGCACCCCATACCATGATTAGTGAGTAGTTCTTAAATCTGGGACACTGGTGGAAGCCCCCTTCATGGGTTCTCCCTAGAACGATCGTAGGATATAGGGATTTAGATGGTTACGCGGGGGCATTTTATTGTCACTGGCGGGAGAAAGACCGCCTTTGACCGTCGGGCAAGGGAATATAAAACGGGAGTTTGATTCCCTAGCCACAGCTCACCCCCTAGCGTAGACATTGATTCCTCGCACGTGGGAACAGCTTGGATGAAATTTCGGGAGCAATTGTTGCGAGCTTAGTGCTCCCAGAGTCGGGCGATGTTGGACATGGAAATCCCCACCGTCCGAACCCGGGTAGACCTAGCGTATCATCCTGGGCATCGACTGGAATATCGGGCCCATAGGACGCTAGGTACCACTGTTAGAGACAACGTCTCACCGTTAAACCCTAGAATCCGATCACATTCCTATCCGTCGGTCGTAATAGTGAGAACTCATGATAGGGCGGAAGCCAAGGTCCTAGGTTGCCCTTTTTAGATTCAAGCCGCCAAACTTCTCGCATCCCGCTGATCCCAACCGTTTCTTTTGGCGAGTCCCTGACGCGTGTCGGTCATCAGGTATTGGACCAACAAAAATTCATTTGCGTATAAGAAACTGGGGTGGGGAAGCCAAGGACGTTTGCGTTCTGGTCTCTTGGCAGTTTGAAGAAATTTCTCTCCTTCATCTTGCTTCCAGCATCCAAGAATGGCGGGAAGAGCGTATGGGGATTTGACTTCGGAGCTAAAAGGGGCCTTGGAGGGGGACCGGAAGAGGAAGAGGGTCGTGGGGGATGCTGGAAGCTCCTAAAGTTCGGCTACCGGGGCCTTGACGGTGGCTCCTTCGGGCCCTTGAGGTGGGGCCGAATCTTCCGACGTCTCGCCCATCGACAGATGGCCACACGAGGACATTGTCCTTTCGGTTACCTCTGCTGGCCTCATCCCTCTGGAGTTTAATCACCTTCTGCTGTCGAAACGTATTTCGACGGGACTCTTTGCGAAGAATCAAGGGGAGCCTTTTCGACCTCCGTTCACCGTGGAGAGGGACAAGTCGGCCCTTCTGGACTTCGGGACGGGGGCCACCTGGCGGAGAATATCACTCTGCCGAGGGACTTCGACTTCCTGCAAGGGGTCGATCTTGAGACAATCACCAACAGCTTCGTCCGCAACGGCCTTCAGGTTCATTACCACTGAGCCTTCTTTCTTTCTTTTCCCTTCTGGTTTTGTTGACCGTTGCCCTCTGCAGGTGACCATTTTAGGTGCATGTCTGCACCGCATGACCCTCGAGTGGATCGAGGGGCAACACCGACTGGCGGCCGCCGAGAACCACGCTTTTGAGCTCTGAGCTCACGTGAGGAAACTGAAGGACGACCTAGGGGTGACCATGTCCGCCAAAGCTGCGTCGGACTGGGCGGCCGCAGAGGCAAAACCCATCCACGATGCCATGTCGATCGCCAGGAAGCAGACGAAAGATCAATGGGGGGAGGGAGCGATCCCAGCTCCGTGCTGAGCTCGAGGCATCGAGGAAGGAGACCTCCAGGTCCAACTCCTCGAGAAGGGGAAAGAGGTCGATGCTTACAAGGCTCGGACCACCTCCAAGATGGATAAGGTTGTGAGATCGATAAAAGACCTTTTTACACCCGACGATGCCTCGTCTTCTTGATTTTTGCAAAGCTCTATTTTTGTAAGATCGCTCACAAGCGAGTTATGTGTAACTATCTAGATACATAAAAAAGAATTTTTGCAACATAAATTATCTCTGTTTGATTTTCGTCGCGTCTCTTAGGTACGTGTACACATATGTGGCCCCTTAACGACGTGAGTCTGGCTGACTTGGGTCGTTGGGGTGTCACAAAATTATCCGACCAGAGCATGTTTGATACGGTCGCTTGGTTGTGATCCTTCGACCTATGGTCGACGACGTTCGAAGGTCGTTCAGTGGCAAGGGTCGCCCCTCAGCTTACGACTGACGTTCGAGGGTCGAAGGTCATTCGGTGGCAAGGGACGTGGTCCCTTCGGCTTACAGTTGATGATGATCGAGGGTCGTTCAGTGGCAAGGGTGGCCCCTTGACTTACGGCTGACGACCGAGGGTCGAAGGTCGTCTGGTGACGAGGGATGTGGTCTCTTCGACTTATAGCTGATGACGATCGAGGGTCGTTCAGTGGCAAGGGTGGCTCCTTGGCTTACGGCTGACGATCGAGGGTCGAAGGTCATCTGGTGGCGAGAGACGTGATCCTTTCATCTTATGGCCGACGACAATCGAGGGTCATTCAGTGGCAATGGTGGCCCCTTTGCTTACGGCTGACGAGAATTTGAAGTCTGATCTAAAAGAAAGATCTATTTTGCATTAATAATGGACATGTATAGGACAAAAAAGCTCGATGGCCGATTGTACCCCTTTAGTCATGATCATTGATAATACTTTCGTAGGTGTTTTACATTCCATGGATGAGGGAGTTCCCTGTCATCCAAAGTAGCGAGTCGATAGGTGGCGAGACCGAGTACATCGATCACGGTGTAGGGTCCTTCCCACTTTGCAGCAAGCTTTCCCTGTTTGAGGATTTCGGGAGTGAAGGCAGCCTTGCGTAGCACCAAATCTTCCACACGGAAGCTGCGCTCGCAGACTTTCGAGTTGAAGTAGCGGGCTATGTGCCCCTTCTGCTCGATGAGGGTCTTCAGTGCTCGTTCACAGACTTCGTCCACCAATTGCAGGCTGAGCTCGAGCCCTTTTGAGTTTCTTTCTTCATTGTAGTATTGACAGAGGGGTCACTCTTTGACCTCGACAGGGACGATGGCCTCACATCCGTAGGCCAGCATGAAGGGCGTTTCCCCTGTCGAGGTTTTGAGGGTCGTTCTGTATGACCATAATATGCCGGGGATCTCGTCCGGCCAAGTTCCATCGAGCCCGGCTATTCTCTTTCGTAGGGCCCCAATGAAGCTTTGTTGGCTAATTCCGCTAAGCCGTTCGACTGGGGATGTGCGACGGAGGCAAAGTGTAGCTTGATTTTTAGCTCTGCGCAAAAGTATCGGAGGCCGGCGCTGTCGAATTGTGTCCCATTATCTATTACGATGGATTGCGAGATGCCGAAACGACAGACGACACACTTTTAGACGAAGCTTCGAGCCTCCTTCTAAGTGATTCAGGACAAAGGTTCCGCTGCGATCCACTTGGTGAAATAGTCGATCGCCACTATCAGGTATCTCCGTTTTCCACTCGTTGGTTTGAATGGTCCAAGGAGGTCCAGCCCCCATTTGGCAAAGGGCACTGGGCTGATGATGGGAATCAGATCAGTCAGGGGTGTCGAGCTGATTTTTGAGAACTTTTGGCAGGTCGAGCACCGCCGGACGTAATCGACAACATCTTTGAACATTGTTGGCCAAAAATACCCTTGTCTCACAGCCTTCAAGGCTACGGATTTCCCCTGCAATGGTTCCCGCAATCGCCCTCGTGGATCTCTTGGATCACGTAGTGTGCTTCCTGCAGGGCTAAGTATTTAAGATAAGGGAAAATGTCATACATGGTCCATCATCTTTTGTACAACGAACCATTTAGCAAGACGAACTGATAGGCCTTCAGCTCAAGTTTTCGTGCATCCTCAGGATCAGTCGGTTTCTCCCCTGTACTCAAGTAGAGAATTATTGGGTCCATCCATGTAGCTCCCTAATCGAGGATTAGTAGTTCTTGTGGCAGCCCGCTAGGATGGAGCAGACGTTGCACGTACACAGTTCGACTGAGCCCCGCTGGGGAGGACGATGCAAGTTTTAACAAGGCGTCAGCTTGATAATCTTCGACCTTAGCACGTGACGAATCTCTACGCATATGAAGGTGGTGAGCTCAGCTTTGGCGACTTGTGCATAGTTCTGCATTGAATCGGTGCGGGCCTCGAAGGTCCCATTCAGTTGGTGGACGATGAGGCTGGAGTCGCAGAGTAGTTGGACCACTCTTGCCCCCAAGGCTTGAGATAGTCGGAGCCTGTTGATGGCTGCCTCACATTCCGCACCATTGTTGGTGGTTTGGAAATCGAAGCTGAGGACGTATTTGAATATGTTGCCTCCGGAGGTTTGGATGATTATTTCGGCCCTGCTCCTGGCCTGGGTGGATGAACCGTCGACTTGTACGATCCAGGTTCCCTCCTCCTCGATTGTGTCTTTTGCCCTGCTAGTGGAGGGTGAGGGGTTAGCCTCGGTCATTGTGCTAGTTGCACATATCTCTGCCTGGGTTCCATCTTCAAGGTACGAGTACTATCACATAGAACTCTATCTTCTTACTTTTCCATTCCATATTCGAGCTTGCGTTATTAGTCTAGGGACGAACCTCCGTGGGTTGATCCCTACTACACCAAGCTCCCTCTCTCCCTTAAGTTCCTTACTAACTTAAGCATCGGAGGGGATTTGGGTCGGAACCCAGATCTGACCCCCCTGACAACTCTCTGTGGTACAGACTGACGATCTCCATCCACCGCCCAAGGTCAGTATCAAGCTCTTCGACCTCGAACGATCGATCCTATGATCGTTCTTAGGTCGATCATCGGTCGTACCATCGTCTACCATCAACAACCGACCTCGGTTCTCCCAACCGAGGGTCCCACTTCGAAGGCTGACTAGGCTCCAGCTCAGCGCTTGGCGTCCCCGTCAGCTGGACAACTGTGCCGGTCAATTTTGGCCTTAACAAATTGGTATCGGAGTGAGGTTATAGCATACGACAAGATGGCATTCAACGCTATATCCGCGTCTCATGAAGAAGGTCTATCAACCGTTCGACCATCGCTCTTCAACGGAACTAACTACCTAAGTTGGAAGATCATAATGATGATCTACTTGGAGGGTCAAGACCTTTGGGACATCACGGAGTTTCCCTTGGAGAAGCCTACTACACCCGCGGTCTCAAGGACAAAGGCAGAGAAGGACTCTATCAAATTCAATGCGATGGCTATGAATGCATTCCATTGCGCCATCACTCCAAATGAGTTCAACCGCATCTCCATATGCAAATCGGCCAACGAAATTTGGCATATATTGGAGATTACTTTTGAAGGGACATCCAAGGTAAAGAAATCTAAACAAAGTGTGTTTAGATCTAAATTGAAAATTTTAAGATGCAGGAAGGAGAAAACATCTCAGAAATGTTCACAAGGTTCACGGACATCGTGAACGCTATGGAAGGACTTGGGAAGGTTATTTCCCAAGAGGATCGAGTGGAGAAGATCCTTGACTCTCTTACACCCAAATGAGAGTCAAAGGCCAACAGGATTTTGGACTCTAACGATATGTCCAAATATACCGTTGAGGAGTGCGATGGAAATCTCATGGCATACGAAGTGAAGCTTCAACATAAGAATGAGATTCAACCAACCAGGCCCGAGAAGCCGAAGGAGCAAAAGGGGGTTGCATTTCATTCCAAGGAGGAGCCAATCAAATGGAGAAAGAAATTCCATCGAGAAGCTCCTAGTGTAGAAGATGAAGAAGATGAGGCTAGTGGAGATGACATCATAGAGCTTGCCAAGCAACTAAGAGCATTCCTCAAAAGCAAGCAAGGTAAATCTTCTTCAAAGTTTGCCTCTAAGTCTAACAATCCGATTTGTTTCAATTGTAGAGGAAAATGTCATCTCTCCACCGAATGCCCTTCCAAACCCACCAAAGAGACTTATAAGGGTAAAGGGAAGAAGCATTGGAAAGGCAAGTCAAAGTTCAAGAACTAAAAGAAGGGACTTATCAGCACATTTGATGACTCCGATGAGGACACATCAAGTGATGAAGAAGAGGATGACAAGGAGCGAGCTCACATGTGCTATGCAGCTTTTGATGATTCTTCATCAATCTTCTCGAGTTCAAGCGATGAAGAGGTGGAGGCGTGGCTCAACCCGAACGAGAAAATGTGCTTCATGGCAAAGGGGGAAGAGTCTTCGTCAAGCTCTAGCGAGGATGAAAGCGATGTGAAAGTTGAGGAGGATAAGCTATCCTACGAGGAACTCGAATACCGCTTCAATGTGGTCTCCAATGTGGTAAGTAAGTGCATTGACTCATATGCTAAATTGAAAGCAAAATTTAAAAATACTATGAGTAAGTTGCATACCTTAGAATCTACTAGTGTAAATGATAATGATGCTTTGCATGTTTGTGACACTAGTGAGAGAGAGAGACACTTCCATCTCAAGTTAAGGATTTGAGCTTAATCAATGAAAAATTAGTAGCTCAAAACCTTGGCTTAGAAACTCGCATTCAACAACTTACATTGAAATGCGAAGAGAAATCCCAAAAGCTCATAAGCGTTGTTCATGCTAGGGATTCACTCCACGGTTTGCTTGAAAACAACATCCGGCAAACCCTAGAGGAGGTTTGGGTTATATTCAAAATGTGATACCCAAACCTACCTCTAATTCCTCTTATGGTGCAAATACAAGAAATATTGCAAAAGCACCTAAGAAGAATCACCATGTTTTTTGTATAATAATAATACCAACAAGAAACATGTAAATCACAAGGTGGTGAGGAAAAATGAAAATCCTTCATTTTTTGCTAAGAAGCAAAATTCTCACTCTATGCATGCCAAGAATTTTTTTCTACACTTAAGTATGCCACATCCATCCCTCTTGCAAAGGCAAAACCCTTGCCTATGAAATCCTTGAGTTTATGGATTCCCACTATGTGTAGTGTGCAAGAGAGGTATAGTTACATCAATTCTCTAGTTAGGGATGTGATCACCTCATGTGATTACATTAGGAAATCAAACTTCTCTTGGGTTTGGTTCCCTAATGTTTAGGTCTCTCACACATATGCATATTGCATGTGTATTGTGCTTAAATGTTTATTTTTAGTATACGTACCCATTGTTTGTGTGTGTTTCATGATTTTGAAATTTTGTCAAATTATTTTTCATGAAAATAGGATATTAGGGGAATACATTGTTATACATGCATGTTTTTAATCGTGTGTATGACAATGGTGGAGTTATTATAGCTAATATGTTTAAAATATTTTTAAAACATATTTTAACTCTCATATTTTAAAACATATTTTAATACATTGTTTCACAATTGTTGTTATTTTACAATTGGTTATGATGGTTTCAAACTCAACCCATTGGTATTGCCAACATGTTTCATGTTATATTTCCTTTTGACAATATCATGTGTATCAATGTGATTGTTTTTTTCCATATATATGCTTTGATACATTGAGGCCTATGGCTCCAAGTATGTTTAACAATTGGTAAAGGAGAGTATCTTTAAAGATATTTTATCTATTTCTTTACAATTGATATTAGATCTTAGAGGTCAAAAATTTGACCATTTCTATGATCTAGGGGGAGCATGGGATATTGGTTGATACCCACGAAATTTAACTATTTGGTATCATACATCTCTTTAACTCATACATATTGTCACATCTTTAACTAGAATGACAAGGGGGATATATTTGATGTCCACCTTTTTGACAATGACAAGGGGGATAGATATATGCATTATGTAAAGCATGTTTATCATACATATGCATTTGGAGAGAGATATATATCTATGGGAAGAGATATGTGGGATTATGTAAACCATTCATGTGTGCATGTTATATACTTATTGCAATTGGTTTATGTAATCCATACCTATTATATGTCACCTTTGTTTCTCATTATTTCAATTGGTATAATGAGTAATTACAATTGAGTATCTCCTTTTTTACAACTGGTGCATATAAGTAGGGGGAGCTCACTAGTATTGTGGTTTATTTTCTTTATGTTTACATAATGTGGGTCATCATCAAAAAGGGAAAAATTGTTGAGTATTATTGTTTCATACCAATGTTATTTTGATGATGATCACAATATTATGTTGTTGTTAATGACTCTCTTGTTTTAGTCTCATAGTTAACATTTCAAGAATATCATTTTTGGAAACTAAACACTTGGTGCAAGGATGTACATCAAGAGGAGCAATGCCAAAGATTGGACTCAAGGGATGCCAAAGATTGGAGATGATTGGGAGCATCAAGACATCAAGATTGAAGCCATAGACTCTAAGGAAAGCAATGTAATCCATGTATTATTTCATTTATTGCTTTTCTCTTTTTGATTCTAGGTTTAATGTAATGCCTTAATAGATGGTCTACTCATTCATGCATATGCATTTAACCATCTTAGTGAGCCTTAGGATTATCATAGAATCCAACCCAATAGGTTCATCTTGCCCAAAACTCAATTGGAGTCTCTGGCTCTCCAACAGTCGCCTGATGAATGTTTTACAGTCGACTGGGTGATTCTAGGCGCCTGTCGAGTCTTCTACAGTCGACTGTAGTACACTGCTCAAGTCAACCTTTTATTGACTCTTACTTAAGCTTATGGAACAGTCGGCTGAAGGTCAATTTACAGTCGCCTGTCTTCCAACAGTCGCCTGTGAATTGGTCTACAATCGTCTGTGCGCAACTTGCATTTTCTTGGCTTCATCCCAATTTGCAAGTTAGTCGACTGTTGCAGTGTTTACAGTCGCCTGTCTATTTCACAGTCGCCTATACTCTGGCCATCAGTCGTCTGTATGCATTCAGTGCGTAAGTTGCATCTCTCTGTTTTATTTCCATCCCCTACTGCAGTCGCCTGATGAAGGATATACATTCACATGTTCATTATATAGTCGACTGTGTAGTTTTATACAGTCGACTGTCCTGGCTCAGATTATAGCCATTGGGATTTATTTAGCCGTTGGACAGTCGACTGTCAGTTGTACATCAGTCGACTGTCGCTGACGTTTCAGCCCAGATTCTAGCTGTTACAGCTTTATGTTTTTGACTTTATCCTTGGGTTTTGAGAGTTTATATAGGGTTCCTATATATATGAGAGGGCTGCGTTTATTAGAACTTCTTGATGCTATTGAAAATCATTAGAGTTTAATTAAGTCACTCTCAAACTATCTCATTTCTCTCTTAGAGCTCATATTCTTCTTCATACATTAAAGTCAAGCTCAAGGGAAATCATCCAAGTGCTTTCAAAGCTAATCTCATCCCTTGGAGATCCTCTTCCATGCATTACATTCATTAATAAGTAAGTTTATCTCCAGGCATAGGTACGAGTATTTGTTTTACTTTGTTATTTCATTGAAACCCTAGCCTTCTGTGTGAGAGCTAGTTACTCTCTGTGTGAGAGTATAACCTCTGTGTGAGGTTGGTTGTGATCTCTCTGTGTGTGAGTTTGAGTCTCTCCGTGTGAGAGCATAAGTCTTTCTGTGTGAAAGCAAGGATTTCTCTGTGTGAGAATCCAAATCCTCTGTGTGAGGTATCTCTATGTGAGATTGTATTCACTTCTCTGTGTGAGATTTATAGTGGACATTGGTGTGGCTGGACATAACCAAGTTTGGAGAACCAGGGTAACATCTCGTGTGTGCGTTTGGATTTTTGTGGCGTTTAAATTCCTCTCGCATTTATAATTCCGCATTTGCAAGTTTAATTTTTAAATACGTAATTTGTGTCATTACACTATTCACCCACCCTCTAGTGTGTTGTTGTTAGTATTGCAAGGGTAAGACGATCCTTACACAACCAACTACCTAAAGGGAAAATGGTGGAAAGATAGGTGAAACGATCAAGCTAACCTATGATAACTGAGGTTGTAGAATTGGATGGGCAAATAGCGAGGAAGAGTGTATGGATTGTGGTTTTACTGGGGATGGTGTCAAACATGGCTTGAATGTCTCAAAGATAACTCAATGGTGGGCCTTTTGGGTCTACACAATCGAAAGATGCATTTTTGGGGGTTTAGCTCAAAATATAACTCAATTGCAGATCCCTCTCAGGCATGCACAATTGAATGGTGTAGCAATTAAATTGATAAAATGTTGCATCTTTAGTGATTTATCATGTCATTAATTCCATGGCCTAAAAACAAGCAAGATGGATCTCTCGGTTCATAATCCTCTCGGGTGATCAAACATCCAAGCAAAGGTAGAGATTAGTGACACAATAGATCTAAACATTAAAGTGTGCAAGAGACAATCAAAGCATTAATTGACAACAACCTAAGCTAATCACAATCCATGCATAACAATATTATTTGATCATATTGAGAAAAGAGACAACTTTCGTTGAAAATAATATCCAAATCACAATACAAAATAATAACATTGAGATACACAAGAGAAAGGATAGATATCACAGAAGATCTCTAATGCGGTCTTTCCTAATCTAATATACTCCTCCAAGCTCTTGCCCCTTCAGTGGCCTCTAAAACCTAGAAAAATTGGAAGAAGATGATAGAATGGCGGCAGTAAAGGGGCCACAGCCCTATAAAACGGCCCCAAAATGCCCCCAAAAATGTATCGGGTCGAGACTATTCGGGTAGAAACTCACAAACCCACAAAACTAAAGCAAGACACGGGCAAAATGTAGTCAGACGCCTAGATAGTCACCATCAGACCTCTAAAAAGTCACCATCAGACACCTAGACAATGGTCGTAATTACTTTCAACGCTCGAAAGTTGGGGCTGACTAGCTCATGCGTCTGGTCGAGAGCCATTAGATGCCTGAAGCATAACTCCCAGGCATCTGGAGCATAACTCCCAAATGACTGGAGCTCAACTCTCATATGCCTGGTGTTTTTGATATATCACTAGCTGTTTTGACTTCATAAAATTGCAGAAAATAACCCTCAGAAAAATCAAGAAAAATATCCGTTGGTACCAGGAGATCACCATCTTTAATTCAAAAATAAGAGAAGACAAAAAACAAGCCATAAAATTGTATTTTAATCATAAATAGATGATAAGCTCTAAAATTAGATGATATTATCAAAACACACGTATCAGAGCCAAAATGAATAAAATATATGCACAAAATGACCATAAATAGGGAGATAAATATGCAGTAATATTCTCCTAGAATCACATCCCCAACAAGCTTTACGCTAGTCCATAGCAAAATAAGCGCTCTTTTCCAGGAATAATCATAAACATATCAAAATCTCACCGGTTAATCACGACATAATCAATGATATTGCTTTTCAACACAATATGATAAACAATATGAAACAAATATAAATAAGAGCAAATGTGTCATGAAACTTTCTCTATTAAGCATTATAAACTGATGCTATACAATCATCGCAAGAAGAGCAAAATGTTATATCCTAGTTTTATGAATTTCCTAAGAAATTTGGGTCTTACAAATGTTTCATCTTTTCTTAACTTATGGGTATTGACAAGCTAAATCATTCTTATTTTCTTTTTCTTTTTTAATAATGCTTTAGAGTAATCCATGTAATGAGCGCTAGATCAGTGACTCCCAAACTACATGGTATTAGGGAGTTAGGTTTTGAAAAACCCCTCAGACTTAATAGCTCAGATTGTCTAAAGATTTTATCCTTTTCTTTATTTACATGCACATCTAAATCACCTACCTTTCGGTGCGAATTTTCAATGCTTCTTCAGGCATGAAAGCCCGACTATTCAATAGGAAGATATAAGAGTTTATGCATTTCATTCAACTTCACTTTTTAATCACGACTTAGCAAATCAAACACATTAATCAGTACTAGATTTAACAAATGTCAATAGCCAAATCCTTTCGGATTACTTAACTATTCAAGTCCATTAGACTACTTATGAATCATGCATCTCATGTATTTATAGAAACTGATCTTAAGCTGTTTCGAGAACACAAATCATGGAAATTATGCACTTAGACCATAAATGACATATTATCATACCAAACTATAAGAAAAACAAATCTAGTAACTAAGGGAAAATGGTGGAAAGATAGATGAAATGATCAAGCTAACCTATGATAACTAGGGTTGTAGAATTGGATGGGCAAATAGCGAGGAACCGTGTGTGTGTTGAGTATTGGACTCCCCGGATTTGGTTTTGGATGATGAACAAACATAAATAAATCGTGAACTAACAATTTGTGCGCGCAGTTATGGAGATCGTCGCCAAAATACCACGTACAACAAAAGCGACGTCTCAAGACTTCTCAATATGCGTGATCGTGTGCCTGGAGCTTCGTTGAAGCTCAAGGAGCAATATTGAAGTCAAGAAGAATGAAGATTGAAGCTTTGAAGACGGATCGCTAAGGTTTATTTTATAGTCTTTTAGCTTCGATCTATAGAATGTTAAGCCTTGAGTAATTCTTACATTTCTATCTTCATTTCGCTCATATCGTAGCTCTAGGATCTTAGTACAAGTTCATTCTAACTTCCTCGAAGCGTCGCGCTTCGATTCGGACTTGTTTGTGCATGTTAGTTGGTACAAGAAGAAGTACTGACCGACTAGATGGTGATCTAGTCGGTCAGCAACTATTCTTGGACCGACTAGTTTGCTTCCTTAATTTCCTGTTCAGTACTGTTTACAGTTAGTCGGTCTACGTTGACTCACCGACCGACTAGTTTGTGAACTAGTCGGTCAGTGATGCTTCTTTGACCGACTAGTTGGACTTTACTGTACATGCCAATTTTCTCCTGAGCTACTGTTTATCGTTAGTCGGTCTAAGAACGTTTGGCGACCGACTAGTTGTTGATCTAGTCGGTCAACATTTGTTCTTGGACCGACTAAATCATTTGTATTCAGACTATTTGTTTTTGACTCTTAGTCGGTCTAAGTTTACTGACCGACCGACTAGTTGTGAAACCAGTCGGTCATAAAGTCTTCTTGGACCGACTAGTTATCTAGGTCTGAAATCTTCATCTGTTCACTGTTCACCTCTTAGTCGGTTCATGTTGTTTCACCGACCGACTAGTTTATGAACTAGTCGGTCAGTGGTTGTTCTTTGACCGACTAGTCTGCTTCAGATTTAGATCCGTTGGAGTTTTGAAAGCGACGTTTCTCTCTCCTTTTTCCCTTGATCCTTTAAATACCTGGAGGGGTTATTTCATAGGATCCAAGGCTGCTATTTCCAGAGTTCTATTGATTCAAAGAGAAGCTTTCAACTCTCATCTTCAAGCTCTCCCATTATCAAGAATCTCTCCCTCTCTCTCATTCCTCTAGAGAGATTCTTTGGTTGTGAGCCTTCCTAGCCAAGGGCTTGATTCTAGGTCATCCATCTCATCCCTAGGCTTCCATTGCTGGTCATCTTCTTGAAGCTAGGGTTTGGTGACTCTTCCTCCATCAAAATCCTCTTTGCCCTAATTTGGTAAGAAATCTCAAGGCATATGTATTTTGTTGGTAAGCATTTCATTTCAGTTATATTTGAATTGTATACTCTCGGTTGTGAGAGGTTTTGCGTGATCCCGGGTTGTGGGAGTCACGGTCATCGATTGTAGGTCGATTGCACTTGTGAGGTTTTCGCAAGTGTTCATATTGGAAATCTTGAGTTAGGGTTTCTAACTCAAGTATCCGGAAGGGATCCGGGTGGTTGGGACGTAGGATCACCGGGAACAAGTCGGGGAGACTTGGGTGGATCCGAACCCATTAAACCATTTGTTTGCGTTTGCATTATTTCTTGATTGTAGTTATTCCACATCGTTGTTTGTTAATTGCACGATAATTAGGAATAACACTCCTTATTATTTAAAAGTACTATTCACTCCCCCTCTAGTACATGTGCAGTAGCTTCCCAGGGCACTACAATTGGTATCAGAGCCAAGGTTCAAAGCTACGCATAGCCAAAGTTCAAAGCTATGACGAACAACGACTACAACGTCTTCAGGAACCGCGATGGAGCTTCTTCAGTTATGGAAGGACTATCCTCAGTCAGGCCTCCACACTTCAACGGTACCAACTATGGGTACTGGAAATGCCGGATGCAAATTTTCCTCCGGAGCGCTTCACTATGGAGAGCCACCATGACGGAGTATGTCGAGCCTTCCGAAGAAGATTTCGCGAAGTGGACTCCCGCGGAGGTCGCCGCGGAAGTAGCCAATGCCAAGGCAATGAATGCCTTGAATTGTGCGTTGGAGCCCGAGGACTTCAACAAGATATGCACATGTAAGAGTGCATATCAAATATGGAACCAACTCCTCATATTGCACGAAGGATCGAGTACGGTAAAAGATTCTAAACTCGTCGTTGCTAATAAAGAATTTGAGTTGTTTCATATGGAGCAGGGCGAAACCATGAAGGAATATTACGCTCGCTTTGTGGATATATCAAACGACTTGGAAGCTCTTGGGAAGGTCTATACCCAAAAGGAGAAAGTCGCAAAGATTATCGACGGTCTTCCATCATGTTGGGAAAAGCGTACCTTCGCCATCGAGGAAGGTAATGACATGAATAAATATACCGTCGTACAACTAATGGGTACCTTGTTGTCTTACGAGGTACGCAAGGATAGTAAGATCCGAATGAAGGAAAAGATGAAAGCATACTTGAAGCAAGATGAGCCAAAGAAAAGGGCGATTGCCTTCAAGGCCGCTCCATCTACCGATGATGAAGAATCGGAAGACGAATTGGACATGGAATCCATTACCCGTATGGCAAGGAAGTTCGATCGATTCCTCCGAGAAGGTATATCTTTGAATAAATCTAAAGTTAGTTCGACTAATGCTTCTACTCCCGTGTGTTATAAATGCAACAAGCCAGGACACATCAAACCGGATTGTCCTCTCTACAAACACAAGGAAAAGGGGAAAGCATCAAAGTACGACAAGTCGAGAAAGTACAAGAAAGGACTTGTTGGCACATTCACCGACTCCGAAGAGGATTCCTCAAGTGGAGAGTCGGATGATGGAAGAGTGGAGAAAGCAAAACTTTGCTTCATGGCGAATGAGGCAAAAGATCGAAAGTCCTCCTTCGATGATAGCGAGGATGAAAGCGAGGATGGTAGCGAGGAGGAAAGCGGAGAACCTACTATTGATGAAATGAGGTTAGCAAACCAAGAAATTTGGTCTAAATTTACTAAATTAGTAGATCGATATAACAAGACCAAAGATGAACTTGTCAACCTCCAAACCTCTCCTAAGTCTACCATCACCAACAATGACACCATTGTTGAGACACTCGCCAATGAGAAAGCAAGTTTGCTTACTCATAATGGCTTGTTGAGAAATGAGGTGAAGTCCCTCAAATCTCAACTTGAGCATGTTCGTGTTGAGGATTCGGATGAACATGTGATAGCGGATTTGACATCTCAAAACTAAACTTTGAGTATTGAGAATAAGAATCTCAAATCACGTGTTTATGCACTCACATCGCAAGTATCCACTTTGGATGCTTCTTTGCATTCTCTCAAAGAGAAGTATGAGTGCACGTTAGGCCGTATCAATGATTTCAATAAAGGTAAGGGTCATTTGGATAATATCCTAAATGACTTACTTCCGGCCAAACACCACATTGGCTTGGGGTATAAGATGGGAGACTCATCCAAATCGCCTACCACCTTTGTTAGGCCGACATCCGATGCCTCGACGAGTGGGAGCAAACACCCCATTGGTAGTTCTCCTACCAATAGTGCTTCCACTTCGTACACACCCCCGATTGGAAAGAAACCCACTTTGGGTAGACCTCCAAAGAGGGGTCATGCATTTTTGTACTCACATACTATGCCACGTAGGAACACACATCCTACTCCACCGGTGCATGCTAATATTAATGATGACTTTTATGCTCCGCACCCACGAGCACGTGCTAACACTCATATGAGACACTCACATGCACGTAATCATGCTCATGCACATCCTAATGCATATGTTCAAACATCTCATCCACATGTGCATGCCTACTCTCATAATCATCCTCATGCATACACACCTCATGCTTATCCACGTATGTATGCTACACCACATCATAATGCTATTGCTAGATCTCATGCTCCTAGGCCACATGCACCACATAGAAATCAACCTTTTGTGCATGCAACCACTAGGAAGAGGATTCCCAAAATGTACACTATTTGGGGTCCCAAGAACACTAGCGATGATGCTATGAATGTTTATGTGAAATCATATATTAATGATGTTATTTTGAATGATGAGTATGTTGGGAAGTCAAGTTCCTCTTGGACTTGGTTTCCGAAGGGTTAGTTCCTTTAACCCTTCAATGCTTGGTACTATGAGCTTATGATCATGTTATGGGTACCAAGGCATTTGTTTATAAAATTGATTTTGATTACATTAACTCATGGGTTACAATTATTTTAATTTCGTATTTCAAATTTGTTGTCTAACCCATTGGATCCAAAAGGGTTTTTGGATACCAAAATGAAGTTTTCTAGGTTCAATCCACCGTGGGATACCAACCCTACCAACTCCTCGATTTGCGAAGACTTTCATTCAAAAGGAGTTGATGGTGCTTAGGTAATGCACCAATGTAGGGGGAGCTTAATGTTGTAAGTATAATATTACATTTGGTATCCATGAGGGTTGAATGCATGCTTGGTTAGAATCTATTTCTTTACATTGGTATCATTTTGTTTCTCCTAGCATGATAGAATTGTGAATGCCATAAATGGTTTGAAATTCTTATCTATTTTTGGCATGACATGTTTTTAAAAGTTATTATGATGATTTTCGTATTACTTTTATCACCTTGTCACTTCTCATCGCACACTTCACTTAGTTTTGATGTGTTTTTTACTTTATGCTCATTTTTCGATCGATATTGTGACATTTGATATTCTATGATGTGCACCACTCTTCTGATGGTTCATTCCTGTGTGCACATTTTATGTATGTCTCTGATATTGATCTCGTCGCTCGACGATTTATTTTGAGTCAATAGCTTTAGTTGTATGAAAACAGAGAAGTGTTTTCCATGCACTAAAATAGCTATAAATGTTGATATTGGAGAGTAAATTCATTTCTTCAATAAGTGAATTTACATTTGATATTTTGATGATTTAAGTTTTCAATTTTCGACTATGGTCTCATTGACACGCTTTGATTTTATTCGAATTTTATTTTGGTGTCATATGAAACGTGGTCGTATTCTTAGACTCCCATGCTTAATGAATTATTTGGACATGATTTATTATCATTGGCTTCCTCTCGCTCTTTTTGGATTATGCCAAAGGGGGAGAGATATAATAATGGCATAATAATGGCATGTGCTAAATGATAATTTACCATGAATCTAATTTGATATGTTAGATTCAGGGGGAGTTAAGATATAAAAATGGATTACAAATCTTAAATCTCAAATGTTGGATTTGCATTTTTACTTTCCTCGTCTGCTTGATGTATGTGCTTATTATTTCATATGGAACTAATGTGTCATCAATGCAGGGGGAGTAAGTATATTTCATTTAGTTCATTATTTTTGATTATTATTTATGTTGGTTTGTTATCACCAAAAAGGGGGAGAATGTTGAGTATTGGACTCCCCGGATTTGGTTTTGGATGATGAGCAAACATAAATAAATCGTGAACTAACAATTTGTGAGCGCAGTTATGGAGATCGTCGCCAAAATACCACGTACAACAAAAGCGACGTCTCAAGACTTCTCAATATGCGTGATCGTGTGCCTGGAGCTTCGTTGAAGCTCAAGGAGCAATATTGAAGTCAAGAAGAATGAAGATTGAAGCTTTGAAGACGGATCGCTAAGGTTTATTTTATAGTCTTTTAGCTTCGATCTATAGAATGTTAAGCCTTGAGTAATTCTTACATTTCTATCTTCATTTCGCTCATATCGTAGCTCTAGGATCTTAGTACAAGTTCATTCTAACTTCCTCGAAGCGTCGCGCTTCGATTCGGACTTGTTTGTGCATGTTAGTTGGTACAAGAAGAAGTACTGACCGACTAGATGGTGATCTAGTCGGTCAGCAACTATTCTTGGACCGACTAGTTTGCTTCCTTAATTTCCTGTTCAGTACTGTTTACAGTTAGTCGGTCTACGTTGACTCACCGACCGACTAGTTTGTGAACTAGTCGGTCAGTGATGCTTCTTTGACCGACTAGTTGGACTTTACTGTACATGCCAATTTTCTCCTGAGCTACTGTTTATCGTTAGTCGGTCTAAGAACGTTTGGCGACCGACTAGTTGTTGATCTAGTCGGTCAACATTTGTTCTTGGACCGACTAAATCATTTGTATTCAGACTATTTGTTTTTGACTCTTAGTCGGTCTAAGTTTACTGACCGACCGACTAGTTGTGAAACTAGTCGGTCATAAAGTCTTCTTGGACCGACTAGTTATCTAGGTCTGAAATCTTCATCTGTTCACTGTTCACCTCTTAGTCGGTTCATGTTGTTTCACCGACCGACTAGTTTATGAACTAGTCGGTCAGTGGTTGTTCTTTGACCGACTAGTCTGCTTCAGATTTAGATCCGTTGGAGTTTTGAAAGCGACGTTTCTCTCTCCTTTTTCCCTTGATCCTTTAAATACCTGGAGGGGTTATTTCATAGGATCCAAGGCTGCTATTTCCAGAGTTCTATTGATTCAAAGAGAAGCTTTCAACTCTCATCTTCAAGCTCTCCCATTATCAAGAATCTCTCCCTCTCTCTCATTCCTCTAGAGAGATTCTTTGGTTGTGAGCCTTCCTAGCCAAGGGCTTGATTCTAGGTCATCCATCTCATCCCTAGGCTTCCATTGCTGGTCATCTTCTTGAAGCTAGGGTTTGGTGACTCTTCCTCCATCAAAATCCTCTTTGCCCTAATTTGGTAAGAAATCTCAAGGCATATGTATTTTGTTGGTAAGCATTTCATTTCAGTTATATTTGAATTGTATACTCTCGGTTGTGAGAGGTTTTGCGTGATCCCGGGTTGTGGGAGTCACGGTCATCGATTGTAGGTCGATTGCACTTGTGAGGTTTTCGCAAGTGTTCATATTGGAAATCTTGAGTTAGGGTTTCTAACTCAAGTATCCGGAAGGGATCCGGGTGGTTGGGACGTAGGATCACCGGGAACAAGTCGGGGAGACTTGGGTGGATCCGAACCCATTAAACCATTTGTTTGCGTTTGCATTATTTCTTGATTGTAGTTATTCCGCATCGTTGTTTGTTAATTGCACGATAATTAGGAATAACACTCCTTATTATTTAAAAGTACTATTCACCCCCCCTCTAGTACATGTGCAGTAGCTTCCCAGGGCACTACAGTGTGGATTATGGTTTTGCTGAGGATGGTGTCAAACATGACTTGAATGTCTCAACGATAACTCAATTGTGGGCCTTTTGGGTCTACACAACCGGATGATGCATTTTGGGGGTTTAGCTCAAAATATAACTCAATTTCAGATCCCTCTTAGGCATGCACAATTGAATGGTGAAGCAATTAAATGGATAAAAGGTTGCATCTTTAGTGATCTATCGTATCATCAATTTCATGTCATAATAACAAGCAAGAGGGATCTCTCGGTTCATAATCCTCTCGGGTGATCAAACATCCAAGCAAAGGTAAGAATTAATGATGCGATAGATCTAAACATTAAAGTGTGCAAGAGACAAACAAAGCATTAATTGACAACAACCTAAGCTAATCACAATCCATACATACCAATATTATTTGATCATATTGAGAAACGAGACAACTTTCATTGAAAATAATATCCAAATCACAATACAAACTAATAATATTGAAATACACAAGAGAAAGGATAGATATCACCCAAGATCTCTCAAAAATGTGGTCTTTCCTCATCTACTGTACTCCTCCAAGCTCATTGCCCCTTCAGTGGCCTCTAAACCCTAGAAAAGTTGGAAGAAGATGATAGAATGGCCGGAGCAAAGAGGCCACAGCCCTAGAAAACACCCCCAAAATCGTATCGGGTCGAGACTATTTGGGTAGAAACTCGCAAACCCATAAAACTAAAGTAAAACAAGAGCAAAGTGCAGTCAGACGCCTAGAGAGTCACCATCAGACACCTAAAAAGTCACCATCAGACGCCTAGACAAGGGTCGTAATTATTTTCAACTCTCGGAAGTCGGGGCTGACTAGCTCAGGCGTTTGGTCAAGAGCCATGCCTAAAGCATAACTCCCAGGCAACTGGAGCATAACTCCCTTATGACTGGAGCTTAACTCTCAAATGCCTAGCGTTTCTGATATATCACTAGCTGTTTTGACTTCATAAAATGGCAGAAAATAACACTGACCTCAAAAAAATCCAGAAAAATAACCGTTGGAACCAGGAGATCCCCATCTTTAATTGAAAAATAAGAGAAGACAAAAACAAGCCATAAAAATTGTATTTTATACATAAATAGATAAGCTCTAAAATTAGATGATATTATCAAAACGCACGTATCGGAGCCAAAATGAATATAATATATGCACAACATGCCCATAAATAGGGAGATAAATATGCAAATTCTTCTAGAATCACACCCCCAACTAGATTTTCGCTAGTCCCTAGCAAAATAAGCGTTTTTTTCAGGAATAATCATAAGCATATCAAAATCTTATCGGTTAATCATGATACAATCAATGATATCGCTTTTCATCACAATCTGATAAACAATATGAAACAAATATAAATAGGAGCAAATGTCATTAAACTTTCTATATTAAGCATTATAAACTGATGCTATACAATCATCACAAGGAGAGCAAAATGTCATATCCTAGTTTTATGAATCTCCTAAGGAATTTGGCTCTTACAAATGTTTCATCTTTTCTTAACTTATGGGTATTGACAAGCTAAATCATGCTTATTTTCTTTTTCTTTTTTAATAATGCTTTAGAGTAATCCATGTAATGAGAGCTAGGGCAGTGACTCCCAAACTAGATGGTCTTAGGGAATTAGGTTTTGAAAAACCTCTCAGACTTAATAGCTCAGATTGTCTAAAGATTTTATTCTTTTCTTTATTTATATGCACATCTAAATCACCTACCTTTCAGTGCGAATTTTCAATACTTCTTGAGGCACGAAAGCCCGACTACTCAATAGGAAGATATAGAGTTTATGCATTTCATTCAACCTTCTTTTTTAATCATGACTTAGCAAATCAAACACATTCATCAGTACAAGATTTAATAAATGTTAATAGCCAAATCCTTTCAGATTACTTAACTATTCAAGTCAATTAGCCTATTTATGAATTATGCATCTCATGTATTTATACAAACTAATCTTAAGCTGTTTGGAGAACTCATATCATGGAAATTATGCACTTAGACCATAAATGACATGTTATCATGCCAAAATATAAGAAAAACAAATCTAGATCTTGCCATTGTCACTTCAATTTTTTTGAACAAACGGTACTCTGAAAAAGTTCACACAATTAAGTTCAAGGGACTAAACACTAAAAGAATGGCATAGAGACAAAAAGATGATCAAATGATATGCTTGTAGAGTGATAGGGTGATGCAAAATGTATGTTTTCTTTGTCTAAATTTTTTTATATAACAAAATCCTAAAGATTCTAACACTTTCCTCCCAACTAAATAAAGACGAACATTGTCCTCAATGTTGAAAGAGTATTATACGTAAGGAACAATCTTTGTAAGGATGCTAAAACAAAATCCTAAAGATTCTAATACTTTCCTCCCAACTAATTAGATTTATGTAAGGACGCTAAAACAAAACATAATATGGAGGAGGAGGATGTTAGCAATTAAAGGGACAATCTTTTGCACACTCCATCAAGTGAATTATACAAATAACAAGCTAAGTGATAGAAATTGCAGCAGAAGGGTTCCCGAGAGAGAGGCATTACAAAATATGAGCAAATTTCATATATAAAACGACACATCGATATCTGATCACAGTAATAACACATTCAATATTGGCGTACCATTTTGGTGAACTCTCTCAAGCAAAACATATAGCATCACGTACACTTCATTTCACACACAGACAAGCCAGTTCAGCTACTGAACATACATACATTTTTATGCTTACAGTAAATAATACGCATCCCCTTCATCATCATCATCTTCTTCTGTTATGCTTACAGTAAATAATAATCATCCCCTTCATCATCATCATCTTCTTCTTCTGTGCAAAATGTTCATGGCAAGTACCTCTCATGATCTACAGCTCTAAAACCAGATCTGGGACAACAATGCCAGGGAAAGAATAGGCAGTAAGCTCTCATTAATTTCAAGCGAAGAGTAGGATGATTTCACAATGCTAATGTGCTACGTTGAGACCATTTTTATACTCACAGTCTGCATCGGTCTTGATCCAGTGCTCGCGCGCGCTCGTCGTCGAATCGCTGCTCCCATCCACCGAGGGAGATGGCTGCTCCAATTTATATTTGCTCCTGCATTTGCTAGATTTCTTCGCAGGCTTCGTGCAGGCCTCCTCACTTTCAGGATGGATCTTCCTGTGAAAAATCTGCAGGATCTGCAAAATAACAGAGACAATATATCCTGGACAACGAAATAGCTAGCCAATGTCACATGATTTTATGTTGGTATTTTCAGATGAGAAACTTGATTAGTTTGAATGAAGCTTTGTTGATGGAAGAGAATATCATACGTTAAGATTAAAAAATAATTAGATAAATTCTCTGGCAAAATGTTTGGCAGGATGATAGTGATGGAAGCTGGAGGATTCCAGTGACTAGAAGACAACGGAAACGACAAAGAAAGCTGATCGGATTACATCAAATTGCCTTTCTGAAGAACTAATCAGTAGGGAGACAAGATGAGTGGAGCCTTTTTGGCATGGGGACACATATGTGCAGCGCAAAAGATAGAAAGATGTTTTAGGAAAAAGTTGCCATTTTGCATTGTCGGCAATATAAATGCTGGATGGTTTTCCTATCTACAACCATGCATAGGATCTTATGAAAATGCATCCCTCTGAGCTAACATCAAAATAAAAAACTTGATATTGAACTTGATATTCATAATATCAAGTTTCTTATCATATCACAGTAACATAATATTTTTTTTCTCAATATTCATCAATATATTAAACTTGATATTGACTCAAAAAAATAAAATAAAAAAGTTAAAATCAGTGGGATTAATAAGCCATAATTGTGTGGGCCAAAGAATTTGTACTTGGATTGTATAGGTTGTCGTAGGGCACAGGAGTGGATCCGAAAATTTATGTTTCTTGAAGTGTTTTAATGGAATAAGGTAAGAGGGGACTTATATTCTTTCACATTAGTCATAAAAATATCACATCAAAATATCTAATATTTCTCACCTTCTGAAATTTGGCATTCTTCATCGGATCCTTAGCGTCAGCACCACCACCGCCACCGCCACCGCCACCGTGCGTGCTTCCGTGGGGCCCGTGCCTCTTCAGCGCCGTTTTCACCCCTTTCTCATCCTTCCCCTTCATCTTCATCATCTTCATCATCTTCTTCTTCGCGTTCTCCGATCCCGTCTCTCCGACTTCCTCGATCATAAAGAGCACCCCAAGGGACGCCCTCTTCGTCTCTTTCCTTTCAATTCCGACCGCCGACGCGGCCGTGGCCGACCCAAGCAGGTACTCCTGCAATGGGCAGGCCTCGTTTGCCGCCCGGCCTCCGCCGACGTGACTGGGCCGGGCCGACGACGGCCGGATGTCCCCTTCCTTCTCTGCCGCCTCCGCCAGCACCTTCTCCAGCTCCGTGCGGACCACCTTTAAATCCGCCTCCGTGGCAGCCTCCGTCTCTTCTTTCTCCGTTATCTCCTCCACCGCTGCGATCATCGTCGTCGATGCTTCTTCTATTGGGCCTGCTGAAGAGCCCAATGTGCCGATCGAGAGCAGGCCCTCGAACATCAACGCCTCGTTGTCGGCGGGCTCTCTCATTGTCCAGCCCGGGGCCATCTCCGGCGGCACCTGACCGAGCTGGTGGCGGTGGTCGTCCATCGACGGACCGCCCGAGAAGCAGCTGCATGTGTGCCCCCCTGTCAAAAAACCGAGCACGAGTCGGGTTTAAGCGCGGGCGGGTAGGATGTGCCCGCGGCGCAGTTTAACGCAAGACCACTTATGAACAATACGACGAGATGGGGCGGGGTTTGCTGCGTACCAGTTTGGAAGTCCCTGAACGCTTCGCCGCTGTTCTGCCGGAACTTTCGATGCATCCAATGCAGGAGCTGAACGGGGCATCGATGCAAGGAAAAAAAATTAAGTAACAATTAACGCAGTGGGATTAGACATTGTATGTACTAAATTATTTAATCAAATAACCAAAAACACACGTACTCTCGCCTTCATTCTTCTAAGGGTCTGAAGATCAGAATTAATTATTTTGACGATCGAATGAATTATTGGGGAGAGACGTTTAGGGAGGAGGAGGGGGTGCATGGAGTTTTATCAAGGTGGGCATGGAGAAAAAAACACAGGGAAGGTAACAAGAAGGGTTGAGTGAGTGCGATCAAAAGCATGTGGCCAAACTGGATGTTGGAAAATGGGGCCGAGTTTTGTGGGCCGATTGCATTGTCTGGCTGAGTACAGTACCCGTTTGGACGTCGATGTGATCTATGTAACACATCGACCCTTTTTGATGCTCAAGGTAGAACATGATATATAACAGTGAAAGTTAAGGATAAAATTGTTACGGGTCCGTACATCAGATAAATTTAAATGTTGTTAAATGAACCTGGATAGGATGGCGGGGCATGCGATGGACGATCGGACGAACCATCCCCTGATTGGCGGGCCTCTGATCTGCGTCATGGAAGTCTGGACCGGGCTATCTCCTTCGTTTTCTGCAACACGAGAAGATCGTTAGGGGTCCGGTCTGTGGCCCGACCAAATCCACTCCGATGCTTAAGTCAATGGTTGACTCAAAAGGGGCTCGGTGTGGCTAAGTCCGACCGAGCTATGGAAGAGGATATAGAATTTGGTGAAATAAGTGTTGAGTGTTTAGGCTACCTCCATTTAGATCTCAGAGATCTCCCCTTCTCCCATCACCTCCAGGAGCTCTTATAGGTGGGCCATCGAACCTTGGCGTCTGAACCAATATTGAAGCTTTATTGATGTCATTCATGATGTCGCACTAATTGACTACAAAAAGCGTCTGGATTGATGGCCATGAAGACGATCCATAATTGCTGGATTGATGGTCGTAATTATTGGATGAGGGCAGACATAATTGACGCAACAATGGCCCCCATCACCCGAGTTCAACCGCTGCAAGGGTGGAGGTTGGATGATGTATCTTGAGAGAGAGAGAGAGAGAGAGAGAGAGAGAGAGAGAGAGAAGTGGCTCCATTCGTATAATTAGGTCGGCTTTGTGAAGACGTCTGGGGATAATAGCTGATCGGCCCAATGAGAAGCAGGTCGGCCCGCTTGGGGAGTGGCCCTCAGCATTACGACAGACCGGAAGGTCGGTCCACTGGGGGAGTGGCCTCCAGCCTTACGGTGGACCGATTCGTTTAGTGGTGAGGAGAGTGGCCTCCCGAATAACATCCAACGAGGGAGTAGGTCGGCCCGCTGGGGGAGTGGCCCCGGCCTTACGGCGGACTGGTTCATTCGGTGGCAAGGCAGGTAACCCCCGACTAACGTCCGATGAAGGAGAAGGTCGGCCCGCTCAGGGAGTGGCCCCCAGCCTTACGGTGGACCGATTCGTTCGGTGGTGAGGGGAGTGGGCCCTCGACTTACGTCCGACGAGAAGTAGGTCCACCTGCTGGGGGAGTGGCTCCTAGTCTTATGGCAGACTGGTTCGTTTGGTGGCAAGGAGAGTGGCCCCTCGACTTACGTCCGACGAGAAGTAGGTTTGCCTGCTATGGGAGTGACCACTAGCCTTATGACAGACTGGTTCGTTCGGTGGAGATGGGAGTGGCCCCCCGACTAACATCCAACGAGGGAGTAGGTAGGTCCGCTTGGGGAGTGGCCCACAGCCTTACGATGGACGGGTTTGTTTGGTGTCGAGGGGAGTGGCCACACCTACTAATGTTCGACGAAGGAGTAGATCAGCCTGCTGGGGGAGTGGCACACATCCTTACAGCAGACTGGTTCGTTCGATGGCGAGGGGAGTGGCCGTGACTTACGTTTGACGAGAAGTAAGTCCACCTGCTGAGGGAGCGACCTCGTCTTATGGAGGACTGATGGGTCGACCTGCCGGGGAAGTGACACCCAGCCTTACGGCAGATTGGTTTGTTCGGTGTTGAGGGGAGTGACCACTCGACTTACGTCCGACAAGTAGTAGGTCTTACCCACTGGGAGAGAGGCCCCCAGCCTTATGAAGGACTAGTTCGTTCGGTGACGAGGGAAATGGCCTCGGCCCCGAGTCACCCTTCTCGGTTGCGATTCGGCTTTCTACGCTGCTATCAGATTTCATCGACCACCCAAGGGATCTTGTCACGCCCCACTTCCCTAATATGGAAGGCGAGACGTGAGGAGGTCCGCTCAGACGTGGAGCTGTGAAGCTGCAGTCTGATAAGCGTATGTAAAAATTTCAAATCATAGCAGGTCCTTGCATTGCGACGAAACAACAATAATAATAATGAAGCAGATAAAAGAACATCCACCAACAAAACATCCAACAATTATTCTAACATCACAGAATAGTCGCAAAAGTACAAGTCTGAACAATAGGCCTAAAGCATGGCCGAAACAAAAGTAAAGAGAGTCACCGACTGAGACTAAGGGTAGGACTGGAATCCTCGAACTGAACGTCAGCAACTTGTTGTCCTCTGTAACTAAGTCAGGCTCAAAACATGACATGTGACACCCAAAGAGAAAAGGACACATGTCAGCAAAAGTCTCCCAAAGAAAGCGGAGAACTTTTGTGCAAGGATACAAATAAAATAAAGCGACTAGCAGTTCTAAATATAATGAAAAGACATGACATTTAAAAAGTGCAACAATTTAAGATGACATGATGACATGCATGCACGTCGTAGCAGAAGCTACGGGAAACACTGTTTTCACGAATCACGAACATTATCATTTCACGAACATTATCATTTCACGATGTACACATGGTTTACTCCTTACAGCTGAAGGAGCGGATCAGGCATCCTTCTATGCTGCGTGATAGCTTAACCTTACCCCTCCCCAGTGTGTCGAGCCTTGGTTTCCCAAGTACGTGAGCTCGCTTCTGGATCACGAGTCCAGGAAGTGTTTTTCATTATGGACTGACGCCCACCTTCTGGATCACGAGCCATGAAGTGTTTTTTTCGCATAGGGTTGTGCCCGCAAAGCAGGTGCCTAGCCTCATTCATTACAATAACTGTAGCGTGTGCTACTCAATCACGATGAACATTGGATGCATGCAATGACATGGCAATGAACAGATAATTTGCGTACCGTTAATTGAAATTAAACATGACATGGTAGCATGAATGCAAGCATGATAAGGGTGCCAGATCTAGCTTCGTTGTCAAGCTAAATCTAAAAAGTGTCGTCTAGACAGCTATCATTTCACTGCCTAATTTCTTTTACGCTACTGTACAAAATGGCCTAAGACGTGGCCTAAACAGAAAACTGGCAAGTATCACTTGCCTGAAAAATAACCAAGTCACGATCCTGCTCAATCAGTCCGAGTTTACCTATGTGCTCCCAATGCAAACCAGCCTACAGTCCCAATTTATTATTCTTGATTAGTGAGTTACAAAAGCGATCAAAGACTACGATTTTTAAGTTGATTAACAGGCAAGGTGGGGATTCATACGGAGAGGACTTACCTCAACACGACGCGAGAACTACTCTGACGTCGGGTAGCGACGTCAGGGGTTGGATTCCAGTATTGCGAACGGCACAGAACGACCGGTTCTCTGTTTTGGTTAAACAAATCATCGAATTAGATACTTCGTGAATAAACACAATATTAAAGTAATCTCTAAAACGGGTTCGTCTGATTTTATCGGGTCTCCTGACTAGGGTGATGCCTATGTTGTGTTAAATTAACCCGATACACTTTATATCACTTAATATTATTAATCCAACATTTCTAATTTGCTGAAACTACTTAACGAATTATCAATTAAAATTAAATTAACACTAACTAACATATTAGTTAATTGCAGGGTTAACAACATGTTAAATAGGTCTAACCACTACCACCAACTCTAACACATTAGTTTTTAATATTCTTATATCTAATCTATACTCCTAAGGCTGTCAAATACCCTATTTACTTATTCATTCAACTCTCTCTGGTTCTCTCTCTCTCCCCTACTCTTTAAACCTATGCTGTCAACTACTCAATAATTCTTTATTCCTAAGGCTAAGGCTGTCACTCTTTCATACGTATTAAAACAAGGCACCACTCTTCTTTTTTTTTTTTTTTTTTTTTGATTCTTCGGAAAGTAGGCAAGCGGCGCGCCGCTCCGTTGGCAAGGCACCACTCTTCATATATTAATAAACCAACACCCCTTTATCACCCTCTCTGTCACTCTTACCCATCTTATATTCATTCAATTTCCCCCCTTATATTAACTCTCTGTCTCCCTTCTCTTCAATCTGTTATTCATTTCTTCTCTTTTTTTTACTCATTCGATTGCAGGCCATGGGAACTCGGGTGCTCACGCAATGAAAAGGGAAGAGACACTCATGCGGGGAGAGGGGGACGCGACGCACGACGATCCGCAGGCGACGGCGACGGCGGCCCAGGGCTCCGGCGGTGGTTCTCCGGCGGGTGGCTGGGCGGCCAGGCGGCGCTCCTTGGGCGGCGCACGGTCAGGCGGGGCGGCGGCTTTCGATAACCCAGGCGGGGAAAGCAGGGTGGCACGTCGGAGGTTGGGGCACCTGGGGAATCGAACGGGGGCTGCTGCAAGTGGTTTCGCTTGGAAGGAGGCAACGTCAGATGAGGCTGAAGGCTAGCGGTGAGTTCTCAGGCGGATGGTTGCCGGTGGTCGCCTGGGTTTTAGGAGGTGGAAGGTGGCTCTGGGTGGTGAAGGGTGGATGCTTGTAGAGTAGGCGATGGCGGGTCTACGATGGGAGGTTCGACGTGGGTTATTATTATTATTTTTTAGAGGGCGGCTGCATCGTTTTGACCTAAGGGTAGATTATAGGTTTTGTTATAGAGAGAGGGGATAACGTGTGATAGTGGGGAGAGATTGGGGGAGATGGAGATTGTACGGTTAGGATATGATAATAATAGGTTAGTAAAAAAATTGTTAAACGTTACAGAATTTGAGAGGAGATTTGTTTATCATCATTATTACTTTAATTGATTTGTTAAGAAGAGATATGGTTAGAGTTCAGAAATTCCATCTCCTTAAGAAAAACATACTCAGCATAATTGATTTGAGAATTTTAAAAAAATTAAAAGAAACTGTTTTATTAATAGTAATGATGTAATTGTATATGCGTCCCTCGATACCCGAGAATTTCAACGAAAATACCAGGGGCGGTCGCGCCTCCGAGAGGATCGTGAAAACGAGGTCACGAGCTAAGCTACGGAAAACAATAATAAAAATCAAAATACGAAAAAACGCACAGGAAACAAAGATACGCGCTAAAATACGTATGGTCGGAAAGTGACCGTGACAGATCTCGACCGTTGGAGCTTCGCCTTCGATTTCATCACCATAGTTGATCCATTCACTTCCTATCCCGCCAAAGGCAAAGCATCATTTGCGGAGGCAGGAGCAGTGCTTGCAGTTGTCGGTGGTGAGGAGGTTGGCACAAGAAGATCTGGGGCTGACCTTGTTGGTGACGAAGCCATAGGAGTGGGCCCCGTGGCAGTTGACAGCGCTCGCTAGCAGGAGCTCTTCCCACGTGTCTCAGATCTCTTCATCCATTAACGGGTCGCTGGATCTCACCATGGCTTCTCATCTCCCCAACACGATCGAACGGTATGTGTTTCTATCTATCCAACAATCGAAGGGGTTTCCCCCTCCACTTGGCCACAGTTGGCCCCTTTGGGTACTCAATTGATGGAACGAGTTACTGACGATGTGGTTGGTGACATGGGTGTTGACTCGTTCTCACAAACGGCACCAAACGTTACGGGATAAATTTGCACATAAGATAAATTTAAATGTTATTGAATGAACCTGGATGGGATGGCCGGGGCATGCAGCAGATGGACAATTGGACGAAAAATCCCCTGATTGGTGGAGCTCCGATCTGCACCATGGAAGATTGGACCAGACTATCTTCCTCATTATCTGCAACACGAGAAGATCGTTAGGGGGTCGGGACTGGGGCCTGACCAAATTTCCTCCGATGCTAAAGTTAGTGATTGACTCAAAATGGGCTCGGTGGGGCTAGGTCTGACCTGTTGGAAGGTCGTACACTAGTCCTCCAACCTAGTTATGGAAGTGGATAAAGAAGTTTGGAAATAAGTGTTGAGTGTTTAGGCTACCTCCATGTTGGATCTTGGAGATCTCCCACACACACACACCTCTCACATCCCCTCCAAGGCTCTTATAGGCGAGCCATCGAACATTGGTGTCTGGGCCAATACTGAAGCTTTATTGATGTCATTCATGATGTCGCACGCACTAATTGACTACCAAAAGCATCTAGATGGATGGCCATGAAGACGAGCCATAATTGCTGGATTGATGGCAGTAATTATTGGATAAGAGTAGCCGTAATTATTGGATGAGGGTAGCCGTAATTGACGTAACAAAAATGAATTAGCTCTTCTCATGAATGTCAGATATGTCCATGTCTGAATGACATTTTAATATGAGCTTTTCTTAGTTTGGTTGGATTTACTCGGGCTTGTCTTAAGGCTGGGCACATGAGTGTTTTGAGGGTTAGTATCTTTGGTATACTACTAGCTTGATACGTGTAAAGAAGCTCACACATAGGGTTTGAGGACCGGGGTTGACATGGTGCGATAGAAATGATTAAAGATGTAGGTTGGCACTTTGCCTCGCCCATGTTTTCCTTAATTTACTAATTTAATCTACATTAGGTTAATAAATAATTTTAATCTAAATGTTAATCTAAGTTTAATTTTAAATTAAGTTTAAAATCTAACTAAAAATCATCTGTGCCTTTTCGCATCAAACTTTTTTTGGGGATACATCGGAAAGCTTGTTAAAGGCGCTCACGCATTCCGCATTCACTAGAGATCGATTCCTGGTGGCCTCATTGGAAAACCGAGGTAAATGCTGCTAGACCACAATGTTCTTACTGCATCAAACTTTTCAACACAATCCAAACATTAATTATAAAAAAATAAAGGATCGTACAAAAGCTTTACCACATTTTACTTGACAACCCCACTCTCAACCTTAACAAACAAAAAAATAGTGTTAACTGTTGTGAAGGGTTGAGGGCTAGGAAACCCTAGCCACATATATATATATATATATATTATTCAATGTGGGCGGATACCCAATAGGCCCCCTGGGCCCTATTCATAACACTTCCCCTTATCCAACCATCGTTGTATACTCAACATATGAATACTGCAGGATCCACAGTGCTTATGAGTATCATAAGGGGAGGACACTTCCATATCCTAAGTTAGGGATAACTGCCTCGATAAAACTTTTAACTATGGAAACCCCAGAGGGAAAAACCAATAGTCAAGGAAAAAGAGTACAGTCCTCCATAATTTCCCTGATTTGTGGCGGTAATTAGGGGTGGATACTTCTGGATCCAGAGTCAGTGAGGTTGCCTTGTTAAAACCTTTAGCTATGGAAAACTTAGTGGAAAAAAACCAATAGCCAAGGAAAAAGAGTACAACACTCTTTTGGCTCCCCCTGATCTGTTCAAGCTGTAGGCTTACAGATCTCCTAGGCAACTATACATCAATCTCTTACAATATTCTGAGAATAAGTACAAAATACAAGACATTGCTCATCTATACAAGTATCGCTCATCTATACAAGTATCATTCATATATGGCAGCTATTGAATCTAAGGGAGCTCTTCTGAAGAGGAGAGGTCTACAGACTCGGTAGGTAGCTCCACATCTCTAACTCAGCCGTCACTGTGTCTGCGAGGTACTGCAAGACCTGGCCGTGCATACCCATGATTTGCTTCTTGGATGATGAGCCTCTCGGAATGGTAGGGATGATGTTGCCTTAGAATCACGCTTTGCAGGTCTCCAGGAGTTGGTCGTTCCTTTGTGGTAGTCATCGCGATGATTTGTAACCTATATCTACAGATACATTTAACATGGAGGATGATTCTTGACCCTTAGAGGTAGCGCAGAACCTACATATCTTCGGTCCAGTGGGCGCTGCAGGTACTGCATTGTATCTGGCTAACAGATTTAATGTCAAAGCTCTCTAGAGACGCGTGCAGTTGCCAGATAAAGGAGTGTACCAAAAACACTCAAGTAAGGCACTTCAGGACCTAGGATACCTTCCCCTCTTCCAGCGAACGGAAGGGGTCTTAATATGCATCCATATAACCAGTAGGTGTATTTTGCCGATTGCAATTATCCATGTTTCTTCATCAACTTCGGGTGTATCAAGTTTAATGTCACATGTTTTTCATCTTCGGGATGATAATTTCATCTTCTGGATGATAATTCATCTTCTGGATGATGTTTTCATCTTCTGAATGATTATTTATCTTCTGGATGACCATTCATCTTCTGGATGATTATTCATCTTCAGGATGATAATTTCATCTTCTGGATGATTATTCATCTTCTGAATGGTGGTTTCATCTTAGGATGATAATTTCATCTTCAGGATGATAATTCATATTCTGGATGATGTTTTCATCTTCAGGATGACAATTCTGTAAGCCAAGATTTTTGCCTAGGTCTTACATATCATATTTGATAGTTAGGCTTAAACAGATATTTTGGTTTTCTCTTCAGGAGATCCGATGAGATTTAAGTCATTTGCAAATATAATCTTAAATCATTTTCTTTGCTCTTTTAAAGGTGCAAAAGTAACCTTTAGTATGAATCCTTATTTAATTTAAGGAACTCACTTGGTTTTTATATCTTTCATAGGATAGATGTCCCAAATATCTATCCAGTCAATAAAGAAAATAAGGAGGAAATCCGTAAGGCTATGTTGTCACATCATCCATAGCAACATAGCCCAAAATTTCCTTTGCCAATCGCATGGTTTTCCCAAATATGACTAGTAAGCCTGATGCATCAGTTTATATAATTTTGTAAGTGAGTCAAGCTCATCTTACTTGATTACTTCCTGTTTTCAGCGAAATAAACCTCAAAGTTATAGCGTATTTCTTATAGCATACGATTTTATTTATTTATATTTATGTTTATACAATACTCGGTTAGCCCACAGGATTGATATCCTTTTGATATCCGGACTTCAGGTCCAAACACTCACATTTCATAAGTGAGTCCAGCTCAACTTATTTTTTGCCTCGTTCCACATTATTTGACCAAATTCTACATTTGCTTCAGGAAACGTAGTGTGGAAACATTATTTTTATAATTATCATTTAAATGGAAAAATGAAATGTGAGTAATTATCGACAAATGTGTTATTTTATCCAAAAACTCACCATGTACGTACATTTAATGTCTCGATTTCTTCCAGAATTGTTTCCTTCTCAACACTTGTTGTGAAGGTTCTGGAATGGGTAGAGGATATGGACAGAGCCAGAATTGTGTCCTTATCAACAATTGTTGTATAGGTTATGGTTGAGCTCACTTTCCTGTGGTGCTATTGCTTTAGGGTCTCCAGGAGTTATTTCTCTCTTTGGAGCCTCGTGGTATGTCCTCTCATCCATTGAGTACATCCACTTCTGCTACTGATGGATGGCATCCATTATATTTGGTATGTCAATCCTAGTTGGATTTTTAGCAGCATGGATGTGTGAATTTGACAATATTTATATTGTTAGTAACTATGTTTGATAACTGTTTAACAATTTCATAAGTGTGGATTTTCAGGGTCTTATCACAATCCATGATAATCAGATCATTAATGTTTGAAATGGTCAATTGAGCTTCAGGATCATGGATGATTATAGTATTTCTGTTGAACCTAATACTTGGAAATTAAAGATTTCTGAATATGAAGGCTCTTCAAGATCTCATCTTCGTTATCAAATCTTTAAATGAGGGCCCATCAATGCATATCTTATGAGAAGTGATTTTAAATGCTTCCCCTATTTGGAGTGTATTTTGATGGCTTTTAGTGGTGATATGGAGATGTGTACATATTATGGCACAATCTGTAGGATGTGCTCTAAACGCTTCCCTCATTAGGGGTTCTCGGAAATTGTTTATATGAGGTGATCAGGCTCTTATAAATAGGTTCTAAGGAGGCGTTTTGATTGTTTGCATTGTAATTACATGTCCCTATGTAGTCACCTACAAATGGAGATAAGTAATCCATTTAAATCATTTTAATGATTTATTTATATAACACATTTTTGGGTGTGAACACAAACTTCAGGGTGTCGACATTATTCGTGTTGTAAATATTATTTGATTTCCCAGTGTTATCCCATGTTCCCACCATTTATTAATGTGTCCTATATGCTGTTAAAAGCTGGACTGCGATTGGATAATAGGTTTGATAGTGACCATTTTTAGAGGATATATGGATGACTACTCTAAAGTCCATCATCAGCCCTATGTAGCGAGTGGATAAGTCCACTTTTATCCATCAAATACTCTCAAAAGACCTAAAGGTCTTATTATTTTAATGATGATAATGAATATATCATCTTAAATTCTTTTGAGAAGTGAAGAGAGTCAATGTCCACGTGAATGGAGATGATCTCGTAATCATTTTTCTCTTATGAATGGGATGATGATAGTAAATTATCATCTTAAATTATTTTGAGTAAGTGAAGAGAATCAATGTCTACGTGAATGGAGATGATTTCGTAATCATTTTTCTCTTATGAATAAGACAATGAAAGTTTCACCCTTTTGAAGAATCTTTGGGTTCTTCAGATTTATAGGATTAAATAATGATGTCTTGCATCATCAATCCAGGGTGGTATATTATATCGTTCCAAAGTTAATAATTGGATAATTCTGGACACTTATGGTGTTCTAAATTAATTCCACTTTTTGAATTTATGTGGGACTTTTGAAAGTCCATTAAAATGCTCATGTTAATTTTGTCTGGTAATAGGTGAACTGTGTTCTAAATGTGAATGATCTTATCTTCACATTGACTATTACGCGGATCAGAGTGGGACAAAGCTTCAGGCTTCATTGATTTCTTGAGTCATATTTAGGGATTTCGTTTTAACGAATATCCATCGAAACTTGGTAAGTTTCTTTTATTGATTTTTAAAGTATTGGGCATCCTCATATAGAGTATTCAGGTTTGCAAAGCCTGAATCTCAAGCAGACGTCCCAAGAATAGTTTTCTATTTGACTATTATTAGGGTTAAATGCTTTTTGAAAGCATATGTCTACAATTATGCTCATTAAGACTTATGTTATGGCAACAGATTAAATTTGTTTTCAAAGTTTATTTGTCCTCGGGGAGTAGCTAAATATACATAAGGTCAATTGACTTTCATCGTTTAGACTAGATATGTATATATTTTTATATGACATAAGTTAATGTCCATTCATGTTGCAAAAGCATTATGGGTCTTAACAGAACTTCTGGTCTGATATTGGTTTGCCATTGCTTACTTCATGTCGAGGTATATCATATCTTTCCTTTCTCATTTTATGTCAGGACTTCCCCTGTTTTCAGTCTTCATTATTGTTATTTATAAGGAAGAATGAATATTAGTTTTACTAAGTAGACGTATATAAGGGAAATGAGTTAGTGTCTATATTTCCAATTTTCTAATTTATGAGAGACTTTTAAAAGTCTTTTTGAATGGTCAAGTATGGTCTCCAGGCCATTTTTATTGATTCATTCAAGTATTATGTAGATAGAGAATCATGTTCAAGGGGAAACAAATACGTGGTTACGAAATATACAATTTCTCACTTATCTATTAAGTCATGACTTCGGGCGTACGCTTAAAATTAAGGCTAGATTTAAGAATCATACCTTGTAAAGTGAGATTACTCTAAAAGAGTTTAGCGGTGTTATAACAACTTATGGTGTCAATATTGGTTTATATAGACCATAGATCTGAGAGATCTGTTTACCGCAAAATGCGTATCTCTAAAAAGATCGCATAAATGGTTTTCGCATAATCCATCGTATTTGGTAAATTTTATTTTATTTGAGTAAAAGTGTGTTGACTTTTGACTTGATTTGAACTTCAGGTTCAATTTGTCATAGTGGATATGATGTTAAACTTTTTGAAATTATGATTGGTTTGTTGTCATAAAACATTGTCATATATTGAGCATGAGCATAAGCAAGGGATGAGCATATAAGTGTGCATTATGTAACATTTAATGATTTATCATGCACATAACATAAAGGTTGTAAGCTTAAAAAATATGCTCAATAAAATAGTTGAAAGAAACTAAAATATCCATGCAAACAATATCAAGCATGTGAGCTAAAAATGTATGCTCAGTTAACATGAATTGAAACATATATGATGTATACACATGTTATTCAAATGCTGCATACATATAAATAATTTCATCGTAGACATATAGTTATGATACATGCATTAAAAATATATCATAGAGATTTTAGCATGCTAAATAAAATGTGCATCACAGAACATAAGATATGCAGCAGGCATATATAGTTTCATCGCAGGCATGTAGTTATGCAACATGCATTAAAGAAAATATATCATAAAGATTTAGCATGCTTCATGCATTTAAATGATTTCATCGTAGATATATAATTATGCTACTAGCATTAAAAATATATCGTAGAAATTTAGCATGTCCTAGACAATTCATATTAAAGGCATGTATGGACCAGAAATAAAGGTCAAAATTGGATTAAAAATTTTATACTGTGCCCCGAAAATTTATTAGCGTTCAAATTTGTCCCAAACCCCCTAATTAGGGTTTGTTATGTTTTTCGTGTATCGTCGGCCGTCAGGGCCTAAAATAGAAAATTACGAGAGTGCACGTATGCATCCTGCGAGGTTGCAAACGTTACCGGTTCAGGGTTGTGGCCTTTGGGGCCGTTTTCCACGAAAAACATAGCAACGTATCCGTTTTCCACTAGAAAAATACGTGGTAACTTGGGGACTGCCGGTCCCCCTTTCTTCTTGTCGTGGGGGGGGGGGGGGGATGCTGGACCCCCCTTCAGTCGAGTCGTTGGAGGCTGCCGGCCCCCCTCTCGCCTTGCGGGGGCTGCCGGCCCCCCTCTTGCCATTGGGGGGGGTTTGATGATCGCGCCCCGGATACACACCCGGGACGACGATTGTAGTTTTACTGCAAGCGCACGGCAAAGTGGCGAGCGGGTATCGAACACGAGGAGGTGGTGTTGGTTCCAATCTATCCTAGGTTGGTTTGACTACGAATGCTTTATTGGTGGAGATGGCTATGGAATGATATAATGGCAGTGGTGGTGAATGTTGGTGTCGGATATAGAGATGTTGGATAAGTATCGATTTAAATACAATACACTAAAAGTGTCTAGGGCTAGGGAATCCCCACTACGGACCGTCATTCGTCATTGTGAATAGTGAATCTCAATATTATTAGACTTGCGTTGAAGTGAACTAGTCGTAACTGAATAGAGAACCAAGCTCACGCTCTCGCACTATTGCCGGTCTATAGCAAACCTAGGATAGGGCCCAATCTCTTGCAAACCCTAGCCTAAGCCACTAGCATTAGGATCGACATCATCGTTCAATCGCTCCTCGAACCCACTCTCGTGCAAACTTGAGTTACGATCTAGGTTGTGATAGTTCGTATTCGTCCAATCTCTTGCAAACGAATATGGGTATAGATTTATAATAAAAATCCTAGCTTTGGTCCAATCTCTTGCAAACCAAGTCTAGAGAATCTCGATTATAAACCTAAATCGAATATCTAGGCCTTCCTATCGATTAGAATCTAATCTCTTGCAAACCCTAGATCGATGGAAATCCCTAGCTATCCGTAATAAATCAATCACAACCAAACATCCTAGCAATTCTAGCAATTTAGAAATTCATTCATCACAAATCCGAAATTAGATCCATAGGGTTCATCCCCATGCCCTAGAACAATAAATCTACTCTAGCATAGCAATAACGATATGAGAATCAATAAAAATCATTGCTTGCATACAAAAAGATAGAAAAACAAAGATTCAAACAATAAGAACAAAATACTTAACTTGATGAAGATTTTCAATCCAAAATACAAGCTTTTAGATCCAAGAGGGGGCCTAGGGCATGGCCTAACCTCCAAAAGAATCCCTAAGAAAACATGTTGGGAACTAAGAAAACATAATGGGGATCCCCTCTAATGGTGGCTACAAAACCCTTAAATACTCCCCCAAAAACCCTAGCAAAACTGCCTAAAAAGCCCCTGAAATTCGGGCCCAAAACTGAATCTGCGCGTGCCCAGAAATCTGCGCCAGTTATGACTCAGCCGAGTGGAAATCTCAGTCGGTCGAGTGGACAGCTCACTCGATCGAGTGGAAATCTCACTCGGTCGAGTGAGCTTTCCTGCTGAAACTCCAGAAAACAGCACTCTGTCAAAACTGTCAAAAACTGTCAAAAACTGGTCACTCGGCCGAGTGGAAAACTCACCCGGTCGAGTGGAAATGTCACTCGGCCGAGTGACACTGACATGCAAATTCCAGCACTGCAGCATCGACTTGCAGAAATTCCCCAGATTTCATCCGACCTCCGATTTGCGTGTTCTTGGCGGAGTTGGAATCGTCATGAAGTCTACTATCCATAAAAAATATGAGAAAAATAATTTACCCACTGGAATGATAGCAGATTTCAAAAGAATGGGAGGATGTCTGAAAATCTGGGCGCTTCGTGTCCTCGGCATCACTCGGCCGAGTGGCAAATGTCACTCGGCCGAGGGGCTTTTGGAACTCGGCCGAGTCGGAGCTCGTAGTCGACTGATGGATTACAAAGAGTTGGACATTTTGGCTTGCCGTCGTCTGGGTGCCACTCGGGCGGACGGAGTCTCAGCACTCGGCCGAGTGGGCGTGTGATGCTCGGCCGAGTGCACGCTGATACATCTCTGTTGCGTGTCCGATCTGGCCGGCCGAGCGGGGTCTCAATGCTCGGCCGAGTGACTCCTTCACTTGGCCGAGTGGCATGCTGAAAATGCCCAATCTCCATCTTTTCGCTTCCTCGTCGCTCCTACGATGTTCTTTCTTCTTCCAATCTTCTTCCATTGCAGAATAACCCTCAAAAGGGCCATGGTTGACACTCCGGAGTGGGTGCGAATCCTTTAAGCTCATTTTTTCTCCCGATCGCTTCATATTTCCCGAAATCCGACAAAAACAAGAAATAGTGAAAAGCATCGCAATATCGTCGAATAATCGTGAAAAGCATGATATGGGTGATCGAAATGGCATGCAAATATGCAGAAAAAAGGTGTAAAATATGGACCGATCAAAATCCCCCAAGCTTACCTCTTACTCGTCCTCGAGGAAGATAAGTAAAAAGACGAACTCGGGAGATGAAAAATAAGGGAAATGAAATAAAAGAATACGAAGTGGAAAGGGTCACTAGATTATACTCTCAGATCTCAAGCCATAAGCTACACATCACGATGACTTGGAAAATACAAATCACATGCTATAAGGATTTCATATCTTTCATAAACATGGTACTTGCAAGCTTTTAAGAACAATAAGAGGGACTCTCTAAATTCATACAATCAATTCATATCCACCTCACGCATTTCATAGAATTTAATATACAAATGTTGGCGATGCACTTTTCAATCAAAAGTTATAAATGAAGCATATAAGATACACACCAAGCATGCGATAGAGAATAGAATAAAAGTCATGGCATTCACATATTTATTTCAAATCATGAAAAATCTCCATATCTAATATATTTTGCAAAGTCTAAGAATTATCGAATATTCCCATTCATGCACGTCTCCACTCTAATGTCATACTCACTCATATGGTCAAATGAATTCACCCCCCCAAGCTTAGCTTGAGGCGTCGCATCCAAAGGAATATAATAGTGGAAAATGGGATTTTTGCCTTGGTTTTCCCAAGTATTTTGTGGCTCCAATAATGAGATAGAGAAATATTTTTTTTTCTTTTGGACTTTGTTTCTCATTTTTCTTTTTGGATTTTTGTAGGAGCTATATGATTTGTATTTTTTGGATTTTGGCTCCTTTTTGGCTTTTTGGACTTTTTGGAGCTAACTTTTTCTTTTGTGGTGATTTTTGGGAAATAGATGCGATATAAGTAGCTTTAGGAGGTGAACTCAAGTGACATGTAGAGAATAAAAAGATATATGTGGAGAAAGAAATAATGTAACACTCGGTTCACTCTAAGATGTGCACGAACGGTTCAATAAAATAATACTTCAACTAAAACTCATATGTAAGCATGGTTATTCTCAATCATTTCAATAAATAGTGAAGTCAAGCAGTAAGTTTACAATCATATCAGGCATGCAACATAAGGTGAATAAGACAATAAAACTGATGCTTCAGATATACTAATGATGCGTGAATCTTGGTGCATTTCCAACAAAAGCATACTAAACACTAATCCATACATTCAGTTTCAATGAATATCATGCAATCACTTAGAGGAGTCATCAAGAGAAATAGGTTTGCAAGCACATGTGAATAGCAAGACTATGGAATACTCTAAGTAGCATGTCAATGAATAATAGGCATCGTGATGGTTGCTAAAGCAATAAGAGATATCATCATAAGGAACAAATCTAGCAAAAGAAGAGAAAGGAAAATAAAGAAATAAGAAAAAATAAAAGAGAGGAAAGAAAAGAAAAACAAGCACACAACATGATGCATGAACACACATAAAAGGAAAATAAGATGGAAAATTCAAAAAGATGATGCAAAAATTTTGAAAAATTTTAAAAACCCTAAAATAAAGTAAAAATGCAACTAATGCATCTAAATGGCATGGAAATGCACTCCCCCAAGCTTAAACTTCACATTGTCCTCAATGTGATCATAATGAAAGAATATGAGGAACAACGATAATAATAAGGGGGTGAATGAAAAATGATGAAATGAATGACATGAAATCCTAATGCAACTACATGCACATACAATGATGCATGAGAGCGCTTTCCCCCAAGCTTATACCAAACAATCCTATTCAAGTGACTCAATCAAAAATGTCATGGCTTTACAAAGCGTGATCAAGTCAAATGAATAAGAAAGTGAGTATTCACTTGAAAGAAATGCTCGATGGTGATGAGCAAAAGGATGTGGAGTATCAAAATATGGAGAGGGGAATTAATATATAATGGGTTTGGGGTGTAAAAGATTTTTGTTGCCATCATATGAGGTGATATTTATTCAAGCAAATCTATACGGTCCTCTCACTGTCGAGAGAATTCGTGTTTATTCAAAGCATAAAAATTTCTACACTACTGGATTGATATCACCTATAGCAAAAGGCGGATCCAGTATCTTTGCCGGTGCAGGCAATTGCTCCAACTGCTCTTTCCGTGGCTCAGCCAGACGCGTGTATCCACGAACACCAACGAACTCCAGCAATGCATACTCCAGCATTCCCACAAGGACTCCACCTGTACCCTGCAGAGAATAGGATGCATCAGTTCGCCGCAAAAAATTCACCCTCGTAATAAAAGTATCCCAAAGAGGATCGTCTATAGAAATATATGGAATAAATAATGGTGGACGATACTTCCCTGGAAATAATCCAATATCCTCACGTGCCGTGATAGCTGTCTCCATGGTACCCTCTCTCAGCTGCTCAGGTAAATCAAGATCATAGGTGTGGACCTCCTCGATAGGCTCGTCGAACTGTGACACGTCCAAGCATACCTCCGGTCCATAATCGTATGTGTGCTGCAAAAGGTATGACGTGTCAAAAATATCTGAATCAAAATAAATATCAAATGGAATGCATGATTCAGAAATGGAGTGGGTAAAAATATCTCCCTGAGTGGGAGCAGTAAGCTCTGTGGGATAGTCCTCGACGTCAGTGGGAGGATGAGGTGGCTGCGGGAGCTCCAATGGAGGAGGGTAGTGCTCGGGATCCTCATGAATGGCTATGTCCTCGTCCCGATGTATGACCTCCTCGATGATAAGCTCTGGCTCCGTATGTAAGGCCTCCTCAAAAGCATGCTCGGGCTCCGCATGTGAGGCCTCCTCGTCAATATGCTCTGGCTCGACAGTGTGCTCCTTTACCTTCTCATCGACTATCAATGTGGGCTCTCTCTGGAATGGTGATGTTGGCTGCTCAAGTGTGTCAGCTTGTGGGGATGTATCTTGTGGAGGGGAATGCCCGCAAGCAATCCGAAAATATAGTCTATCCCCCTTAAGACTGACATGGATGTCCTCCTCAATTGTTCCTGTAGCTGAAACACCCTTCATAACAAAATCTGCAAATCGTAGCTCAAATGCATCACCTGCTGTAATGCTCTCTGAACCGGTGAACCTCACTGACTCCAAGAGGCCATCCAATAATCTCTGAAATGCGCCCTCCTCTGGCTGCGCATATGACTCAGTTTCTGCTTCCTTCACTGCCTCTTCGTCCATCCACTCTTCATATGCAATAGATGTATCGTAGGAAGTGGGATCGACGACGGCACATTTTTGGGTGTGAACACAAACTTCAGGGTGTCGACATTATTCGTGTTGTAAATATTATTTGATTTCCCAGTGTTATCCCATGTTCCCACCATTTATTAATGTGTCCTATATGCTGTTAAAAGCTGGACTGCGATGGGATAATAGGTTTGATAGCGACCATTTTTAGAGGATATATGGATGACTACTCTAAAGTCCATCATCAGCCCTATGTAGAGAGTGGATAAGTCCACTTTTATCCCTCAAATACTCTCAAGAGACCTAAAGGTCTTATTATTTTAATGATGATAGTGAATATATCATCTAAAATTCTTTTGAGAAGTGAAGAGAGTCAATGTCCACGTGAATGGAGATGATCTCGTAATCATTTTTCTCTTATGAATGGGATGATGATAGTAAATTATCATCTTAAATTATTTTGAGTAAGTGAAGAGAATCAATGTCTACGTGAATGGAGATGATTTCGTAATCATTTTTCTCTTATGAATAAGACAATGAAAGTTTCACCCTTTTGAAGAATCTTTGGGTTCTTCAAATTTATAGGATTAAATAATGATGTCTTGCATCATCAATCCATGGTGGTATATTATATCGTTCCAAAGTTAATAATTGGATAATTCTGGACACTTATGGTGTTCTAAATTAATTCCACTTTTTGAATTTATGTGGGACTTTTGAAAGTCCATTAAAATGCTCATGTTAATTTTGTCCGGTAATAGGTGAACTGTGTTCTAAATGTGAATGATCTTATCTTCACATTGACTATTACGCGGATCAGAGTGGGACAAAGCTTCAGGCTTCATTGATTTCTTGAGTCATATTTAGGGATTTCGTTTTAACGAATATCCATCGAAACTTGGTAAGTTTCTTTTATTGATTTTTAAAGTATTGGGCATCCTCATATAGAGTATTCAGGTTTGCAAAGCCTGAATCTCAAGCAGACGTCCCAAGAATAGTTTTCTATTTGACTATTATTAGGGTTAAATGCTTTTGAAAGCATATGTCTACAATTATGCTCATTAAGACTTATGTTATGGCAACAGATTAAATTTTTTTTCAAAGTTTATTTGTCATCGGGGAGTAGCTAAATATACATAAGGTCAATTGACTTTCATCGTTTAGACTAGATATGTATATATTTTTATATGACATAAGTTAATGTCCATTCATGTTGCAAAAGCATTATGGGTCTTAACAGAACTTCTGGTCTGATATTAGTTTGCCATTGCTTACTTCATGTCGAGGTATATCATATCTTTCCTTTCTCATTTTATGTCAGGACTTCCCCTGTTTTCAGTCTTCATTATTGTTATTTATGAGGAAGAATGAATATTAGTTTTACTAAGTAGACGTATACAAGGGAAATGAGTTAGTGTCTATATTTCCAATTTTCTAATTTATGAGAGACTTTTAAAAGTCTTTTTGAATGGTCAAGTATGGTCTCCAGGCCATTTTTATTGATTCATTCAAGTATTATGTAGATAGAGAATCATGTTCAAGGGGAAACAAATACGTGGTTACGAAATTTATAATTTCTCACTTATCTATTAAGTCATGACTTCGGACGTACGCTTAAAATTAAGGCTAGATTTAAGAATCATACCTTGTAAAGTGAGATTACTCTAAAAGAGTTTAGCGGTGTTATAACAACTTATGGTGTCAATATTGGTTTATATAGACCATAGATCTGAGAGATCTGTTTACCGCAAAATGCGTATCTCTAAAAAGATCGCATAAATGGTTTTCGCATAATCCATCGTATTTGGTAAATTTTATTTTATTTGAGTAAAAGTGTGTTGACTTTTGACTTGATTTGAACTTCAGGTTCAATTTGTCATAGTGGATATGATGTTAAACTTTTTGAAATTATGATTGGTTTGTTGTCATAAAACATTGTCATATATTGAGCATGAGCATAAGCAAGGGATGAGCATATAAGTGTGCATTATGTAACATTTAATGATTTATCATGCACATAACATAAAGGTTGTAAGCTTAAAAAATATGCTCAATAAAATAGTTGAAAGAAACTAAAATATCCATGCAAACAATATCAAGCATGTGAGCTAAAAATGTATGCTCAATTAACATGAATTGAAACATATATGATGTATACACATGTTATTCAAATGCTGCATGCATATAAATAATTTCATCGTAGACATATAGTTATGCTACATGCATTAAAAATATATCATATAGATTTTAGCATGCTAAATAAAATGTGCATCACAGAACATAAGATATGCAGCAGGCATATATAGTTTCATCGCAGGCATGTAGTTATGCAACATGCATTAAAGAAAATATATCATAAAGATTTAGCATGCTTCATGCATTTAAATGATTTCATCGTAGATATATAATTATGTTACTAGCATTAAAAATATATCGTAGAAATTTAGCATGTCCTAGACAATTCATATTAAAGGCATGTATGGACCAGAAATAACGGTCAAAATTGGATTAAAAATTTTATACCGTGCCCCGAAAATTTATCAGCGTTCAAATTTTTCCCAAACCCCCCTAATTAGGGTTTGTTATGTTTTTCGTGTATTGTCGGCCGTCAGGGCCTAAAATAGAAAATTACGAGAGTGCACGTATGCATCCTGCGAGGTTGCAAACGTTACCGGTTCAGGGTTGTGGCCTTTGGGGCCGTTTTCCACGAAAAACATAGCAACATATCTGTTTTCCACTAGAAAAATACGTGGTAACTTGGGGACTGCCGGTCCCCCTTTCTTCTTGTCGTGGGGGGGGATGCTGGACCCCCCTTCAGTCGAGTCGTTGGAGGCTGCCGGCCCCCCTCTCGCCTTGCGGGGGCTGCCGGCCCCCATCTTGCCGTGGGGGGGGGGTTTGATGATCGCGCCCCGGATACACACCCGGGACGATGATTGTAGTTTTACCGCAAGCGCACGGCAAAGTGGCGAGCGGGTATCGAACACGAGGAGGTGGTGTTGGTTCCAATCTATCCTAGGTTGGTTTGACTACGAATGCTTTATTGGTGGAGATGGCTATGGAATGATATAATGGCAGTGGTGGTGATTGTCGGTGTCGGATATAGAGATGTTGGATAAGTATCGATTTAAATACAATACACTAAAAGTGTCTAGGGCTAGGGAATCCCCACTACGGACCGTCATTCGTCATTATGAATAGTGAATCTCAATATTATTAGACTTGCGTTGAGGTGAACTAGTCGTAACTGAATAGAGAACCAAGCTCACGCTCTCGCGCTATTGCCGGTCTATAGCAAACCTAGGATAGGGCCCAATCTCTTGCAAACCCTAGCCTAAGCCACTGGCATTAGGATCGACATCATCGTTCAATCGCTCCTCGAACCCACTCTCGTGCAAACTTGAGTTACGATCTAGGTTGTGATAGTTCGTATTCGTCCAATCTCTTGCAAACGAATATGGGTATAGATTTATAATAAAAATCCTAGCTTTGGTCCAATCTCTTGCAATCCAAGTATAGAGAATCTCGATTATAAACCTAAATCGAATATCTAGGCCTTCCTATCGATTAGAATCCAATCTCTTGCAAACCCTAGATCGATGGAAATCCCTAGCTATCCGTAATAAATCAATCACAACCTAACATCCTAGCAATTCTAGCAATTTAGAGATTCATTCATCACAAATCCGAAATTAGATCCATAGGGTTCATCCCCATGCCCTAGAACAACAAATCTACTCTAGCATAGCAATAACGATATGAGAATCAATAAAAATCATTGCTTGCATACAAAAAGATAGAAAAACAAAGATTCAAACAATAAGAACAAAATACTTAACTTGATGAAGATTTTCAATCCAAAATACAAGCTTTTAGATCCAAGAGGGGGCCTAGGGCATGGCCTAACCTCCAAAAGAATCCCTAAGAAAACATGTTGGGAACTAAGAAAACATAATGGGGATCCCCTCTAATGGTGGCTACAAAACCCTTAAATACTCCCCCAAAAACCCTAGCAAAACTGCCTAAAAAGCCCCTGAAATTCGGGCCCAAAACTGAATCTGCGCGTGCCCAGAAATCTGCGCCAGTTACGACTTAGCCGAGTGGAAATCTCACTCAGTCGAGTGGACAGCTCACTCGGTCGAGTGGACAGCTCACTCGGTCGAGTGGAAATCTCACTCGGTCGAGTGAGCTTTCCTGCTGAAACTCCAGAAAACAGCACTCTGTCAAAACTGTCAAAAACTGTCAAAAACTGGTTACTCGGCCAAGTGGAAAACTCACCCGGTCGAGTGGAAATGTCACTCGGCCGAGTGACACTGACATGCAAATTCCAGCACTGCAGCATCGACTTGCAAAAATTCCCCAGATTTCATCTGACCTCCGATTTGTGCGTTCTTGGCGGCGTTGGAATCGTCATGAAGTCTACTATCCATAAAAAATATGAGAAAAATAATTTACCCAGTGAAATGATAGCAGATTTCAAAATAATGGGAGGATGTCTGAAAATCTGGGCGCTTCGTGTCCTCGGCATCACTCGGCCGAGTGGCAAATGTCACTCGGCCGAGGGGCTTTTGGAACTCGGCCGAGTCGGAGCTCGTAGTCGACTGATGGATTACAGAGAGTTGGACATTTTGGCTTGCCGTCGTCTGGGTGCCACTCGGGCGGACGGAGTCTCAGCACTCGGCCGAGTGGGCGTGCGATGCTCGGCCGAGTGCACGCTGATACATCTCTGTTGCGTGTCCGATCTGGCCGGCCGAGCGGGGTCTCAATGCTCGGCCGAGTGACTCCTTCACTCGGCCGAGTGGCATGCTGAAAATGCCCAATCTCCATCTTTTCGCTTCCTCGTCGCTCCTACGATGTTCTTTCTTCTTCCACTCGTCTTCCATTGCAGAATAACCCTCAAAAGGGCCATGGTTGACACTCCGGAGTGGGTGCGAATCCTTTAAGCTCATTTTTGCTCCCGATCGCTCCATATTTCCTGAAATCCGACAAAAACAAGAAATAGTGAAAAGCATCGCAATATCGTCGAATAATCGTGAAAAGCGTGATATGGGTGATCGAAATGGCATGCAAATATGCAGAAAAAAGGTGTAAAATATTGATCGATCATTTGACCCCCCTTTTTTCTGCCGGGGGGGGGGGGGGGGGGGCTACCCCCATTCCTGTTTTCCGCCGGGGGGCTGCCGGCCCCCACCTTGTTACGCCGTGGGGGGCTGCCGGCCCTCCTGTTTTGCGGTTAAGAGTGGCAGGGGGTTCAGCCCCCCTTTAGCAGTTAAGAGCGACAGTGGCGACGGGTTTGGCCCTCGTGGTGGTGGGGATTTTGACAGCAGGAAGTGGGAAAGCACAGATCCAACAAGAAATCACCTTATACGAATAAAAAACTAATTTTTTGTAGTAAAAAATTGATTTTTATCATTGAAATCAACGTTTTTATCATAAAAATTTGATTTTTATTTTTTAAAACATCGATTTTGGTCCAAGATTTAGCAGATATAAACATATTCTAGGAAAAAAATAGGTTTAGATTGAGTTTTTCTGTGATTACCTCTAGATCCATCCTCCAGATCTAGCGACGTTCGATGAAGGATGCCCGAAAAAATCCGCATTTTCTCGCGAAGCGTTTCGTCGCGAAAAATATCATTGGAGCTTCCGTGGGCCGCCTCCCTCTCACGAGTCATCGCCTTTTTCTCGAGCCGTCGTGATGCTAACGTGTTGTGAAGGGTTGAGGGCTAGGAAATCTCTAGTCTTATATATGTATATTATTCAATGTGAGTGTATACCCAATAGGCCCATTGGGTCCTATTCATAACATTAACTTTTTTCTCGCCTCATCAGCAAATAAAAAACATGGAATCTTACCACTAAGGGCATGTTCCATAGTTTGTAAAAAGGCTTGAAAGTTGGGGTTTTTCACTGTTGAGACACTACTATAGATCACTTTCTATAGGTGATTCTCGGGGCTTTTATTCCTTATCTCCAAAAATTTCTTCTGACGGCTGGACTCGGTGGCTCCTACGTGGAGCTGATGTGTCGAGCAATTTATCTCGATCGTAATCCATGAATTTTTAGCGGATTATGCTCGAGATTCTTGTTTTTTGGGGCCCACTCGGTCTGATCACCCCATCGTCGGTGCTTCATCTTTGACATCTACTATCACCAATAAGGGCGGAACCAGGATGAGATGATGGGGGCCGAGTGGCAGGGTTGAGTCTCTACCGACGTCATTTCAAGACGTTTCTCCTGTCACTAGTCGATCCAAATAAGCATTCCTTAGAACCTTCGCCCAGCCTTTTGCAATAGTCACAATTTCTATTTATTTACAATTTCTATTTATTTAGCCAGATCAAAAATGTGTCATGTGGTGAAGTTTTTATGGAAGTTAAAGACAAATTTATATATGCATGCTTCCTAGCAGCATAGGCCTTTCTGAGTGGTTTAAGGGGTTGTGGGGTAAATTTGTTGGACTTCACCCGCGCAGGTTCGATTCCTACTGTCAACTTCTCTAATTAACGCCATTTTTTTGTAAATTTAAAAACTGTAGCTTCATTTTTTTGTAAATTTAAAAACTAGCCCAGGCTCCCCTAAGTGACAACGTGGGTCCGCTCCTGATCATCAGGCGCCTGATAGTATAGGATCAAGCGCCTGATTCTAGCCGCTTCAAGTTATGTATCAGAAAACAGACACATCGGTCGTTATGACCAGGCGCCTGACTAGATATTAGATGCCTGACTGGATGCCTTCAGACGATTAGATGGTATTTGACTGGGTGCCTTTAGACGTCTGGCTAGGTATCATATGACTGACCAGATTTTCCACGAATTATGCTGGAGATTCTTGTTTTTTGGGGCCCAATCGGTCTAATCACCCCTCGTCGTTGCTTCATCTTGCACATCGTTGATCCTTTCTTGGAGTGCTTTGATGAAAACCTAACCGCCGTTGTTATGTTTTGTTGATCACTTCTAAAAATTAAGGGCTGTTGATCTTCGGTTCTCAACTATGAAGCCCTAGCTGGATCTCTTCGGTTCCCTTCTTCTCCGATCATCGGCAATCATTTTGAAAAAATAAAGGGGCATCTGTCCAGTTTGGTTGCCATTTTCTCCTCTTCTCATCTAAGTATCGTTTGGATCTTCTTCCCAAAGTTAATCAGGGGCTTGATTTACAAGGTAAGTTCCTTATTATTGGCTCCTGGATGGTTTCGACACCCTAGCTTGCTCTTATGGTTTCTGGATATTTTGCACATGTTTTTTTGTTCCTTTAATGTCTTCTTTGCTATCTGTTGGTTTGGCTCTTGATGATTTTTGAACCCATCCAAGCTGTAAGCAGGAAACCCTAATTTTTTTAACTTACATACATTGATGGATCTTTGTTGGGTTCCGACATTGATTCCCTCTTTGCTATCACAATCCTGTTGATGGTTTCCTGCTTACTATAGCTTTGTTGGGTTGTCCTTGATGGTTTCCTACTTATTGCATAATGCAGCTGTGAAAAAGATGACATTTTTAAAAATGGCAAGGATGATTGTATATCTGAGCCAATCTTTGTTGGTTACTACTGGTTGGTTATTAATTTCAGTTAGTTCCCTCCAAATCAACTAACAACTCCCTCCAAAACCCATGAGAAGAAAATTGGGGGGGGAGTAAGAATACCTCATTTAAATAGAGGTCGCCACATCCCATATTTAGTCTTTCAAGATACAACTTTCTTACCCCAAGGAAACACAAGAGAGTATTGTACGATCCACAAAAAACTCTTAAACCACTATCCACACAACATTCTATCCCAAAAGAACACAAACCAATCTTCTCTCAAATCAAAATTCTACAACCCCTCAACTTTCAAAAACCAACTTTCAACTTGCAGAATGGTCCCTAAACGGACCCAAGCTGCATTTGTACTCGCATATGTTCGGTTGCACCTTGGATCCATGAAAGTCATGGACAGCACACGAGGCGTATGGGCTCCGACAGCTGCAAATTGCGATATGGGTACGATAATAATTTTATTTTTATTAAAACATATATGTTCTTTCGGACCTGCGTGTGCACATGACTTCTGTAATCAGATTTGCTTTTTACCTACGTGTTCGGTGTTCTATTCCTTCTGGGAATTACTTTGCGAACATACCATGCTCATTGCACATATTGCTTAACTTGTACTCAGTGCACATACTTTACTATTTTAAAAAACCAAGTTTGTGCTCAGTACATAAATGGGATTTATCAAAACGCCCTCACAATTTTGCTGAGTAGCATATCCCTCACTTCACATACCACTTAATTTTTGCTCATAGTGCACTTCCCTACCCAATTATCTTTTAAACCCTTTTTATTTGCTCATAGTGTATTAGTTAATAATTTAATTTGTTAATTAGTTTTGGGGAGGGGGGAGTGCGGCAGGGAGGGGGCGACAGGGGGAGGTGGCTGGTGCGGGGCCTGTGAGGGGGTGGGGCTGGCTGAGGAGGAAATTGGATGGAGTAGGGATGGGGCAGGCAGTGGGGGATGTCGTGTTGGGGAGGAAGAGAAGGTGGAGGGTGGATGTGGCGGGCATAAGGGGGAGGGGCTGGGAGGGAGGAGCATGCAAAAGTGGGGGGGCTGAGGATAGGGGAGGAGGGCGGGCAGAGGGGGGAAGGGTGCTGGGGAGGAGGGGCGGGTAGAGGGGGAGGGGCTGGGAAGGAGGGGCTGAGCTAGGGGGTTAGGGTGGAGGGACGGGCAAATGGGATGGGGGTGGTCAAATGGGGAGGGGGTTGGGGTTGGGGAGGCTACGCGGAGGAGGGGATAATGACAATCTTGTAAATATAAATGTATGTGGAATTAGTTAAGTATACTTAGTTTCTTTAATTAATTTCTTTAAGTTAAGTGGTATGTGTATTAAGGTGAAGAACTAGATAGAAAGATAGAAAGAAGAAGATGATGAGAGAAGATGAGCAAAATATTTAAAAAAAAAGAAAAAGAAGAAGTGGTATTTGTGTAATGAGTAATTTGGTATGTGCATCGAGTAATTTTTGTGGGGGTGTGCGCAATAAGTAATTTGGCATGTGCGCCGAGTAATTTTTGGGAGGGGATGTGTTCGATGAGTGATTTGGTATGTGCGCCCAGTAATTTTTGTGGGAGGCCGGGAGGATATTTTGGGGATTTTAAAATGGCAGTTTCATTATTTTCAAAAAAAATTAAGCGGTATGTGCACTGAGTAAAATAGTATGTTGGCAAAGTTACACCCATTCATTTTATCGCATTAGTAAGTAGGCGTAGCTTGCATAACGCTTAGGAAATAGTAGAGATTGAATATCGATGGAATTGCAGTTGGAACACCGAGGGACGCATGAAACAATAAGAGATTGAAACAATCAAATGAATGCTAATTTAGGTCGATTGGAGGCATGCAAGCCTTTATGACATTTTTCTGCGTGTGTTAGTGAGTTTGGATCCCTTTGAGGAAGAAGCCAAGGGCTACAGAACGGGATCCACTCCATGAGTGAAGAGTTTGGAGGCTACAAGAGAAAAGGAGGAAAGATGGCCTCAATCAAAACAATCAAACAAGTGCTAAATATTGGGACGATGAGAACAAAGGTGAGTGGGGTATGGGGCCAAAAGGGATTGTGGGTGATTTTGGAGGGGCAAGGTTGCAACTTGCAATGCCGACATTGCCTTGGGCCATGCTCGTTGGACTTCTTCAGCATTGGACACGCCCTTAATGTTGTACGCATACAGATATTTAGTAGCTTCTTTGTCAAGAGAGACGGCGACGGCGATGAGGGGGTGGCGGCAATGGCGGAGCAACGAGAGAGAATGAGAGGGGGAAGGTCGGTAGTGTTGGCGGGGCAACGAGGCTGGCGAAAAGAGGCGCCACCGAGTTTGACGAGGGTGGAAAATAAATAAAATCTGGGGTGAGGTTCGGGTGATCCCAATTTAATGAGGTTCAGGTATGTGCCCTTAAACTGGTCAGGTCAAACCTGGCACGATATGTACCTGACCTTAGCCCGAACTGTTTGCCATCCCTAGCTATTGCAGACTAGAAACAAAAACAACCATATGAACAGGATGCGATGCACGCGCACAACTGAAAAGGAGTGAGAATTGTAGATGTATGTGTCGGCATCGTGGGGGGGGGGGAGGGGGTAAAATGATCCCAAAACAAAGTCCAAACCCCACCCGCAATGGGACCCCATCGAGTTTTTGGGTGTTGTTTGTACTTGGGTGTGTTTTTTGGGTTCTTTTTTTTTGGGTGTTTGGCGTGACATGGAGGAGGTTGTCTCATGTGGCACCATGTGTCGATGTGACATTGCCACATGGGACAAACATACCACATGAATCTTCTCAAATGTATAATAGATTTTTTGGAAGTGAAAGAATCGACATTGGCCGTCCAGCATGTTAGCCTTTTTTGGCATATGTATAGATATGTAGTATTAAAAATGAGAATAATGGGTTTTATATGACAATGGAGACTTAGCCTCACATAACAAGACACAAAAGCGGGAAGTACACGCCTCACATGAGCTTGTATTTGTTATATCACCCACTTTTTTGTGTTTTTGTATATGAGGCCAAGCCTCCATTATCATATGATACCCATTATTCTCATTTTAATACATGATTTACGTATAAGTACAAAATCGGTTATTTGTGCATAATTATATTAGAGTTGAGCATTTCCATTTGGATTAGATTGGAAACATAAAAATATCCTAAAAATCATGATATTCAAAGTTCTATTTGAAATAGAAATTTCAAATGTCGTCAATATCTTTGTTACGTGAATAGTTGTGTTTTTCTATTTTGATTTGATAAAATTTTCATCCAAACAATCAAATCAATATAAAAAATTCTTTAAAATCAATAGTGTACCTTCAAAGTCTATGATAAATAGGAAAAATCAAATTTTCTATTTAAAAAAATCCCTACGCAAACTATGTTGTGATTCGCAAAAGCCCATTTCCTAAACAAAGCCCATTTCCTAAACAGGAAAAAGCCCATTTCGTAAACAACAGTGTGGCCCATTGCGCAAAGCCTGAATTGGACAAACTATCGATTGGAAGAGATAACCAGGTTGCGTCCCATTCCCGACTTACTAGGATGTAAACAAGGGATCATTGGATGCGATTATTATAATTGGATCATCTTGTTCGAAATAATAGTATATTAGTTAGTGTTATTTATCATTGGGATTTTCTTACATGTATTGATATCCTATGTAGGTTTAACCTCCAAAAAGTTCGGGAATGTATGCATGTAACACAATTATTGTAATTGTAATAAGACATCTCATTCGAAATGATAATAACCTATTTGGTAATTTTTATCTATGATGTCTTCTGTCACTTCTATTGTTGTTGTCGCGATTATAAAATGCATGGATAAAGTCTCAGGTAGGGCTGGCAAAATGGGCCCGACCCGAACCCGTCATCCTTAACCGGGTATAGGTAGGGGCCAATCCGGGTCAAGTAGGAAACGGGTTGACCCGACCCGACCCGGATAAAATCCGGGTCGGGTATGGGTTTGGTATGTCAACCCGGATGAACCAAATTCGACCCGGTTTACTTTCTTTATATATATAAAAATTTATATAAAAACTTCAATACACAGTTGCAATGGGAGTTGTGTTTATACGATTTGAATTGTTGTCCTCTTCTTTTAAGAGGTCTTGGATTCAATTCCCTTTACATACAACTTTTTAGTTAATTTTATTACTTTCGTTAATAAAATGGTAACGTTGATTATACTTACTTGCTGTCATCAGTGCGGTTTAAGCGACGAGCTACTGGAAACTATGCAACACTTAATAAATTGTCGGTGGCTCTTAATAAATAGCTAGATATCGAAAAAGGATCAGTAGTGTATTAGTCAAATCTTAACCCGACGGGTTAACCCGAACCCGACCCGGATTGAATCCGGGTCGGGTTAGGGTTTACCCCTATCCGGGTCGGGTCAAATCTGACCCGACCCGAACCCGAACCCACCCGAACCGTTTGCCACCCCTAGTCTCAGGACCTATGAGAGGAACATTGGGATCATGATAAGATCATGATAATGGGGCCAACTTGTCCGTCGATCATATGTCTAGAACGGTTCCTGGTACTTTGGTATTGGATACCAGAGCTGATCTTGCATATGTAATTCTTTACATGGACTAAGAAAAAGTTGAAGCCTAATGGAAGGTGAAATGACCATACAAGTGGGGATTGGAGCAAGCGTTGTTGCCATCGACGTATGAGAATTCCACCTTAGCTTATCAGAAGGGAAAATTTTGGTTTTACGTAATTGCTATTATGTACGCGCGCATGATATGTAATATTGTACACATCCTTATTAGATAAGGAAGTATACAATTTCATAGTGAAGAATAATTTTATGAACATTTTCAATAAAGATATATCTTATGGATTTTGTACTTGTCGAGCCATTGGGCCGGCACTCAAGACTAATCAACCGATGAAGGTTTAGGCCCATGAGAGAAGCCCGACATCGACTCGGTCAAAGCCCACCAGACAGTCTCCTGTTGCACTCCCATCACTCGAACGTGGGATTGAAGGCAGCATCATAAATAGCGAAAACATGTGCAACGTTCACTCCTGTTAAAGGGGAGATCATGACACCATAATGGGTAACCATTATCTCCCCAACGTCACTGAAAGGACCCACGAGGTCTATAAATACCAAAAAAGTTCTAATTCCCAAGGTACGAGATCTAATACATAGACTCCACCCTTTCAGCTTATAATTCCACTACTAAAGAGCTTGTGACGACAGATCTGAGACGAACATCAATGGGTCGATCTCAGCTGCTCCAAGTTCCCTCTCATCGTTAAGTTCCTATATCAACTTAAGCATCGGAGGGGGATTTGGTTCGGGACCCAGACCCGACGCCCCTAACGTGTCTTTGTGGTATAGATCGACGAGTCCACATCTTCCACGAGGGTCGCTCTCGAGCTTCCCAACCTCGAGCGATCGACGTACAAGTTGTTCGAGGGTCGATCGAGCACCGCATCCCAACCAACATCCATCAACCGACATTGGTTCTTCCAACCTTGGGTCCCTTTCAACCTCCTGACGAGGCTCCGACTCAATACGAAGGGTCCGCATCAGCTTGACAACTGTCTCTGTCATTTTTGGCCTTAACAGTTTGGTACCGTCTGCGGGAAGCGTTAACCAGCTCAACATTCCGAAGCAATCGAAAAGCTATGTCGGCTGGACCCGGCAACGTCGGACCGGTCCAAGGTCCGAAGGAGAAATAGAAAGCAAACAGTGTCCTGGTGGAGGATGCCACGGACTCTACGTCGCCATCAAAGAGGCCTGCGAAGGCCACCAAGGAACCTACGGTGACCCATAAAGAATTCACCCAATTCACAGAGCAGATCGACAAGAGTCTCGATGATTTGGTAACCTTGATACACCAGAGCATGGGAGACCCATCACTTTTAAATGAGCAATTATCGCCTCTGAACTCGACCCTGACGCCGACTAGTGGCGTAGCCTTGCTCAGGGATCAAGGGGATCCGAGAGCATATTGGCAAGAGATCAACCGGCACAACGCAACCCCCACATCTCACCAATACGGCGGGATGGGGATTGACAATCGTGCCTTCGTTCCCCAGGGAGAGCCCATCCCCTCCAATTATAAGGAGGCAACCCACAACATCCTGGATCAGGTAATGTACGTGGCTCCCCCAGGTTATAACCCTCTTAATCTTGCAGATGGATACAGGAGAAGAGATGAGATCCTGAACCGATCTTCGGGAGCTAATTACGTGCAAGGTGGAGAAGGGATATATTTACTCATCCAATCCGTGCTTCGGCGAACCCCGCTGAAGGAGAATATCACTTCTGCTCCACCTCTTCCGAAGTTCAAACTCCCTGCCTTACCAGCTTATGATGGCGGAGGCGACCCGTGGTCGCACATCCACAAATATCTAAACGTGCTGCTGCTTCACGGGGCCGATGAGACATACCTCTGTCGAGCCTTCCACGCCACCCTATTCAAAAGGGCAGAAGGCTGGTACAAAGGGTTACCCGACGGCTGTATCGGGTCATTTGACGAATTAGCTGATAAGTTCTGCAAGCAATTCGTCGCGAGTCGACGTCCTAAGAAGAAGACCTCCCACATATCCTCGCTCAAACAGAACGAGAATGAGTCAATTCGAGCCTTCGTCCAAAGATTCAACGACGAGAGGCTCGATGTAGAGGAGACACCGGACATGACTGTCATAGCGGCATTCACTCAAGCAGTACGGAACAAACACATGCGGAGGACACTCCACCAGTTCCTCCCCAACAACCTCACAGAGATGTTCAACATAACGGATCGGTTCAACATCTCCGAATAAGCGAAAGAACCGACTAGAACTAATGGTAAAGGCACTCCCGTCCGTCGTGGAGACACAAGGCGAGAGAAACCAGCTCAAGGAACCCCTCGCTAGGAGTCTCGAGACAAGAGACCCAGAGAAAGGAGCCCTTGAAGCAAGGAACGCCTTACCTATGCAAAGCCAAGCACTTCCAAGTCGAAGGTCCTCACTTACGCCCCGCGGGAAGAGGTGGTGCAAGAATCAGCCAAGAATGGCAAATATGAGAAGAGAGACGACATCAAATTCTGCAAGTACCACAATGACTACAGACACGATACCAACGACTGTTGGACTCTCAAAAAGGAGATTGATGTACTGGTCAAGCATGGCCATCCCAAAAATAGGTCAGTGATCAACCTAGCAACGAGGGACCTTCAAAGCAGAAGGGCAAGATGACATGGTCGCTTGTCACCCAGGTGGTCGATTAGCAAGCCACCGAGCTCGAAATCGAATAAGAAAGGCATGGGACAAAAGCAACTCCAATGAAGTTCAGAAACACATGTACTCCTTTTATTGTGTATTCCTTTCAATAAAGCATGTTTTCTCATCAAATAAGATTTTGCATCCTTTTCGAAACCAAGCATTTATGAATGTTATGTGAACTATCCAATCACCCTCCCCGCTAAAGGGAACCGATTCCTAGGGAAGCCTGGATAAGCCGAATCCTTGTGGATGAGACTCATGCGAACGACTCTCCTAATGTGTCGTCAGCCTTAAGCCGAAGGGGCCACTACTTTGCCACTGAACGACTCTCCTAATCCGTCGTCAGCCGTAAGCCGAAGGGGGCACCCCTTCGCCACTGAACGACTCTCCTAATGCGTCGTCAGCCGTAAGCCGAAAGGCCCACCCCTTCGCCACTGAACGACTATTTCCTGTCGTCAGCCGTAACCCGAAGGGGCCACCCCTTCGCCACTGAACGACTCTCCTAATGCGTCGTCAGCCGTAAGTCGAAGGGCCCACCCCTTCGCCACTGAACGACTATTTCCTGTCGTCAGCCGTAAACTGAAGGGACCACCCCTTCACCACTGAACAAATATTTCGTGTCGCCAGCCGTAAGTCGAGGGGGCCACCCCTTCACCACTGAACGACTATTTCGTGTCGCCAGCCGTAAGTCGAGGGGGCCACCCCTTCACCACTGAACGACTATTTCGTGTCGCTAGCCGTAAGTCAAGGGGGCCACTCCTTCGCCACTGAACGACTCCCTCGTGTTGTCAATCATGAGTCGAGGGAATCGCTCTCTCGCCGGTGGACAGAGTGGTCTATTTCTAACATGATCCGATGGCTTATCCTCGATCATCTTGGGCGAGGTTCTAATCCATCGAAAGGTGCCATCAGGTATTATGACCACACATACGGCATGAACGTCGACATACAAAGAGATATAACGATAAACAAAGGGATACAAGCCAACTCTTCTGGCACTTTCACTACAAAAATGCTTTCGTTTACATCTCAATTGTTTACCCCCTCTATACATTTGAAAATTAAAGCAGGGTAAAAGGAGCATCAAGACTCTACAGTGGCTGGCCAGGCCCTTAGTCTCCCTCCGGCACAACCACAGATGTTTGGTCCCCCGAAGCACCAACTCCTGCATTATCGCCCGCCATGGCGACAACTTCGCCGGTGGGAGCGGCCTCCCCCGTGCCTTGGCTCGATTCGTCGTCATCAAGATCTGGAAATATCATTGGGATCCGGTCGATCTCAGCGGAGAGGTCAGGGAATCGGGTTTTTAGTTCCAATCGACATCGATCGTAGCCTTCCGTGTATAGCTCGTCGAAATCGGGAAACGAATCCTTGAATTCTTGAACCGCCCTCTTCGCTACGGCCTTAGCACTGGCTTTCTCCTCCAGCAGAGCTTTCTCTGCCAGCTCCCTCAAGGCAGATTGCTCGGCTTCTCTCTTACGAGACTCTCGTAAGTCATGCTCGAGCTACTGAATGTCATTCAGTCTCAATTTGCACAGAAGCCCAATGTTAGCCAGCTCAGCCTAAGACTTATCCACGGCCAACTTTACGGCCCCCAGGGTGACTTCTGATTAGCCACCACTGGCACACGACAACGCAACGCAGCAGTGGCCACGAGAGCCTGCAAACAAAGCACGGTACATGACATCCATGCTTGCATCACCTACGATGGAAGCTGGAGTAGTAGTTACCTGGACATTAGCGTGGACGGCCATTGATGCAAGCCTCTCGTAATCGACCCTTTTCACGATCGCTCTGTCCCGTAGAAGGGTCGCATTTTCAGCAATCCGGTGGGCGGTCCCGCAGTCTAGAAGAGATGAATCTTCTCGCCTCATCGAAAACTCCACTCGAACGAGTTCTTCCGTGGAGCAGTCGAATGGAGCCTGAGGAGATCGACTCTCCAGCAGAAGGGGCCTGAACTCATCAGGGATGTCTTCAGACACTGGCACTGGAGGGAACAGTCCTCCCCAAGGCCAAGAATCCTCGTGCAAAAGGAGCTCTGGAGGGACTCGGGTCTTTCCCGAGTCTCCCTCTAGGGGAGTTCCTCGCCCATGCTGAGGGATTGGCTCTGCTGCTTCAGTCGACTCGGATCGCTCCGAGTCACTAAGGATAATCTACCGCCGCTTACTCCCCTCAATCGCAACCACCTCGAATTCGGAGGCGGACCTCTCCTTTTTCTTCTGCTGGAGTTGGGCCACCTGAGTAGCCCTCTCAACGACAGCGGGCCGATCCTCCGAGGGGTGAGCCGTCCTTTCTCCCATAGATGGCACCCGAGGAGATAACATGCTCACCTCCGCCTCTCTGACGGAAGCCTCAACTGCCTCCCTCAACGCAGGGTCCACCTGATAATCCACACCAACCATGCATGCAGGAAAAACTAACAAGTTAAGTCGGAGAACGATGGTTGAACAACTGACGGGCACGGTCGAATCATGCCTTTCGTCTACACGGTCCGATGCAACACATCATCGGACCACAATCACTTCATCTTCCTCACGTTCTCTGGCAGACCCATCAATGTGTCGGCGACTTCCTTTTCCTCTCTAGTCAGATGCTTGTTCTCAGCAGGGCTTAAGTCGGGAACGCCCCAGTCGGTGCAACAACTCGCTTCTCCCTGGAAGACCACAAACATGAACTCCTCTTTCCATTTGGGATCAGAGGAGGGGATGTCATCAAACAGCTTCCTGCCTCGACGGGTCGTTATCGTGTACCAGATCGGGGTCTTGAGTGGAGGGATCGAGAAGAAGTAAATGAACTGTCTCAGAGACGGTTCAATTCTATTCATTATGCACAGAGCTATAAAGCCCATCAGTGCGTCGACGGCGTTCGGCATCAACTGGCAGAGAGAAAGGTTTAGGGTGCACAAGAAATAACGTATGAAGAGATGCATGAGGAATCGAAGCCCTCGTTGGAAGGCTTTGACGTAAACCCTAACTTCTTGGTCACCAGGACGATGGGCCCTCTCGTCCCTCCCCGGTCCCCGGATCTGATACTCGAGGTGGACATAGCTTCTCTGGAACTCGGGGATCTGATCGGCTCCAACTTTGGACCTCAGATTCGCAATCAGACCAGGCTCCATGGCCCCCTCATTGTTCTTCTGCATGACGGTAACCAAGCTCGATGACGCCATTCCTTTCGAAAGGAGAATATCTAAAGCAAGAGTGGAGAAGACGATATCTTCGAATTTGCTCATTGGAACCGTCTTATATCAATAAGGCGACAGTCGCACGATGAGACACACGTCGAAGATCCTAGGATCTATGTATCTTGGATTTAGAACCGGTGGCTCATCCGAATTAGCGAGGCGGACGTTTTAGTGCCTAGAACTCGAGTGCTAATTCCTCGACTGTCGTGCCCCATTAATGCAATTTAACATCACCTGACTTCAACAGGATGACCCGTTGAGGTCGAGCGACGGGGGCCATTGTTAAGCCATTGGGCCGGCATTCAAGACAAATCGATTGACGAAGGTTTAGGCCCACAAGAGAAGCCCGACACCGACTCGGTCAAAGCCCACCAGCCAGTCACATGTTGCACTCCCATTAGTCGAACGTGGGATTGAAGGCGGCATCATAAATAGAGGAAACATGGGCAACGTTCGCTTCTATTAAAGAGGGGAGATCATGGCACCATAATGGGTGACCGTTATCTCCCCAACGTCACTTAAAGGACCTACGAGGTCTATAAATACCAAAAGGTTTCAATTCCCAAGGTACGAGATCTATTACATAAACTGCACTCTTTTAGCTTATAATTCCACTACTAAAGAGCTTGCGACGACAGATCTGAGACGAACCTCCGTGGGTCGATCTCAACTACTCCAAGCTTCCTCTCATCCTTAAGTTCTCATACTAACTTAAGCATTGGAGGGGATATGGGTCGGGACCCAGATCCGAACCCCGAACGTGTCTTTGTAGTGTAGATCGACGAGTCCCCATCTTCCACGAGGGTCGCTCCCGAGCTTCATAACCTCGAGCGATCGACGTACAAGTTGTTCAAGGGTCGATCGAGCACCGCATCCCAACCAACATCCATCAACCAACCCTGTTTCTTCCAACCTTGGGTCCCATTCAACCTGCTGACGAGGCTCCAACTCAACACAAAGGGTCCGCGTCAGCTTGACAACTTACTCGGTCATTTTTGGCCTTAACAGTACTCTATGCAATGGTGTATATGTTTTGAATGTAAGCACTGTGTAAAATGTTAACAAAAGAAAAACTCTAAGTATTAATGAATCTTATCTTTGGCATTGTAGATTAGGTAATATTGGCAAAAAAGATTGATGAAATTGCATAAAGAAGGATATCTCAATCCTTTTGATTACCAATCATTTGCGAACAATAATAACTACCCTTCTATAAATATATCACTTGCAATAATAACTACCCTTCTATAAATATATCACTTGCATAACTGTTTGACGATAATGATGATCACCTAATTAAGAAGAAACTAACGAAATTGATGAACACTATTATTATACTTAAGGCTAAATGTACGTTTTTACTTTTAATTTATTGTTTGATATGTTATTGATAATAATCATGAATTAGAATTGCAATTTAAACACGTAAAAGAACGGCCCGAAAGCCCGAGAGTCGGCCCGAAAGCCCGTAGGATAAGATTGGGCTGCCATTTGAAAGGCCCAGTGCCAAGGTCGGTGCCAGATTTTAGGCTCGATATATATCAGGGCTGGGGCCGGGGCCGGGGGCCTCGCCTCCGCCCGGCCAGGCCAGTTTTCATCCCTAGGTGATGATTTTTCATCCCTCGGTAACAAATCATCGACTTCTCACAAGGTAGGATGAGCAAGCACCACTGAGCATTGTCTCGGGTCAAGAGATACATTTTCGAAAAGCTAAAATACAACGTAACCTTCTTGTTAGCACGAGAAGAAAGAAGATGTGGTTCAAACCCAGGACGCAGTAAACACCGTAAGTCCTCAAATCTAACCCCATTTGACACCGGGCGGTCAAATTCTCTGAAACTTTGTTTATGAGCCAAAACTAGAAACATTAACAAAATGCTACGCCTCGAAATCGCAACGCAACTGGGAATTAAACTAATACAGAGACCGAATCCACCAACTAAAAACACACAAGCAACACAAGTTCACCACTAACTTTCTACTTGTTTTCTTAACCCGACTATTATTACAATAAATACCACCACATTAACATCCTCTACCGTTCCCAAAACACCCTCAGCTCCTCGGCATTAAAGTTACATTTTGCACCATAAGAATGGGGGCAATCTGGGAAACAAAACTAGGACTTTATAGATATTTCTCAAGTGCCAACATCCGTACCGAACTCACATGCTCTAAAGTTATTGATTACTTTAAAAACTAAGCTAAAATATTCAGACATAGGATTCGATCTTTTGCAAATCGCATTTTCGCAAAAATTACCATCAAAAATTTACGCAAATAGTAACGTTCCCTTTCTTCCACCCGAAGCAATTGCTCCGACGAAGCCGGCGAGCCAACCAGAACCGCCGGCGTAAAAAGAATGGATTTACAGAACGAGGACAGAATCGCAAAAGAATCAGCTTAAAAATTTAAGCTAAGCCCCCTCTATAATTTATAAGACAGATCATATATCCTTTTCTGCAATATAGCTAAATAAAAAGCGCCAAAATAGAAAAGAGCTCACGCGGCCGGATTCCAAAGGTTGAACAAACGCGAATTGAACATCCCAGCAACAAAGTCCGCCCACCACCTCCGCCTCTCTCCGCTCACCGCCGTCGACTCCATCGCCACATCTTCCTCCACTCTCTTCCTCTCCTCTTCTTTCTCATCCGCGAAGCTTACAATCACCGCCTTCTCAAAACCCTTATTCTCATCCTCCCCCTCCACAGTCTCAACCACCTTCAGTTTTTCATCGCTCTCCGTCTCTTTATCAGTCTCCACTCTCTTCTCATCTTTGCTCTTCTTCCTCTTCCTCTTCGCCTCCTTCCCCTTCTCTTTGCTCGCGAGATGTTCTTCAAACGCCTCGATCACCATGTGGATCGACTCCCGATCCTTGGAGCAGTCCCAACGAGACCAAAAGCTCGTGTAGCAGTCGAAGCACCCGCAATCGAACAACGGCCGGTGGGGTCCGCCGCCGCCAGACCTCCTGCAGCGCCGCCGATCTTTCGCCGCCTCAGAGACCGGTTCCGATCCGTTGATCGATCGGATCATCAGGTACGCCACAACTTCCTTGTCCTCGGTCGCCAGCGCCGCCGTCAGGGCAAAAATCGCCGCCGGGAGCAGCCTGAGGACGTTGAGGGAGTCGCCGTTGCCGCCGCTGCCCGCGGCATACGGAGAAGCGGGGGACGGATAGATCTTCCCCTTGGATTTTGGGTACATATTCTTCATGATAAATCGATTTTTTTTCTAATTCTTCCTTTTTTTCCTCAGATGTTTTTGAGGTTTTGGGGGCGAAAAGGGGGTATTTTTATTTTATTATTTGTGTAGGGTTTTATCGATTTTTAGCTTGCGATGCACGACAGAGAAAGCGAGAGGTCCCTCTTCTGAGTTCTGAGAGAGAGAAATTCGCTGCAGCTACTGCTGCATTTTCTGGGTGTTTGCTTTGGTACCCGCGCTCGTTGACCGGGTGTAGGCGGTTTTCAAGCGGTTCCGTACGAATTCCCGGCAGGGTTACAGGTATCTGGAGGTTAAGAGCCGGTGGGTTTCTTCTCTCGACGACATAATTTTAAATTTCAAAAGTGAAATGACCGTTTTGTCCGTTAAACCCTAATGGACTGCCGGTGGTCCGGCGGTGTTAAAAATTGCATCTAGTCCTCAAATTTTAACTTAGGAAAATTTACGGTGATGTACTTCTTGATTATGTTACACGTCGGATGACCATCTAATTAATTGGACTTTGAATGCTTCATTACGTCTTCAGCGTCATAACATGTCATTGTTGACCCCTTTGGGTAGCTATCAAAAGTATAAAAGGTAATAGCTATTTAAATTAGAGAATAATGTGTATCAATCCTCATATGTCCTCTCACATAAAAAAGGACAGATACAACAAGTACAAATCTATGTAGACTTGTACACGCCACCCTTTATGTGAGAGTACATATAAGAAGATGCCTCATATAGAGTATGATACCCATTATTCTCTTTAAATTAATAGGGTTACTTACAAATATAATATCATTTTGTAGTTTCATTGGTTCTTTGTTAAGGCATGTTCTTTTGGTGGAATGTGTGTTTGGGAAAAGTTGTAGGGGTGCAAATTCTTGGAGAGAGAAAATTGGTGTATTGTGTTACTTTGGTTGGAAAGTTGGATAGAAAGTAGATTTGAGAATGGATTGTGTGGCCCACTAAACTTTCGTGTGTTCTTTTGGTCAAAGAAAGTTGGATGAAGAAAGCGAGAATGTGGGGTTTGGTGAACCTAGGTGAACATATGTAAGTTTACCACCTAATAAAATGTCTTAGCCATAAATCAATATTCTCTGTTGCATCTACATCAAAAAAAACCAAAGACAGCAAGCAGCCAAGGCAATACTGGCATGAAACTGATATCCAAAATCAATAGACATGGACGCAAACCCCCCTAGGCAGCTACATCGTAATAACCATAGACAACAATCAGCCAAGGGTAGACATGAATGAAACTGATATATAGAAAAATCAACCAAAAAACAAATCCCCAAATGCAGCTAGAGCATAAAAACCCTTGCCAGCAAGCAGACAAAGCAAGACAGGGCACTCCCGACGTGATCCTCGCAGTAGATCACTTTCGGCAACCCAAGAAGGCAACAGAAAATCAGTCGGCGGTCGCTAGAGAAATTTTAGGGTTTGCTCAAAAAACGTGAAGGGAGAAGCAGCGAAGGTGAAGAGCCAGCCTCGTGTGAGGTGATAACACCAAGTGGGACCCACAAAGGCAAAAATCCTAGTGTAATCCCGGGGATTACAAAGTTGAGAAAATCGCAACCAGCAAGCAGCCACATAGGAGCCAACAAGGCAAGTAATCCCATCTCCCAAATGAACCAAACGAACATGCGAAAGGAATCCAAGCGGAAAACAAACCCGCTACATTAGCATGAATAGTGCCGAAATGGAGGAATCTCGTCCACACTCCACCAAACGAAACAGGCCATAAGTGGTCGTTTGCGTCGTTGAAAGTGTGTTTGGAAGCTTGAGGTTGTGTGAAATTTGATTTCAAAAAGAGTGAAGTTTTCTTTTTGTTTGGCAGAAAAGTTATTTGGATAGTTGTTATTGGTGAAGTTGGTGGTGGTATTCATGTAACTTTTTTGTGTTTGAATGTATAAAAAACTTCAAAGCGGAGAGGTTCAGTGTATCCATATTTTATATGTAGAATTAATATTAAATTTTAAATTAATTTAATTTAAATTGTTTAAGCCTAATTATATTCTTATTTAAACCTAAGTTAGATGAGAACTTAAAGGATGAAGCTTGGAGCTGCCAAGATCGACCCACGAAAGCTCATCTCGAGTCAGGTATCGCAAGCTTTTTAGAGAAAGAAAAATTAGGTGGAGTATCGAATGTCAGAGTTTCGGATCTCGTACCTTCTTGTTTTGTTCCACAACTCCTCATATTTATAGACCTCATCTGTCTCTTTAGTGACATGGGGAGGATAACGGTCACCAATTATGGCGCCATGATCCTCCTCCCTTAATAGGAATAACCGTCGCCCACATCTCCCTTATTTATGAGCTTCCTCCGATCTCTTGCACGTTAGGCGGGAGTGCAACGGTCGAATATCACGTGGGCTTTGACTGAGTTTCCGAGTTCCTTCGTGGGCTTTGGTCACTCGCTGAACGAGCCCCCTCGAGTGCCGGCCTAATGCCGCAACACTTCCCATGCTGCCCTGTCTCGGCACAGGGCCGAGCCCTCTGCCACCCAGGTCCCCGGTGGCCCTTCCTCCGAGCACAAGAAGCATCCACCTTGCTCCTCCGAACTCCGACCACCCTCCTAGCATCACGGCGTAGTGCTCCCCCGTTTCTACCTATGGTTCTGGTGAGCACCGAGCACCGAGCACCGAGCACCCTCGTGACTCTTCCTCCGCTAGCATCCCCGAGCCGCCCGTTCGACGAAATGCCCTAATGATGAAGATCTCTTCCTGAGCTCCCTCTTTGCCACCGTTACCCCTGAGCTGAGCACCGAGCTCCGTAAGTCGACCGACGCCACCACCTCTGGTGACCGCCACCTCCTCGTCGGAGCCGATGGCCCTTTTCGTCACGTTGTAAGTGGGTTCTGAGAGAATAATGCATCCTTTTTTCCTGTCATTTGGGAGAAACAATGTTGCGTTCCTAGAACCTTTAATTATGTTTGGTGGCCTTGATATTATATTCTTCTAAAAATATATATTTGTTGTTAACTAATATTTGTTTGTTTGAATACTCCTCTAAAATTACACAATATGCAGAATACGGCTAACAAACATATATTTAACATTAGATATTAATGTAATTTACTATCACACACACATTAAGTTTTTATATTGTAATTAATATAAACTCTGTACTCATATATATTAAGTTTGTATTACAGTAGGCTAATATAAATATCCATTAACTTGACATTAGGCTATATTGTGTATATACACTCAGATTATATATTTGAGTTGCATACAAATGGATGGAAGCAAAATAAATATATATTGTCTACTTGCTGGCCCATGCATCTGCGTACAATATGAATCCAGAGCACCATCCATATTATGCAGTGTCTTAATGCATACCAAACATTTTGCAAGAATGGTTTATTTATATATTAACTAGTCATAACATGTGCCCTCCAAGCACGGAGACAGTCGTCGCCCGGACGCAAATGCAGAGATAAGAGATCGCCAAAGTGAAAAAAGCGTGGGTGTGTGTAAGAGGAGGGCCGGGGGCAAAAAGAGGAAAAGCAGAGACTAAAACGCAAAAAAACACCAAAAACCCATCCCACCCAACCCCACATGACGGCCCAGCAACCAAAAATATGACTGAGACTAAACTGCCACGTGGGACAAAACTGCCACATAGGACAAACTTCATAATAGATATTATGATATGTGAATGATAGGTAATAATTGTTTATATATTTATTCTTATTATTATAGCATTTCATATACTAAGGGCAAGTCCATCGGGGGCTTTTGCCAAAATGTGGGGTGGGGAGATTTTGGCCAAAATCCCCTCCCAAAATGCGCTTCATATCCAGCGGTGGAATTTTCCCAAAATGTAGGAGTGGTGATTTTGGCCGAATTTTCCAAAAAAATACAAACTTTTGAAGGAAAAAAAACCATTGTTTCAATAATCCCGCATTTTAAACCCAAAATCCTCAAAATCCCGCATTTTAGGAGGGCTTTTCGTTGGAATGCGTTGGAGGAGGGGGGCATTTTGGACGGGGGGTTTTTGCAAAAATCCCTCAAAATCACCCCCCAAAATGCGACCGGTGGACTTGGCCTAAGGAACAAAAACCATAATGCTAAATGATCCAAAAACATGTGTACAGTGAAACTCATGGCAAACCAGGTAGAACTGCACAAAACCAACTAGCAACTATCCTACCTCTTAATTTTTCTTTAGAAAGGAAAATATTAATTAAACACTCTGACAGAGCACGGTGTTATGAATTCCATAACACTATTGCCATGACAATAAATATCATTCATGCTAATCACAATTTAATTGCCAGTTTCCCCTCTGTCACTAAGCTGTGTTTATCGTAATTGTCAAATATTAGAAGAGAGTTGTTGGAATTGGGTACGTCTATGACTGGTTTTAACCGGGGATAAATCATAACTATAATATTAATTAAGGGGTTATATATAAATTGAATTTGCCTTGGTGGATAATTGCAATTTACAGAAGTTCAGGGTTCCCAATGCAAATTTATTTTAATAACTACCCGTAGAAAACTGTTCCCCTTTGTTCCTATATAATCCCCTCATTGCTCTGAGAAAATCAAGCAATAGAATTAACGCTCTCCTCTCTCCCAACACAAATAGATGAAGAACAAAGTGGTATCTTGGTGGTGAAAACAAATTGGATTTCCTTAAGTGATTTCCAATACGATCCAAGGCGCCCTTCCTCCATCCGCTGCAATTGAAAGGTGATGTGTTAATATCTCAATTCTAACAAGAGTTATACCTAATGTAATTATTATTGTGCACGCGGGTGGAAGAGCAGCTGAAGTCATAATCTACCATGCAAAAATTAGAACAAGGTATGCTAATCACAGTGAATAATTTGCATATTAGTATGATTAAGTATAAGAGGATTCTAATTTATTCTCGGGGGGTTTTATCACAGAATGCAATATTGCATTAGAAAATGTTATTAGAGTTCATTCGTGGATAAATATTGTAACGACTCGTATTTTTCAATACATTTAATCACGTATTTAACGTATTTTCATTTTAAAAAAGTATTTTATAGTGGTTGATTGGGAGTTTTAAGTGATTTCAAAATTTCTTATAAAAATATTTTGAAGCATCAAACTAGTTATGGTGTATTTCAATAAATTTGGATTTCATCAAATACCTCTAAACAATTTTATAATAATTCATTTTCAATTGTTACTGATTTAGCTGAATGCATTAATTTTCTATATAAAAATCATCAAAACATTTTCAAACTTCTGCCATGAGCTTCTATAATCATTTAGTGCTTCCCATATTAATTTCGTAATTTACTGAAGTCAAATCAATAGAGAACCTGCAAACCCGCATCCTAAACGTTTTAGCCTAAAACTAGTATCTTCGTAGCTCAAACCCGGAAATGGATCTCGTATTCGCGATCCTTGTGACGATACGAAACCGTGGCTATGTTTCGTAATTTTTCGGAATCGTTTAACTTCAGGGGCAAAATCGTAATTTCGTAATTTCTATTTACTAATTGCTGTTTTACTAATTCAATCAACTTAAATACATTGTACCCTATCCTAATCACATACCCAAACCATTCCGTAAGTAGCCCATGTGTTTCATGTGTTAGCTTAAATTCCACATTTAGTCAAAAAGATAACCTACCCTAATTAATGTTTGACTAAGTATTAATTAACACTTTTAATTTTATAATTATATAATTAACCTGTATAAACCCCCCTCTTATAATCTCTTCCCCTTCACAGGCTCTCTCCTCTGAACCCAAACCCACCCGCAATCTCTCTCTTTCTCTTGTTCAAACCCAACACACCCCGTGTTCTCTCTCACTCGCTCCCCGAAACCCACTCACTCCCTCTCTCAACCCTCACTCCCTCTCGTTCTCTCCGACCCCGAACCCAACCCAGGCTTCGCCCGCCGCCGTGACTGCCGTACGCCTCTCCGAGCTCACTCCACCGTAAGCCACCGCTTCTCTCGCACCCATGGACTCCCCGACCTCGCCGTACGACGCCGCCACCCCCCGACCATCTCCAGGCTGCCTCCACCTCCTTCCCACCGTCATAGCTCCGCCCCTCTCCGACACGCCAATACACGCAAACCCGCCTTTGCCCCCTCCCACCATGCTCAGCTCTCCACCGCCTTTGCCCTCGACCCCCTCCTCCACCGTGCTCCGCCTCGAAGCTCGTCGCCAGCTCCTCCGCCCATATTGCACTCCGCCATGTCCAGCAGCCTCGTCGACAGAGCCCGCTGACCCCGGAAACCTGCACATCCCCACAGCCCAAGGCCTAGCTTTCCACTGCCGCTCATCGCTCCATCCGATCAACGTCGCCTCCACTCCGATGCAGCAGCACCCCACCGCCACCCTGCGAGCTTGGCGCCGCCTCCCTTCCTCGCTGCTTCACGTCGCTCCACCGTCGCTCCGATGTTGTCCTCCTCTTCCGTCGTAATCAGCACCCCCAACCCGCGCCTCTCCATAGCTCCCCTCGTCGGTGACGCTGTCGTCGCCACTGCTCCGACCACCGCCTACCTCGCCTCACCGCCACCTACCTCGCCTCACCGCCACCTCCCCGCCGCTCATGCACCGCTCACCATTAGCCCCTGCTGCCTCCGCTGCAGCTTCGAACGCAAAGAGAAAGAGAGAAAGAGATACAGCGAGAAGGGTTTTAATAAGAATACGTATATACAGATACGTATATATGAGTGTATATATACGCGTATATATATATATATATATATATATATATATATATATATATATATATATATATATATATATATATATATGGTTTTAATAAAAATATTGTTGCTACTATGTTACATATGCTATGCCATGGTTGTTGCTCTTGCATGTTACTTTTGCACTTACACAGTCACCTTTACTTTATGCAGTACATACACTTTACTTACCACACCTGAGTAGCCACTAGCACTTTACTTATCGCTCTTGCATGTACGCTCTTACCTTACTTTTCGCACTTGCATGATCATCTTAATTGTTTACTATAGCATGTTCCATATTTTTGCACTACTCTATTTCTATTGCTAGAATTGTTGTGACTTACCTACGGTTCCATTTTCGTGACACCTCAGTCAATGTACATGTTGAGGTAGATGTTATTGAGTTGGCTGCACTAGAGCTCGACCCTGAGACCGCAACTTTCAAAGTTATTTTCACTTAGGTACTTTCTTTCTTTCATGTATCATTGTTGGAACATTTTGTACAGTATAGAATGTAATAATTGGACACTGTTACGATCTAAAGATCGTGATAGCCCGACTTTCCATTCTAAACTGCCAAGCACCAAACCTACCTCGCCGCCCCTCCCCAGGGGTCGGCTAGCCCAGTGATAGGGCACCGTGTGCCGCGACTTCAAAGACCGCTCGCTTATTCTCCGACGATGGGGCCCCAGTCTACCCTGGAGTCCGACACAACCTGGGAAGGGGGCACACCCCGCTGTGGCCGGTGAAGGGGTCGCACTCTGCCCCGGTCCCAGCTGTCAGCTCGCTCGTCTCCACACCGGCTCACCCGGAACTGCATGCGAGGCGCATGAGCGGGTAGCGCACCCTCCATCTGGGACAACCTGGCGACCCAATCGGTAGCCCCGTCTTACGGGCACAATCCCACGATTCTCTAGCACATCGGACACGGCAAACAACCTAGTACAAGGACGCTACTGACACTTCCACCGCTCGACAACCTGACAAAGTGCACCCTGGCCGCTGCGCCCCCTGACATTTAATGCTTTCGGCTCTGACACCCTGACAAAAGGGCTACTGGCCGTTGCACCGTATGACAAAAGCATGGCTGAGACACCCAGCTTTGACATCCTCGACCGAAGCTTCCGTTGACAGTTGGTCCAACTCAGCACGTCGAGTCAACACGCCAGGTCAGCCTCGTCTAACCGCCTCTATCAGGTATAAATACCCCTTCACCTCCAACGGGGAAGGGGTTGGCAAGTTTACTCTGATTCTTATTACACACACAAGAGCAAAGGTGGTCCATATCTTTGTTCTTTCACCATTCATAGCTCGTCACGTACGGTCGACTCACCTTCAGTCCGACCTGCGTGCCTATCCCCCGCTTTAAGTCCTATTACTGACTTAGGCATCGGAAAGGCTAAGGGTTGGACCCCAACCTGGCCTTTCTGACGAGTTGCTCCTTGCGCAGGTTAGCTCGTCTACATCGGTCGTGCTCGTCCACATCCCGGGAAGTTCGGCCCTTCTAACCGCGTCCTTCCGGATTCGACACCGTGGTCAGCCTTCACAAACGGCTTAGCCTCATCATCACCCTAATCACCTGTTAAACAGCCTTCCCTAATCACCATCCACATCATAACCACCATGCCCTTGGTGTTGGATATTGGACTCCCCGGATTTGGTTTTGGATGATGAACAAACATAAATATATTGTGAACTAACAATTTGTGAGCGCAGTTATGGAGATCGTCACCAAATTCACTTGAACATCCAAAGCGACGTCTCGAGACTTCTCAAAGCATGTGATCGTATGCCTAAAGCTTCGTTGAAGCTTTTGGACCATGTTAGAAGTCATGAAGATTCGATTGAAGCTTTTGAAGACGGTATCGTCAAGTTTTATTTATAGTCTTTTAAGCTTCTTTCGTAGAATGTTAAGCCTTGAGTAGGTCTTACATTTTAATCTTCATAACGCTCCTATCTTAGACATAGGATCTTAGTAGAAGTCCATACTAACTTTCCCGAAGCATCGCGCTTCGTTTCGTGACTTCTTGTGCATGTTAGTTGGTTCAAGAAGAAGAACCAACCGACTAGATGTTGATCTAGTCGGTCGGCAATCCTTCTTGGACCGACTAGTTTGCTTTTCAATTCATAGCTCTTTACTGTTTACAGTTAGTCGGTCTACGTTGACTCACCGACCGACTAGTTTGTGAACTAGTCGGTCAGTGATGCTTCTTAGACCGACTAGTTGAGCTTTCCCTGTACATGCCAATTTGAGCCTGAGCTGCTGTTTATAATTAGTCGGTCTGTGTTCATTGATCGACCGACTAGTTGATGAACTAGTCGGTCAACTTTCCTTCTTGGACCGACTAGTTTAGCTTTCATATACATGCAAATTTTCACCTAACTTACTGTTTATTGTTAGTCGGTCTATGCACATTTGGAGACCGACTAGTTGGTGAACTAGTCGGTCAACATTTGTTCTTGGACCGACTAAATCAATTTGTGCTCAGACTTCAGTTTTATCTCTTAGTCGGTCTCAGTTGAGTAACCGACCGACTAGTTGTGAAACTAGTCGGTCAGCTACTCTTCTTGGACCGACTAGTTCCTTTTGTCTGAACTTCGACCTATTCCCTGTTCACTCATTAGTCGGTCTACGTTGATTGACCGACCGACTAGTTGATGAACTAGTCGGTCGGTGGTTGTTCTTTGACCGACTAGTTGCGATCAGAATAGAGCCGTTGGAGCTTTAATTGAAACGTTTCTCTCTCTTCTCTCTCTCTCTCTCTCTCTCTCTCTCTCTCTCTCTCTTTCCTCTAACCTATATATACTTGTTGAGCTGCATTCATTGCACAAAAGGCTGATTATTAGACAAGTTTAGAGATCAAAGAGAAATCATTCTTCTCATTTAAAGCTCATTCATTTCCCTCTCAAGAATCTCTTCCTCATTCATTTCAAAAGAGAGATTCATTGATTGAGAGCCTTCCAAGCCAAGTGCCTGATCCTAGGTCACCATCAACCCCATAGCTCTCAATCGCTGATTTACATCTTGGAGCTAGGGTTTGGTGCCTTCTTCTTCCTTAAAATCATCCTTGCCCTAATTCGTAAGTATACTCAAGGCATATGTATTTTGTGGTAAGCTATTTCATTTCAATTTACTTTGATATTGTAAGTGATTCACTCTGGGTTGTGAGAGTTGTGTTTGTGATCCCGGGTTGTGGGAGTCACAAATTACATTGTGTATGATTTGACTTGGTGAAGGTTCTTCACAAGTATTTTATAGTGGAAATCTTGAGTTAGGGTTTCTAACTCAAGTATCCGGAGGGGATCCGGGTGTTTGGGACGTAGGATCACCGGAAACAAGTCGGGGAGACTTGGGTGGATCCGAACCCAGTAATATCGTCTGTTTGCGATTGTTTATTTGTTGTCGATTATTTACTATTCCGCATTTCCGCATTAATTGGTAGAGTTTGCACGGTAATTAGGAATTAGCCTCTTAATTATTTTAAAGTACTATTCACCCCCCTCTAGTACTTGTGCAGTAGCTTAGCAGGGCATTACATTTGGTATCGGAGCCAAGTCTATAGCTATGTCTGCCAACGACAACAAGACCGTTCGTCCACCTTCCGACTATAGCACCTTCAAGAATCGTGAAGGAGCTTCTTCGGTAATGGAAGGACATTCCTCAACGAGGCCTCCATTCTTCAACGGTACCAACTACGGGTACTGGAAATGCCGGATGGAAACTTTCCTCCGGAGTGCTTCACTATGGAGGACCACAATGAAGGAGTATGTTGAGCCCGCCGAAGAAGATTTCGAGAAATGGACAACCGCGGAGGTCGCCGCGGAGGTAAGCAATGCCAAGGCAATGAACGCCTTGCAATGCGCATTGGAGCCCGAGGACTTGAATAAGATATGCACATGTAAGTGTGCATATCAAATTTGGAACTCCCTCCTCATCTTACATGAAGGGACGATGTAACGGCCTGTATTTTTCAAACACTTCAAATACGTATTTAACGTATTTTTATTCTAAATCTTCTTTATAATGGTTAGTTAGGAGTTGTATATCAAAACTAATTTCAAAAATTCTTTTAAAAATATTTTAGAGCCCTAGACTTATTATATTGTATTTCAGCAATTTCAGATTTCCGCAAATGCCCAAAACATTTCTGTTAAAATTCATCTCCCAAAATTACCGTTTTGGGTCGATGAATTTATTTTCTATTCAAACATTTTCAAAACGTTTTCAAACTTCTACAGTAGCATCCTATGAGTATTTAGGGCTTGCCACATTAATTTCATAATTTTCTGATATCATTTCAGCCTAGAACCCGCACACCCACTTTCTAAACGTTTTGGCCTAAAACTAGTATTTTCGTAGCTCAAATCCCAAAACGGATCTCGTATTCGTGATCCACGCGACGGTACGATCCAGTATGTATGTTTTCATAATTTTTCGGAGTCGTTTGTGAAAACGTGTATGTATTTCACCGCTTTGCTAATTACATTAACTAACGACTATTCACCTTTACTAATCACGTTTAACTGAGTTACTTTTACCCCTCTTAAATTAGATCTACCTCTAATAAATCTGCTAACCCCACCCCCCATTAACCAACCGTTTGGGTTGGGTGAGATCCAACGTCTCAACCCCCAAAGTTATTGCTAACATTAATATTTATTTACCATGATTGTTATTATTTAACTTACTAATGTTACCTAACCCTTGCCACCTCTTACCTAACTGTCAGCAGGAGGAGACATGAGCTGTTTCCATTCATCCCCCCTGGATCAAACTTACCACCTAACTCATTATTGACATGTTATATTAATATATTAGGTTCTGGCATCTATAAATGACTCACTCTCAAACACCAAATTCAGTCTCTCTCCCTCTCTCCCTTGTTAATTTCGAAAACCAGGCAACCCTCTCGCGCTCTCTCACTCCCGCCCTCATTTCTCTCTATCCCACTCTCTCACTATCGCCGGAGGCCCCGACCGCCGCCCTGCTCCGTCAGCCGCCGCGAGACGTCGCCCCGCCGTCCGCCGAAGCCGCTGCTCCGATGGCCACGACCCACCCCCGCTCGCCGACTGCCGCCTCCGAGCCATCCCGCCGTCCTCCGACGACAGCTCGTCGACCACCGCCCCCGTAAGCCCGCACCGCCTCCACGACGTCCGCCCCGAAGCCCCCTGCAGCAGCGCCGCTGTGAGCTTCCCCGCCTCGCTCCGCTGATAGCACCGCACGACGCCGTCCACCGCCTTCGCCGAGCGCGACCTCTAACGACGTCGTCGTTGCTGCCGTTCCACCTCCTCCTGCACCGCCGTGCCCATACGCCATCTCCGCCCCGACGCCCCAAGCTCCTCGTACGAGCATCCTTCGACAACCCCCGACTTCTGCCACATTTCCAACGAGCCCGTCTCCACATCCGCGACGGCCTCGAGATCGCACGCTACTCGCTCGGCGTAATGCCTCAGCCACAAATGATGTCGTCGTGGCCCTTGTTACCTTGATGAAGACCTTGCTTTCCTTAGACACACACGTCCATCGAAGCAAGAACCATCCCCCCAAGCTCCAGGTTCTTTTCCCCCCTGTGAATTTTGATAAAAAGACATGTATCTTACTATGCATGTCTGTGAACTCATTGCAAATGATTTATGCAAGTGTTCACTTGCTAAATATATCTACAATGAATTAACAGGGACATTAAAAAAGCACAAAAATTTGTAATGACCTTATATTTTGCCCATGCTTGATATTTAATAACATATATAACTCTATTAAGCAATGTAGTTCAAGATAAATTATAGGCGTAATAAGTAGGGTTATTTGATTATTAGTAGTCACTACCCCTAAGCTAATGAATTCAAAGTAGTTAATTGCAATGGGGCTTTGACGTTCAGGTATAACCATAACTTTAAATATTATTCAGTTTATGGATTAATCTAGAGGTTTGGAATATTTTCATTATATAATAATTACCCGTTATTACTACTCAAACAACACAGTTAATATCTTCATGTAACTATTTTTAGTGGATCTATGATAAATATTAATTAGATAATAATTAGTGTAGTCATTAGCTGATAATTTCTTGTGTTTGCAGGTACCACTCCCCGCGCTCTAACTCCATCCTCGTCTTGCTACGACGATCCCAATAGTGTAAGTCACAGTAAATTCTACCCTTAGAAATATAGATAGTGTACTCGTATGAACATAGGACTTGACACCTAGTCTCGGAACAGTTATTGACCTGAACAGATTATTGGCATGCTTGACAGAAAGATTGTAACTGGAAATGTGAGAATGGTAAATGACTCATAAAATTGCAAAGAACGGTAACCTGCACAGACACTGGGTTTTGGGGTAACTTATAATAGCGAGGGTGCGGGAGCGACTAGTCCAGCCTTTGTTGTCACCGTGCGGGTTCTAGCAACCCATCATAGTAGCCGGTGACAACCATCACAGATCACAGATTATTGCATAGTATTCATAGTATTCATAGCATAGTTCGCCCGGGTAGCACCCGTGGTAAGAGGTGGCCTCTTGGTTGCTCATTGCACCCCGCATTATAAGTCACAAACTAGGCTAGGCACAATTACTCTCCCTATTGCTATTGTCATTAGTATCGTCATGGTTATTGCTATTGTCATTGCTCGGTCACCTTTACTTTACTTGTCACCCTTGCATGCTTGACTAAATGTACTTTACTTATCGCACTTGCATGCTTGTCTGTCCTTACTTTACTTTCAGCACTTGTTTACCATAGCCTGCTCCATATTTGTGCACTCCTCTTTTTCTATTGCTAGAATTGTTGTGACTTACCTTCGGTTCCATTTATGGCACCGGCAGACGAAGACCTGATCAAGGAGATTGCCCCAGAGTTCATGGAGCCTACATTGACCCAGAGACGGCAGAGTTTTAGTTACTTTTCTGTTGGTGTGTGTGTTGTACAGTGTATTTCCTTTTCCGCATTTCCTTTCAGTACTTCCTTCATGTATTTGTGAGAGAGAGTGCTGGTTGTTGTTGTACTTTAATTTGGACTGTAATAACGTCTGTACGCTGGTTTGAGTATTGTGATACATCTCTGAGTTGTGGCTATGCTGATTTCACTGGTAAACTGCGGAACCTGCGAATAAACCAAATAAGTAACGGGCCCCCGAGAGCGGGTCGTTACAGACGAGTAGGGTAAGAGACTCTAAACTCGTTGTAGTTAATAAAGACTACGAGATGTTTCATATGCTACAGGGTGAGAAGATGAAGGAGTATTATGCTCGCTTCGTCGACATCATAAACGAGTTAGAGGCTCTCGGCAAAACCTACACCCAAAAGGAGAAATGTTCGAAGCTTATCGAAGGACTTCCTTCTAGTTGGGAAAAGCGTACCTTCACCATCGAGGAAGGTAACGATATGAACAAGTATACCGTAGTTCAATTAATGGGTACTTTAATGTCATACGAGGTACGCAAGGATAGCAAGTTGAAGTTGCAGGAAAAGATGAAGTCTTAACTACAACAAGACGAGCCAAAGAAGAAGGCTATTGCTTTCAAGGCCGCTCCATCTACTTCCACATCAACCGATGATGAGAACTCGGAAGACGAGTTGGACTTGGAGTCCATGGCACTCATGGCCAAGAAGTTCAACCGGTTCTTCCGGAAAGGTAACTTCAAAAACAAATCGAAGTTCAATTCTTCTAACGCCTCCTCTTCTTTGTGCTTTAAATGCAACAAGCCAAGACACATGAAAGCGGAGTGTCCTCTAAACAAGCAAAAGGAGAAGTGGAAGGCGCCAAAGTTCGACAAGTCCAAGAAGTACAAGAAAGGGAACAAAAAGGGACTTGTCGGGACTTTCACCGACTCCGATGATTCCTCAAGCGGAGAGTCGGATGATGAGCAAGTGGAGCAAGCACACATGTGCTTCATGGCTAGAGAGGAGCAAGATAAAGATGCCTCCTCCGATGATAGCGACAACGAAGGCGATGAGGTAATTATGGATGACCTTAGGAATGCTAATTCTCAATTGTGGTCTAAGTACACTACATTAGTAAATAGGTATACTAAAGTAAAAGATGACTTAGCTAGCATTCAAACCTCGCCTAAAACTATCATCACCAACAACGACACCGTTGTTGAAGGGTTGAAGAATGAGATTGTTAATCTCAAGACTCAACTTGAACATGTTAGCATTGAGGATCCGAAAGAACACAAGATAGCGGATTTGACTTCTCAAAACTCGACTTTGAGTATTGAGAATGAGAATCTTAAATCTCGTGTTTATGTGCTCATATCGCAAGTATCCACTTTGGATGCTTCTATGCGTTCTCTCACCGAGAAATATGAGTACACATTAGGCCGAATTAATAAATTCAATAAGGGTAAGGACCATTTGGATAAAATCCTAAGTGACTTACTTCCGGCCAATCACCACATTGGCTTGGGGTATACGATGGGAAGTTCATCCAAATCGGCCACTACTTTTGTTAGGCCAACTTCCGGCGACTCAACGAGTGGTAGCAAACACTCTATTGGTAGTTCATCTACCAATGGTGCTTCCACCTCGTCCACACCCTCTTTCGGAAAGAAACCCACTTTGGGTGGACCTCCAAAGAAGGGCCATGCCTACATGTACACCAATAATATGCCACGTAGGAACACACGTCCTACTCCACCGGCTCACACATATGATGATTTCTATGCTACACGTTCACGGCCACGTGCACACAATGTGAGACACCCTCATGCACGTGTTCCTCCACATGCACATGTACACCCACATCATCGTATGAATAATAATCCACATGCACCAATTCATCATGTTCCTTATGCCTATCCACGTCATGCATCACGTAGAAACCAACAACGCATGCATGCACCCAATAGGATGAGGGCTCCCAAAATATTCACAATTTGGAGCCCAAAGGACATAAGCATGAATGAAAAACAAGTTTACATGAATGCTTATTTTTCGGATGTTGTGCATAGTGTTAATTATGTGGGGAAGTCTAAGTCCAATTGGACTTGGCTTCCAAAGGTCTAATCTTTTGGACCCAATGACCTTGGGTACCATGATATGAAATTTTCTATCTTTAGGTACTCAAGGAAAAGAAAAAGAAAAGGAGCAACAAATTTAAATTTAGCTCCAAAGGAAATTGGATACTCGATAGCGGGTGTTCAAAACACATGACGGGTGACGCTCAATTGCTCTCCGGAGTGGTTCCCATTCCATCCGTCAGCAACTCCGCTTCCTCGTCGCAAAGCACGATGGGTTCCGGAGGGAGGACCGGGAGCAGCGAGGGACCCATAAGGAGCCAACTTTGGGCCGGTGATACCGGAACGCCCGTAGTCCGCCATTAGCTGGGCCGCCGCCGCGCGGGAGAAGTCCCCCGCGAAGACCACCCCCTCCCTTCCAGGGGCACGCTGACCGCCGGCAGCCGGGGCGATGCCGGAGTCAAACACCGGATCGGTCAAGGGAGCGCACACCTGAGTGCCCCACCTACCCGGAGGAGGCCACGCCACTGGCGCGGTGGATCACGTCGGCCTTGAGACCCGCGAGGTTCAAGGCCCCCCCAGTTGGCCACTTACAGCGGAAGAGGCGACCCTCTCTCGCACGTACAACAATACCGGGGGGCGATGGAGACACAGGATGTGGATGACGCATTCCTGTGCCGGCTTTTCTCACAGAGTTTGCAAGATACAGCATTGGAGTGGTACTACGGTTTACCCGTGAGATCCATCGGGAGCTTCGGCGAGTTGTCTCATAAATTCTGCAAGGAGTTTCGGGCCAGGCGCACAAAGAAGAAGCCTTTGGACGACCTCAGCACGACAGTCCAAGGGGAAGGAGAGACGACGGGGAAATACCTACGCCGCTTCCAGGACGAAAGGCAGGCGGTGGTGACCTGCAGTAATGAAGTGCTCATGCTAGCCTTCAAGACGGGGCTGCGGAATCGGAGCCTCCACAAAGCCTTGCTCCGAGACCTGCCAGCCGACTACGACGCGCTAGTCACTCAGGCGGAGAGGTATGCACTAAGCGAGGAGGCTCTTGGTGCAAAAAAACCAGTCATCCCGCCGAGATCATCCCAGGGCGAGCCTCGGTCCTATCCCAGGCCAGAGCAGAAAGATGGGTCCCGGGGCCGCGACCAGCTGATTCAGCCACAACGCGACCCAGTGGGGTGTCGTCCGCAAGATCGCCTGGGCCCAATGCGAGAGTTCACCCCATCAGGGAGCCCATTCGAGCTACCCCGAGGCTGGAGGGACCCCTCTGGGCCCAGTACACCCAGCTCAATGCCCCAATGATAGAGGTGTTGGCCATGGCGACAAGAGCCAAACTGTTGCCCGACCCACCCAGAGAAATGAAGTCGGACCCGGCGAGGCGAGACGTCCGGAAGTATTGTCGGTATCACCGGGAACACGGTCATGATACCGACGATTGCTTCACCCTCAAGAGAGAGATCGAGTGCTTGATACAGGCAGGTCACCTTGGGGGCTTCGTGAAAGGCCGGAGGCTGATCCAGGAGGAGAGGGCCCCGCGCGGGGCGCGGAGGCCGGACCCACCACCAGACAGCCGACGGAAGGAGCCCCGCCCGCCCAAGGCGGTTATGCGCATAAACGTGATATGTGGAGGGCCATCCTCGGGGGGAGCGTCATCGTCAAGCAAGAAGACGTACGCGCGGCAAGTGATGGCGGCGGGACTCGGCGGCGAGGCGAAGCGGAGAAGGGTGGCTCGACCCCCCATTACTTTCACCGATGAAAACCTAGAAGGAGTCGATCTGTCGCATGATGACGCCATCGTCATCGAGGCTCAGATCAGGACGGCCATCATCAGCCGCCTCCTGATCGACACTGGAAGCTCCTGCGACATTCTGTTTATGTCGACGGTCTAGAAGATGGAGCTGAAGCAGGTAGACTTGAGGCCTTGCACGGCCCCATCGTCGGCTTCACTGGCCACTCGGTTCCCATTGTGGGGGTGATCACCTTGCCGGTGTCTCTCAGAGAGGAACCTAGGGTCGTCACCCGCATGACACAGTTCGTTGTCGTCGACATCGCGTCGGCATACAACGGGATCATTGGGCGACCATACATGACAGCCATTGAAGCGCTACCCAGCCTGCTCCATCAGATGGTGAAATTCCAAACTCCACGAGGGGTAAGGTTAGTGCAGGGGAGCCAGAAGCTATCCAGGAGCTGCTACGTGGGGTCGACCAAACATAAGGGTCCAGAGCAGGCCCTATCGGTCGACCTCCTTGATGAAAGGGAGGACTTCTGTGATCAATGGCCGACCCCTACTGAAGAAGTCGAAGAGGTGTTCGTGGCTGCGGAGGAGGGCAAGACTATCTCCATCGGTACAAAGCTTCCGATCTCCCTGAGGGCGGCCCTCATCGACCTTCTCCGAGAGAATATGGACATATTCGCCTGGTCGCCCTCAGACATGCGGGGGTCGACTCGACGATAATTGCCCACAAGCTGAATGCGAACCCCGGATCTCGACCGGTCCGACAGAAAAAGAGGAGCGCCAGAGGAGAAAAGAAGAAGGCAGCCGACGAGGAAGTGGAGCGGCTCCTCCAGGCCAAGTTCATCAGGCCGGTGGACTATCCAGATTGGCTCGCCAACGTCGTCTTGGTGAAGAAGGCCAATGGAAAGTGGCGCATGTGCGTCGACTTCACGGATCTCAACAAGGCATGTCCGAAGGACAGCTTCCCCCTCCCAAGGATCGACCACTTAGTGGACCAGACGTCCGATTACGAGTTGTTGAGCTTTATGGAAGCCTTCTCGGGATACAACCAGATCCCGATGGTGAAGGAAGATGAGGAAAAGACGTCCTTTATCACCGATAGGGGCACCATCTGTTACACGAAGATGCCCTTCAGACTGAAGAACACCGGGGCAACCTACCAGCGGATGGTGGACATGATATTCAGCTCGTAGGTCGGGCAGAACCTGGAGGACATCGATGACATGCTGGTGAAGAGCAAGAAAGCCCTGGACCACCTAGCCGACCTACGGGAGACGTTCCAGAAGGTGCGCCATTATGGCCTGAGGCTGAACCCGGTGAAGTGCGTCTTCGGCGTGCAGTCGGGAAAAATTCCTTGGCTTCATGATAACGAAGTGAGGGATTGAGGCGAACCCCGACAAGGTGTCGGCCCTCGTCAATATGGCGCTACCACGGACCATCCGGGACTTGCAGCGGCTGAACGGTCGGATCGCAGCGCTGGGGAGATTCTTGTCGAAGTCCGCGAAGAGATCACTCCCCTTCTTCAGAGTCCTGCGCACTGCCTTTGGCGAAGCAAAAGTTGACAGGAAGGTGATCCCCATGGGACGACCACTGCGTTCGAGTGTTCACGGAGCTGAGGGCCTACATGCAGAGTCCGTCGCTGCTCGCCAAACCGGAGGAAGGAGAGCAGCTGGGGCTGTACCTGGCCGCCAATGAGGAAGCAGTCAGCTCCGTCTTAATCAAAGAGGAGAAGGGCGTACATCGCCAGTATACTATGCAAGCTGGATTCTCCGAGAGGCGGAGACTCGTTACAGCCCCATCGAGAAGGTCGCCTACTGCCTGGTCACAACGGCGAGGAAGCTCCGACCGTATTTCTAGGCCTACCACATCGCTGTCCACACCAATCTGCCCCTCGAAAAGAACCGAAGAGGTTAGAGCAGTCGGGCAGAATGCTTAATTGGAGCGTCGAGCTCAATGTGTTCGACATAACTTACAAGGCCCAGACATCGATCAAGGGTTAGGTCTTGGCGGACTTTGTGGTGGAATGCACTATCAAAGACCCCCCTGGAGAACCTGCCGGATGCACCTCTAGCGGCTGTTTCCCCACGGACCATGGGGGTAGCCAAACCATCGGAACCCGCCCAAGAGGAAGCAGGCAGATTGTGGACCATCCACGTCGACGGGTCGGCCACGGGATCTGGGACAGGGGCAGGCATCGTCATCCAAACCCCCGACGGATGCCTGCTAGAGTATGCCTTGCGCTTCGACTTCCTAGCGACCAACAACGTCACCGAGTAGGAAGCCGCGGTCAACGGGCTGAAGCTTTGCAGAGCTATGTGGGTGACGAACGTGCACTTGCTTAGTGATTCACGGCTCATCGTCCAACAGGTCCAAGGGAGCTTCGAGGCCCAAGAAGAGATGATGAAGCGCTACCTTAAGCGCATCCAGGCCGAGCTCCAGAAGTTCAAGAGAGCGGAGGTCCGGCACTTACCTCGCTCCAACAACCTCCAGGCTGACGCCTTGTCAAAGCTGGCCTCCTCCTCCGTGGCTGAGATCGAAAAGGCCATCTACGTCGAAAGTCTGTCGGCACCTATAATTGAAGAAGAAGAACTAATGTGTGTCAGCCAGACGACGACCTGGATGCCCCCAATAGTGAAGTACTTGGAGACGGGGGCCCTGCCCGAGGAGTGGCTGCAGGCAAAGAAGATAGAGAGGCGGGCCCTGTCGTTCGTGCTCTTCGATGGAGTGTTATACCGACAGCGCCGTGCCAGGTTCGGCGTCCTGCTGTACCTGAAGTGTCTGGGGCCCGAGCAAGCTGAACAAGTCATCTGCAAAGTGCACGAGGGCTTCTGCAGGAACCACCACGGCTGGCGCACTATCGCCCACAAGATAGTGTGCCAGGAATATTACTGGCCGACTATGATCCTTGACACGGCTCAGTACGTAAAAAGATGCGAGGCGTGCCAGAAGTTCGGCAGATACATGGTAGCGCCACCAGCCAACTTGGTGCCTATCTTGAGCCCGGTCCCGTTCACCAAGTGGGGGCTTGACATACTCGGACTCTTCCCAAAGGCCTCCGGAGGAAGGAAGTACCTGGTCGTCGCCGTGGACTACTTCATCAAGTGGATCGAGGCCAAACCTTTGGCATGGATCGCGTGGACGGATATGAAGGGCTTCATTTGGCAGTCCGTGATATGCCGCTTCGGGATACCCCACTTTATAGTAACAGACAATGGAAGACAGTTCGACTGCGAATGCTTCCGTGACTTCTGCTTGGGCTGGGGGATCAAGCTCCATTTTGCATCCGTTGCCCACCCGCAGTGCAATGGGATGGCGGAGGCAGCAAACAAATGCATCTTGGGCCCCCTGAAGAAGAAGGTCGATGCCGCCCTCGGGACGTGGGTGGACGAGCTATTGGGCATTCTCTGGTCGTACTGTCCCACCCACAAGGCGTCAACCGGAGAGAGCCCGTTCATGCTGGCGTTCGTGTCGGAAGCGGTCATTCCCGTGGAGATCGAGGAGGAGACACTTCGGCTAAAGTACTTCGATGAAGATGTCAACGTGGAGGTCCTCGGCCTCAGCCTCGAACTCATTGACGAAGTAAGGGACCGGGCCTTGACGAACCTTGTCTGACACAGCCAAAGAATAGCTCGGCATTACAACTCCCGGGTGAAGAAGCGGACCTTCCGAATTGGCGACTTGGTCCTCAGAGACGCCACCTTCAAGCCCGAGACTGCTCGCCGAGGGAAGCTGGCGGCCAATGGGAGGGACCCTACGAGATCGTCGACATTGTCGGGCTGGCCACATACATCTTGGCGACCCTGGATGGGTGCGAACTGGCTCACCCACGGAACGCGGAACATCTCCTGAAATATTATCAATAATTGTAAGTCTCTAATGAAATACTCTCTCTTCTTTCACACCATCAACTTTTGCCATCTCCACTCGCAAAATTTCAGTTTAACGCACAAGCCTCTGGGGCAGGATCCGTCCTTACCACCCTAACCAGAGAAGGGCACGGGCCGGGCTACGCGCTTGCTCCCCCCTCAAGTAAGGACTCCGGGGCAGGCCTAACACGCTTCGCCACCTAAACTGGAGAAAAGGGCACGGGCCGAGCTACGACTCCCTCCCCCCATGAAGCTGTTGAGTATTGGTGTTTCATACCAATCTTATTTTGATGATGATCACAACATTATGTTGTTGCTAATGACTCTCATGTTTTAGTCTCTCAGTTTTATTTCAAGAATATCTTTCTTGGAGACTAATCACTTGGTGCAAGGATGGACATCAAGTGAAGAAGGACCATTGCTTGGACTCAAGGAGTGCCAAAGCTTGGAGATGATGGAGAGCAATCAAGGCATCAAGATTGAAGACTTAGACTCTATGGAAAGCATTGTAATCCATGTAATTTACTTTATTACTTTCTCTCTCTTTTGAGTCTAGGATTAATGTAATGCCTTTTTTAGATGGTTTACTCATTCATGCATATGCATTTAACCATCTTAGTGAGCCTTAGGATTATCATAGAATCCAACCCAATAGGTTCACTTTGTCCAAAGACTCATTTGGAGTCTCTGGCTTTCCGTCAGTCGCCTGCTGAAGGAAACACAGTCGACTGGTGATTTCCAGTCACCTGTAGATCCTTCTACAATCGCCTGATATGCACAGCTCAAGTCAACATTTCAATTGACTCAAACTTGAGCTTTACGCACAGTCGACTACTAGTCAGTTTACAGTCGCCTGTATATTTACAGTCGCCTGTGGATTGGTCATCAGTCGCATGAGTAGTGTAAGTGCAATCTCTGCATCTCTCTGTCTTTTCTCCATCTTATTCAGCAGACGACTGATTAAGGTTTTACAGTCGCCTGACTAATAGACAGTTGACTATAATATTGACATCAGTCGCCTGCAGCTCTCTGTTTTATTACATCCCCTACAGCAGTCGCCTGCTGAAGGATTTACATGCGCATGTCCTTTTTTCAGTCGATTGTACTGTCTTCATCAGTCGACTGTCCTGGCTCAGATTATAGCCGTTGAATATTTTCTAGCCGTTGATCAGTCGACTGTCTTATGATCATCAGTCGACTGTTCCTGTCATTTTCACCCAGTTTCTAGCCATTGCAGAATCGATTCTTTGGCTGTTTTCTTGGGTTTTTGGGTTTGATATAGGGCTCATATATATATATATGCGTGTGATGCCATCTCTTCTATCTTCTTGATGCTATTGAATATCTCAAGAGATCTATAAGCAACTCACAAACTCCCTCAATTCCCTCTCAAGAGCTCTCATTCATCTTCATGCATTGAAGTCCAGCTCAAGAGAATTCATCCAAGTGCTCTCAAGCATATCTCAACACTTGGAGATCCTCTTCCATGCCGTGCATCCATTCATGAGTAAGCAGCTCAAGGCATAGGTAAGAGTATTTACTTTACTTGGTGAATTTGTGTCTCTAATTATCTTTGTGGGAATTTGATCTTTCTCTCTTTGTGGGAGGTTGTCGCTTTGTGGGACTTGTTTATTCTCTGTGGGAATAACTCTCTGTGTGGGAGTAACTCTCTTTGTGGGAGTAACTCTCTTGTGGGAGTTTAGTGTCTTAGTGTAGGGCTAACCCTAATTCTCTGAGTGGGAGTTAGTAATTCTCTGTGTGGGAGTCTTGATCCTCGTGCAGGATTGGTTGGGTCCTTGTGTAGGGCATAAATCCTCTTTGTGGGGTATCTCCTTGTGAGATTTGTATTCACTTCTCTGTGTGGGAATATAATGAATATTGGTGTGGCTGGATGTACCCAAGTTTGGGGAACCAGGGTAAAACTTTGTGTTTGCGTTTGGATTGATTGTGCCTTTTAATTCCTCTTGCATTTGTAATTCTACATTTGCAAGTTTAATTTTAATTGGAAAATTTTATTGCCATTACACTATTCACCCCCCTCTAGTTTGTGTTGTTAGTATTGTAAGGGTAAGGCGATCCTTACAATTGGTATCAGAGCGAGGTTAAAGCATACTGCAACAATAGCATTCAACCGTTCAACCCCCGCTCTTCAACAGAACCAACTACCCTAGTTGGAAGATCAGGATGATGGTCTACTTGAAGGGTCACGACCTTTGGGACATTATAGAGTCTCCTTTTGAGGAGCCTACTTTACCCGCGGCCTCGAGAACTAAAGCAGAGAAGGATTCGATCAGAGTCAATGCTATGGCTATGTGTGTACTCCATTGCGCCCTCACTCCGGATGAGTTCGATCGCATCTCCATGTGCAAATCGGCCAACAGTATTTGGCATACTTTGGAGATTTCTCATGAAGTGCTTCTTTAGCATAAGGAGGAGGTTCAACCAACCAAGCCCGAGAAGGAAAAGGGGGTTGCACTCCATGTTGAGAAGGAGTCATTCAAGTGGAAAAAAAAGTTCTATCAAGAAGCTCCGAGTGAAGAAGGAGATGATATTAGCGATGATGATTACATCGAGCTTTCCAAACAATTCAAGAATTTTAAGGCATTCCTAAAGGACAAACAAGGTATATCTTCGTCAAAGTTTGCCTCTCATTCTAACAAGTTGATTTGTTTCAATTGCAGTGGAAACGGTCATGTTGCTACCGAATGTTCTTCCAAATCCACCAAAGATACCTATAAGGGTAAATGGAAGAAATTTTGGAAAAGTAAGTCCGAAATCAAGAACCAAAAGAAGGGACTTATCGATACGTTCGATGATTCCGATGTGGACACATCTAATGATGATGATGAGGATGACAAGGAGCACGATCACAGGTGTTTTGTTGCTTTTGATGATTCTTCATCAACTTCCTCTAACTCAAGCGATGAAGAGATAGAGGTATGGCTCAACTCCAAAGAAGAATGTTGCTTCATGGCTAATGGGGAAGAGTCTTCGTCAAGCTCAAGCGAGGAGGAAAGCGATGAGGAAGTCGAGGAGGAAAGCGATGAGGAAGTCGAGGAGGAAAGTGATGAGGAAGCTGAGGAGGAAAAGCCTTCCTATGAGGAGCTCGAATACCGCCTAAATGTGGCCTCCAATTTGGCAAGTAAGTGCATCGATTCATATGATAAAATGAAAGCTAAACTTGATAATGCTATGAGTAGGGTGCATGATTTAGAATCGTCTAGTGTAAATATTCATGATGAAATGCATGTTTGCGACACTAGTGAGAGAGACACACTTCTCTCTCAAGTTAAGGAATTGAGCCTTACAAATGAAAAACTTGTTGCTCAAAACCTTAGCTTAGAGTCCCACATTCAACCACTTACGTTGAAATGTGAATAGGAATCCCATAAGCTCATAAGATTTGTGTATTCTAATGATTCACTCCACGATTTGTTGGAAAAACAACATCCGACAAATCATAAAGGAGGTTTGGGGTACTATTCAAAATGTGGTACCCAAACCCACCTCTAATTTCTCTTATGGTGCAAATACAAGAAATATTACTAAAGCACCTAAGAAGAATCACCATGCTTTCTTGTACAACAATAACATCAACAAGAAGCATGTAGATCACGAGGTAATGAGGAAGAATGAAAAATCTTCATTTTTTGCTAAGAAGCAAAATCCTCATTCTTTGCATGCCAAGAAATTTATTTCTACACCTAAGCATGCCACATCCACCCCTCTTGCAAAGGCAAAACCATTGCCTAGGAAATCCTTGAGATTATGGATTCCCACTAAGGTTAGTGTGCAAGAGAGGGATAACTACATCAACTCTCTAGTTAGGGATGTGATCACCTCATGTGATTACATTAGGAAATCAAACTCCTCTAGGGTTTGGTTGCCTAATATTTAGGTTCCTCACATATATGCATATTGCATGGGTATTGTGCTTGAATGTTTATTTTTAGCATACCCATTGTTTGTGTGTGTTTCATGATTTTGAAAATATTTTTAAACTTATTTTTCATGAAAATGGGGACCTTGGGGTTTATTGACATGCATGCATTTTTTATCTATGTGTATGTCGATGGGGAAGTTAATATGTTATATGTTTAAAATATTTTAAGACATATTTTAACTCTCATTTCGGAGGTTATTTGAGATCATTATTTACATTTGGTTATCTTTGATCTCAAACCAAACCTCTTGTTTATTACCAACCTATTTCATGTTATATTTGTTTTGGAAATATTCTTTGTGTATCATTGAAGCTTGATTTTTCCATATCTATTGCTTTGATACACTTTAGGCCCATGGCTCCATTTATTGTATAATTGGTATTAGATCTTAGAAGTCAAAAGTTGACCAATTCTATGATCTAGGGGGAGCATGGGATAGTGAATTGATACCCACTAAATTTTTCAATTTGGTATCATACATATCTTTCTTTTCTTGCATATTGTTACATCTTAGTGAAGATGACAAAGGGGGATATATTTGATGTCCACCTTTTTGACGATGTCAAGGGGGAGAGATATATGCATTATGTAAATATATATGGGGAGATATATTCATATGCATATGGGGAGAGATATATCTATGGGGAGAGATATATCTATGGGGTTAGATAAACCTTTCATGTTTGTATGATATTGTCTATTAACATTTGGTTTATATAATCCATGCCTATTATTTTTCACCTTGATCTTATTTGGTATAATGAGTATTTACTATTGTGTAGCTCATTGTTTAATTGGTGCAATAAGTAGGGGGAGCTCATTAGCATTGTGCTTTAATACTTTGTATTTTACATAATGTGTGTCATCATCAAAAAGGGGGAGATTGTTGAGTATTGGTGTTTCATACCAATCTTATTTTGATGATGATCACAACATTATGTTGTTGCTAATGACTCTCATGTTTTAGTCTCTCAGTTTTATTTCAAGAATATCTTTCTTGTAGACTAATCACTTGGTGCAAGGATGGACATCAAGTGAAGAAGGACCATTGCTTGGACTCAAGGAGTGCCAAAGCTTGGAGATGATGGAGAGCAATCAAGGCATCAAGATTGAAGATTAAGGCTCTATGGAAAGCATTTACTTTATTGATTTCTCTCTCTTTTGAGTCTAGGATTAATTTGTAATGCATTGTTAGATGGTTTACTCATTCATGCATATGCATTTAACCATCTTAGTGAGTCTTAGGATTATCATAAAATCCAACCCAATAGGTTCACTTTGTCCAAAGACTCATTTGGAGTCTCTGGCTTTCCGTCAGTCGCCTGCTGAAGGAAACACAGTCGACTGGTGATTTCCAATCGCCTGTAGATCCTTCTACAGTCGCCTGATATGCACAGCTTAAGTCAACATTTCAATTGACTCAAACTTGAGCTTTACGCACAGTCGACTACTGGTCAGTTTACATTCGCATGTATATTTACAGTCGCCTGTGGATTGGTCATCAGTCGCCTGAGTCGCGTAAGTGCAATCTCTGCATCTCTCTGTCTTTTCTCCATCTTATTTAGCAGACGACTGATTAAGGTTTTACAGTCGCCTGACTAATAGACATTCGACTGTAATATTGACATCAGCCGCCTGTGTGCTTAACTGGAGAAAGAGTGCAGCTCTCTGTTTTATTCCATCCCCTGCAGCAGTAGCCTACTGAAGGATTTACAGGCGCTTGTCCTGTTTCAGTCAACTGTACTGTCTTCATCAGTCGACTGTCCTGGCTCAGATTATAGCCGTTAGATATTTTCTAGCCGTGATCAGTCGACTGTCTTATGATCATCAGTCGACTGTTCCTATCGTTTTCGTCCAGTTTCTAGCCATTGCAGAATCGATTCTTTGGCTGTTTTCTTGGGTTTTTGGGTTTGATATAGGGCTCCTATATATATGAGTGTGCTGCCATCTCTTATATCTTCTTGATGCTATTGAATATCTCAAGAGATCTATAAGCAACTCACAAACTCCCTCAATTCCCTCTCAAGAGCTCTCATTCATCTTCATGCATTGAAGTCCAGCTCAAGGGAATTCATTTAAGTGCTCTTTAGCATATCTCAACACTTGGAGATCCTCTTCCATGCCTTGCATCCATTCATGAGTAAGCAGCTCAAGGCATATGTAAGAGTATTTACTTTACTTGGTGAATTTGTGTCTCTAATTCTCTTTATGGAAATTAGATCTTTCTCTCTTTGTTGGAGGTTGTCTCTTTGTGGGACTTGTTTATTCTCTTTGTGGGAATAACTCTCTGTGTGGGAGTAACTCTCTTTATGGGAGTTTAGTGTTCTAGTGTAGGGCTAACCTTAATTCTCTGAGTGGGAGTTAGTGATTCTCTGTGTGGGAGTCTTGATCCTCGTGTAGGATTGGTTGGGTCCTTGTGTAGGGCATAAATCCTCTTTGTGGGGGTATCTCCTTGTGAGATTTGTATTCACTTCTCTGTGTGGGAATATAGTGAATATTGGTGTGGCTGGATGTACCCAAGTTTGGGGAACCAGGGTAAAACTTTGTGTTTGCGTTTGGATTGATTGTGCCGTTTAATCCCTCTTGCATTTATAATTCCGTATTTGCAAGTTTAATTTTAATTGAACAATTTTATTGCCATTACACTATTCACCCCCCATAGTGTGTGTTGTTAGTATTGCAAGGGTAAGACGATCCTTACAGAAGCCTCTGGGATAGGATCCGTCCTCACCACCCAAACCAGAGAAGGGCACGGGCCGGGCCACGCGCTCGCTTCCCCCCTCAAGTAAGGACTCCGGGACAAGCCTGACACGCTTCGCCACCCAAACTGGAGAAAAAGGGCACGGGCCGAGCTAAGGCTCCCTCCCCCCTACGAAGACTCTGAGGCAGGATCCGTCCTCGCCACCCAAACCAGAGAAGGGCATGGGACGGGCTACGCGCTCGCTCCCCCCTCAAGTAAGGACTCCAGGGCAAGCCTAACATACTTCGCCGCCCAAACTGGAGAAAAAGGGCACGGGTCGAGATACGGCTCCCTCCCCCCTAAGAAGCCTCTGGGACAGGATCCGTACTCGCCACCCAAACCAGAGAAGGGCACGAGCCGGGCCACGCGCTCGCTCCTCCCCTCAAGTAAGGACTCCGGTGCAAGCCTAACACGCTTCACCACCCAAAACTGGAGAAAAGTGGCACGGGCTGAGCTACGGCTCCCTCCCCCTTACGAAGCCTCTGAGACAGGATCCGTCCTCGCCACCCAAACCAGAGAAGGGCATGGGCCGGGCCACACGCTCGCCCCCCTCAAGTAAGGACTCTGGGACAAGCCTAACACGCTTCGCCACCCAAACTGGAGAAAAAGGGCACTGGCTGAGCTATGGCTCCCGCCCCCTAGAAGCCTCTAGGGCAGGATCCGTCCTCGCCACCCAAACCCGAGAAGGGCATGGGCCGGGCCACGCACTCGCTCCCCCCTCAAGTAAGGACTCCGGGACAAGCCTAACACGCTTCTCCATCCAAACTGGAGAAAAAGGGCACGGGCCGAGCTAGGCTCCCTCCCTCCTACGAAGCCTCTGGGGCAGGATCCATCCTCGCCACCCAAACCAGAGAAGGGCACGGGCCGGGCTACGCGCTTGCTCCCCCCTCAAGTAAGGACTCCGGGGCAAGCCTAACACGCTTCGCCACCCAAACTGGAGAAAAAGGGCATGGGCCGAGCTACGGCTCCCTCCCCCATACGAAGCCTCTGGGGCAGGATCCGTCCTCGCCATCCAAACCAGAGAAGGGCACGGGTCGGGCCACGCGCTCGCTCCCCCCTCAATTAAGGACTCCGAGGTAAGCTTAACACGCTTCGCCACCCAAACTGGAGAAAAAGGGCACGGGCCGAGCTACGGCTCCCACCCCCTACGAAGCCTCTGGGGCAGGATCCATCCTCGCCACCCAAACCAGAGAAGGGCATGGGCCGGGCTACGCGCTCGCTCCCCCCTCAAGTAAGGACGCCGGGGCAAGCCTAACATGCTTCACCACCCAAACTGGAGAAAAAGGACACTGGCCGAGCTACGGCTCCCTCCCCCCTATGAAGCCTTTGGGGCAGGATCTGTCCTTGTCACCCAAACCAGAGAAGGGCACGGGCCGGGCCACGCGCTCGCTCCCCCCCTCAAGTATGGACTCCAGGGCAAGCCTAACACGCTTCGCCACCCAAATTGGAGAAAAAGGGCACGGGCTGAGCTACAGCTCCCTCCCTCATACGAAGCCTCTGGGGCATGATCCGTCCTCGCCACCTAAACCAGAGAAGGGCACGGGCCGGGCTACGCGCTCGCTCCCCCCTCAAGTAAGGACTCCGGGGCACGCCTAACACGCTTCACCACCCAAACTGGAGAAAATGGGGACAGGCCGAGCTGCGCGCTCGCCACCCCGCAAAGGGGCGCGGGCCGAGCTACGCGCCGACCCTCCCCAAAACATATCATACACTATTTGAGTATCATTGGTTGCATATCATACACTATTTGAGTATTTTTATACATCTTTGCATCATAGATTTTTGTTTTCATTGGTTAACTACAGACCTGCGAATAAATCAAATAAATAATGGCTCTTCGAAAGCGGGTCGTTACAAATATTATTACAGAACATGTAGTAGTGTTATTAGCAACATTGCATTCTGTTAAAAGGTTTCGTTAATCCTTATATTCAACAATAATTGCATATCTTTTTTGGTTAAGACATGTATAATTTTGTATCTTTCCAGTCTACCGAGAATGTATTCGCATCTTTGCACAAGTTCTTTAGTTAGAATTTCTGTCATTTATTTCCTTAAGCGAAGTCTATGTTGTGACCGATCCAGATATTGCATATATTTCAGATCCTGAGACTTTTCAATAATTAATATATACAATGTCAATATATTGCACATCATATGCTAAATGTCCAATATGCAGATATGTACACAGAGATATCATGTTAATTCATATATTACTTGGTCACATTTGATACCAGTTTTAGCTAGTATTCATGTCACATTATCAAGCAGTAGATAATATCCAAGGAAGCTTAGGAAAACAAAGAGGAAATTTTATTTCAATTTGCTGGAAAAAGTTAAAGCTCGACATAAAATGGATATATTAATACTCTGTCCAAAAGTCAAGACCCAAGCCTTTTCATGTTTGTCGGTGAGTTGCATATGCAATAGGAGAAAATCATGAGTTTGATTCAGGAATTGTTGTAAAGATGTTCAGAATATGGATTGGTCTAAGTTTGTTGTTGATACAATTACAAACTTCTATAAGTAATTGATAACTTTAGACTATTTCCAAGAACCAACTATAAGCTTCATTTATTATAAATCTATACATGGTAACTATCTATTGCAAACTAACAACTTATGTGTGAATTGGTCATTCAATTCACTAGTTTTATTGAAGGGCTAAAAGCAATGTGACTCCCATAATGAATGAATGTATTGACTGAATTTGAGAATCATGACATGCATATTATACAGGATAAACAAGGCTACATTAACCCATGTTGAATTTGAATTAGGCATAATCCTAATTAGTAAATAAAAAATTGATAAGATAAATAGATAGAAAATAGTACGACCTTTGAAAGCTCTAGCTCTAGCCTTGGCTTACTACGACGATCTCGAAACCCGTAAGTCACCCTAATTCTAAAATTTAGAAAGTTAGATAGTGTACTAGTATGAACTTAGGATAGCACATATAGCATCTGAACGGCTATTGACTTGAACAAACGACTAGAGGCCTAATTAACTAGGAAACTAATCAACTGCAGAACGACTGTTCACTTAAACCAATAATTTCGTATTCCATGTTTGTTGGACTTGTCGTTATCCTTAAATGTTTTAGCATCCGTTTTGCTTTGGCCCAGTCGATCTAAAATGGGTTCCTAACTTTCTGAAAGTCGATCAGTGGACCTGGTTTAACTATCGTAATGGCAGAGATCTGAATATGGAACTACTCTACTGGTTGTTAATATAATCGATTAAGCAGATGTAATAATTGGCATCATCAATATTGATACCACCCGATGCTTAGGATCGTTTGCGTCCAAGTTCTGGATCACCCTACCTTGGGATAGTGACCTGCTTGGCCAAATCTGACTGGCCGAGTATGTATGGATAAATGTTAGAATTCCAATTATCTTCAGTTTGCATACATTGATTATAAATACTTTTAAATGAGTTACTTCAACCTTTCATCGCAAGTAATCTCATATTCACCATCTTGAACTTTCTTATCTTGTCACCTTTGCCACCATATCCTGATATTGTCACTTAAAAAATATTCATCGGATATCGTGTAAAAATTCATTTGGAAGTTACACTGGGATATCATGTTGGAATATCATGTTGGAATTTTTAAATGGAACATAAAAGTAGAACTTGATACACTTGACACTTTACTGGGGTTTGGGGTAACTCATTGTAGAGAGTGTGTAAGAGCTATGACCGGGAGCCACCTCTTCTGTCAAGTGATTGGAGTCTTGTCTCCTTTCACGTCATATCCTTTTTCAAACGTATTCCCCCTATCCTTTTTCAAAGGTATGTTGTACGTAGACGTGCGGGATTAGCTCCCCGTGGCAAAAGAGGTGGGGTCAATGGTTGCATATCATACTATCCTACTTTAGTCACGTAGTTCTAGTTTAGTTACTGCTTGCACAATCACCTTTACTTTATGCATTACATGCATGTTACTTATCACACCTGTGCAGCCACCCATACTTTACTTATCGCACTTGTATACATGACTGCATTTACTTTACTCGTCGCCTTTGTCTGTAGCTACTTCTTTAGCATGTTTCCTTACATAGCATGTTCTATACGTGTGCACTGCTTTTTTTTTTCTATTTTTAGAATTGTTGTGACTTACCTACGGTTTCGCTTCGTGGTACCGTCAGACGACGAACAGGTTGAAGAAGATGCCACTGAGTTTGAGGAGCCAGAGTTCGACCCTGAGACCGCTGATTTCTAAAGTTAGCTTGAGTTTGGTGTGTGTATTGTATTTCATATGTATTTCCTTTCATGTATTCAGTGTGAAAGTGATTGATGTGTGTTGTAACTTTAGTTGTGGATTGTAATATTAAAATATATGCTGGTTTGAGTATTTTGTACATCTCTGCATCGCAGGCTATGTTGTTTTCACTGGCAATCTGCATACCTGTAAGCTAATCAAATAAATAATGGCCCCGTGAGAGCGGGTCGTTACACAATGAATTTTCTTCCCAAGAAAATAAAACGTACCATCTCCACACTTTGAGGGTTTTCTCAACTAACTCTTTTGAATAAAAAAAATTACACTTTTCATATAGCCATGCTTTGAAACGTGTTAAGTGTGTGTTGGCTATAGTGATGATCTCCAATGATGAAGACATTAAAGCATGTAAAGATCAAGAAACTTTGGCTAAAGAGAAATAAAAAAATTTAGAACATAAGCCAAAGACGAGAGCTTTTGGGCTTTGAAAACAACTTAGAAAATGATCTTAAAAACTTGATTTTTGCTCATTAAATCTTAGCATAAAAGCCACAGCAACTCCTCTTAAATAGGGGTGAAAAACTGTTGAAAATCGTTCCCCAAAATACCCTTCAAACGGTCAAAAAACAAAGTTCTGTAAAATCTGGAAATATGTCCTCAAGTCAAATTAGTCGACCGCAGTGTTAGAGGGAGTCGACTATTCTTATAACGATAGTCGACTACTTCTATAATGGAGGTCGACTTCTTTGGAAACTAGAGAGCAAAGCTCTTCTCCCATTTAAATCAGTCGACTAAAATCAAAAATTAATCAACTACTTTTCTGATATATGGGGGTTTTGGCTTTAAAAACTTGTCAAAACAATTTTAAAATATTTTAACATTTTGTGGTGATCCTAAGTGTGTGAGAGCTTCTAACAAGGCTTTAACATGCTAGACAAAAATAAATAAAAATACATCACAAATGTTATTACATTGAAGTCCAAAAGTGATGCATCTTCATTCTTCTAGCTCCATTTGATCCATTTGCCTTGATTGCTCATCATTTAGTCCCTTGAGTACTATGATATGGTTCCTTAAGCTCATGCACTCAAAAGATGTTATATGCACTAATTGTTGTACATCATCAAAACCACTTGTGGTAAGACTCAATATCTCAATAGTTTCCACCGAGCATGAAACAGGTAGTGCCACGCCATTGGCTCATCAGTAAGCAACATCGCCCGCTCGAATTCTGCACTCAATGCGGGTTAGTCCAACCGATCTTCCTCCAAGACCCAACGTTTTGGTCCGTGAGACGTGACTGCCAGCCATTATAAGAACTCGTCCATTTGAACGAGGCACTGCCTCGATTTCTTGTCCTTGAAAATTGGTCAAACAGTGCCAACAACATCTTCAGAGCGATTGTCTCTGTTAGTGCACAAGTACGAACCCATTTTGGGTATCCACATACCCGGCCCGTTAGCATTCTCGACCCATTACCCCCCGCGCTCTAAGCAGGCAACCACTGAGTCGCGCGAATGAGTCATTCGACCGTTGGGCTAGCACCGATATTCAAGGGAGAGTTAATGGGGCCGAGTAAATGGGCAGCTGTTAACTCGAATCCCGGAGTAGATTGTGCCCCAATCAATGAGGGATGGTTACACATCATCAAGAAGGAGCTACCTATAAATAGGCCGACAAACGAAGGTAAATGTAACGGGCACTTCCGACCGTATGTATTTTAGCGCGTATCCTTGTTGTTTCATGTGCGTATTTCTGTGTTTGATTTTTATTATTTTTCTCCGTAATTCAGACGCACGACCGAACCTCGTTTTCGAAAGCCTCTCAGAGGCGCGAGCGCCCGGTATTTTCTTTGTAATTTTTGGTCATCGAGAGACTAATCTGCTAATACCTCATTAATGGTTATTAAAAACATTTTTCTTTTTTAAGAATTTCAAAATAAGTCTGTATGTTTTGTAAAACAACTTAATATTATTATATATCTTAAACCTAGTTTCTTACTACTGCTAACATTTTGTTAAGGGGGAATCAAAACGTTTTATATCTTTTTTTTTAAAAACGAAACTAACCAAATCAAATCCTTGATTTAATCAAATCCCTGATTTAATCAAATCCCATATCCTAACAACCTGCTTAACCGTACCCCCATCAATCTCGTATCTCTCTCTCACTTCTCTCTCCCCCACGTGCATTCTCTCTCACTTCTCTCTCCCCCACGTGCGACCCCCAGTCCGGCCACCCTCTTCCCGTCTCTAACCACCAGCTCTTCCCTGCGCACCCCCATCACCCTCCTCCAGCCATCAACAACACTTGCCAGCCTTACTCTTCCTCCCTCTCACTATTTCCACCCTCACCCCGCACTCCGACGGTTCTCCACGATGACGAGTCGCCGTCGCCATCCCCTACGGCCACTGCTCCGAATGCACCTTACCCCGACGAGCCTCCGGCCAACCCGACCACGACAGCCACTGTCGCAAGCCGTTGCACCCCAGCCGCACGCCACCATCTTGGGCTGCCACTGCTAGCCGCCCGCCAACAAGTTACTGTACTCGCTACCCTAGCCGCGACTGTCGCTGTTTGTGTTGCCGCTGCTGCGGAGTCGTCGCTGCCCCTCTCTGTTGACGTCGCTTTGCTGCGCTACCCGTAGCCGAGGCGACCCCGACGAGTCTCTTTACTACGCTACCCGCAGTAGAGGAACCGGAGCCGTGACGCGAACCGTTGCTGCTTCCAGATCCGACGTCAGACTTGTATGTGTTCGTCGTAATAGGTTGGTGACCCTACTCGTAGCAACCCCTATGTTACGCCATTGAAACTTAATTAAAAATCGGCAACTAATCATTAAATTTACTTTCACGCTCCTTTAAACTGTTGTGACAACTTAGGCCGACGATTGGACTATATTGAATGTGCACATAAGATAGAATCATCGTAGAGAACCGTAGAATAGGTTTGATCGTGCGAACGCATGATTTGGGACTGCTAGGATAGCCACGCTTAACCTAGAGACACACCCTAATAGAACTTCTAAAAACGCGACCTGACACCGTCCCGTTTGATTTGCTACAGCGAAATGCAACCGACAAGCTAACCATGACATGACGCTCCCCACGGACACACTTCTCGCCACTTCAGGCAAGTGTGTTAACTTGCACAGTTACGGCCACGTTTAGGCCATTACTTTCTTAAAATTGTAAATGTACGAACAAGAGAGCTAGAAGTGAAATGATAGCATCTGGGACACCCTCATGACAGCCTAGACTTGCCGACGAAGTCTAGGCACCATTTACTGTAAATTACCATGTTGATACACCTCTTAAAACGGTCATGCATCATATTTGTCTTATCATGTAACTCCATTCTTAAATTGTCATGTATTGATAACCTACAGGGAATAAGGTACTCACCTAGCAGAGTGAGTGATCCCTTGTATGGATAACCTACGGGTAATAGGGCACTCACCTAGCAGCGTGAGTGATCCCTTGTATGGATAACCTACGGGTAATATGGCACTCACCTAGCAGAGTGAGTGATCCCTTGTACAGACTTCTCTGGTGCACTTGGGTTGGGGTAAGGTTGAGCGGTCCCACAGTTTAGAGGGTTTGATCCCCCTCTAGCTGTAACGCGTGAACCCTTCGTGACACACACGGTCTTATCTTGTCTTGTCTGGTAGCCGGTAGCACACGCTACGTCCATTACCATGCCACGTTTACTTTTCTTGCATTGTCTTTACTTTTGCCATGTTATATAATTGCCATGATGTTGCATCATATAAACTGCCATGTAAACAAAATTTAATTATCTGTCTTTAAATTCCTTTACACCTTGCAGTATAGTCTTTCTCACCTTTCACTTGTAGACCCTGCCTGACGTACAACTCCTTTTCTTTGGGTGTTGTACATCAGGTACCGAGACAGTGTTCATAGACCAGGAGGCAGTACCTGCAGACTTGGAGCAGGAGGACGTCGCTCAGGAGTACGACCCAGAGGAGGACCAGTCTTAGAGTCCCCTTTCAGTTGCTGTCGTGGAGTTTCTTGCTTTCTAGTTTGGGTGCGTAGCACCATTTTACTTTCTTGTCTAGGTTGGGTGCGTGGTACCAGTAGTTTCCCTTTTCAGTTGTAGCCATGCTGAGGCTTTCTTTATTAGACTTTCTGGATTATATCTTAAAGAATGAATACTGTTTCTCTTGAGCACTCTTATTGTTCTGAACCTTAAAATGCAAGAACCTGTGTTTTGATTGGTGTACCTCTACAGTCACTTATTGGGTCCGAGCTTCACGGCTCTGACCCATGCAGACCTTCGTCTCGTCCTCGCACCGGTATAATGGGTTGCAGGGCGTGACAGATTTTTGTGGTGGCCCATGCAGGTCATGCGAAAAGTTCGGGACGATAAAAATACTCGCATTCATTTAATATCCAGTTTAACATGTGCTAAGTCTAAATTGAGTTTTTCCTTGTCACAGGATGGCAAGAAGACACCCTAATCGAGCCGAGACCTCAGATGACGGGGCCATGGAAGGCCAATGTGGTGAATTTCATCAATTTATGGGTGTTATGAGAGAGATGTTGGACGTTCAGCATCAGTTGGTTGAGTAGACACATCAGCCTGCCCGTGCTGCCCAAGCTGTTCAGGCTGCACCGTCGTCACCGTCGTCGCCTGCCCCTCGAGCTGCACCTAGAGTGAAACAGTTTAATGAGCTACAGCCGAGGACCTTTTCTGGAAGAAATGGACCACTGGATGCTGACGAGTGGATCCAGAGCACTAAGGATAAACTGATAGCTGCCAAGGTACCTGAGGAGACCAAGGTGGAGGTAGCGAGCATCAACTGACTGATAATGCAAGGAACTAGTAGCGCTTGGAGGAGAAGCATCTGGTGAAGCCAGTTAAGTGGAGCACCTTCAAATCCATGTTCAAGGTGAAGTATTTTCCTAAGTCTGTGAAAAGAGAACTCTTGCAGCGGTTCGTGAATCTGACACAGGGGAGTATGTCAGTGGATGAGTATGAGACGGAGTTTGAGATGCTCCGCTGTTTCGCCCCACATATGGTCAAGAAAGAAGAGAACCGAGCAAATCAGTTTCACCAGGGGCTGAATCCCAAGATCCAGGCTTCTATGACTTCAACAGACTTGACTACTATGGAGGCTGTACTGAACGCAGCCAGGAACCATAAGACTGTGGCGAGACTTCCTGATCCTCCTGCTGGTAGAGGAAAGCGACCGATGGATCAGTACAAGCTAGCAGCTAGGCCTGTTATGAGGCCCATTCAGTCAGTGCCTTTCAAGAGGCCAGGAGCACCTGCACAGAGCCAGATCAAGGGTCTATGTAATTTCTGTGGCAAGCCGGGGCATCATCAGAATAATTGCAGGAAGAAGCTGGGTTTATGTCTGGCATGTGGAGCTGCCACACACGTCACTAGAGATTGCCTGAGGTACCAACATGCTGATGGCGGAGCACCAGCCCCAGTACAGCGTGGAGCGCCTGCACCTATTCAGAGAGGAGTTACCGTCCGTGGACCCTCTTTGGCACCACAGGAGCAGATTTACCAACAGGCAGTGCCACCTCGGAGGCCAGCCTATACCATGACAGCCGTGGAGGTTGAGGACGTGGATGGCATCATTACAAGTAATCTCTTAGAACTAGTCTTTCATATGTATAACGTAGTTTATATTGTTGGCATGTGATCATATAACTTGTTAGTTAGATTAGTGATCCTTGTTTGACCTTTTATCTCTTTATCTTAGGCACCATCTTAGTGTCATCTTATCCGACTTTAACTTTGTTTGACTCCGGTGCATCTATGTGCATCATAACCCACAGATTCGTAACAGAGCACTCCATTCCCACCCGCACACTTCCAAAGTGTTGGGATATCACTACAGGAAACAGAGTGGTGACGGTTAATTTGGGGTGCCGATCGATTCCGTTGGTGATCAGTGGACACGACTTTATTGTCTATGATCTACCACATTTCGATGTTGTTCTTGGCATCGATTGGTTGGGAGATTTCCATGCTTCGATCGATTGTCGCAGTAAGAAGGTGGTGTTCAGGATATCAGGTCACCAAGAGTTCGAGTTTCATATCAGAGAGCAATCACTTGGACCCATCAGATTTCGGGCCAAACCGGAGGAGTCGACCGTTACCTCCATACAGATGGAGATCAGTAGACCAGCAGTCATCAGAGACTTCGACGACGTCTTCCCGGATGATATTTCAGGGTTGCCACTAGACAGAGATGTGGAGTTCAGCATAGACCTTATGCTGGGAGCGCAACCTATATCGAAGGCGGCGTATCGTATGGCTCCTGCAGAGCTTGAGGAGCTGAGGAAGCAGTTGGATGAATTGTTGTAGAATGGTTTCATACATCCTAGTGTGTTACCTTGGGGTGCACCAGTCCTATTGGTAAAGAAGAAGGATGGATCCCGCAGGATGTGTGTGGATTACAGAGGGCTGAACGTAGTGACTGTGAAGAATAAGTATCCGCTGCCCCCGCATTGATGATATATTTGACCAGCTCGGAGGTTCGAGAGTCTTCTCGAAACTAGATTTGAGGAGCGGATACCATCAGCTGAAAGTGAAGAAGGATGACAATCCGAAGTCGGCATTCAGGACAAAGTACAGACACTATGAGTTTGTGGTCATGCATTTTGGTGTGACCAACGCTCCCGCAGTGTTCATGAACTTGATGAATTTGATCTTCTATAACTATTTAGATAAGTTCGTCGTCATCTTTATCGACGACATTCTTATTTACTCGAAGTCTAAAGAGGAGCACATCCGACATCTGAGGATAGTGTTGGAAACACAGATGCGTCATCAACTTTATGCCAAGTATAGTAAATGCGAGTTCTGGTTAGACAAAGTCGCATTCCTGGTACACGTGGTGTCTGGTGATGGCATATCAGTAGATCCAGATAAGGTCAGAGCAGTCAGGGAGTGGCCGACCCTGTAGTCAGCATCGGATATCAGGAGCTTCCTTGGGTTAGCTGGCTACTATCTGTTAGTTCTTGGGTTCAAGACTAGCGTTGTTTTGATGATGATTAATACATTATGTTAGTGTGCTAATCAATCTTATGTTTTAGTCTCAGTATTTCTTAATGATTATATGTTGATGAGACAAAGCATAATGCTTGGAGGATATTACAAGGGATATTTTAAAGACCTCCAAGAGTGACGGATTGCTAAAGCTTGGAGCTTGATGAAGGAAAGCTCATCCAGGGGTGCCAAAGCTTGGAGATGATTAGGGAGCATCAAGGTATCGTGAGCTTGAAGACTTAGACTCTAGGAGATGCAATATGTAATCAATGTAATTTCAATTACTTGCATTTCTCTTTTTGAGTCTAGGATTATTGTAATTCCTTGATAGATGATCATCTCTCATTCATATGCATTTAACCATCTTAGTGAACCTTAGGAATATCATAGAATCCAACCCAATAGGTTCATCTTGTCCAAAGACTCAACTGGAGTCTTTGGCTCTCCAACAGTCACCTGCTGAAGGTTTTACAGTCGATTGGCTGATTCCAGTTGACTGTCGAACATTTTACATTCGACTATGGTGCACTGCTCAATTCAACATTTTTATTGACTCTACTTGAGCTTTTCGCATCAGTCGACTGATGTTCAATTTACAGTCGCCTGTGTTTCTACAGTCGCATGTGAATTGCTCAACAGTCGTCTGTGCACAACTTGCATTTTCTGGACTTCATCCCAATTTGCAAGACCGTCGACTGATGAAGTTTTTACAGTCGCCTGTATATTTACAGTCGCATGTGAAATGGTCATCAGTCGTCTGAAAATCGTTCTGGTTTATTTCCATTCATTGCAGCAGTCGACTGATGAAGGATATACAGCTGCCTGTCTATTTTACAGTCGACTGTAATTTGTTCATCAGTCGTCTGTATGCATACTGGGAGTAAATTGCATCTCTCTGTTTTTCTCCATCCACTGCAGCAGTCGCCTGATGAACGATATACAGTCGACTGTCTGTTTTACAGTCGCCTGTGTAGTCTTCTACAGTCGACTGTCCTGGCTGATATTATAGCCGTTGGGATTTTTTAGCCGTTGAATAGTCGACTGTCATTTGTTCATCAGTTGACTGTCTGTGCTGTAAACTGCCAAAATCAAGCTGTTGCAGATTTCTTCCCTTTGGGTTTTGGCTGGTTTTATGGGGTCTTCTTGGCTTCATATATATATATATAGGAGATGGCTTAGTTTATTTAGAACTCTTGGTTAATATTGAACATCTTTGATAATCAATAAACACTCCTAATCTCTCCCATTTCACTCTCATGATCACATTCCTTTTCATGCATTGAAGCTAGCTCATATGGAAATTCTCCAAGGGATCTATATCTCATTCCTTTTCTTGGAGAACATCTTTTTCCTCTTCATTTCATACACTCAAGTGAGAAGTGTTAGGATTCGTTCCTAGAAGAGAGAAAGATCATCAAGTGCAATCAAAGCCTTATCTCAAGCACTTGAGTTTCACTTGCATGCCTTCTTCTTCACACCGGTAAGATCATATCAAGGCATAGGTAAGTGTTGTTTTGTTTTGTTTTTTGTCCGAAACCCTAATTCTTTTTGTGGGAATTAGATACTCTCTTTGTGGGAGTTACTCTCTGTGTGAGAGTTTGGTTCTTTCTGTGTGAGAGAACAAATCCTCTGTGTGAGGTCTCTCTGTGAGAGATTAAGGATTTCTCTGTGTGAGAATCCAAATCCTCTGTGTGAGGTATCTCTGTGTGAGATTGTATTCATTTCTCTTTGTGGGAATATAGTAAATATTGATGTGGCTGGACGTACCTAAGTTTTGGGAAACCAGTGTAAAATCCTTGTATTTGCGATTGTTATTGTTGAGCACTCTGTTTAATTTCCGTTGCTTATTGTGCTTTAATTACAGTAACTTTTAATTAAGTATTTTGCTTGCCATTACACTATTCACCCCATCTAGTGTGTGTGTGTGTAGCCCCGCAGGGTTCCTTACAGGTGGTATCAGAGCCTTGGTTTGGTGGCTTTTGCAAGCATGACGTCTAAGTCTCAACAACCACTCTCCTTTCCTCCCGTCTTCAAAGGCAAACACTTTTCAAAATGGAGGAAGAACATGTTCCACTGGCTTGATGTGCATGAGGAGTCATGGTATATTACCTCGAATGCTCGAGTTTGGAATGCATTGCTCAATGCTCTCTCTCCGAAAATTACTAAGGAAGTGAAGGAGACCAAGACGGCCCAGGAGATATGGAATTATCTTGATGAAGAATATGGTGAGGAGGAATCTTGAGATGATGAGAGCATCGTTGGTAATGAGGTATCTCGTAAACCCTCTCGTTCAACGTGGTAATTTTATTGAAAATGATAATGTGTTGTTTATGAACTCTCTCAATGCGAATAATAACAAGCTTGAAAGAGATGCTCACACACACACTTCTTTATCATCCAAACATCGTGATGATACACAAACCATTACATTGAATCAAGAAATGATTTCTCTTGATTCTCATGTGTGCATGTCGAGCAAAGATAATGACTCTCTTAAAGCTCGTATTGAGTTTGATCGTGATTTTTACAAATCTGTGAAAGAGAGTCTGTATGCATCGCATAATGTTGAACTTAATTCTTTGCATACCGAGAAAGATAGTCTTCTTTCTCAATTGAGTGCCTTGAGAGATGAGAATGCTTCTCTCAAACTCCAAATGGAGAAGATGCACTCTGAGTGTGATCACAACATTTTGAGCGATGAGACATTGACTCTCAAGTCAAAATGTTGTGAGCTTAGCTCATGTCTATCCAAGAGGGATGAAAACATTTCTTTACTTTTGAAGAAATGTGAGCTATTGTCTACTCAAATTGAAAATTTCAAATTGAGTAAGGACACGATTTTGGGATCCTCTTCATTGAAGGTGAAAAAACCAATCTCTTCTCTTAGAAGCGCCCAAATAAATTTTATGGGGGAGCATTCTAATGAGAAAGTCACATCCAACTCTTTTGGCCTAGAATCAACTATTATTTCTAAGCCAAATAGAAATCATGCATTTTTGTATTCCAGTCTTGCATATATTAAGAAGCCTATTCAAAAACATGTTGATATGAATGCTTCTTCTTTGAATGATATACATGATGTTTCTACTCAGAGGAAATCTTATTATTGCTTGCATGCTAAAATTGATGATAAATCTTTGCATGCTTCACATCTTCCTATGCATGGTAGAAATACTTGTGTGAATGCTTCTAATTCTAACTGCATGTTTCACACACGGAGCACGCCAATGTTTATGTTCCACCTCATAAGCATGCACCCTCACCTCCTACTCATGCCTTAACCGAACCTCTTCTTACGAATCCCAAATCACTCTCTTTGTGGATTCCTAAGAATGTTTCTAGGCTTGATAGGAACTCGTATATAGAATCATATGTTCGTCATGTTATAATTTCTTATGACTATATACGGAAACCAAACTCCACTTTTGTTTGGTTTCCACCTTGCTAGCTCACTCACATTGTTATTCAATGTTTGGGTACTATGCTTGTATGTTTACATTTTGTACCCACATTTTTGTGAGTGTGTCCATTACTCCCATGTTTGCATGTTTTGTAGTATTATGGGAGAGTATGGAATTTTTGATTGCTAGCATTATTTTTCCATTCATACGTCACATTGAATTTCATTCACATTATGTTTGTGCATATGGGATGGTTATTTCTCTTGCCCTTGGTTTTCCTATTTGGCTATTACCCATCTTTTTGATATGCCAATGGGGGAGAGAAATATGTTATGTGAAAATATACATTGGTCTTGTTTATGCATTATTATCGATTGGTATGTTTTGCATAACAACCATCAATATGATTTGTGTTTTATATGTTTATATTTTGTGCACATTTGCAATTGATTGGAGGAGTTTCTTAGCACACATTGTTTATTTCAATGTTTATTATATTTTGACATAATGGATTGTCATCATCAAAAAGGGGGAGATTATTAGTTCTTGGGTTCAAGACTAACATTGTTTTGATGATGATCAATACATTATATTACTGTGCTAATCAATCTTATGTTTTAGTCTCAGTTTATCTTAATGATTATATGTTGATGAGACAAAGCATAATGCTTGGAGGATATTGCAAGGGATATCTTAAAGACCTCCAAGAGTGATGGAGTGCTAAATCTTGGAGCTTGATGAAGGGAAGCTCATCAATGGGTGCCAAAGCTTGGAGATGATTGAGGCGCATCAAGGTATCGTGAGCTTAAATACTTAGACTTTAGGAGATGCAATATGTAATCAATGTAATTTCAATTACATGCATTTCTCTTTTTGAGTCTAGGATTATTGTAATGCCTTGATAGATGATCATACTCTCATGCATATGCATTTAACCATCGTAGTAAACCTTTGGAATATCATAGAATCCAACCCAATAGGTTCATCTTGCACAAAGACTCAATTGGAGTCTTTGGCTCTCCAACAGTCGCCTGCTGAAGGTTTTACAGTCGACTGGGTGATTTCAGTTGCCTGTCAAACCTTCTACAGTCGACTATGGTTCACTGCTCAAGTCAACATTTTTATTGACTCCACTTGAGCTTTTCGCATCACTCGACTGATGTTCAATTTACAGTCGCCTGTGTTTCTACAGTCGCCTGTGTTTCTACAGTTGCATGTGAATTGCTCAACAGTCGTCTGTGCGCAACTTGCATTTTCTGGGTTTCATCCCAATTTGCAAGACCGTCGACTGATGAAGTTTTTACAGTCGCCTGTATATTTACAGTCGCATGTAAAATGGTCATCAGTCGTTTGAAAGGCTTAAGTGCAAGTTGCATCTCTCTGATTTATTTCCATTCATTGCAGCAGTCGACTGATGAAGGAAATACAGTCGCCTGTCTATTTTACAGTCGACTGTAATTTGTTCATCAATCGACTGTATGCATACTGGGAGTAAATTGCATCTCTCTGTTTTTCTCCATCCCCTGCAGCAGTCGCCTGATGAACGATATACAGTCGAGTGTCTGTTTTACAGTGGCCTGTGTAGTCTTTTATAGTCGACTGTCCTGGCTCAGATTATTGCCGTTGGGATTTTTCTAGCCGTTGAACAGTCGAATGTCATTTGTTCATCAGTCGATTGTCTGTGCCGTAAACTACCAAAATCTAGCCGTTGCAGATTTCTTTCCTTTGGGGTTTGGCTGGTTTTATGGGGTCTTCTTGGCTTCCTATATATAGGAGATGGCTTAGTTCATTTAGAACTCTTGGTTAATATTGAATATCTTTGAGAATCAATAGCCACTCCTAATCTCTTCCATTTTCCTCTCATGAGCACATTACTCTTCATGCATTGAAGCTAGCTTAAAGGAAAATTCTCCAAGGGATCTAAATCTCATTCCTTTTCTTGGAGAACATCTTTCTTCTCTTCATTTCATACACTCAAGTGAGAAGTGTTAGGATTCATTCCTAGAAGAGAGAAAGATCATCAAGTGCAATCAAAGCCTCATCTCAAGCACTTGAGTTTCACTTGCATGCCTTCTTCTTCACATCGGTAAGATCATATCAAGGCATAGGTAAGTGTTGTTTCGTTTTGTATTTTGTCTGAAACCCTAATTCTCTTTGTGTGAATTAGATACTCTCTTTGTGGGAGTTACTCTTTGTGTAAGAGTTTGGCTCTTTTTGTGCGAGAGAACAAATCTTCTATGTGAGGTCTCTCTGTATGAGAGTAAGGATTTATCTGTATGAGAATCCAAATCCTCTTGGTGAGGTATCTCTGTGTGAGATTATATTCACTTCTCTCCGTGGGAATATAGTGAATATTGATGTGGCTGGACGTACCCAAGTTTTGGGGAACCTGGGTAAAAATCCTTGTATTCGCGATTGTTGTTGTTGAGCACTCTGTTTAATTTCTGCTGCTTATTGTGCTTTAATTTCAGTAACTTTAAATTAAGCACTTTCCTTGCCATTACACTATTCACCCCCCTTAGTGTGTGTGTAGCCCCGGAGGATCCCTTACACTACCGTCGGTTCATCATGGATTTTTCGAGGATTACAGAGCCGATGATGAAGTTAATAAGGAAGGATATGGAGTTCTATTGGTCAGAGGTTTGTGAGAAGGCTTTCAGTATTTTGAAGGCGAGACTGTCCACTGCCCTGGTTTTGGCGGTACCAGATCGGAGTGGAGGCTTCGAGATTTACTGTGATGCATCAGGTAAGGGTCTCGGATGCGTTCTAGAAAAGATTAGACTCCACTGCAAGTGTGAAACAATTTTTAACAATATTTTACAAGTTGATTACATGCAGTTGTGATGAGATGACAGTTATACTATTAAACAAGGAAAGTAAAAACGGAGCAGGAAAGTAAACGTGGCAGACAATAGCCGTAGCGTGTTCCACTGGCTACAAGACTAGATTGGACCGGATAGGACAAGACAAAAAGTACCGTGTGTGTCACGAAGGGTTCACGTCTTACGGTTTGAGGGCCGCCAGACCCTCTCCCCGTGCGACCGCTTAACCCTACCCCAAACCCGAGTTGTAACGCCCCGCTCTCCAGGATACCAGATAAGTACGAATCCGTATCAGGTATTCCCAAAGAGACGGGTGTTACGAAGAAAATACGAAATTACAAACACAAGCAGGTCCACTGCGCACTGCTGGGATAGTACATATAGAATTCCAGTCAACCAAAATCACAAGAGAACCAACAACTCAAGCACTGATGTATATAAATAAAACTGTTCATATACAACTTCCTTATACAAATCCATATACAATATTATCCACATCTCAACAAGGTACAAAAACTCACATCTCACCCAAATACAACAACACTCCCAAGTCATCCACACTTCTCACAACCCGCAACTCCAACATACTGAGTCTATGGGCCTCCAACTCAAAGAACCAACCTGAAAAGTCAACGGTGGGGCACGTCAACACGTGACCCAGTAGGAATTCCATATCTCAACTAGTCCTTACATGAAGTGTGGAAAGGGTGCATGTGAACATGCAGAGTGTATGTCATGGCATAACATTTACTATAGTAAAGTAAGTAACAACTATACTTATGAACATGTGAAAGCGTGCTCGTGCAACAGGCAAGGTGTACAACAATTATATACAACATAAAAGAAACATAGTAAAGAAACATAAGTAAACAACACATACATTTATCAATGCTACAAGAATAATAAGGATTAACAATTAATTCATTGGTTAGCATTTTGGAACCCGGATAAATCTTAGGACCTTAAGGAGTCGGACTTCACCCAGGGTGGGTGAAAAGTGGTACCCCAACCAGCAACACGGGCACCGGAGGGGGCCTCTCGCAACTCCATACCCGAACGGGGCAAGGTACTGGAGTGAGACCTGCTCGGTTTTTCTATGGGACAAACGGAGTAAACCATCAATTACCGTCATGGTGCATCACGGGTACACCAGCGGCCTCTCCAACCCTTTCAACTCGCCCTTCCGGGAGTGATACAGCGGGTGAGAATTCATATCATCTGTCCGCTCCTTAACTCCTTTAATTTAACCGTGTTTCCCCCAAACCCCATGTCACCCTCCTTTAAGAGGACTTAGTCATTTTCATGAAACATAACATCTTCCATTTCTTTTCTTTCCACAGTTCATCACATATTTGGGACATGCATCACCTTATGCATTCCCTTTCTCATTTCTCATAAAACGTATAACCATGTTCACATCATCATTTTGCATGTACCAAGAACATAAACCACATTTCACCATGTAACAGAAATAATCAAGAACATTAATGGCAAGTTTAATTCAAAAAGAACTTAAATCAATATTCAAATCTTTCAGCTTGCTGGAAAAGCAGAACAGTTAGAATGAGGAGCACATTTCTCCATATATTTGAATAGAACATGAACATGCAATCTAAATGAACATTATAGATATAGATGTCCTGAATTCACATATCAGTTTTCATGAAGTTTAGATGTGTATTCTATTTTCTACAGAATTTACACTAAAGTGTACTTGTGCTGGAATTGAAAACAGAAACTACACTAACTTAATGACCAGATTACTACTAATTGCAGGCAGAACTAACAGAAATGAAAAACTACAAAGTTGTAGAGCTTGAAGTTAACTTTCCAACGAGACCAAGGACATACAATTTCATCAAGTATTGAGGGACTGCTCACTGTTTTAGTAAAATGTGTTCAGACTGGGTAAAAACAGGCATGTTGGCAAGATAGAATTTTTAGCTCTAATTACAATCCGAATTAGTAAAAGTTCACAACTTGAAAGTTATAGGTAAAAGTTCAATCTTTAGGCCATAAAAGTTTCAGAGCAAACTCAATTCTAGATTGGAAGGACTAAGCAAAACAATCAGCATGTAAATCTGTCCAGATTTGCTCTCCGCACAAAACCACCCAAAACTCAGGATTGCTCACCGCGCACAACCATACAAACTCAGGATTGCTCACCGCGCACAACCATACAAATCTCAGGATTGCTCAACGCGCACAACCATACAAACTTAGGATTGCTCACCGCGCACAACCATACAAATCTCAGGATTGCTCACCGCGCACAACCATACAAATCTCAGGATTGACATAAGAAAAGGCAAACCCACAACAACAACCATGAAACTAAGCATGCAACTCTAATACTAGTTGGAGATGGAATCCTACCTCAGGGGTGATGAGAGTCAAGGGGGTAGCCCAAATCCCTATGGCTCCTCCTTCTTCAAACCCTTCTCCTTCTCCTTCTCTTCTCCTTCACAAGCTCCCAGAATGAGCAACAGAACCCAAATGACGACAGGGATGCTACAGGAGTATGCAGAGTGAGGGTGGCGTAGCCCTACGGGTGCTCAGTCCCCCTAATGTCTAAGAGAGAGCAACGGGAAGGAATGAATTCGGTCTGATCTTTGGAAAGAGAGTGAGTGAATAAAACATTCTCTCTAATTCCTAGAGTAGCCACCTCATCTCCCTAAAATCCTCTAAGCATGCCACCAAGCCTTGGGTTAGGTAAGAATCAAGGATATCTTGACACATCAAAGGGTGAGGTGTCACTTAGGTAAAATTAGGATTTTGTTTTTTTGAAAAAATAATTATACACACTTAATACACATGCAATACTTACTCATCAAGACATTAGTATTCCAACCATATACTTCATTTAATAAAATCATGTCATACAAATTATTTAAAAATAATTTTTAGCTTGACAAAATTAAATAAAATACATAAGGACTCCCAAAAATTTATACGCATATATATACGTCCAAGAATACGTATTAATACACGTATGTGAATTTTGGGGTCATTACACGAGTGCTCAAGACCAGACAGCACAGAGATCACTCTCGCTTGGAAAGCATCTGAAACACCCGTAGGCTTTTTGTAACACAGAGATCACTCTCGCTTGGAGAGCATCTGAAACGTCCGTAGGCTTTTGTAACACAGAGATCACTCTCGCTTGGAGAACATCTGAAACGTCCGTAGGCTTTTTGTAACACAGAGATCACTCTCGCTTGGAGATCATCTGAAACGCCCGTAGGCTTTTTGTAACACAAGATCACTCTCTCTTGGAGAGCATCTGAAATGCCCGTAGGATTTTTGTAACATTTCATGACATGACAAGTTGTAAGGAGTTGTTCGTTCTAGGGGGTCCACACGCACGCACACACAGATAGAACCCAGGGTGTCAGTTGTTGTTGTTGTTGCTGTGCTTAGACTTTGTCGTCAAGTCTAAGCTCTCAATGGGGGTCCCAAATGCTATCATTTTACTTCTGGTTCTCTTTAGTCGTACTTTTACTGTTTAAAGGGTGATGGCCTAAACGTGGTCGAAAGTACGCAAGTGAAAACACTTGCCTACGGTGGCGAGGGAGTCATCGGTCTGGATCGTCTCGTCGATGCGATGCGTCAGCGATGGTTCATTTGAAACGAGCCAACGACGATATCAGAACACGTTTTTCATCAATCCTATTATGTTAAGTTTCTAAGTTCAACGGGGCTACCCTAATAGTTTGAAGTCACAACTTTTTGATTCGTTTCAGCCTAATCGACGTTCTACCCTATGTGCACAGATATTCAAGTCTGTTCGTCGATGTCTAAGGTTGAACAACATTTTAAAAGGAGCAGAAATATAAATTTAGTTATCGTTGATGAATTTTAGATTAGGTTTTAGATTCGCTACTATGTGGGTTCTTACTACGCGTTAGGGGGCTAACCCTTTCGGCGTTTGATCGTAGATCGGACGTCGGGTCTGAATGGCGATAGATCTACGTCGTCAGCAACGTCTTGGCCATGGGTAGCACATCGAGACATGTATAGACAGTGATCAGAAAGAGAGAACATCGAGTAAGCGTCGAGATCCCTCCGGTTGCGGGTAGCGCAACGAATCTACACGGTGGCGGCTACGACGTCGGAAAACACGCGAGATCTGTAGCGTGCATGAACTCCTAGGAGCAAGGGGGATGCCAGTGATTGGAGGAGGTCGAAGGGGAGTTGATCGGCCCGATGGGTGGCTGACGACGACTGTGTGCAGCGACGGCCGGTCGTGAGAAGGTGAAAAGGACAGATTTGCACAACGGGTCGCTGTTTTGCATCGCAGCGGAGATGTGGCAGTCTGTGGGGGCAAAGGGGTACTGCAGTAGGTAGAGGGGGTCGAGTGGAGGCTGGTGGCAGTCGGTGACCACCGACGGTGGCCGGACAGACGGCGGGAGTGGGTGTTTTTCGGCGATGGGCAGATATGTCAAAACTGGGTTTTGGCTGCTGTTTGATGGGTTTCTAGGGGAGAGAGAGGTGAGAGAGAAGAGAGGGAAGAGGAGGGAAGGTGGCGGAAGTATGGGGGTGGTCGAAGATCTCGCCGGCGGTGAGGAGGTGGCCAGTGCGAGATGAAAAAAACGGCGGCTGTGTTGGGTTGTGCAGGATGCCTAGGGTTCGGTTGTGAGTTGTTGATATAAGATGAAGATTTGCTATAAGGGTATGAAAAGGAGTGTACCTTGGATGACTAGGAGAGAGGGTGTGAGAGAGGGGGTGTGCAAAGAAGGGGAAACTAGGGTGAGGGTAAACACATGAAATCCCATGTGATACGTATGAGGGATCTTAGGGATTTGATTAATATTTGAATTTTGAATTAGATTAGGCTAATTGGGCTTTGATTTTAATTAGTGGGTTAGGTTGGGCTAATGGTGTCCGAAAATTATGAAAGATATCGGGATGATTGTGACGACGAGCGGCTCGAGGGTACGGTGGTCGATCACACGAGAGATCTATGAAAAACGAACTAAAAATAAAAAGGTTCGACGACGAAGTCTAAAGTCACGACGTCTCTCCAATTAAAGATGATTTGTGGGAGAACGACCCATGAAATGACGTTCACTAAAAATGACACAAATAACTACTCTTCCATACGGTCACAACGGCATATACCATCGCATATTCCGGATAGAAGAAAGGGCAAAGAAAAATACGCGTACAAAAGGGGAAAGTACGCACAAAAATATGAACGGTCGAAAAGCGGCCGTTACAAAATCCCCCCTAAACCCAATTTCAAATTTACAGGTTCGAGGATGCTTGGCAGGACTCATCGCCGATAGGGCATCGCACGTTGCTTGAGGACCTCGCATTCGCCGCTCTCGTATAGCTAAGGGTCCATTCTTCCCTCTTATTTTTATTACATATATTATATCACTTGTGGCACGAGCACACGATGCCTTGCAGGGCCATCATCCACTCATCATCATCCTCACCATCTTCGCCATGTTCCACGGCACCTCCCGCACATCCACTACCACACCCACATGCACTCAGCCTCCACACACTCCCACGACACCGCCATGCACTTCCACCACCACTACCACGGCAGCTCCATGCACTTCTGCTACACCTGCACCACGCATTACACGTGCATTCACCACCGCCACCCCACCCCCTACACGTCCTCCACCTACACACAGATCCTCATCTCCATCCCTGCCACCACGTCTACGCCAAAAGTTGTTAGCCCACAAGCCGACCTCCTCTAGGCATTGCAACACTACCACCATATCTACTTCCACTCCCACAGCACCACCATGCACATCCAGCACCACCACCACCACACGCACTTCCACCACACTCACATCACACACACACACTTCCATAACCCCACCATCCCAACCCCACCCCTTCACCTCAGCATCCCAAAAAGAGGAAGCCCTCGTAGAGGGCCCCACTGCTAGGCCACGCACTGATTCGGGTTCAATATTGCATATTTAACCATCCATTTAGTCCTGTTTTGTGCTTATATGATGCTTAATTGGTCTCTAATACGTTCGTATTTTGTATATAATCATTTATTAGAGAAATCACTTGATTTGAGCATAAAACAGCAATAAACTGAGTATTTCTGCACTTTTTATATTTTTCATGGCTTGGTCTCGATCTCACGATTACAACGACTATTTATTTGTATTTTCTGAGACCTGTGCTAATTACTGTGTATTTTTTGAATGCAGAGTACCAATTAAATGGAGAAATACATTGGAAATACGTATTTAAATACGCGCATCCATGTCAGACGTCGCCAAGTGTCAACGATCCGCGCTCCCCCGCTTCATCCTACGGGTCTCAGCAACGGAGACGCGGCGATGTTTTCGGACGTTGGATCGCGATCCAACGGATCGAAGGTGACTAAAACGCAGCAGTGGGCGGCATCGATTCGGGGCGATGTGTCTCTATTGCATCCGTTAATCCATTCAGCGGCCGTAATCAAAAGGGCGACGCGGCAACCTTCCGCACGTTCGATTTTGATCGAACGGTGCAATTCTCGCCCGCTCGAAGGCGGATCACACTGAGTACGCGTGCGATGTGGCCTCATCCACGTCGTTGAACCTCAGAACCTACAGTCCAGATTAATCCGAGCTCGGATCGAATTAAGAAAATGAAGCGGGCGCAAGAGGAATCGGAGCTGCCACGTGTTGAGTCCACATTCAATCCCGCATTTGATGGACGGCCCAAATCATTCAGCGGCTATTAGATCGGGTTTAAGGCGATTTGGATGCGGTTTTTGAACCCGATAAGCCCCCAAAACCCGTAATGTTATTATTTAAGCGTATTCTAGGGTTTTTGGGGTATTCTGGCGTATTTTGGGGTTTTTGGAGAGGCTACTGTGCGTATTTCTCTAGGAAAAAATTCTGATAAATTTCATAGGCTATTCTTCTTATTTCCAGGGAGTTTTGGTGTCTATCTTGGAGATTTGGTAATAAATTCTTGAACTTATACCACGTATTTGGTGCTTTTTCATTGTATTTCGATACTTGAACGATGTATTCACCTATGAAATCTGATTTTTCTTGCACCATGATTAGTTAATCTCCTTGTGCTATGGTTGTGATGTAATTAGGAGTATGTAATCGCTAAATTTCATGTCTTTAGCCTTATCATCATGTTAAAATTGCTCGTAACGTTGATTTCTACATCGTATTTGTTGGGTATTCTTCATTGTCGATATCTTTGATGTTCCCTATGGCTAGGTCCTGATAAGACTAGCTAATTTATGTTCTCTAATCAGGACATATCATTGCGGTTATCGTTTAATGAAACCAATGTTGCTAGCGATACGCATACGGCTATTTTGACTAGTTTTTATCGATTCATCTTCTGACGTCTTCATGCCTTGACCGGGTGAAGCGTTGTATGATATTAAAAGACATGATATTTTCAGCGATTATAGACTCCTAATGAAGTCACAACCGTAGCACATTCAACTCGTTTAGGGTGCTGTAATCATTGATTTTGATATCTTTTCGCCCTATTTGAATTGTATAATTGCGTATTTTGTCAATTTCTATATACATCTTGTTTGGGTATGTTATACAGAGACGTGTGCATGCTTGAATCGAATATGATCTTTGCAGACTTATTCGTGATGCGTGTTTATTTTCCTTAAGAAATTGAGGTTATACATGATTGATTCTATGGCACATTTTTATACGCTTGATCGCCATATTTCCCGACGTTCTTGTGCCCTGACCGGACGAAACGTTGAGTTATAGAAAATATGTTAACAATAATTGATTATGCACACCCTAAAGAAATCATACCGGAGTCACCGTAAATATCGTAGGATTTTCTTTTGTTATTCTAAACTCTTTGTACTTGATAGGTGGTTGGGTATTATCGTATTATTACTCTTTACAAACTGAAGTTCGTAGTTTTGCAGGTCTGTTGTCCTGTGGATTCGATACCTAGATTCACCAGGATTATTACTTGTAGGATCTCCTACGCTTGGGAGTAGTGCTCACATCATTTGAGACGAGGCAAGTTTTTGGCGCCGTTGCCAGGGACAACGGTACTTGCGAAGCTACAATTTCAGTTCGTTTGGAGGAACATTCGGTGAGATCTTTCCATCTTATAGTTTAGGATTTTTATTAGGTTTTTATTTTGTTTTCCCCTTTATATAAAAAAATTCAAAAAAATGGAGTATATGGAACACATGAATTTTTATTGCACAAACACTTGGCATGATGCAGAGTACAATAATGCACACAAACATAGGATGGAGAAGCTTAAGATCGTTGGTTTTAATCAGACTGATTGTGAAACTTTCTTTCAGGCCTGGAGGAGGTTCACAGACATAATATCGAGCTATCCGCAACATGGGTATACAAAGAAAGAGCTTATGGAGTCCTTCCTAGGTGGACTACGACCACAGCTGTAGGAATTCTTGGGAGTCATGACGCCGACAGAGGCGTGGAAATACATGGAGTCCTTACAAGAGACTGATCAGACCATTAAAGAGACTTCAAAGTGTGATTCAACGGAGCCTTCAAGCCTCGATCAAGAGGAGAAAAGCATAGACGTACCATTGCAATCCTTGAAAGAGGAAGTTTACTTGCTTATTCAGACACAAGAGGCCACTTCCCATCAATTCCAAGAGAATTTCCTTGCTCGGAGTCGGCAGATTCAGAAATCCATTGAAAATCTTACTCTGATTGCCACTTGCTTAGAAGAAAGTAATGCTTTTGAAATTCAATTTCAAGAATCTAATATGAGTTTATCTTCTATTGCAGGTATATCGAGCGAGCCATGTTACGTTGAGGATACGAATAAAAATATCGACATGGCAGAAAGTGTGTGCAAAAGAGAGGACGGGCTAGCAATTTTGGATGAACAGGAGGGGGAGACGACTAGGGACACGTGTTTAGAGATTATCGCTTTGGAGCCCGAACCATTCTCTCCCTCAGTTTTTTTCCAAAATAATTCATCCCTCTCCCCAATGATTGAGCATCATACCGAGAGTAGTGCATATCTTTCAGGGAGTAGTCATCAACATGCTTTATTTTACTTTACTTACTTTGATGACTATATTTGGAATATGTTTATTACAAAGAATTTTAGACTAATTTGGACTGACATAACTCATCTCTTACAGGACATTTGTAAACAAGTTATAGAGATGCTTGGAGTTGTATTGCTGGGGTCCAATTTAGCTTTTGGAGGAAGGATACTTGCCGAGGAGCGCAAGGAGCAAATTGAACAACTTCCTCCACCATTAAAGATTCGTGATCCGCCATTTGACCACGGTGTGTTCTTTCCATTAGTGTAGATTTTTATATGCGTTCTAGGAAGCTTGCTTTGAATAAACTCGTACCCCTTTCGACATTGAGAACACTGTCCATCGCTACTTGAGGGGTGTGTGTATGAGACATTAGGATTTTTTTTTTCAAAAACAAGGCAAAAGAAAAGAATAAACCACCATTCTCGTCGTTTAAAACTCCTTCATATACCACAAATAAGGATGATTATGCATTAATTACGTTCTAAAAATCGTTTATGGCGTGAATTAATTTAATTCCTTCATGGAATTACCATTAATATGCTATTCATGAAAACTTTCAATTGCCATGATTAATATCTCGAAATAGTTTGAATTTATTTCATGCATGCTAATGTGATGAAAAAGCGTAAGTATACACGATTTATTAGAATAATCTTCAAGTTGAAGAGGAATTTGGTCATTGTTACTAATGTTTATGTTCATATCTATGGGTGTTGAGTTGCTTACAAAGAAAAAAAGAGAAAAAGATGAAGAAACAAAAAAAATGAAATGAATAAGTGTGTCACTAAATAAATAACTTGGTTGGCTCGAGTAGTACAGTCCGAGGGGTCCTTTTTGGCCTTATACCCTATTATCGTCTGATTTGGGAGCCATTGACCGAAAAATCACTTATTTGATGGAGCGATCCAAGTTATACATTTTTCTGCAAATGTTGCTTTATGCGCGTTACGCTTGAACTAGTAAAAGAAAAGAAAAGGAGAAGAAAACAAATGGGGAATAATCTAAGCAACTTCAATACCCATGTTTTGAAAGATTGTTTTGAGATGCCAATTCCTTGTAAACAAGAAAACTAGAATATAACGACGTGTTATACTTTCACTTGCGCAAAACGATGCTTGCATGCTCTTTATTCAAATTAAATTAGAGAAAATATCATGTGATTGATCTTGTTCATGGGTTGTTGACGTCCCCTAAATTTGAGCATACAAGTGCAATTGGATCGGGGATACCAGATTTAAATATTTATACCGCAAGCGCAAGGTGTTATAGTGTGGCTTGGGGGTCGAACACATGGAGGCGTGTGTTGTGCTTATGTCAAAGAGGAACCGGTTCACCCAATGGGTGAGCTAGCCCGAACGATCGATGGTTGTCACAGAATATAGATACGAAGGATGAACGATATAAAAGGAAACCTAGGACTTCGGTTTCCACCCTATCACGTGTTCTCACTATTACGACCGAAGGATAGGAATACGATAGGATTTAGGGCTTAGTGGTGAGACGTTGCCTCTAAGAGTGATACCTAGCGTCCCACGGGCCAGATATTCCGGTCGGTGCCCAGGATGATACGCAAGGACTACCCGGGTTCGGTCGGTGGGCATTCCCATGTCCATTAACACCGACCGACTCCTGGAGCACTAAACTCGCAACGATTACTCCCAACATCTCACCCTGCCGTTCCCACGTGCTAGGATTCAATGTCTACGCTAAGGGCGTGAGCTGTGGCTAGGGAGTCAACCGCCAAGTTTATTTCCCCTTGGCCCGACGGTCAGAGGCGGTCTTTCTCCCGCCAATGACAATGAAACACCCTGCGTAACCATCTAAATTCCTAATCCCTATCAAAATCCTATTCATATGGTTGCTCTAGGGAGAACACACGAAGGGGTTTCCACCAAAATCCCAGATTTGGGAACAACTCACAATTCATAGCTAAAACGTAATCTAAACAAAAATCAACGGTAGAAATCATGATCAAGCAATTGAAATGAGATGCTAGCAATGGTATTAAGACAATATTAAAGTTTCAAAGTAATAGGAACACTTACAAAAACAGATAAAATTCCAGCTGTCACAACCCAAGAAAAAGACAGAAAAATAACAACATCCGTTTTCAGCAACCCTAGGTCAACTATATATAGAAATCAAGGTCACCCGATCGGTTTAACCATCAACCGATCGGGTGAGCTGCTTGGTGCTTTCGCTAACGGCTTCAGAAGCTTCAACCAGGCACTGAGGAGAGCGGGTGGTGCCATCGGGTCGTCGATTTGAGAGATGTAGCTTCAGATGAACCGATTGGTTGAGTATTCAACCGATCGGTTGGAATTATCCCCAAAAAGACAGAGAGCTCTGTCGATCTCACCCGATCAGCGAACCGATCGGGTGAGCTGCTCTTCTCTTCAGCTCCTGTCCGAGTGAGATACGCGTGCATCAACCGATCGGTTGGATGTGTCCAACCGATCGGTTGAGGGATGAAATGTGGATTTCTTCGTCGTCTGGCCCTCTGGATCACGTGTGACTCCTCCCGTTGCTCTGGGGGCTCATGATATCTTCATTATACGTCCCTGATGCTGGCAATCTCCTGCATTCACACAAAAACACAGAGAAAGTGAAAAGATACAAAAATCACAAAAGAACGGATATAAATCAACGGAAAACGGCAGAAAATAACGAAGAAGACGTGCATGAATTTATAAAATATAAACGCCCGTCAAAATCCCCCAAGCTGAACCCTTCCTCGTCCTCGAGGAAGACGAGTGAGAGTAGGAGCTTGGAGGGAAAAAATAGAGAGAGAGAGAGAGAGAGAGAGAGATAGAGAGAGAAAACAAAATACCATATCGCCCGTTAGAGCCAACAAAATCAAACACGCCACACTAAACAAGCATACGACAAAACACATCACTAAACCAAGAAATATGAGTCCAAACAAGTGTCTTGGGCCCACGCGGTGAAGCGCAAGTGAGTGTGATCGTGTGCTAGCAGACGGTGTTACTATCTACAATGTGCAATAAAGCTCCATATACACATACCAAAGGAATGACCCAAGTATCGATTCAATTCGAAATTGCGGTGAATAAAAGCTCAAGCATGCATGAGAAGAGCGTAAGAATAGAAATGTATCATGCGTCGGGGACTCCACAGCTAGGGATTAGAAAATCACCACACTATCGCCTAGATAATAGCTAGAAAGATCCTATTCCAAGTGTTTTCGAAAACGAAGGAGGTTGAGAAAGTGTGGAGTAGAACACTCGGTACAAACTCTTGCATTCCCTTTATTCTCGGTAGGTAGGAAAATATACACACTGGAACTTTTTTGCCTTTTGGGCATTTGTGTATTTTTTGGATTTTTGGCTATACATATTTTTTTCTTTTTTTGGGTTTTTCTTTTCTCGCTGTTACGCCTATTTGACCGAGACCCAAAAGACACGAGCCCAGGAGCCCGACTACTGGTCGAGAGCCCATCTGCATCCTCAAGCCCATTCTACAAAGGCCCTATAAGGGATCTTCTCGAATGTCGCTCCGACCCGGCCCCGATAACCCGCTGGTCACTCGCCCACTCCTGCGAAAACCGCTCCCCCGGACGCGCGACCACTAAATGGCGGTAATGGGGAGGTGCTGTCATGGCGAAGAGAGCGGCGGCGAGGGGGCGGATTGATGGGGCACGATCGAGGGCCGGCGTGGGAGGTGGGCCAGAGGCAATCACGCTGGGAGCTCTACAAAAGGGCTAGGAAGACGACGAAGAAAGAGACCGCATCTCAGGTATCTAAAACCTAAGGTACTCCATCAACAACCTAGCTCCCCCATCTTATCTCCTTCCTCCCCCGCTCGCGCCGTGAGACGCCGTTCCGATCTCCTCACGAGTCGAACCGTCTCCGCCGGGCCTCCTCTTTCAGATCTCTACCTGACTTAGGCATCGGAGGGGATTTGGCCGGAACCTAGGTCCGGACCCCTGACGAGCGTTCTCGTCTACGCAGGTGGACAGCCGATCAACGGGCCGAGGCTCCCCCTCGCCCCTCTCCAACCTCACAATCAACTGGACGAGTGAGGCTTACCCTCACCGTCAGTCAGGCGAGGCCGAGCACATCCTACCGAGGCCGAGCGCCTTAACTGGGTCCGAGGCTTCCCCTCGCCCTTCGCAGACCGTGCCTCTAGTTGGACGACCGAGGCTACCCCTCGTCTTCCTTCCTCCGAGGCCGTGCTCGTTCGACCGAGGCCGAGCATCTCAACCTGGGCCGAGGCTTCCCCTCGTCCCATCCGCACCGATTCGTAGCCCCCGAGGGACCCAAGCGGGCCCCTTGACCACGTTGACCGGGTTGTCCACGGTCAACGCCCTGTAGTGAGAAAACACTCTGAAACATCTGGCGCCGTCTGTGGGAACCGAAAACCGTCCCACGAAGCAGCAAACCACACCAACAATGGCACGAGCCAGCAACGGAAGGAAGCGCATGCCCCCCATCCCGGAGGAGGGGAATGGCGCATCAAACAGCAACCCCGAGGACACGCCCGTCGGCGGCCACCCCGCCCTCTCAACCGAAGAGACCGGCGGCTCAGAACTGGCCACGCAGGGACAGCTCCGCGCCCTGGCTCAGGAGACCAACGCGAGCCTCCAGACGTTGGTCGCGACGGTACAACAGCTCGTCGGCCCTGCGCCGTCCAACGGAGGCACATTGGACGATAGCCATCGATGGGCGGGGGACCCCCGCACTTGCGGTCCGCCGTGGTCGACGACCACGTGACCCAGAAACCGAACATGGAGCGTCGGTTCACGCTGTCTGGCTTTCGTCAGGCGAGGTCACGCGCCTCCTCCCCTTATCGTGAAAAGAGCCGAAGAGAAACCGAAGGGACGGAGGGTGAATCGATGACGGCATCCTATCGTCGGTCACGGTCGTCCCGCCGCAGGAGAAGCGAACGACACCACTCGAGAGACCGATCACGACGGAGCAGGAGCTCCCGCAGGAGGAGTCGGGAGCGTCGGGTCAGCCCGACCCCCAGCGTGGCGAGGGCCGTGGAGCCAGCCCCGCCGGCGCCTGTGCTTCCTCCACCCCCGATCGAGCCAGAGGCAGGCGACTGCCGCATCCCCGGGGGCATCCACGGAGACCGGTGCCCCTTATCACGGAGAATAACCAACGCACGGGTCCCCTCTCGATTCAGGATCCCGGTGCTGGGAAAGTACGACGGGATAGGGGACCCGGGACACCACGTGATGGACTACGAGGGGGACATGTCCTTCCAGGGAGCTGACGATGACCTGCTTTGCCGGGGCTTCTATTCTACTCTCAGGGGGCGGTGAGGACCTGGTACCACAGCCTGCCCGGCCGCTCCATCGACAGCTTTGAGGAACTCACCCAGTTGTTCTGCAAACAGTTCATGGCGGGGAGGTAGATCAAGCCTGGTGCTGAACATCTGTTCAACGTAGTGCAAGGCCCGGCCGAGCTGCTCCGACAGTTCATGCGCCGCTTCAATGCGGAAAGGCTGAACGTGAATAGCCCTCCTGACCTGGTGGTCCAGACGGCCCTTAAGAAAGGGCTTCGCCACAGAGGCCTCAAGAAGTCCCTGCACAACGATCCCCCGAAGGACCTCCCCGGGATCATGGCGAGGGCCGAACGCTTCATGCTGACCGAGGAAGCCTTGGCCGAGGATGCAGGAAAAGTCACTCGAGGGACCAAGCGCGGCGACGGCGGACGAGTCAGCCCCGAAGGGTACCGGACCGAGAAGAGGCCGAGGAACAGACATCGGGGAGAAAGCGCGAGGGACACCACCCCAGACGCCGTCCTCGCCCAAGTGCAGAAGGAAGAGCGGGCTGATCGCCTCCCACCGAAGGCTAAAAGAGGTGGGAGGAATAGGGAGAAGTACTGCAAGTACCATAAGGACAATGGCCATGACACTGAAGACTGCTGGCATTTGAAGAAGGACATTGAGAAGCTGATGAGCCGAGGGCACGCCAGGAACCAGGCCGACGAGCCGGCCCACGGAGAAGGGACCTCCACGCAGCCAGACAATGGGAAGAAGATCAACACCGTCCAAGGTCCCCTCCGCATCATAGAGTGAGTGGGCGATGACTCTCCCCCCAGTTGCAGCCTAGTAAGAGGGAGTTATCTAGGTTTACATCCCTCTGTCTAGCTTCATCTCCTTTTTTCCTTTTCCTCCAAATGTACCGGTCCGACAGGACTCTTGAGAGTACAAATGCATTCCCTTTTTGTCTTTTCTCAAATCCCCGACGGAGTTGACATTTCACTAGTAGTGCGAAAGAATGAGGGCCACCATCTCACTGGAGGAGGAAGGGGGACACTGCCCTCACCGACCGACTCCTGCGCTTAGAAGCCTGAGGGCAGTTCCCCCGGCAGGCACGCCGACCGGTCCTAAGCCGAGGAGCCACGCCCTCGCCGACCGACTCCTGTGCTCATAAGCCTGGGGGCAATCCCCCCAGCCAGCGCGAGCGCCGACCGGTTCTAAGTCGAGGGACTTTGCCCTCGCCGACCGACTCCCGCGCTCATAAGTCTGGGGCAGTTCCCCCAGCAGGCACGGACGCCGACCGGTCCTAAGCCGAGGAGCTTTGCCCTCGCTGACCGACTTCTGCGCTCATAAGTCTGGGGGCAATCCCCCCAGACAGCGCGAACGCCGACCGGTCCTAAGCCGAGGAGCTTTGCCCTCGCAGACCGACTCCTGCGCTCATAAGTCTGGGGCAGTTCCCCCAGCAGGCACGGACGCCGACCGGTCCTAAGCCGAGGAGCTTTGCCCTCGCCGACTGACTCCTGCGCTCATAAGTCTGAGGGCAGTTCCCCTAGCAGGCACGGACGCCGACCGGACCTAAGCCGAGGAGTTTTGCCCTCGCCGACCGACTCCAGCGCACATAAGTTTGGGGGCAATTCCCCCAGCCAACGCGAACGTCATCCAATCCTAGACCAAGAACGAGGCGGCAAAGCAAAATACACGAGAAGTCCGAGTAAGTCAATTCCATTTATAATAGTTAACCAGGGCACAAAAACGTGTCTTATTTACAGGGAATCAAGGCGAAGGAAACACTCTACAAGTAATCCACTCACGACGAATGACAGAGTTCTTCACCTACAGAAGCTAGATCGACACCGACAGAGCAAAATTGGTTGACAAAAGACTCAAAGTAGTTAGCCCAAGCTAGCAGCCATGCAACCAGCAATTATTGGCCACGGAGCCGATAACGAAGCCGAAGGAGATATCAGGTGCCAGGGATCCATTTCAAGTAGACTGGCCCAAAGCGAAGCGGATGCTTAAAAATTTGAGGATAAGGCCGGGAGGGATGGCTTAGGGAGCCCGAGCTCGGGAGGATACATCCTCGGGCACTTCGCCCTGCTCGGAGCGAGGGGGATCGACCGGCGGTGGGGCTTGCCGAACACGCTCCGCACATTCCCGGAAGGAAGACTGGACGACTTCGACGATCCGAGGGGCGATGAGGTCTTCATACTTACCGAAGGCCTCCCTGAGAACCTCGAAGATCCTCTTCCCCAGGGTCTCGACGACGCCCTTCTCCACCTCCTCTGCAAGCCGCATCACCTGGCGCCGATCCGACAGTTCCCTCTGAAGCTCCTCCCTCTCCAGGCGGAACGACTCCGCCGCTTCCTCAGCCGACTGATGAGCATCCTCCAGCTTTCCTTGGAGGTCAACCACTCGTCCCTCCAACTCGGCCACGCGGAGGTTGAGACGCCGAGACTCCATCTGGGCCTCCGTCATAGCCACCTCAGCCACCCTGGCCCACTCCTGAGCCCTCATGGAGGACTCCTCCAGCTCCCTCAAGCGGACGGCTCGACACTGCAACTCCACAGCGAGCGCTGAACCCTGAAAAGACGAGACATGGGCTAAGAAGAGGATAAAGAGAAAGAGAGGATAGCTAGATAACCGAACCTGTTGAAGGATCCAGACCAAGGAATCCGACATCTTGTCGGCTGGGATCTTCTTGAGGAAGCTGTGATCCCGGGGAGGGACGGAGACCTCGGCAACCTGCTGGGCCAGAGCTCGGTCAACAAACATCGAACTCCCAGGGACGACGATCGAAGCCAAGTCACTCGCCAACAAGGCCCCGACCCCCGGTGATACGGGCGAAGACGCTGCGAGGGGGGTGGCTGACAAAGCTGCCGAAGGATCCCCGGCGGTCGCCACGGGAAGCGCGGAACCTGCCGGACTGGAGGGATCCACGTCCTCCCTCCTCTTCTTTCCTCCGTGGGGCTCCGAAGGCGCCGGAGGGGAACGCTTCCGCCTCGCACCATCCTCACCCCCCGGAAGGGGATCGCCAGAAGAAGAGGCGGGAGGCGCGGCCACCACCTTACCCACGGAAGGCTCGGCTCGGCGCACTTCCTCCTCAACGGTCCTCCGAGGCGCCCTTCCAGAGGTACTACCTCGGCTCCGAGCGGCTCCACGACGGATCAGCTCATCGACGTCACGGACGAATTCGCGGCCTGCCATCCCTGCAAAGGAGACCGAAATCAGGATGAGTCATAGGGCGATCCGAGGATGAAAAAGCGACCTACCCGGAGACCACAAGACGGCCTTCAGGAGTAGGTCGTCCAACAAAGACCAGATGGACTTCGATTCCAAAGGAAGAGCCAACAGCAGCGCAGCGGCTGCCCGGTCGACGTCTGAGAGAGCTAACGACGGGCGAGGATGGACAGAACCGCCTCAGCTTGTTAGAATCTGGGCATCACCCAAGAAGACCACAAAGACATAATCCGAGCTCCAATCCCCCGACCAGCGGGGTAGCCCGATAAGACATTCCCTCCTCGAACGGGCTCGGAGGTGCAGCCATGACCCCGGCCCGACCGACTGGATCTGGTAAAAATGGAAGAGAAGGGGGAGGGACGGATCCAGGCCGCGGGTGCAGCAGAGTGTGGCGAAACCCGTCAGTACCGCAATCGAGCAAGGGGTAAACTGACAAAGCGGCACCATGAGATACTCCATGACCTGGATAAGGAAGGGATTGATCGGGAAGCGAAGACCCCGGTGAAACATTTCGACGTAGACGCCGACTTCCTTGCTCCTCGGAAGGCAAATCCGCTCGTCGACGAATGGAACTCGGACATCATACGGGAAGCAGAGGTACCTTTCCCGGATCTCCGAGACCACCGAAGGAGCAGTCCTCGACGACGTACGGAGGATGACCGGGGGCACGTTAAGACGCACGGCAGCCGACGCCACGTCATCGCAGGCGTAGTCTGGGAATAGCTTCCCCTTCCCCTTATCTTGGAGGGGACGACTCCCGGGAGAGGAACCCGATCCCACTGGCTGGGGCTTACTCCGCCTGGACTCTGGAGAATCCCTCGCCCCTCGGCCAGAACCGCCTATCCTAAGAGCAGCCATTATACGAGAGCAAGAAAGAAATTACCTTTTAGCTAGGTTGAAGGAGGCGAAGAAGCGAAGGCGACGGGAGACTCCGAGATGTAGAAAGCCTAGAGCAATGGGAAGAGCAAGAAAGGAGAGGAGATCAACGCAGCTGGGGATCTTATATATCGGACACAGGGATGAATTCGAAGCGCCTGACAATAACGCGTGGCAAGACTCGAAGAACCGACGGCGTTTCGAAATCGGCGCCAGGGGAAGTCCAATCGATCCGCCTCATCATGACCTACATTTATGACCACGCCTCGATTGAAGCGCCACTCGGAATCCCAGGAGGCACAGCGGTCGATCCGAGCAAGCCAAGGCTGATCGACCCCACCAAGGGCGGATCACGAACCCCTCAGCTTCTCAACTGAAGACAACCCCACGAATGGTGGGGATAGGCTTACAGCCACGCGTGGCAGCATCAAAAGAACGACGGCGCTTCGGAGCCCGCGCTTTAAAAATATCGAGCGGGCCAACTCATGATGACGACTAATAAATGAGTCGGCATCGACTGGCGAGCTTGTCAAAATCGGCAGAAGTCACATCGGCCAACCCGAACCGGCCGAGGCCGGTCAACCCGACCGATGGGGGCAATTGTTACGCCTATTTGACCGAGACCCAAAAGACACGAGCCCAGGAGCCCGACTACTGGTCGAGAGCCCATCTGCATCCTCAAGCCCATTCTACAAAGGCCCTATAAGGGATCTTCTCGAATGTCGCTCCGACCCGGCCCCGATAACCCGCTGGTCACTCGCCCACTCCTGCGAAAACCGCTCCCCCGGACGCGCGACCACTAAATGGCGGTAATGGGGAGGTGCTGGCATGGCGAAGAGAGCGGCGGTGAGGGGGCGGATTGATGGGGCATGATCGAGGGCGAGCGTGGGAGGTGGGCCAGAGGCAATCACGCTGGGAGCTCTACAAAAGGGCTAGGAAGACGACGAAGAAAGAGACCGCATCTCAGGTATCTAAAACCTAAGGTACTCCATCAACGACCTAGCTCCCCCATCCTATCTCCTTCCTCCCCCGCTCGCGCCGTGAGACGCCGTTCCGATCTCCTCACGAGTCGAACCGTCTTCGCCGGGCCTCCTCTTTCAGATCTCTATCTGACTTAGGCATCGGAGGGGATTTGGCCGGAACCTAGGTCCGGCCCCCTGACGAGCGTTCTCGTCTACGCAGGTGGACAGCCGATCAACGGGCCGAGGCTCCCCCTCGCCCCTCTCCAACCTCACAATCAACTGGACGAGTGAGGCTTACCCTCACCGTCAGTCAAGCGAGGCCGAGCACATCCTACCGAGGCCGAGCGCCTTAACTGGGTCCGAGGCTTCCCCTCGCCCTTCGCCGACCGTGCCTCTAGCTGGACGACCGAGGCTACCCCTCGTCTTCCTTCCTCCGAGGCCGTGCTCGTTCGACCGAGGCCGAGCATCTCAACCTGGGCCGAGGCTTCCCCTCGTCCCATCCGCACCGATTTGTAGCCCCCGAGGGACCCAAGCGGGCCCCTTGACCACGTTGACCGGGTTGTCCACGGTCAACGCCCTGTAGTGAGAAAACACTCTGAAACACCCGCTTTTTTTGGATTTTTGGGATTTTGGGATATATACATGTGTACTCTCCCAAGTGAGAGAACGGTACACGACGAGAGGATTTGCACCAAGTAAAATAAAAAAGAAATCGGGTTCTAAACACTTGGGCAAAGGAGATTTTTCTCGCTAATCAGAGCATATGCTAAATGGGTTATCCTAGTCCTATTTGTGGAATCCCGACACATGCGAATTGAAGTATACGATATAAATATATTCCATGCATATCGAAGCAGACATGAGAAGCAAATACCGCAAATTCAAATCGAAGCATGATAATCTAGGGGTCAACCAAGGACATGTATATAAATCAAAATCACAAAGTAGAAGCACACTATAAGCTAGTCACGACACACGACTCACATATAAGCAAAGTGGACCCACGAAGCATGAAATGCAAGAGGACTCGGCTTCCTAGGGTTAGTGAATGTGATAATCGTGGCTATGCTAGGTGTGTGTGTGATTCTGCGGCAATTCATCATATGGGATCATCTCTAGGAGAGAGAGGACAAAAGATGGGAAGAAAAAAGAAATACACAAAGAAAACGACTCAAAAACGAAGAAAAAGACGCAACGGACGCACGAAGTGCGACTCCCCCAAGCTGAAACTTGCATTGCCCTCAATGCAATAGTAGTGAGTACGTGAGGGCAATGAAAATGGGGGAGTACGCACCGTCACTAAAAAAATGAAAAACATGGAAATCACACAAACGAAATCGAAAAAATAAAAAGGAGGAAAAAGAAATACAGAAAATAAAAGATAGAAAATCATAGCCACACGACACATATAATGTAATGCCCTGTTTTGATCTATACGTGTATTTTGTTGTATACGTGTGGTATTTTCACGTACAATGCATACGTGGGCATGAAATAAACATAGTTATCGATGTATGTAGCGTAGTGAGAGGGGGATTAGACCTTAATACGTAGCTAAGGGAAGTGAATGCGTAGTGTGAAAGCAGAGAAGCGTGAAAGACGTTGTCGGTGCAAAACAACAGGAATGTGTTAGACGCGTGTGTGTGATGCATGTATGCATGCATGGATGGGCGTGGATGTGTGTAAGAAGAGTCATGCAAGTGTGAAAGGGGTTAGGGATCAATGGCAACCCCCGTAAATTTTTAGAAAGGACAGGGGCAAAACGGTCATTTGGGCTTAAATTGATGTGCGTACATAAAAAGGATGTGTGTGCGCGCAAAGTAATGGCAAACTTGTAATTACCAAGAAGGTGGAGGGGTATTTTAGTCATTGCCATCGTGGAATATTCCCTTGGAATATTCCAATCTTGCATGGGAAGGAAACAACAATTGGAAATATCTCCTTTCTACACTTTTCTTTTCATTTCTTCTCCTTTCTTCTCCTTTCTTCTTTCCTATCTTTCCCCCCTTCCTCCCCCTACCATGGCCGGCCACCAAACCCTAGCCATGGCCGGAATTCTTCCACAAACAAAAAAAAGAAAAAAAAATAGAAGAAGAAGAAGAAAAAGAAGCAGAGGAAGAGGAAGAGAAGGAGAAGAGAAACCAAGTTTGAGGTAGGAATCAAATTGGATTTGGAAATTTAATTAGGGTTTTATTTTATCTTGTATTTATACCATGTTTTATCAATATGAAGTATTGGTGATCAAATTAATATGTCTTGATTTAATTTTCATGAGTTTCCCTTGAAATTTCTTAACAAATCCATCACCTTTTAAATTCAGAATTCTTGATGTCTGATTATGCTCTTATTGTGGTTATTGTAGCTCGAATTAGGTTTCGAAAAAAATATGATCATGTAGATCTTGAGTTCTACCCCAAAATCATATAAATATTGATATATATTCAATTCTGAAATTAGGAGTAAAAATTCAAACTCTACAGCATGTCTGTTTGATTCCCATCTTTGACACATGTCTGTAGAAATGGCTTACTTACCTACACACTCAATGAAATTTTGTGATCTTGGTCTTGTTGGAAACTTAAGAAGATTTTCTAATAGTTTATCAGAGTTCCTATATGTCGAAATTCTGGCTAGAACATGCTCAAAATTGGCTTTGAACACAGACCCAGAAATCTGTCTGAAAAACAGATTTGATACCCTCCACTGAATAATTCACCATAAATCACACACTTAATATTTTTGCATGAAATATTATCTGTGAATCCACAACATCCATATCTTCAACTTTCATTTATATTATTTTGTCAAATTCACAAGAGAAATGAATATAATGTGTTGATCTTTACGGCTGTTCTGCAAATTCCTGCATGTTGAATGGTTAAGTGATGTGTTAAAATTGTGTAATGTTGTAATTCTACCCACTATGGTACATGATTATTGTTCTTGCATGTAAATTAGATTAATGATATGTTTTTTCAATTGATTCGCTAATGTTCTCATGGACATGCATGTCACGCTCATCACGTGTTCGATGAAATGCCTCAATAAAGGCAACTTTCAGTAATTTGAGAAACATGTATGTGTTGGTGTTGGCCTTGAGCCACATTGATAATTGGTAAAGGTAGAGGTTTGAATGGCCTGGATACATTGAAATTAGGAGTGGACAATGTGTTGTGATTGAGAGCGTGTCACATGAGTGCATGACCTCATGTTTGATGATGGACAACTGAGGTGATGTGTGCTTACCCATGCCATCAAGACCCCTAACGTGTCACTTATGATGTTAACTAATAAAATTGAATAAATCTCGGTCCTCTCTAATGAGGGTGAGTAACAGAACCCGGGGTTTTAGGTGGGATTTGAGTAAATTGTGGATATGGGGCCTGGACTGTGAAGTTGGGAGATGATTATGTGATGTGTGGAGTTTACACCCACTCACCTTTACCGGGAGTGGAGGGGATTTTCATACCAACTCGCCTTTACCGGGAGTGGAGGCGTCAGGGGGTTGTAGAGCCTCACTCCTGCCAGGGACGGGGGAGTTGAGAGGCCCGGCGTACAGTGCCCGTGTCCACTGCGTCGTGTGCTATATTCACCCCACATTTGGGATGAAGTCCAGGTCCTGGTATCATACAGTTTACCCAAGTTTCAATTAACTCAAATATGAAATAATTACATAAGAATTTCGTGTTACTCCTTCTGCTGGCAGCACTTTCCCTTTCCCTTGCCAGTCCCTTGTGTGTTTGTGGCATGTCTCTGGTACTTGTACTTATTCTATTAGATATTGGTTGCCTAAATACTTGTGTTATTATTATTATCATTATTATTATTTGTGCTAACCTCTTCTCTTGCAGTAATTCGACATTGGACCGCAGGTATGATCCTCTTACTTAGCTGTTCACTTTTCACCATATATTCACTTTTCACCATATATTTAATTTGCATGTCTTGTTCCTCTGCCTTGCCTTGTGGATTGATAACCCTAAAGCGATGTCCAGCTCCAAATTGGTTCCTACTGGGGCACGTATTAACGTGCTCCTCCTTATTTTCAGGTAGCAGAGGTAGCAGTGTTAGTGATGACTTGGAGTGGGTCTCAGGAGTAGAATTTGGTGTGAGCTGTAGTGGTGTAGTGTGACATGGTTGTTTTGAGAGGTGGAGAGTGGCGGTGTATGTGTAGTGGTGTACCTGGGTTATGTATATAAATTGAAGTTGTTATATATATGTTATGTTGTTGTTGATCTATGTATTCATGAGATCGTTTTGATGTTATTGTGAAGCTTTACTTGTACTATCCCAGCATGTGCGCAGTGGCCTGCTTATTCAGTTTTTCTTTCTCTCTTATCCTCTCTCTTCACCCTCACTCTTCAGGATACTTTAAAAAAAGTACTTAATGCCGGGTATCTTGGGAATCGGGGTGTGACAGTTTTTAGTGGCCCATGTAGGTCACCGCACTGCGATGTGTGTAAGGATAGTATATGTAATGATTCAATATTTGATTGGGATAGATTACCCCTAAGGTGGGTAGAGACTTTAGTGACCTTAGAGTTGTAAATGATCCGCCATTGAACCCCTAGCTTTTGGGAGTTCGGGGATGAACTTCCTGCGATGTATTATACTATAGATGAGTATTGGTGGATGTACGGGTGTATTTATAACTATGTGAATCCGCATGTATAAGTGTGTTTGTTGTGCTTGTAACTTAGAATTATATATGTTGTGGTATACTTGTAGTTCGTATATGTATTTATATTAGAATGACATGAAAGTTATATGTATCTTAAATGGTTATAGTGGTATATAGATTTATGATGCGGATATGCGAATAGATATGTGTTATAATCGTGTGACCCTGAGCTATAAGTGATGTATACATTATTCTTCATATATATATATATATATACTGGTGGTATATATATATAAGTTAGTGGAGATGTATATCTATACATGGTAGAGGTGTAAGTGGAGATATATACGTATGTGTTATAAGATCATGTATGTGGTTCTATCTATTGTATTATGATTGTGTTCCTGCGCGGGAGATGTACCGATGTGTGTATGACTACCCTTGTATGGATAAAGTAGTGGAGTGTCCAAATTGTCTTTGGACATGTGGGAGAAAGTGCATGTGTGTGAATATATGTGTGCTTGTATGGGTAGGTGGTGTAGATATAGGTTGGGATATTGGTGTATATACATATATCGCTAGTATTACATTAATAGGATATGAATTCGTAGTGTGTTAAAAGATCGAAATAACTGTGAGTATGTGTATATGCTGCCTACGTGCCTATATGAACCGATGTATTGTCTTGATTTGGTATATGGTTGTGGGTTGTACTATTGCGTGAAGATAGGTATTGTGTATGGCCAAAGGTGTGTATGTAGTGATATAGATAAGTAATGGACGAACGGGTGGTATGAGTAATGCCCCAGGGTGTTTGGAGTACATGTATCCTAAGGTGGGTATGGGTGCTTTAAACCCGTCCACCCTAAATTTAGACTCTTAGCCATATACCGTGCCTAGTATGGGATAATGACATAAGTGTGACGTGTAACCCATGTAAGATGTGATGAATGTGAAGATTTGAAATTATACAGCGTATATATATGGGATGGCTATGGGTTTACATAGTTGAGTGGATTTGTGGTATATATATGTGTGTATACGCTTACCCATAGAATGGTGCATGTAGGACCATTTGGATGTATATGTAGTGCATGTACCCCTCCGTATATAGTGGCATGAGGGGGATTGTGTATGGTGTATGAGGTACTTATATGTATGTAGGTGTATTGTAGGAAGTATGGTGCGATTGTGTATATGCGTTGTTGTTATTGAATGTGTATTGGTGTATGTTTTATAAGTGTTTATATGTAGATGTTGTGAATGACCCCTATTCTGATATACATGTATCAGTATATGAATGCATACGTATATGGGGTGTGACTATCGACTGAATGTGTACGAATGTTGATATACTCTTACTTGTGTGGTACTAGTTTACTAGTACAAGTGCAGATATATTGGATGGTGTGAATATGATGGTATGGGTAGCTACCAAATACCTGCTAGTGTAGTTGAGTAGCTTGACTGTATGTGTGTATAATAGCAGGATATGTATAGAATGTGTGAATTGGTGTGTGTGCTTAACATGGGAATGAATGTGCATAGTTGCATGAATCCTAATAGACATATATGAATGTCTGCGTGCATACCTACTATTAGAATAATAATCTGGTGTGTATCAGCTAATGTGTATTTGGCTATATGTAGGCTTAGATATCTATATATGGAATTAATGTGTATACTACTGCGTGAACATAATGAATATGGGTTATATAGAGTATCTGTGTGGTGTATTGGTTGATGTGTATATGCGAATATTTATATGGTTATATGGATTCCTATTATATGTGTCTTAGCGGAGTGTCGGTATGTGAAGATGTATGTGCAGTGTGTAGTAAAAGCATATGTGGTTATGTGTATATTGGTTGAATGGATATATACTTATAAATATCCTTGTTTGTTTATCTGTGAATTTTCCGGCATGGTTGTTTATCTAGGTGTATCATAGATAAGTGTATTCCTGTATGTATGTATGTGTAAGTCTGAAGCAGAGAGAGAGAGTGTGTGTGTATGTATATAAATATGAAGTAGGGATATGAATGTGATGAGTATAAAACATAGGTGTGTGTGTGTGTGTGTGTGTGTGTGTGTGTGTGTGTGTGTGTGTGTGTGTGTGTGTGTGTGTGTGTGTGTGTGTGTATAATGAATGGAAGTGAATGAAACTGTTTGATAAGTGGGTATTGGAATCTGTGTATTTGTTTGTTTATTTATGTGTATACGTGTGTGCGGAGTGTAGATGGATATTTATATTTACTTAACTATTGTGGCAGTATGTACATGTGAGAAGTCAATTTAGTTAGATATGGCATAAAAGGGGATGTGTTATGTTTGTGCACTCTTGTGTGTATTGTGTGTGGTGTATGTACCTATCTGTGTGAGGCAGTAGGTGCACTGCTATGGATTTGAGGTTATATATATATATACTTATTTATAGTTATGATTGTGAACCTTATGTGACTTGATCATGCATATATTAGTGCATGCACGTCGATGTATGTTGAATGTGACTAATTCTCGTGTGCATGTAGATATTCATGTGACTATAAGCGTGAATGAACTCATATGATTAAGTATTGGGAGTGTAGGGATCTGGGGTACATACGGTGTGACACCGTGATAGTGACCATGTTTATCAAGCAATAGTGTGTAAATTAATGTGTATCACTGGGTGTTTGTGCATGAATGTAGATGTATATGTAAATATATAAAGAGATAGAATATAAATCGTTTATAGTCGAATGTATTGCGATGTATGTGAAAGCATGCCATGTATGAAAAGCTTATGTATCATAATATGGATATGGTGTGATGTCCTATACGTATAGATGTGAGTAGCGATTTAAATACGTGTAATAATACGTATAGAGACTTATTTGGGGTGTGTGATGTATATGTTAATGTGTGAATATGTGTGCCAAGATGTGTAGAACATATACGTATGTGTATGTAATGATGCTTATAGTGCTATGGGTGCGCTACTAGATGAATAATAGGATGTATCTGTAATGTATGTGCGTGCGATACAGATGTGTATGGATGGTAGTGAAGTATATAGAGAATATAAGTGTAGTGTAGATACGTATTCTTGTTTTTACTTCATGGGTAGTAAGACCATCATACCTAGCTGACTTCGACAAGGTTCACACCCTAGAAAGTTCGAGGACGACCTTTTTTTAAGGTGGGTAGGATGTAATGCCCTGTTTTGATCTATACGTGTATTTTACTGTATACGTGTGGTATTTTCACGTACAATGCGTACGTGGGCATGAAATAAACGTAGTTATCGATGTATGTAGAGTAGTGAGAGGGGGATTGGACCTTAATACATAGCTAAGGGAAGTGAATGCGTAGTGTGAAAGCAGAGAAGAAAGCATAGAAGCGTGAAAGACGTCGTCGGTGCAAAACAACAGGAATGTGTTAGACGCGTGTGTGTGATGCATGTATGCATGGATGGATGGGCGTGGATGTGTGTAAGAAGAGCCATGCAAGTGTGAAAGGGGTTAGGGATCAATGGCAACCCCCGTAAATTTTTAGAAAGGCCAGGGGCAAAACAGTCATTTGGGCTTAAATTGCTGTGCGTACATACCAAGGGTGTGTGCGCGCAAAGTAATGGCAAACTTGTAATTAACAAGAAGGTGGAGGGGTATTTTAGTCATTGCCCTCATGGAATATTCCCTTGGAATATTCCAATCTTGCATGGGAAGGAAACAACAATTGGAAATATCTCCTTTCTACACTTTTCTTTTCATTTCTTCTCCTTTCTTCTCCTTTCTTCTTTCCTATCTTTTCCCCCCTTCCTCCCCCTACCATGGCCAGCCACCAAACCCTAGCCATGGCCGAAATTCTTCCACACAAAAAAAAGAAAAAAAAGTAGAAGAAGAAGAAGAAGAAGAAGAAGAGGAAGAGAAAGAGAAGGAGAAGAGAAACCAAGTTTGAGGTAGGAATCAAATTGGATTTGGAAATTTAATTAGGGTTTTATTTTATCATGTATTTATACCATGTTTTATCAATATGAAGTATTGGTGATCAAATTAATATGTCTTGATTTAATTTTCATGAGTTTCCCGTGAAATTTCTTAACAAATCCATCTCCTTTTAAATTTAGAATTCTTGATGTCTGATTATTCATTGATTGTGGTTATTGTAGCTCGAATTAGGTTTCGAAAAAAATATGATCATGTAGATCTTGAAGTTCTACCCCAAAATCATATAATATTTATATAAGTTCAATTCTGAAATTAGGAGTAAAAATTCAAACTCTACAGCATGTCTGTTTGATTCCCATCTTTGACACAGTTCAGTAGAAATGGCTTAATTACCTGCACACTCAATGAAATTTTGTGATCTTGGTCTTGTTGGAAACTTAAGAAGATTTTATAACAGTTTATTGGGTTTCTATATGTCGAAATTCGGGCTAGAACATGGTCAAAATTGGCTTTGAACACAGACCCAGAAATCTGTCTGAAAAATAGATTTGACACCCTTCACTGAATAATTCACTATAAATCACACACGTAATATTTTTGTATGAAATTTTATCTGTGAATCCAAAACGTCCATATATTCAACTTTCATTTATATTATTTTTTCAAATTCCCAAGAGAAATGAATATAATGTGTTGATCTTTACGGCTGTTCTGCAAATTCCTGCATGTTGAACGGTTAAGTGATGTGTTAAAATTGTGTAATGTTGTAATTCTACCCACTATGGTACATGATTATTGTTCTTGCTTGTAAATTAGATTAATGATATGTTTTGTCAATTGATTCGCTAATGTTCTCATGGAGATGCACGTCACGCTCATCACGTGTTCGATGAAATGCCTCAATGAAGGTAACTTTCAGTAATTTGAGAAACGTGTATGTGTTGGTGTTGGCCTTGAGCCACATTGATAATTGGTAAAGGTAGAGGCTTGAATGGCCTGGATACATTGAAATTAGGAGTGGACAATGTGTTGTGATTGAGGGCATGTCATGTGAGTGCATGACCTCATGTTTGATGATGGACAACTGAGGTGATGTGTGCTTACCCATGCCATCAAGACCCCTAACGTGTCACTTATGATGTTAACTAATAAAATTGATTAAATCTCAGTCCTTTCTAATGAGGGCGAGTAGCAGAACCCGGGGTTTTAGGTGGGATTTGAGTAAATTGTGGATATGAGGCCTGGACTGTGAAGTTGGGAGATGATTATATGATGTGTGGAGTTTACACCCACTCACCTTTACCGGGAGTGGAGGGGATTTTCATACCAACTCGCCTTTACCGGGAGTGGAGGTGTCAGGGGGTTGTAGAGCCTCACTCCTGCCAGGGACGGGGGAGTTGAGAGGCTCGGCGTACAGTGCCCGTGTCCACTGCGTCGTGTGCTATATTCACCCCACATTTGGGGTGAATTCCAGGTCCTGGTATCATACAGTTTACCCAAGTTCCAATTAACTCAAATATGAAATAATTACATAAGAATTTCGTGTTACTCCTTTTGCTGGCAGCACTTTCCCTTTCCCTTGTCAGTCCCATGTGTGTTTGTGGCATGTCTCTGGTACTTGTACTTATTCTATTAGATATTGGTTGCCTAAATACTTGTGTTATTATTATTATCATTATTATTATTTGTACTAACCTCTTCTCTTGCAGTAATTCGACATTGGACCGCATGTATGATCCTCTTACTTAGCTGTTCACTTTTCACCATATATTTAATTTGCATGTCTTGTTCATCTGCCTTGCCTTGTGGATTGATAACCCTAAAGCGATGTCCAGCTCCAAATTGGTTCCTACTGGGGCACGTATTGACGTGCTCCTCCTTATTTTCAGGTAGCAGAGGTACCAGTGTTAGTGATGACTTGGAGTGGGTCTTAGGAGTAGAATTTGGTGTGAGCTGTAGCGGTGTAGTGTGACATGGTTGTTTTGAGAGGTGGAGAGTGGCGGTGTATGTGTAGTGGTGTACCTGGGTTATGTATATAAATTGAAGTTGTTATATATATGTTATGTTGTTGTTGATCTATGTATTCATGAGATCGTTTTGATGTTATTGTGAAGATTTACTTGTACTATCCCAGCATGTGCGCAGTGGCCTGCTTATTCAGTTTTTCTTTCTCTCTCTTATCCTCTCTCTTCACCCTCACTCTTCAGGATACTTGAAAAAAAGTACTTAATGCCGGGTATTTTGGGAATCAGGGCGTGACATATAAATAGGCATACCAGAACGAAACAACACGACAAAACACATGAAATTCGATTTCCCCCAAGCTGGACATGAAAATGCTGGCAATATGATATGATCATGGTGATGCAGAAATATGCTAGTGTGAAGTTAATCTGAGCCGCTGTCGGTAGAATGGTATGGAGATAGTGAGGAGGGCGGTGAATAGTGGAGGAAGGAATCTTCTGAGGACTAAGGAGAGGGTGTGCCGACATGAATATGTGGGGCAACGGGCTGGATTATCGATGGATCGAGATTTATTGGTGGATCGTGGTGGATAATGATTGCATCGGGTGAACCGACACACGCGTGCCAATCGGGAGGTTCCAAGGGTGGAAAATATACGAGTGTGGCATACCAAGGATCCGGGTAGAACTCCCATGGTAAATGGGAAATGCGAACGGGGATTCACTCAGATGATGATGGTGGGAGGATGGCAAGTTGAGTACAGTCCGGACTATAGAGGTAGACAGCACGCTCCTCGCCGAAAGGGGTAATCATACCGATATCGATCAAGTAGTCGCGATCAATACGGCAGCGTCCAGGTAAAATAGGGAGGTCGGGCGGTAGTCTCAAAACACAACTGATAATAAGAGTGATCATCTCACCACAACAGATAGATTCAGAAGTTGCGCGACTTACAGATAAAATCTCGTGGATGATCCAATGGGCGGTGTTTATGGGCAGAGGGACATGTCCATGGATTCTGTCGTGGGACATGGCGTAAAGAAAGAAAAGCTCATCCCAAGACACTGTGGAAACATCAACACGGGAGAAGATAGTGTTGGCAAGGAGGCAATGGGCGAAGCGATACCATGGATGTATGATGTAGGAGACAAGTGCTCCTGATGGAAAGGTGGTATACCAGTTGAACCGTTGCCAAACACCATCGTCCCGAAAGTAAGAAAAGATATCAGACCGATCGTGAGTTGAACATTCAACATGGCGATCGGGGTGAGGAAAATTCAGAATATTGTTAAGCTCGGCAAAGCTCATAGAAAAATTGGAGTTGAAAGCGCGGAAAGTGAAACCACAATCAGACACTTCGAGAGAACTGAGAAACTCGAGTGTGAGATTCCGGTGTGTGTGGGCATGAGCACGCAGAAGGAATTCGCAACCGATGCAGTTAAAAAGTTTGCTGACCCCCCTAAAGAGTCCAAGAGATTCGAGCATGTGGGAATTAGTGAAAAGGGTAGGTCGCATGGGGCAATGAAGCAGGGCGTACGGACGCGTAGATTGCTCTTCAGAAGTTGGGGTAATGCCCAGGAATGATTGGAGAAAAGGGCCGTGTAGGGGGTGTCTGCGCGATGAAGAGGCAATCTCTTTCCCTTTTCTAGACATGGTAATGACGTGGGCGAAGCTGGGGAGGGTGTCTATGATGATGATAAGGTAGATGAAGCAGATAGACACAAATTCAAGACATCGCATATATGGAAAGAAATATGTAGAGTGGAAAGAGGTTACCCAACAATGATGCAAGTCCAAGCTTCCGAAAGATCCCACGCCATATGAGGGAACAATTTGGGAAGCCACCGCTCGCTGATCCGTCAAGAAATGAAATTTCAAAAATTGGGGACTAGGGTTAGGGTTTGGGTGATTTGCGGATGAATATGGTTGATGGGAAGGGTATTGATGGTGGGGGAGTATGGGAATAAGTGAGGGTGTGATTTTAGGGGCATGGGGAGTGATGGAGGAGATCAATTTGGAAGATGGAGACAAGGAACATGCGGACAGAAATGTGAGAGTCGGGTGAATGAGGTCAAGTGAGGGGGAAAGTATGTATAGAGGCAGATGCAAACCGATCGTGTGGTGGTTCTCCCGATCGGTTGGGTAGGTTTCGAAAATTCCTTGTCGGTCAACAGCTACAGGTGAACCGATCGGGTGAGATCTCACCCGATCAGTTGACCGCTTCCCAAATTTTCCCGAGAGCACTGTGTTTTTCATCGGAACAGCCACCCGATCACAGTTTCAGTCCAACCGATCGATTGATTTAATCTCGAAAATTCCCGAGAGCTCTGCTGTGTCACCCGATCTTCCACCCGGTCAGCCTCGTATGCCACCCAATCGGTTCACTGTTGCGCTGATACGAGCCATCCTCAAACACGGTCCAACCGATCAGTTGATTTATCACCCGATCGGCTGGGGATGGTTTCCTGCACAAGTTCAAAGTTTGATCTAAGTATTCCAACGGAAATCCCCATTGCTGAATTTATTCACCAAAACTAAGAAAAAATGATCCTAAAAATAACGAAGAAAGTTTAGAACATGGGTTCCCTCCCATGAAGCACTGTTGTTTATAGTCATTTGCTCGACTCCTCATTTAGTCGTCAATTCGGATTCTCCGGATTTGTAGATGAGCCATCGGTCGATGAGATTCCGACCGGAGAGATTACTGGATCACCAATCGCGTAATTTTTAGGCGATACCCATTGACTTGGAACTGTTCATCTCTTCCCATTATCTCCATTGCTCCGTATGGGAAGACCTTGGTGACTCAGTAAGGTCCCGACCACCTGGACTTGAGCTTCCCGGGAAAAAGCCCCAGTCTCGAGTTGAATAGGAGAACTAAGTCTCCTTCCTTGAATTCTTTCTTCAGAATGTGCTTGTCATGCCACCGTTTCAACTTTCCTTGTAGATTAGGGCATTTTCGTAAGCATTGAGCCAGATCTCGTCAAGCTCATTCAGTTGCAGCTTTCGGTGGCTTCCTACCTCCTTGGCATCGAAATTTAGATTTTTGACGGACCAAAATGCTTTGTGCTCCAATTCCACAGGTAGATGACATGCCTTCCCCTAGAAAAGCCGGTAAGGGGTAGTGCCGATCACAGTCTTGAACGTAGTCCTATAGGCCCAGTGTTCGTCTGAAAGTTTCGATGACCAATCCTTCCTAGAGTTGGCCACCGTCTTCTCCAGTATGCTTTTGATCTCTCTGTTAGAGACTTCCACTTGGCCGCTAGTCTACGGGTAATAGGCACGTCCGATTCGGTGTTGCACCCCGTACTTCTTCAAGAGAGCTTCGAATTTCTTCTCTATAAAGTGGCTCCCTCCGTCACTGATTAAAACTCGAGGCATGCCGAATCTCTAGAAGATATTGTTTTTAAAGAATTTGGCGACCACCTGGGAATCATTAGTAGGGCTGGCTATCGCTTCTACCCACTTGGACACATAATCCACAGCTACCAAGACATACTGATTCCCAGAGGACGAGGGGAACGGTCCCATGAAGTCGACTCCCCACACATCGAAGATCTCGACTTCCAAAATGTAGTTCTGAGGCATCTCGTTCCTTTTGGAGATGTTTCCTGTTCTCTGGCATTTGTCGCAAGCATGGATATAAGCATATGTGTCCTTGAAAAGGGTCGGCCAATAGAATCCACGCTGTAGGATCTTTGTCGTTGTCTTGTAAGCGCTTGCATGGCCCCCACACTGTTGATCATGGTAATGAGAAATTACAGAGGTTGCTTCTGTTTCGGGAATGCACCTTCGTATTACCTCGTCATTGCAGGCCTTGTACAAATAAGGGTCGTCCCAATAAAATTTCCGGACCTCGTGAAAGAATTTCTTCTTCTGCCGATAGCTCACGTTATGGGGGATGATGCTGCATGTCAGATAATTGGTGATATCCACGTACCATGGAGTCCAAACGGAGGAGATGCAGAAAAGATGCTCGTCAGGGAGCGAATCATCAATAGGAGTAGCATCTGGATCGAGAGAGGTCATCCTGGACAGGTGGTCTGCTACGACATTCTCTGCCTCTTTCTTGTCTTTGATCTCTAAGTCGAATTCCTGGAGGAGGAGAATCCACCTTATGTGCCGCGGCTTAGCCTCCTTCTTACTCAAAAGGTACTTGAGGGCCGCGTGATCCGTATGCACGATTACTTTGTGTCACACCCCGTCCCCAGAATACCCGATACTTAATTTTTTTCCCAAGTATTCTGAAGAGTGAGGGTGATGAGAGAGGAAAAAAACGAGAAAGTAGAAACTGAACAAGCATGCCACTGCGCACATGCTGGGATAGTACAAGTAAAGCTTCACAATAGCATCAAAACGATCTCATGAATACATAGATCAACAACAACATTATATATATATATATATATATATATATATATATATATATATATATATATATATCTATGTGTGTGCCCACGAGAGGGTGTCCTAGTGGTAAGTCATTCCACTCCAAAGCCAAGGGGTGTGGGGTTCGAGGCATATGGCCGCCGTGACTTGGTAATTGTTGTGGAATTTGTTGTGGAATTATTTACCCTGGGGCTACATCTCCTCTCTTGGACTAACCCGGGGGCCGTTGGGGGCACGGCGGTCACCCCCAGTTTGCATAGTCTCGGCCGGGCTCTCGCCTTACCCTCCTAAAAAGCCGAAGGCAAGGGGAGGGGGTTGGGGATTTTTCTGGGTTATATATATATATATATATATATATATATATATATATATATATATATATATATATATATATATATATATATATATATAAAACAACTTCAATTTATATACATATCCCAGGTACACCACTACATATACACCATCATTCTCAACCTCCCAAGACATCCATATCTCACCACAAGATAGCTCACATCCAGTGCTACTCCTGAACCCAGCTCCAAATCACCTCCAACCAAGCTAACCCTGCTACCTGAAAAATGGGGAGGAGCACGTCAATGCGTGCCCTAGTAGGAACCAACTTGGGTTTGGAACTCCTTTTTAGGGTTATCAGATCACAAGGCAAGCAAGAGTAGTAGAGAATGAATCTAAGTGATATAGTGAAAATTAAATAGGTAATCAAAGGAATCATACCTGCGGTCCATGTCGATTTACTGTAAGAAAAGGGTTAGCACGAATAATAATAATAATAATAACACAAGTATTTATGCAACCAATATCTAATAAAATAAGTACAAGTGCCAAAGACATGTCACATAGTCACAAGGAACTGGCAAGGGGAAGGGAAAGTGCTGTCAGCAGAAGGAGTAACATGCCAAATTCTTATCTTATTTTATAATTAAATTAATTGGGAACTTGGGTAAACTGTGTGATACCTGGACCTGGATTTCACCCCAAATGTGGGGTGAATATAGCACACGACGCAGTGGACACGGGCACTGTACACCGGGCCTCTCAGCTCCCCCATCCCTGGCAGGAGTGAGGCTCTACAACCCCCTGACACCTCCACTCCCGGTAAAGGCGAGTGGGTATGAAAATCCCCTCCCCTCCTGGTAAAGGCGAGTGGGTGTAAACTCCACACATCACATAATCATCTCCCAACTTCACAGTCCAGGCCTCATATCCACAATTTACTCAAATCCCACCTAAAACCCCGGGCTTTGCTAACTCACCCTCATTAGAGAGGACTGAGAGTTACTCAATTTTATAAGTTAATATCATAAGTGACACGTTAGGGGTCTTGATGGCATGGGTATGCACATATCACTTCAACTGTCCATCATCAAACATAGGGTCATGCACTCACGTGACATACCCTCAATCATGACACATCGTCCATTCCCAATTTCAATGTATCCATGCCATTCAAGCCTCTAACTTTACCAATTATCAATGGGGCTCAAGGCCAACACCAATACATACATGTTTCTCAAATTATCGAATGTTGCCTTCATTGAGGCATTTCATCGAACATCTGATGGGCGTCATTCATATCAAAGCAACACAATACATTTACATGTGCCAAGGGCATGATCATTCATTTCACCATAAAACAATATTAAGTAAGAATAATGATAGCCAACTAACCACAATTAATGAATCAGAATAGCACTTAATGAATTCAGCTTGCTGAAATTGCAAGAACAACCATAAAGATCAACATATTTCATCCATTTGTCTTACGAATTTAACAAAACTTTATAAATGAAAGTTGAAGATATAGCAGTTGTGAATCTATAGATAAACTTTCATGCAAAAATATAAACTATATGATTTATGATGAATTAATTGGTGAAGTGTGTCAATTCTGTTTTTCAGACAGATTTCAGAGTCTGTATTGGAAGCTAATTTTGGCCATATTGGAGGCAGAATTTAGACATATATGCACTCTGATGAATTTTTAGAGAAACTTGTTAGATTTCCAACAAGACCAAGTTCATAAATTTCCAATATGTGTACAGGTGGTTATGCCAATTTTGCTAAACTGTGTCAACACTGAAATTCAAACAGACATGTTGTAAAGATGGGTTTATTGCTCCTAATTCCTGAGTTGAAACTATATCAAAATTTATATGATTTTGGGGTATAAATTCAAGATCTAAAAGCTAATATTTTTTTTGAAGATTAATTCGAGTTACAGTAATAGTAATTACGGCAATAACACAAAACAGAAATTCAAGCATTTAAAGGAGATGTTTTTATTAAGAATTTTAAGGGATACTTTGTAAAATTGAAACATGGCTCATGAAATTTCACCATCCCTAATTCATATCAAGTAAAACATGCTATAAAAACAAAATAACAACAATCAATTTGATGGAATTCCAAACCAAGAAGTTCCTACCTCAAAAGCTCGGTTTTCCTCCTCCTTCTCTTTCTTTCATCTCCATCTTCTTCCCACTTGAACCCATATGAGATTCTTGATTTTTGGAGTGATAAATTAGGGTTTTGAAGTGAAGAAAATAGGGGAAAATGGGAGGGTGTGGTCAGCCTTAAGGGGATAAGGAGAGGGGAAAAGGAATGAAAGAAAGAAAAGAAAAGAAAAATGAAGAAGATGTAAGAAAGTTCCTAAGAAATATCTCCACCTAGAACTCTCTTTAGGATAAGAATGCATGTGTTAAAATGACCTTAATAACCTTCCAAAATTACGCCTCAAGTTTTAAGTATTTACAAGTTTGCCATTACTTTAGGTACCGACCACTTAAGTATGTAGGCACAGCAGTTTTAGTCAAAAAGACCGTTTTGCCCCTGACTTTTCTAAAAATTTACGGGGTTTCCATTGACCCCTAACCCCTTTCGCACTTCCATGGCTCTCCTTACACACATCCATGCTCATCCGTGGACACATATATGCTTCACACACACACGTCTAGCACATTCCCGTTGTTTTGTACCGACGACGTCTTTCACACTTCTCCTGCGCTCAATCTCATTTTCTCGTATCTTAGCCACGCATTACGGCCTAATTCCCCTTTCATTAAGTTACATTTATCGATACCTATGTTTATTTATGCCTACGCATGTATCGTAAGTAGAATACTACGCGTATTCTGTAGAATACACGTATAGTGCAAAACAGGGCATGACATCCTACCCACCTTAAAATAAAGTCCGTCCTCGGACTTCCTAGGGTGTGAACGTTACCGAGGTCAGCCAGGTATGATGGTCTTACTTCCCATGAAGTACAAACAAGAATACGTATCTACCCCACGCTTATATACACTATATACTTCACTATCATTCATACACATTCGCATCGCGCACAAGTCACAGATACATCCTATTACTCATCTAGTAGCACATCCATATCACTATATGCATCATTACATATACATACACATATGTCTTTTACATAAACATCTAGGCACACCTACTCACACCTTAACATATACATCACATACCACAATCGAGTCTCTATACGTATTATTACACGTATTTAGATCACTTCCCATATCTATATGCATATGGCATCACACCATATACACCTCACGATACATAACGTACCCATACATGGTGTTCTTGCAGATACATCACCATACACTCAAGTATAAACGAGTTATATTCTATACACACACACACACACATACATATACGTCTACATCCATGCACAGACATTCAGCTATACACATTAATCTATCCACCATTGCTTAATAAACCGGGTCACCATTTACACCGTATGTACCCTGGATCTCTATACACTCAATACTGAGTCATATGAGTTCACTTGCATTCATAGGCACATGCATATCTATACACACAATATTTAGTCACATCCATACATACATTCACGTGCACGTACTAACACATACATGATCAAGTCACTTAGGTCAGCAATCGTAACTATAGATAAATATACACATAACCTCACATCCATTGCAGTGTACCTACTGCCTCGCACAGATAGGTACATATACCATACACAATACATACAAGAGTGCACAAACATAATACGTTTCCTTCATTTGCTATATATATACATACACACACACACACACACACACATATATATATATATATATATATATATATATATATATATATATATATATATATATATAACTATCCCTGTATTTGCAACACACATTCCGTCATAATGGACAAACAAATATAAATATCCATCTACACTCCTTGCACACATATATAAATAAACATGCAACCAAGTACACACAGTCCAATACACATATATCAAGTAGTTTCATTCACTTACATTTATCATACATATATAACTATATTCCATATCTATCACATCTACATTTACATTACACATTCACGCACATACACCCATGCTCTGGTACAGACCTATATATTCACGCATACAAACAAGAATACATTTATCTAAAGCACACTGAGATACACCTAGAGAGACAACCCTATGGAATAGATCAGCAAGTAAACAAACAAGATACGTACAAATATATGTACATATATGTATTCATTCATCCACTATACACACCATTACATACATTCCTACTGCACAATACACCTACATGAACACACCCCTACACTTCACATTCATACAAGTATGATACATATTCACATATAGGTAACAAACAATACTTCACATAAATACTCCACATCTACTTATATACAACTCATTATATACCTACAGGTATTTTCACATCAACACTTTATATATATAGTTGGATAGGCAACTGGTTGGGAGTGACGGCGCTTGTGCCCTATCCTCTCTCTAGTTGGCCCACCCTCCCATATGAAGGATGTTGTATTTTGTGAATTATCAATAAGATTCTAATGCTTACTTTCCATATATATATATATATATATATATATATATATATATATATATATATATATATATATATATATATATATAGAGTAATGCTAGTATGAGATGGTGAGCTCACTTTCTTATTGTGAGCTGGGCACTCTCAGCCATCGGATTTGATCGAATGGTCCAGATATGCCCCAATTGCAAGCGGCGTCACGTGCTCCTAGCCCGCGTGAAATCACGAGCGCTGGCGATCAACTCTCGCCCCCATCGTCTTCCTCTAACGAGCAGCTCTCGAGATAGGTTGCCACCCATCTTCTTCGGCTCGCTACTGATCATCTCTCGAGGTCTCAAGCCCTAGATCGACGTATGTGAGCATCCCCCATCGCGTCCGCTCCCTCCCCAAGCCCTACATCGCCGTATGTGAGCATCGCCCCATCGCGTCCGCTCCCTCCCCATGCCCTAGATCGACAGCGATCTCCCCTCCCCACTCGTGACAGAGCCAAATTCGGTCCCTCCCCCAGCCCTAGTTCGAGGGATCTTCCTTCCCCCCATCGAGTCCGGTCCCACCCGAAGCCCTAGACGGTGGCCGACCCCAGCTTCCCGAAGCCCTCACCCCTCGTGGCAGCACTAACTTGGATCCCTTCCCCAGCCCTAGTTCGCAGCAGCGCCAACTTGGCACCCCACTGTACAACCCCTAAATCATCGCCTCAGGCCTAAAGGTAAATTTTGATGTATTCGTAATTATTCCGCTATTGTTAAATTCTTCGAGAGCTCTGCACTATTGTTTTCAAATGCAATTTGCTCAGCCAGTTGCTATTATTCTACTGCAATCAGAGATTTGATTATGATATCAATAAAATTGTTTCAATTATAGCAAAATCTGGCAACAAGATGTATTGTTTGTGAATGCTGGAATATATACTGGCACTGATTACTAGTTGATCACCCAATCACGGAGATTCTATGATTCATATGAATAAGAATTAAACTGAAGGACTCGCCAATTTTTTTTTTGAGAATATCAGATGCATATCGTTAAGGCATGGGACTTGGGAAATATAGTCTGTAGCAATAAATGGTGTCAGGTGGAAGGTTTCGACAATGGGACGTGCATTTGCTGATACTTCTGAATATTGTGGGTGTACTGCAATTTGATTATTAAATGAAAACAACTCATCAAACATTTGAATCAAATATTATCAAACAACAAGGAAATGGTAATGTTTTTCTACATTACCATGGTCCCTTTTTCTACATTAAACTGGTATAAAAATTATCTATTATTATTAGTAGACTTTGTTTAGAACTTAAATTAAATTGTATTAGTGCATATCTAATATACAACTAGCTAGGTTGTTGTTCTCACTTAAATTGAAATTGAAAGTATAAAAATGATCATAGAGTAGGCCAACTTTATGAGCTGTTGACATCATATGAGATATATGATACTAAGTATGCCTTAAGAGCCTGTAAGAATCAGTTGTTTAAAAATTTACGAAAATTTTAGGCTTCTTCATGCTAGTAGCTTATCTACTTGTTTAGGTGGTCCACGCCAGGATGTACTGGGTTCCAAACAACTACCTAGATGTCAAATAGTTTGCTGAGACTCATAAAATTCTAAGGTATTGTTCTTTCTTTCCAAAGGAATTAGTTTAAGAAATTATTGTTAAGCCACATACCCTAAATGGTTAATGCGTCAAATAACCCATTTTTTCATGGGTTACTTTTTGTCCCACTTCAACAAGAGTGTGTCATGTCAATTGCACATGAGAAAACTTTTAAAGTGCACATTGCCCATATTCTCAAAGGGCAATATCAACAGCAGGCTCATACTTGTTTCAAAAATTAATTGATTTATCTCAATTTAATTTCATGTATGTGTAAACATGCTAAGTGCTTAGTCTTGTCTAAACATGATAAATTTATTGATTTCTCTCAACTTGCACGCTTAATGACTATAAAGCAAGGTTCTGGAATCTTATATTTTGCTGACACTGAACCCAAGGTTCTGGAAACAAGAATAGGATGTGCCCGTTGATGATTATCCTTGAGTTAGTTTGTTCATATATTCGTCATTCTTATTTACATTACTAGTGTCTACTTGTATTTTATTAAATTTGTGAAGTCACAATGATCTTAACAAAAATAATCCTATGTCTGCTGTTATGTAGGATTTCTTTTGATATACAGATTGCACCACCGCATCACCGCATGACATAATTTGAGTTCTAAATGCCTGATGGATTGGTGCCTCTGATCATTTGATACTATGCCATGAGTTACACTGGCCAAATGAACTTGGGTGAAAGTTTAATCCTGATAGGTTTTGATGTTGAGCTAAGGACAGCCATTCTATAGAGGAGACATGGATGAAATATAGTTCAAAATGTTATTTGATTCTTTTATGTATTTGTTAATCATGTCCTTGTGGCATTCAACCTTCATCTTTCATTGTATTAGTCCTTCTAGTTTGAAGGGAGAAAAATGCAACTCTTTTTAATAGCATAAACACAGATCAAAGGGGTAAATAGGTGCAAGCAATCTGCATACAGTCATTAATCAGCGATCACTTTCCTTTCAATTGCAGGTTGCTCTAAGCACATAAGCCACCAAAGCCAACTAGTGTTTGATGAAGAGATGACAAAGAGAAAACATATTTCTACGGAACATAGAACCAATGTGGCAAAAACTTCTCAAGAACCAACCCGTTTAATTTAACAAATTGCAAAACAACTGGTAGTTTCAAGTAGAATATTCAAGTTGTTGCAATCTTTCCCCTGTTTTTTGTAATTACATGTGCTGAAAGAGATGAAAGAGATCATTATAGGCACAGCTGTTATTTCATCCACATAATATTTCCTCCACATAACCTAGCCTGGCATGCAAGCAATTCACATCTCCACATAGCACCACAAATATTCATCTTTCAGGATCCAAGTGATACGTCAAGACATCTACAAATTCTAGTAACATTGTTTATGCAATCAGAAAACATTTTGTCCAACTGTCAAATGGTCAGAAAGATTTACATTCCAAGGTAAGCCAAGATTAGCAATTGCTTAGTGAATATCATACACAACTTACAACATTATATATTCACCAATTCTACAGACTCTGCTAGAATACACTTGAAAACACCCAAACAGACATGAAGACACAAATACAAACTTCAACAAAAATACAGACATGAGCCATATTGCAGTTTCTCTTGATGATACTGCCTTTTCTCCAAAGGGCCTTAAAACACCTGCAAGTTCTTCAAGCCTCTCCTGCTGCAATAGCGTTGCACACAGTTCAATAAGTGACTCTGAATGCCTCTTTAGAATGATCTTCTTCAAGCTTCTCTAGTGTGTTTGTAGGTAGAATAATGCCGGTTCTCTCAAGCTCGCCATTATTGGGCTGGTCAAAAGCAGAATGTTTCAAGATATTTGCAACTGATCCTCTTTCAAGCCTCATTCTTCATTGTTTCAGTATTCCATTTTATACCAGTGTAATCCAAGCAATTTTGTAAGCTATTTGATGTATCATGTGCAAAGTGCGAGAGCCATGGCTGTACATAATTTTTGGTGTGTGAATGAAATGAATTTCATGCTAATCAACTTCTTGTTTAATTGTTTATAATTTTTGGTTTATGAATGAAATGAACTTCTTACTAATCCATTTTATACTACTGTAATCAACTTCTTGCTATTGGATGTGTGGATGCCAGTTGTTTATATAATAAGTTTGTATAGAATATTGACTGCACAGATGGAGCTGAAGCATGCACGATGTAGCTGAGGCATGCATAGATGGGGTTGAAACTGAGAACCAAAGTATACCTACCTTGTGGCTCGACGGAGAGCAACAGAATTGAGGAAGCTGAAAGGGCTAAAGTACAAGGACAAAGAGCATCTAAAGCATGTACAGATGCACTTGATCCAGAGTGTATAGACCACATGTCCACAGCGATTCTATCGTATTGCTTAGTGAGGAATGAGTATCAAACCATGCAAATTCAGCAACATGTTTCCTTAAAGTTGCAGTTGACAGTAGCAATGCTGATGTTGATGAATCTGATAAAGGTTACATACCAAGTATGATGAAGGCTGAAGGAATCCAAGCAATAGTTCATCTCCAAAATCTGCACCCTTCAAACACAGCTTGTTCCTCAATAAAACTGGGAAGTCTTGCACATCACTCAGTCCTTCACGTTATGTAACCGGCCATTACTCCAAAATGCTACATACATATTGTGCTTAGAGTTTTTTTGCTCCTAGGAATTGTGAAGCATTTTCTCAAACACTTCATGTGCTTGCAAAAATTGTGAAGTAACCAACACAACACATCACTTTTTTTGCTTCCAGCAATTGTGAAGCATTTTCTCAAACACTTCATATGCATTCTTTACTCATCAGACTCTAAATAAACCAATGGATTATCATTTCCCATCATTCAAATTAAGCTTGAATCCAACCTGTTAATACAATAATATAGAACTATACAGTTGAAATTGCTCTTGGGATTGATCATCACAATCTCTGCTTCAACATCATACTCGAAAAGAATGCACGAAAAATTACAATTTCTAACTGTAAAAAATTTACAAATTTTAATCTCTGATCCAACTTTAACTATATAAAAAGAAAGAAATAAAGAAAATAAAATAAAAAACCCAATCTCAAGATGGCAAAGAGGTTTTCGATGGCTGCTTTGAGATCAGAATGATCTTCTTTGTTCGAACTATAGCAGACATGATACGCTTTGAGATCCCGAGCTTCGAGATGGCAAGGAGGTCCTCTATGGCTGGAGCGAAGATGATGTCGAAGGAGTGAGTTCCAATTTTGCCGATCCTTCGTTTTTCTCGATTTGATCGCGATGGCTGGGAGGAGATGAGGGCGTAGGGAGAGAGGGGATCGCGAGAGGAAGAGGCCTGGAATAGAGAGGGGATCGCGAGAGGAGGCCGGAGAGCTCTTGACCTGAGAAGGGATCGCAAGAGGAGGGGGCCGTGACCTGTGGGGCTCTGCTGGGATCACGTGAGGAGATATCTGATGGGGACAGATCCAAGCCATCAGATTAGAATGGACGGCCAGGATGGCCCAGCTCACAATAAGAAAGTGAGCTCACCATCTCATACTAGCATTACTCTATATATATATATATATATATATATATATATATATATATATATATATATGGAAAGTAAGCGTGAGTTTTATTGATGGTAAAAGTACAGATGGTACATTAAAAATGTATAGATGTGATCCTGCTAGAGGGGGGATAGGACACAAGCGTCGTCACCCCCTACTAGAAGGGTCAACAACATACAAGAAAACTGTCAAAAACTACAAAGAAAGTAGCTCAAAGGGGAGCTCATGCAATCAACCACAGTCAATAATTTCCCAATTTGAGTAAGCCTCTATCTCTTCTCGAGAGTTGGGCTATTGGTCATGAAGAGAAACTCTAATATCCGCCGCTATCTCCTCAAACAGTAGAGTCTTACATCGCCGTTCGCCCTCAAAGATCCTCCTATTCCTTTCACGCCAGATATGCCACACCATTGCCGCAAGACAAATTCTGGAGAGTAGGCTCAAACAACCCTTGCCACCGAAATGAGAAAGCAAGAAATTCCCCACATCAGGTAAAGAACTGGATCCGTGAGCAGGCACCTTTAACTTTAACATAGATCTGTGTAGGATGTAGCCTGTGTAGCTGCAATCAAAGAATAAATGACCTACACATTCCTCTTCATTATCATCACATAAAACACAATGTATATGGCAAGCAGGAGCCCATCTGCTGATCTTGTCTCTTGTAAGCAATTTATCTCTCAGCGCTCGAAGAAGCGTGAGAGACATTTTCGGGATAAAGTTTGGGTACCAGATCAACTTGTGAAGCGGGAAGTCCTGACTCCTTCTATGCACACCCTCACACGCTTGCGTGTACGAGAAATCATCGCCTCTCATTCATTTCCAGGCATCAACCCCCGGTTTTAGCTTGTACTGCTGTAATTTGCTGTGAATAGGGTCCAAAGCCGAATCATTTACCCAGCCAGCGCCGTCCCAATAATCTGCCACCCGCTGAAGACAATCACCCGCTGGTGGGCTACACAGGAGCTTCGGGGCCGTTCCGTCCAGCCACGGGTCATGCCAAAAGTACGTCGACGCACCATCCCTTACAGTCCTCACAATGAGGTTATTTGCAACTTGCCGGCTCTTTAGAATCCTCTTCCAAGTCCCTGAGTTTGATACTGCACTTTTTGCCGCAAAAAGGCCAACAGCTGAACCATACATGGATCTCATTTGGCTTGCCTAGATTCCATGAGAGTTGAGAAATCTCCAAGCTAGTTTCACTCTGGAAGCTTCATTGAGGTCCTCTAACATCCGAAGACCCACCCCTCCCTCAGATTTTGGTTTACATAAATCCTCCCAAGCCCAGGAACGCGTGTTGCCAAGGATGAACCTTCTACACGCAACAGAAATAGTTCTCAAGACCCCAACCGGAATGCGAAACACCTGGATCCAGAAAGCCACCATCCCGTAGATAACGGATCTGACAAGCTCAATACGACCCGCAACCGAAAGGAGTGAGGAAGACTCATCCTCCTCTTACATTTATCAATCAACTTCTTGTAATTTAAGGCAGTAGGATATTTTACCGATAGCGGTAACCCAAGATAAGCAGTGAAAGAAGAGGTAATTTTGATGCCAAGGTAATCTGCAAGCATTTCCTTATTCTTGGTTCCCTTACTGAACAAACCAGCACTTTTCTCCCAGTTCACCTCCAGACCCGTAAATGTGGAAAACTCTGCTAGCAAATTTTTAATACCCACAAAAGAGATCTTGCTAGCTCTGCAGAAAACCAATAAGTCATCTGCAAACAAAAGGTGCGAGATGGAACCATTTCGCCTCATAGGAATGATTTTATGAGAGGTAATAGCTTTATCAAGCAGGATTGAGAAAGTCTCCATAACAATGACAAAAAGATAAGGAGGGGAGGGGATCACCTTGCCTCAGACCTCTATTACTGCCGAAATAACCACAAGGGGATCCGTTCACCATAACAGAGAACGTCGGAGTAGAGATGCATTCTCTGACCCAGGAGACAAATATGTCGGGGAAACGCAGCTGTTTCATGAAATAGAAGATAAATTCCCGATTAATGCTATCAAACGCCTTCCTAAGGTCTAGCTTTAGGCATGCCCGCCCCCCATGGGGTTACTAAAATTTCTGATCTGCTCGTGGGCAATTAGTGTGCAATCCGAAAAAAGTCGTCCTTTCAAAAAAGTTGCTTGATTAGAGGAGATCAGATCATGTACTACCGCCTTCAGCCTGTTGCAGATGATCTTACCGATGAATTTGTAAAGAAACTTACAACAGGAGATAGGCCTGTAGTCCCCCAATCCAGAAGCATTGGAATTTTTAGGGACCAGCGTTAAAAAAGTATGGTTGACTTGCTTCAGAAGAGAACCAGATTTGAAGAAGGATTTAATAGCAAAAGTGACATCCTCACCAATAAGATCCCAGTTGTGCTGAAAAAAATAAGCATTAAAACCATCAGGCCCGGGGGCCTTGTCAGCCCCAACTTGGAAGACATCGTCTTTAATCTCCTCACTAGAAACCCATCTGCTCAGCCATAAAGAGGACTTCTCAGTTAAAATACGTTTGGGGGTTACTTTCTTGAAGGAGCTGGAATAATCGCTCTGATTGTAAAGCCTATCAAAAAATAAGGGCGATTCCTCCTGCAGGGAGATATATGTATTATTTTGAACACCCTCCGGGTCAACAAGATGATTCAAGTTATTTCTGCTGATCCTCCCTTTCATGTAGTTGTAGAAAAATTTGGTATTCCTGTCTCCAAGCGAGAGCCACTCCTGGCGGCTCTTTTGCTTAAACATGTCCTCTTCCATTTTCAAAGCACGAAATAGCTCTTTGTAAAGTAGAGATTCACTCCTTTGCAACTCAATGTCATCATGGATATCTGGATGTAGCCTGATCGCATTCAATTTCACCCTGCATTTCTCAACTACCATGTCAGCTCTGTGCTTGCTAGCCCAATCCCGCAGTATAGGCTTTAGTCTACTAAGCTTATAAACTAGCCGAAACATAGGAGTACCATTAACCACGGATGCCCAATGAGAGGATATCACATCCTTGTACCCAGGACAGGAAGACCAATAGTTAAAAGATTTGAAAGGCTTAGGTTTAGAAGCAACCTGATTGTGCAGAAAGACCGCCATAGGGGAGTGATCGCTAGTGCCCGCATCGAGGTATTCCACATAAGATGCAGGAAGAGAACTAAGCCATCCAGCATTAACAAAAGCCCGATCAAGTTGTGCTGTAATCCGATCATGCCCAACACGATTGTTACACCAGCTAAGTCTATTCCCCTTGCTCTTCAGCTCCTGGAGACCGCATCTAGCAATGCAATCTTCATAATCCCTGACCATCCGCTCATCAAGGGGGCGACCCCCACCTTGTCACGGGAGTACAAAACGCTATTGAAGTCTCCTCCTACAAGCCAAGGAGTATTATTCACTTGCTTGAAATCCGCGTAAATGTTATTCCATAGCTCCATTCTTTCCTCCTTCGAGTTGCGGCCATAAACTCCAGTTATCACACAGGTGAAGCCCTCAGCGTTATTGCAAGAGAAAGACATGTGCTGGGCCGAGCTAGACATCAGCTTCACACTCCATACCTTGGGGTCAAACCCCACAAGAATCCGCCCCCCGAGAAGACATATCAAATTTGTTGAAGGTGCTCCAGTCCTTCGACAGCACCTGCACATCACTTTTGGTTGGGAGCTTGAGCTTAGTCTCAACCAAAATCACAGCAGAAGGCTTCAACCTCCCCAGTCTATCACGAAAATCCCTCCTCCTAACTGAGTTATTCAAACCCCTAGCATTCCAAAAGAAAACAGACATCTATCAATTGGATGTTTTACGTCTATGGCCATTCTCCTGGAGACGGGAGCTTTTCCTGTAGGATGCCATAGGAATACCTTCTTGCTTCCTTTTGTCATTTTGGGGGCCTCAGCATGTTGGATCAGATCATTAACTTCCCGGTCCCATTCAGGGTTGTCAATAGCAATATCATCAGGGAGGCAATCCAGCTCAGGAATGATAGAATCAGCAATCAAGGAAGGCAATGGATGATGTGGCAAAAGCTTGGCAGAGACAGTCTCAGCCGCAAGTTCAGCTGCAGCAACAGCTGCATCAAAACCCAGTGTTGTCGCCGCATTCAACACCCCTGCAGACACAGAGGAACCGGCCTCAGGCCGCATCCCAGAGGATTCACCTACGAGCAATTTCCCTAAGGAAGCCGCGGTCAATGCAGCGCCAGCTACGGGGCCCGACTGGAGCAACTCAATACATTGCAACTCAATACCCCCCTGAGGGGCTCCACTGCAAACAGTCCCCACCCCGCCTGGAGCAAGAAATGCATGATCCTGCATCGATCCTCTGCAACCAATGTCATTGCGCAATTCTCTTTCACAGCAAATCTCAGCACCCTCAGTGGCTTGGTCAGGTGTTACAGAATCTTTAGAATGCATCACTTGCTTGCCTTTGTCACCTATTAATGTTTCCTGATCCTGAAGGTCTAAGCCAGTGTTCTCCCCCCTCCAGCAGGCAAAGAACTCCTCCGCAATCGTAATCCTTCAACCTCACCAGGACCATCATTAGGAACCTTAGCTTGGATTGAAGGGGGCTCACCCACGCCCGGACATTGGACAAGAGAGTGCCCAAAACTAAAACATTTTGAACACCGAGGAGGCTCACCCTCAACCTTGACCGCAATAGAAAGAGTCGGGCCCTCCTCAGTTCCAACCAAAACAGATTTAGGCAAATCATGTTTTGCATTGATCTCGACCAGGCATCTCGCAAATGACAATCGCTCCTTCTTCACCGTTAGCCTGTCAAGGCATATTGGGATTCCAATTAAAGAGGCAATGCAATTTAGAATTTCCAACGTCCACATCTCAAGGGGGACCCCATGCAATTGGACCCAAACATGAACAGACGAGAGGATGTCCCGCTCCAGTTTGAGCCCAGGGCTCCAGCGCTGAAGAACCACAAGCCTGTCGTCAAACATCCAGGGGCCACCATGCAGAATTCTCTCACACTCCCCATCATCTTCAAATTTGAAACAGAAGAACCCATTGTCCCGACTGTAGATTTTCAACCCTTTCTTGATACTCCATAGCCTTTCTACCCAAGCACAAATTTGTCCATAAAATGGGACATCCCCCAAAACATATCCAACGAGCGTAGACTTCCATTGCTCAGCCCCATTCGCCAAAGCGGATTTCGGCACAAAAGCCATCACAGTGCCATCCTCTTGAGTAACGGGAGGCACAAAATTCATCCCCACATCAACATCATATTTCCTGATGTTAGACCATACCTCAGCCCACGAATGCTTAGCCCCAGAGCTATTGATCTTCATGTCAAGTAGCGGCCTGCTAGGCTTTTTGTCGAACACCTTCTGCGCACCATGTGTTCTGACATTAGTTTGCAGTGCTCTCCTCCCATTGACCTGAGATCTCCTATGAAATCCACCAGGTACAGATCTAGAAAAAGTCCCGACGCTACCCAACCTTGAATCATCCTTCCCCCTTCTATGCCGTCGATCTACTACAACCCAATCGCCAGTACTCCGATTGACACCTTCAGAGCCCTTAGAAATCCGATCGGAGACAGGAATGTCCCCAGCATCATTCTTTAGGCTGTCCACCGTGTTGCCAACATGGCCGGCGTTATCAACTGAGCCGCCGCCAGGGTATTGAGGAATCGCCTCTCCCCCAGATTCGGAAGACATTATATATATATATATATATATATATATATATATATATATATATATATATATATATATATATATATATATATATATATATATATTGAAAGGTAAAAGGGATTCTATATAAATAAGCTCTGTACAATCATACAATCCATTTGCAGATTTGGATTCTGTAGGAAGGGGATAGGGCACAAGCGCCGTCACCCTTCACTACAGATTCCTAATCCGCACTCTAAAAAGAATCAGAAAGTTTCAGAAAAGGAAAAAGAAAAGGATCCAGATAAGTATGCATCAACCGTTGTCAAAGATCCCCCAATTTTGCAAGGCCTCCATAGCCTTCTCATCAGCTAAATTTTTATCCATCATAGCTATACGGATATCAGCCCCTATTTCTTCAAATATTTGCATTTTGCTCTTCTTAGTGGCCGAAAACACCCTGATGTTTCTTTCTCTCCACAAATGCCAGATAACCGAGCTTAATGTGATTTTTGCCAAAGCACTCAGAACCGTATTACTCCGGAATTGCTTGAGGAAGTGTTCACAGATTTCTCCGAGCTTCTCATAATTTACAGTAACGCCTAGTTTGAGAAGTGATCTTTTCATAATGTAGTTGGAAAAGGGACATGCGAAAAAAAGATGCTTGGTATCTTCGGCTTCTTCCTGACATAGTTCGCATAACCCAGATGATTGGATCCCCCATTTAACAAGATTGTTTTTGTGAGGAGCTTCCCATTTAGTGCCCGTAATAGTGTCATTGACATTTTGGGAATATGACCACTGAACCAGACGAGTTGATAATACGCAAATGGCATACGTCGCCTTCGGATTCCTTCCCAGGCATCCCTGAATCGGAAAATAGGGCCTGGACCACATTCCCAGGAGTCTGTGCCTTGCTTGATCCTCGCATCTTTCAGAATGTCCCGTAAACCACAGATACTAGGATCATGTGTCCAATCATCTCCTTCCCAATAATCCGCCACCCGTCTTTTGCTAGCTCCTTCTGGTATATCTTGAATGTCTTTTAGTGGTCCACAAGGAAGCCAGTTATCATGCCAGAATAGGGTGTTCCTGCCATTCCTCACCACATGCTTACACACACACACACACACACACACACACACACACACACACACACACACACACACACACACCTGCCTCTAGGCCAACATATAGTCATATACACGTTCGCTCATGCACCAGATTATTATTCTAATAGTAGGTGTACACACAGACATACATATATACATATTTAGGATCCATGCAACCATGCAAATACATCACAATGTATGGGCGCACACACCCATTCATACATACCATATCCTGTTATTACACACCTATACAGTCAAGCTACCTAAACTACATTAACAGTAATCGGTAGCTATCCATACTCTTATATACATAACGTCCAATATATCTACACTTTTACCAACATACTAATATATACACAAATAAGTGTATCTCAATAATCATACACATCCAGTAGATAGTCACATCCCCTATACGTACACATTTATATACTGATACACATATATCAGAATGGGGATCATTCACATACATACACATATAACCACTCATAGGACAGATATCAATATACGTTCAATAATAGCAACACATTTACACAATCACACCACGTTTGCTACAATAAACAAACATACATATAAGTATGTCATACACTGATACACAATCCCTCCTCATGCCGCTATATACGGAAGGGTACACGCACTACACATGCATCCAACAGGTCCTATAAACACCATTCTACGAGGTAAACGTAAACACACATATATACATATACCGTAATTCCACTTAACCGTGTAAACCCTTAGCCATCCCACTTATACACGCCCTGTATAATCTCAAATCCTCATACCCTTCACTTCTTACATGTGTTATGCGTCACACTTATATCCTTATCACATACTAGGCACGATATAAAGCTAAGTGCCTAAACTTAGGGTAGACTGGTCTAAAGCATTCCTACACTCCTTAGGATACATCTACTCCCAACACCCTGGAGCATTACTCATACTATCCATACGTCTATTACTTATCTATATCGCTATATACACACCATATATGGCCAAGCCACATAGGGCATACCAACCTAAGTACACCACAATCCCATTCTTCACTATGCAGCAACCGTATCACACGGATAGGCTCCTATACCACTTCTCATACATGTTATACGGTTTACACACGTGTAAGACACAAGCATACAAGTATAAGTGACAAATGGCTAGTTAGGCACACATACGTGCCTACAACCGAATATGCAAACACACATACATACATGTCTTCAAGGATCATACACACACATTGATATATCCCTCGGTGTTCCTATATGACTCATTATAGACATATACGTTTATCACCATTGACGTATACTCCCATGTACAGTTTATGACCGATCTGCATATCCATCACACTCAACTGGTTGGTAGGGAAATATCCTTGTTTTCCCCACTCCAATACTAATAATTTAACATGACTACAACCAATACTAATAATTTAACATGACTACAACCATTATCCCTCATGACTACAACCATTATCCCTCAGAAAGTGTAATACATTGAAGACTTATATGTCTTGCATTTAAAGCAATACCATATGCTAGCATATAGTCATTCAACCACATACGTATACGCCTCATTTAGTATACACACACACACGTATACACCCATCTAACAATACGTCTCATATAGTTATTCAACTATATAGTTCAATCGATATCTTCCTAGCCAGCTAATACTCAATTAAATAATTCTGTCATCAGTGACACTACACATCTAGTATACCCGCGTCTCCTGAGGTGGGATACAAGGGAATACTCATGAATCCACATGCTCTATACATATCTAGATGCCACCCACATCTTAATATATGAGTATATACATATTCAATAGGTTATACATTACATTAAGGATCCACGCACGTGTATTTAACGTAACTTGCACATGAATCTAATTATACATCATACACAAGGACGTCATACAACTTCACAAGTCAATGGCCATACCATACTGGTATTCCTATACAGATCTCGAACCAAGAGTCTAAAACGACCCCCCCCCAGACAACTCTATACCTCGAGTTCTTGGCATTAGGACTCTATCCTAAGGTTAAACACTACCCACCTTAGGGCTAATGTATCACGATCACCTACTGAAGCATCACATGTACTATCCTTATGCATGTCACAGTGCGGTGACCTACATGGGCCACCAAAAACTGTCAAGCCACGTTCCCCAGAATACCCGATACTTAATTTTTTCCCAAGTATTCTGAAGAGTGAGAGTGATGAGGGAGGAAAAGAACGAGAAAGGAGAAACTGAACAAGCAGGCCACTGCGCACATGCTGGGATAGTACAAGTAAAGCTTCACAATAGCATCAAAACGATCTCATGAATGCATAGATCAACAACAACATTATATATATATATCTATCTATCTATCTATAATACATTTGACAGTGTATTTTGAATTCTAGGGCTGACTAGGACAAGATAAAGAGTGGCTGAGATTTGATCTTGGTAAATCAATGGTTGAGATTGTATTTTGTGAAAATTTTAGTGGGAAAAGTTGTAATGCCCTACAAGCTACTGCACAAGTACTAGAGGGGGGGTGAATAGTACTTTAAAATAACAAGGAGTATAATTCCAAATTAAATTGCAAACAACTACCAAATCAATTTGCGGAAGCTTAAATTGAATGACAACAACAAAATTAACAATGCAAACAAATGATGTTAATGGGTTCGGATCCACCCAAGTCTCCCCGACTTGTTCCCGGTGATCCTACGTCCCAACCACCCGGATCCCCTCCGGATACTTAGGTTAGAAACCCTAACCCAAGATTTCCACTATGAATATCTTGTGAAAAACCTTCACAAGATCAAATCATACAACAACGGCAATAGTGAATCCCACAACCCGGGATCACAACCTTCTCTCACAACCGAGAGAATCAACAAGCAATATAAAAGAGTTTATATTGAAATAAGCAAACTTACCACAAAATCCTATACCTTGAGTTTTTCTTACCCAATAGGTGAAATGGAGGATTTGAGGAAGATGAAGTCACCAAGTCCTAGCACCAAGGAAATGACCAGCAATATGTGCCTAGGAGAGATTTGGAGACTTGGATCAAGCTATAGCTTGAAGAGCTCACCAAGAACAAGCTTCTCTCAAGATGGATTCTAGATCTAGAATAGTAAGAGAATGGGTTTCTTGTGAGGAAGAGAGCTTTAGAAAAGAGTGAGAATGGCTATCTCTTTTGATCTCAATGAATCTCTGAATGGAAGCTCTTAAACCTAGAGAAATGACCTAGGTTCGTATTTATAGGGTCCCATAAAAACAAGTTAGGTCATTCTCCAACGGATAGAAATCTGGGAGAATTAGTCGGTCAAAGAACAATCATTGACCGACTAGTTCATCAACTAGTCGGTCAGTCAAACAGCATGGACCGACTAAGTGAGAAACTGAGAAGAGATAGAATTTCAGACCTAGAAATCTAGTCGGTCCAAGAAGACTTTCTGACCGACTAGTTTCACAACTAGTCGGTCAGTCAGTGAACGTAGACCGACTAAGAGGCAAAATGAAATAGTCTGAATACAAGTTGACTTAGTCGGTCCAAGAACAAAAGTTGACCGACTAGATTGTCAACTAGTCGGTCACCAAACGTTCTTAGACCGACTAACGATAAACAGTAGCTTAGGAGAAATTTAGAATGAACAGTAAGTCACAACTAGTCGGTCAAAGAAGCATCACTGACCGACTAGTTCACAAACTAGTCGATCGGTGAGTCAACGTAGACCGACTAACTGTAAACAGTAAAGTCCAAGAAATTAAGGAATCAAACTAGTCGGTCCAAGAAGAGTTGCTGACCGACTAGATCACCATCTAGTCGGTCAGTACTTCTTCTTGTACCAACTAACATGCACAAACAAGTCCGAATCGAAGCGCGACGCTTCGAGGAAGTTAGAATGAACTTGTACTAAGATCCTAGAGCTATGATATGAGCGTTATGAAGTTAGAAACGTAAGATATACTCAAGGCTTAACATTCTATTGATCGAAGCTAAAAGACCATAAATAAAACCTTAATAAACGGTCTTCGAGAGCTTCGATTGATTCTTCATAACTTCCAAAGCGGCGCAAGAGCTTCAACGAAGCTTTAGGCATGAATACGAGCTTTGAGAAGTGTTGAGATGTCGCTTTGAATGTTCTCGTGAATTTGCGACGATCTCCAATACTGCGCTCACAAATTGTTAGTTCATGGATTATTTATGTTTGCTCATCATCAAAACCAAATCCGGGGAGTCCAATATTCAACATTCTCCCCCTTTTTGGTGATGACAAACCAACATAAATATTAATCAAAAATAATGATTCAAATGTAAAATACTTACTCCCCCTGCATTGATGCCACGTTAATTCCAAAATGAATATATATGAATTGCATCAATCAGACGAGTAAGATAAATAAAGAGAATCGATTTTCGAAATATCGGATTTTGAGAAATCCTTATATATATCTTAACTCCCCCTGAATCTAACATATCAAACTAGATTCTTGGAAATTGAGTTAAATTTTCATTTGCGCTATTTATTATTATTATCTCTCCCCCTTTGGCATTATCCCAAAAATGGGGGGCATACAACGACAACAACTAGGAAATGGAAAATCCAACATCGGGAGTCGTAGACAATGACGATGGACCTAATTGAAACCAAGGGAAAAATTATGAAATCAAATCAAGGTGTGCCAAATTGTCCATTATCAAAAAGCGATAATCGAAATCATCAAAAATACCAAATAATTATTCATTTCTTGAATAAAGAAACATACTCTTCAATATTCAATATTCTTGGTTAAATTTGTGCATGGAAAACAATTCTATACAATTATAGAATTTAAATCTATTTAACCAAGTTTTTCAATCGTCGAGCGATGATTTTACATAGCATAGACATTGATTGAGAATTAATGTGCATAACGAAGTAAATATCACAGCATGAACATCGATGTATATATATAAATGATAACATCATGAGTACATCCAAAAAGATATCGATACATCAAATGCAACATACCCATCAATTAAGAAATACATCATACATCATTGATACAACATCATCATGAGAACATCAAAATACAACATCATCATCAACATCCAAAAAATACATCAAAATATCCAACACCGACATCCAGAAAACTCAAAAAGTACATCAAAACAACCCTCAATCTCCATCCTAACCCAAAATACTCTCAATAAAAAATATCATCCAAAGAGTAGTGGAGAGTCCTCGGAACAGACGATCACGAGGAAGTGGCTGGATCTGCAGTCTCCGTGGGTCCAGTCGACAGAGTGGACTCAGGCTCTGCAGGGAGGAGAGGCGTCTCAACAGACGGGATCGTCGGGGTAGGTGTGGAAACAACGTGCTCAACAGCAGGGGTCTCAACAGCAGGGGTCTCAACAGCAGCAGGTGAGACAGGAGCAGGCTCGTCAGCAGGAGTAACAGCAGGAGTAACAGCAGCCACAGAAGTCTGGACTACTGCTGCAGAAGGCTCTGGAGCACCGGAAGAGGTGCCAACACCAGGAGCAGAAGTGGTAGCAGCAGCAGCAGCAGCAGTGGCCTCATCGCCATGGGCTAAGGAAGTGAAAAGCTCGTCAATCTCCTCATCGTCCATCTCCTCGGCCTCAGAAACGGAAGGAGGAAGATCAATCCCCATCATCTGAGCCATACGGCAGACGACCTCCTCGGTACGAGCCAAACGCGACTCGTGCCGACGAAGAAGGCGTACGACATCATCCAATGTAGCAGGAGGAGTGGAGGCTGCAGCAGCTGAGGGAGTAGCCTGGGAAGCAGATGTGGTCGACCTCTGCACGTGACGAAGCGCCGCTAGAGATTTCTTAACGGCCGTCGCGTTTAGAGGGGGACCCAAGGGACGCTCATCGTCAGGAGGGAGAGGGACTCGGAAATGACGAAAGACAAGGGTCAACAGACACGGATATGGAATATGCGCAGATTTATTGGTCTTGCGTATACACTCGAAAGAGTCCATCTTATCGAGTATAACGCGAGCCCAATTAATCTCGCAACCCAAGAAAAGAGCGTAGATAAGCTTCAAAAATGGCTGGGATGGAAGTGAAGATGAGCCGTACTTGGGAAGCAAGCACGACTTCAGAATGAGATTCAACACCCATGCATTAAGCTTGAACGACTTCGAAGGAACTCCAATGAGGGCAGGAGGGATCACATGGAAAATATCAGCAAGAACGGACTGATCCAAGGAAGTGATATCATCGACGGAAATGTCTGAAGGAAGGAGACCGGACGAAGAACAGCCAAGGATCTCCCCCAAGATTTCTGCCGTGAGAACTATAGGAGTTCCCAAGACAGTATACTCGATGGAGTGACTTTCATCGTACAGGCCCCGAACACGATTGGCATAGAACAATTTTACCAGGAGAGGATATGGTCTGGGATTCGCCTTGGCGTCAAATCGAAGATAATCCAATAGGCCACTATAGGAGAGGAGGTCAACTAAGCCAAGGAAATCTGAAAACTGAACATAGTGCTCCAATAGCATCGGGCAGTGTTCAATACGGTTGTAGGCCGCGAGACACATAGGGTCGTCGCGACACAACGATATGTCAATACCACCCGCTGGCATTGGGCCCTTTCCCTTAGGCTGGCGAGTCCTAGGACGAAGTGGAGGAGTAGGTTCCCTATGGCTAGGCTCATCCTCAGGCACAAACTCAGTGTCGGAATCAGGAGGAGTCGAGGGTGAGTGGAGTATGGGCTTTTTGGATTTAGATTTTCGGGGTTTGACCGTCGCCGTCCTCTGCTTCTTTAGAGGAGGCGAAGAGGGAGAAGCTTGGGTAGATTTGGAACGACGCTTGGGCTTAGAGGGATTCCTAGGATTGGAAGGCTCTATAGACATAGGAGAAGCCCCAGACGAAGTGATAGGGATCCGCGTCTTTGCCATGGTCGTGGCACGACGAGAACAAGCAAATGATGATGGAAGATCAAATACCCTAGCTGAAACCCTAGAATCCTACAACAAACTCGAAAAATATCAAGCCCTAGAACTGAATTCGAAACCCTAGGAGCTAGATAAGATCTAAATCAAACCCTAGAGTAGGAAAAAGAGATCTAGGAGAGGGGGTTTTACCTAGGAGGAGGAGTCGACGGCGACGGACGGCGGGGATGGCCGGAGAGATGGCCGGAAGTCAACGGAAGTTGAAGGGGCTCGAGGGGGGTTTGGGAGTTATCGGGCTGGAGAAGAGTTGGAGACCGACTAAAAAGAATTTTAGTCGGACGAAATTGAGTTTAAGTCGGTCGGGAAAGGAAAAGACACAATTGCCCTAACACACTTAGTCGGTCACAGTTCATGCACTGACCGACTAGATTACGATCTAGTCGGTCGGTCAATGAGCTTGAACCGACTAAGTCGAAACAGAGGCAAACAGGGATTTTTAGGGCTAGATTTAGTCGGTCGCAGTATACTCACTGACCGACTAGTTTTCAATCTAGTCGGTCGGTAAGTGTACTATGACCGACTAAAAGAAGTCAATGACAATAGAGAGCTAAAAGCTTGAACTAGTCGGTCTGAGTTCACTTGCTGACCGACTAGATGAGCATCTAGTCGGTTGACAAATGAACTGAAACCGACTAGAAGAGTCCAAATATTGAAAAATGATTTCTCTTCACAAACCACTTGGATGAAACATCTTAACACTCTCATTAGTCATCTAAATTACCCCATAAAACGTCGAAATCTTAAATACGACATTCAAATATGAATTCGAGCACAAATTCAAACATATCACATAAAATTCCCAAAAATTCAATAAATCGAGCATGAACGAAATATCACGAAATATAATAGCATGCAAGATAATTGAATGAAATATGAATCCTATATCTCGGATTCACCCATAATCCCCAATTCTCGACGCAACCGCACAAAGGAGTCCTCCTTTAGGGGTTTCGTGAAAATATCGGTGATTTGCTTTTGGGTTTCAACGTACACTAAAATGATGTCCCTTTTTAGCAACATGATCATCTAAAAAGTGGTGTCGGACATCTATGTGTTTTGATCGGGAATGGTGCACCGGATTCTTCGAAAGACAAATAGCACTTTGGTTATCCACCATGATAGGGCTAGTATCACAGTGAATACCAAAATCCTTCAGTGTGTGTCTCATCCAAAGAACCTGGGCACAAGCGGCACCGGCGGCAATATATTCCGCCTCGGTGGTTGAAAGTGATACGGAGTTTTGCTTCTTGGAAAACCAAGAGACAAGAGAATTTCCTAGAAAATGGCAAGTGCCACTAGTACTTTTCCTGTCGGATTTGCATCCCGCATAATCGGCATCACTATATGAGACTAACTCATATGTGCTAGATTTTGGATAAAGTAATCCAAAATCAAGTGTATAACTTAGATAACGGAAAATACGTTTTACCGCTACTAAGTGAGACTCCTTAGGTTGAGACTGATAACGAGCACATATACATACGGCAAACATAATATCGGGCCTACTTGCGGTAAGATAAAGTAAAACTACCTATCATACCTCGATATAGACGAATGTCTACATCCTTACCGCCCGTATCCTTGTCAAGATGCGTAGTCGTGCTCATTGGAGTCTTTTTCCCGGAAGCACTCTCCATTCCAAATCGCTTAAGCAACTCCACCGTATACTTCGTTTGGTGGATGAAGATTGCATCGTTCAATTGGCGAATTTGGAGACCTAAGAAATATTTGAGTTCGCCCATGTGGCTCATCTCAAATTGTTCCTTCATAACATTAGAAAACTCTTCGCAAAGAGTGAAGTTAGTAGCACCGAAAATGATATCATCAACATAAATTTGAACTAATAAAATATCATTATTCGCATGCTTAACAAAAAGTGTAGAATCGGCTTCGCCCATTTTAAAATTCAAATCCAAAAGAAAATTCTTTAGGCGATCATACCAAGCTCGAGGAGCTTGTCTCAAACCATAAAGAGCTTTCTTTAGTTTAAAAACATGATTTGGAAATTTTTCATTTATGAAGCCCGGAGGTTGAGAAACGTAAACTTCCTCAACAACATCTCCGTTTAAAAATGCACTTTTAACATCCATTTGAAATAACTTAAAATTTTTATGGCATGCATAAGACAATAAAAGTCTAATTGATTCTAATCTAGCTACCAGAGCGAAGGATTCTTCGAAATCGATACCTTCCTATTGGCGATAGCCTTGAGCAACTAACCGAGCTTTGTTCCGGACGACGACTTGATTTTCGTCGGTTTTGTTCTTGAAGATCCACTTTGTCCCTATGACGGTGTGGTTCTTCGATGGCAAAGGAACAAGCTCCCATACCTCATTCCTCTCGAATCGAATGAGTTCCTCCTCCATGGCAAGGATCCAAGCGCTATCTTCGCAAGCTTCAACTATATTCTTTGGCTCTATCGATGAGGCAAAGGCACAATTGGTGAAGTGGTGGACTTGAGATCTCGTCTTGACACTATCATTAATATTGCCAATGACTTGCTCATGGGGATGGTCGCGAACGGTATGAAGCCGCTTGGGAATACCTTGATCACTAGGCACATTCTCAACAACTTCATTAGTCGGGTTAGTATCAATAGAATCAATTGAATCAATAGACTTAGAATTTTCAAACGAATCACATAAAACATCCATAGAATCATTATCATTTGAAATTCTAGAAGTAGTAAAATTCTCATTAAAAGAGACATGAAGTGATTCCTCGATCGTAGAGGATCTTTTGTTGTATATCCGGTAGGCTTTGCTACGTGAGGAATACCCAACAAATATCCACTCATCCGATCTCGGATCAAACTTGTCCAAATTATCATATGTGTTTTTAATAAAACATTTTGTGCCGAAAACACGAAAATGTTTAACTTGAGGCAATCTACCAAACAACAATTCATAGCAAGTTTGTTTGGTGCCGGGCCTCAAAAGTATTCTATTAAACACATAACAAGCGGTGTGTACCGCTTCCGCCCAAAATTGATAACCAAGTTGACTATCTTCGAGCATAGTGCGAGCACACTCCACAAGCGTTCTATTCTTTCTCTCAACAACACCATTTTGAGGAGGTGTGCGAGGGAAAGAAAACGTGTGAGTAATTCCAAGATCATCACAAAAATTTGAGAAAGACTCATTCTCAAATTCACCCCCATGATCACTACGAATAGTGACAATGGTGGTTCCGATGAGATTTTGTACTTTCTTCACAAATATTGTGAAGTTTTCAAAAGCTTCATTTTTATTACATAAGAAAAATACCCATGTAAATCTTGAATAATCATCAACGATGACTAGTCCATATCTTGCATTTCCTAAGGAAGCAACTCTAGTTGGCCCAAATAAATCTAGATGTAATAGCTCTAGTGACCGTTTCGTAGAAATGCTTTTCTTAGGTTTAAATGAAGATTTAGGAAGCTTGCCACGTTGACAAGAATCACAAAAACTTTTCTTTTCAAAAACGAGCTTCGGAAAACCTTTAATGGAATTTAATTTCGAAAGCTTATAAAGTGTTCCAAAGTTCACATGTCCAAAGCGTCGATGCCATAAGTGTTGTTCACTTGTGTTGGCAACGAGACATTGTTCATATGACTTAGGAAGATCCAAAATATAGATATCTTTATGGCGTGTGCCGGAAAATAATAATTTATTATTATCATTTGAAATATGACACAATCCTTTCGCAAAGCTAACTTTGTAACCTTTGTCACAAAGTTGGCTTATTGAAATAAGATTATGATTTAAACCATTAACTAGATAGACATCACTAATTAAGGGTTTAGAAGGGTTACCCACTTTACCAACACCGATGATGGTTCCGCTCTCGTTGCCTCCAAATATGACGCGATTTCCATTTGCAATGGGAACCACTCCGGAGAGCAATTGAGCGTCACCCGTCATGTGTTTTGAACACCCGCTATCGAGTATCCAATTCCTTTTGGAGCTAAATTTAAATTTGTTGCTCCTCTTCTTTTTCTTTTCCTTGAGTACCTAAAGATAGAAACTTTCATATCATGGTACCCAAGGTCATTGGGTCCTCAAAGGTTAGACCTTTGGAAGCCAAGTCCAATTGGACTTAGACTTCCCCACATAATTTCTACTATGCACAACATCCGAAAAATAAGCATTCATATATACTTGTTTTTCATCCATGCTTGTGTCCTTTGGGCTCCAAATAGTGAAAATTTTGGGAGCCATCATCCTATTGGGTGCATGCATGCGACGTTGATTTCTACGTGATGCATGTTGTGGATAGGCATAAGGAACATGATGGAATGGTGCACGACGAGAATTATTCATATGATGAGGTGGGTGAACATATGCATGTGTGGGAACACGTGCGTGAGGGTGTCTCACATGGTGTGCACGTGCCCGTGAACGTGTAGCATAGAAATCATCATATGTGTGAGATGGTGGAGTGGGACGTGTGTTCCTACGTGGCATGGTATTTGTGTACATATAAGCATGCCTCTTCTTTGGAGGTCCACCCAAAGTGGGTTTCTTTCCAAAAGAGGGTGTGGACGAGGTGGAAGCACCATTGGTAGATAAACTACCAATAGAGTGTTTGCTACCACTCGTAGAGTCACCGGAAGTTGGCCTAACAAAGGTAGTGGCCGCTTTGGATGGACATCCCATCGTATACCCCAAACCAATGTGGTGATTGGCCGGAAGTAAGTCACTTAGGATTTTATCCAAATGGTCCTTACCCTTATTGAATTTATTAATTCGGCCTAATGTGTTCTCATATTTCTCTTTGAGAGAACGCATAGAAGTATCCAAGTTGGATACTTGTGATGTGAGCACATAAACACGAGATTTAAGATTCTCGTTCTCAATACTCAAAGTCGAGTTTTGAGAAGTTAAATCCGATATCCTATGTTCTTCCGGATCATCAATGCTAACATGTTCAAGTTTAGATTTGAGATTAACAATCTCATTTCTTAACTCTTCAACAACGGTGTCGTTGTTGGTGATGATAGTCTTAGGCGAGGTTTGAATGCTAGCTAGGTCATCTTTTACTTTAGTATATCTATTTACTAATTTAGTGTATTTAGACCATAAATGAGAGTTAGCATCCCTAAGATCATCCATAGTTACCTCATCGCCTTCATTGTCGCTATCATCGGAGGAGGAAGATCCTTGATCATGCTCCTCTCTTGCCATGAAGCACATGTGCGCTTGCTCCACTTTCTCATCGTCTGACTCTCCGCTTGAGGAATCCTCGGAGTCGGTGAATGTTGCTCCGACAAGTCCCTTTTTGTACCCCTTTTTGTACTTCTTTGACTTGTCGAACTTCGGCGCCTTCCACTTCTCCTTTTGCTTGTTTTGAGGACAATCCGCTTTGATGTGTCCTGGCTTATTGCATTTAAAGCACAAAGGTGGAGAGGCGTTAGTAGAAGTAAATTTAGATTTTTGTTTGAAGTTACCCTTTCGGAAGAAGCGATTGAACTTCTTTGCCATGATTGCAATGGATTCCATGTCCATTTCTTCTTCCGAGTCCTCATCATCGGTAGAGGTGGATGAAGCCGCCTTGAATGCAATCGCCTTTTTCTTAGGCGCGTCTTGGTTCAAATAGGACTTCATCTTTTCTTGTAACTTTACCTTGCTATCTTTGTGTACCTCGTATGACATTAAAGTACCCATCAATTGAACTACGGTATATTTATTCATGTCATTACCTTCCTCGATGGCGAAGGTACGTTTCTCCCAAGAAGAAGGAAGTCCTTCAATAAGCTTTGAGCACTTCTCCTTTTGAGTGTAGCACTTGCCGAGGGCCTCTAACTCGTTTATTATGTCAACTAAGCGAGCGTAATATTCCTTCATCTTCTCGCCCTGTTGCATATGAAACATTTCGTAATCTTTGTTTACGACTACGAGTTTAGAGTCTCTTACCCTACTCGTCCCTTCATGAAGAATGAGGAGGGAGTTCCAAATTTGATATGCACTCTTACATGTGCATATCTTATTGAAGTCCTCGGGCTCCAACGCGCATTGCAAGGCGTTCATTGCCTTGGCATTGCTTACCTCCGCGGCGACCTCCGCGGTAGTCCATTTCTCAAAGTCTTCTTCTTCGGGCTCTATGTATTCCTTCATTGTAGTCCTCCATAAGGATGCACTCCGGAGGAAGGTTTCAATCCGGCATTTCCAGTACCCGTAGTTGGTACCGTTGAAGAATGGAGGCCTCGTAGAGGAATGTCCTTCCATCACCGAAGATGCTCCTTCACGGTTCCTGAAGGTGTCATAGTTGGAAGGTGGACGCACGGTCTTGTTGTCGTTGGCAGACATAGCTAAGTATCTGGCTCTGATACCAAATGTAATGCCCTACAAGCTACTGCACAAGTACTAGAGGGGGGGTGAATAGTACTTTAAAATAACAAGGAGTATAATTCCAAATTAAATTGCAAACAACTACCAAATCAATTTGCGGAAGCTTAAATTGAATGACAACAACAAAATTAACAATGCAAACAAATGATGTTAATGGGTTCGGATCCACCCAAGTCTCCCCGACTTGTTCCCGGTGATCCTACGTCCCAACCACCCGGATCCCCTCCGGATACTTAGGTTAGAAACCCTAACCCAAGATTTCCACTATGAATATCTTGTGAAAAACCTTCACAAGATCAAATCATACAACAACGGCAATAGTGAATCCCACAACCCGGGATCACAACCTTCTCTCACAACCGAGAGAATCAACAAGCAATATAAAAGAGTTTATATTGAAATAAGCAAACTTACCACAAAATCCTATACCTTGAGTTTTTCTTACCCAATAGGTGAAATGGAGGATTTGAGGAAGATGAAGTCACCAAGTCCTAGCACCAAGGAAATGACCAGCAATATGTGCCTAGGAGAGATTTGGAGACTTGGATCAAGCTATAGCTTGAAGAGCTCACCAAGAACAAGCTTCTCTCAAGATGGATTCTAGATCTAGAATAGTGAGAGAATGGGTTTCTTGTGAGGAAGAGAGCTTTAGAAAAGAGTGAGAATGGCTATCTCTTTTGATCTCAATGAATCTCTGAATGGAAGCTCTTAAACCTAGAGAAATGACCTAGGTTCGTATTTATAGGGTCCCATAAAAACAAGTTAGGTCATTCTCCAACGGATAGAAATCTGGGAGAATTAGTCGGTCAAAGAACAATCACTGACCGACTACTAAATCAACTAGTCGGTCAGTCAAACAGCATGGACCGACTAAGTGAGAAACTGAGAAGAGATAGAATTTCAGACCTAGAAATCTAGTCGGTCCAAGAAGACTTTCTGACCGACTAGTTTCACAACTAGTCGGTCAGTCAGTGAACGTAGACCGACTAAGAGGCAAAATGAAATAGTCTGAATACAAGTTGACTTAGTCGGTCCAAGAACAAAAGTTGACCGACTAGATTGTCAACTAGTCGGTCACCAAACGTTCTTAGACCGACTAACGATAAACAGTAGCTTAGGAGAAATTTAGAATGAACAGTAAGTCATAACTAGTCGGTCAAAGAAGCATCACTGACCGACTAGTTCACAAACTAGTCGGTCGATGAGTCAACGTAGACCGACTAACTGTAAACAGTAAAGTCCAAGAAATTAAGGAATCAAACTAGTCGGTCCAAGAAGAGTTGCTGACCGACTAGATCACCATCTAGTCGGTCAGTACTTCTTCTTGTACCAACTAACATGCACAAACAAGTCCGAATCGAAGCGCGACGCTTCGAGGAAGTTAGAATGAACTTGTACTAAGATCCTAGAGCTACGATATGAGCGTTATGAAGTTAGAAACGTAAGATATACTCAAGGCTTAACATTCTATTGATCGAAGCTAAAAGACTATAAATAAAACCTTAATAAACGGTCTTCGAGAGCTTCGATTGATTCTTCATAACTTCCAAAGCGGCGCAAGAGCTTCAACGAAGCTTTAGGCATGAATACGAGCTTTGAGAAGTGTTGAGATGTCGCTTTGAATGTTCTCGTGAATTTGCGACGATCTCCAATACTGCGCTCACAAATTGTTAGTTCATGGATTATTTATGTTTGCTCATCATCAAAACCAAATCCGGGGAATCCAATATTCAACAAAAGTTAACTTTTGATAGAAAAAGTGTCTTGGGAACCAAAACTTTGAAATTAGAAATGTCTTGGGAAAGATTATGGAAACTAAATTTGTGGGAAAAAGTGCCTTGGGAACCTAAATTTTGAAATTAGAAGTGCATTGGGAAAGATTGTGGAGATTAAATTTGGGGGGAATAGTGTCGTGGGAACCTAAACTTTGAAATTAAAAGTACCTTGGAAAAGATTTGGCGTAAAACAATTTAGCAGAATAACAAATTAGCGTAAAAATACCGGAGATTTGTTGTTCCGGGCGCCGAAGGCGCCTACTAAAAATTTTTAACGCTAATTTGTTGTTCGACGCCGAAGGCGCGGACACCAAATTTGTTGTTCCGCACCGAAGGTGCCTGCGCCGAATTTGTTGTTACACGCCGAAGACGCTCGCACCGAAGGTGCCTGTGCGACTAAATATTTTTACGCCGCTTTATTGTTCTATTAATCTATTATACATTTGACAGTGTATTTTGAATTCTAGGGCTGACTAGGACAAGATAAAGAGTGTGTAACGACCTGAATTTTTTTCAAAAACATTTAAGCTAAATATTTGAAGTAATTTCGTTTTTTAATTGTGTTTTATAATGGTTGATCAGGAGTTTTAAACTAATTTCAAAAATCCTTATAAAAATATTTTAGAGTACTAGACTTATCATATTGTATTTTAGCAATTTCAAATTTCCTCAAATACCCAAAACATTTCTGTTAAAATTCATCTTCCAAAATTACCGTTTTGATTCGACGAATTTATTTTCTATACAAACGTCTTCAAAACGTTTTCAAACTTCTGCAGTAACCTCCTATGATCACTTAGTGCTTCTCACATTAATTTCGTAATTTTTTGAAGTCAAATCGATAGAGAACCCGCAGGCCCGCTTCCTAAACGTTTTGGCCTAAAACTAGTATCCACGTAGCTCAAACCCTGAAACAGATCTCGTATTCGCGATCCTCGCAATGATACGATCACGTGGGTATGTTTTCGTAATTTTTCGGACACGTTTACTAGTAGGGACAAAATCGTAATTTTGTATTTTTGACATTACCTACTAATTACGTTTTAACCTTTTTAATTAATTACTTTTTACCATATTAGCTATTTTAATTACCTAACCCCCTACCGTAAGCACCCACGAGGAAAACACCAGCTTCTCTTTTCTAAACTTTGTCAAAATTCTAACCTAATCCTACCTAACATCATTAATCATTTTCTACACTTAGTCCTTGCTACTCAGCCAACACATTAATTATCATATTATAATAATCATTAGCATCTATTATTTAAGCAACCCATTCTCCTCCCTCCTCAGCGTCTTCTTCTTTCCCAAGCAACGGCAACCCAACCCCCGACAACCCCAAGCCTCCGTTAGCCTTCGTACACACGCTTGACCCCCGGAGCTCCCTCCGCTTCCGACGCCTTCCGCCTCCGCAACGAAGCAGCAGCCAGCAACCGCCTCCATCACGTCACCGGAACGCCTCCGAGCTCGTCGCTCCGCCCGCTTCATTCCGACGTGCCAACCGAAGGAATCCCCGAGCTCCGCCATTGCTCGCAGTACCCCGGAGCTCCGACCAAGCCCGCTCGCCCGTCGATCGCCGGAGACCGTCGCCAATCGCCGCTACTCTGCCTCTCGCCGCTCCTCTCCGATCACCCGACGACCCCGAGCTCCTGCCACCAAGCTTCGCTGCCGGTGACACAGCAGAGCCCGGCCTCCCCCGAGCTTGCAGCCACGCCTCCGACGCTGCCTCGTCCGCCCTCGCCGGTCGACGGTGAAGCTCCGAGGCCACACAGGCCCGCTCCGCCTCCCTCTCTCTATTTCGCTCGCCTGGACAGCGCCGCCGTCGACACCGCCGCCCGCCGTCGTCCTCCACCGCCGACGTCTTCGTATCCGCCACCGTCCCGCCTCGACGCCGCCTCCATCGCCCCTCCGACCACCGCCGTCGGTCGACGAGCAACAGCCCCCCCGCTGTCGAAGAGTAAGGGTGGGTGCGAAATGCCTCAGTGGCATTCTCGTAAATACGAGAATATTTCGTATTTTCGTAAATTTAAATAATTAAAAATAGAGTTTAATGGTTTTAAATCTATAACTAATTATACAGGGGCCAGAAAAATGTGCGGATAGCACCAGAAAATCAGAAACGATATTTCGGATCCAATGGCGCTAGTCTCACTGCGAGCAGACGCCTATTTGTCCCAGAATAAATTTTTGAACTTAGATATTAAATAGGTATAAATCGTTCTAAAAATCGTAACTCGCTGATTTTACGTACACTAATATTTGATAAAATTATATGTGACAATAGACTTCGAGACGGTCATTTTGACTACTTATTCCTGTAATTCCGATTTGTATTGCTCCCGTAAGAAATTACGGAAGATACACGTTCCTTAAGTTTCTCGGATTTTTAAGCTATTTCTAAGTTTTTAAAAATTATAAAAAATTACAGAAGCTTCTGAAAATTCTCCCCTCTTGCAGTAAAATCTAAATAATTATTTTAGGTTTATATAAAAATTTTAAATATTTTCCGACACCGTTTTAACGAGTTTAAAAATCAAACTAACCTAATTATTAAATAAGAAAAAGTCGTGTTTTTCTAAAATAAGTATTTTGTGTTGCAGGTACAGACTCTGGTGTACCAACTTCTGAGGAAGCCCTAGATCCTCTTCCGGCTTACTACAACGGTATTAATTTTGGTAAGTCACGATAGGTTCTAATCTTAGAAATCTAGCCACTGTGCCCGTACGAACTTGTAGCACCACACTACTACGTGCTCGAAGCACGGAAATACACGCCACTTTCTTGTGTTGGACTTGACTTGGAACATCCCGTGGAACGATCATGTAAAGAACTTGTACTTGACACAACACCGGGTTTTGGGGTAACTCATAGTTTGCGAGAGTACGGGAGTGACTAGAGTTTGGTCTACCTGTCAAGCTGCCTGTGTTTCGGCAAACCTGTCTAGCTGCCTGCGTTTCGGCAAACCATCCTGCTGCCTGGGTACCGGCATTCGTCTGGGTAGCACCCAGGCAAGAGACGAACTGAACGGTCACATATTGTACTCTCCGACTTGAGTCACGTAGTTCTAGTGGAGCTTGCACAGTTACTTCTTTACAGTCATGCACTTTACTTTCTGCACTTGTAGCACTTTACTTTCTGCACTTGTAGCACTTTACTTTCTGCACTTGTACAGACACTACACCGTACTTTACTTCTGCTTGTCATACTTGTACAGTACTCCTTTTCTTTGTTTAGAATCTTTGTGACTTACCTTCGGTTCCACTTGTGGCACCGACAGACGAAGATCAGATTGAGGAGATTGCTCCAGAGTATGAGGAGCCTGCGTACGACCCGGAGGCCACAGAGTTTTAGTTACTTTTCTGTCGGAGTGTGTATTGTACTATGTATTTCCGTTTCTGCATTTCCTTTCAGTATTTCCTTTCATGTATTGGTGTGAGAGAGTGTTGGTTGTTGTACTTTAATTTGGACTGTAATAATGTCTGTAAGCTGGTTTGAGTGTTGTTGGTACATCTCTGCGTTGTGGCTATGCTGAATTCACTGGTAAACTGCGGAACCTGCGCAATAAACCGAATAAGTAACGGGCCCCCGAAAGCGGGTCGTTACAAGTTTGGCGGCCCATGCAGGTCCGTGCAAAATACCTCGTGAACAGTGTAGTAAAACCAGGATGTATCGTATACGATACTCGACTAAGCTGACATTTTTCTATGAATGCAGGTTTGACACTCGAAGAATGGATGGAGACCCTTCGGAGTACCCCAATGGAGTTGACCTATCCGGCCTTAATAAGAAGTCATTAACAAAACTTAAATTTTGATAGGATTAACTAGTCGTTAATAAAAATCGTTCTCTATCGGTGGCACTCATATGAATGATAATCTTCCTTCAATGGACCATGATACCGGTCAATGTGCTTGGCTAAAGTCTGTTGGATCAACCTAGCTAGACTGGGTATAAGTGATCCTGGCTTAGTCACTTCCCTGGCCGTGTCCGCTGGACCGTAAGGACGTGAATCATGATTATGTGACGTCATCGATCTTCTCAACTATCAACCTTCCTTTATCTTGATGACCTTTCGATTGACCTTCTTAGAATCTTCTACCTCTAGTTTGCTTGAACTCTAGCTACGTTTATTTTAAGGAGGGTAGCGTTCGAATTTTTCGATCATCAGAAGTTCGAGCTCCTCAGCAGAAGCAGATCGAAAGACATTCAGAAGTACTCGAGGATGATGCTGGAGAATTTGAGACGAGCCAAACGTAGCGTGCACGTATAGGCTGTTATGTTTTTGAAACTCGTATTTCTTTTCTAACCCTGCTCCCATCTTGAACCCGAATTTTTCCACGTGTTGGAATTCCTTCCCACCTACCACCACCCCTCATTATTGCCTTTGTCCTCATCTTTGCCTCGAGCCCCGTTTCCGCCTACCCTACACTATCTACCCATGACTTTCGGCGCCCCCTATTTATTTCCTTTGTCCGCTTCCCCACCTCGATCCCCGTTCCCGCCTAACACCGACGACTTTCGGTGCCCCCCTTCTCTTTTTAACCCCTCTTCTCCTTCCTTCCCAAGCCACCCCGTGGTTCCCTTTTCGCTCAGACATCGCCCCTCCTCCTCCCGGCCTCTTTCCCAAGCGAGCTCGCCTTCTCACCCGAAGCCCCGCCCAGCTTCTGCTCCACTCCATCGGAAGTCCCTGCCATGGATCGTCAACCAGCCGCAGCTCTCATCGCCGAGGACCCGCAACCACCAATGGCCCTTCGACGTTCTGTTTTGGGATTTTTGGCCTTGGCGACAACCCTCGTCGCCACCCTCGCTACCGCCGCTTGGCTGGGATCTTGGGAAGCCGTGATCATTGGGCTTCTCTTGAGCTCTCTGCCCTGGGCCTCACCCAGGTTGAGATCCCGTTTAGGCTTCCTCTTGCGTCTACTTCTTTTGGTTTGTGGAAAAGCGTGTTTTTGGTTGTTCATTTGTTGGGTAATGTTGGGTGTTGCGAATATCGAGTATTGGTCTACGGAAGGAGTGATGGCGATGCTTACTGGCATGATATTGGCCTTGGGAGTTGAAGTTGGATGTAGGCCTTGTGCTTGGCTCTGGATGAGAGCTTGGATCCTGCCTTATTGTGGGATATTATGGAGATTGATGGAAGGAATACTGGCAGTAAGTACTGACTTAGAATGTTGGCCTTGTACTTACCTTTGGGCGGTGATTTGGACGTTAGCATGTGGTTGGGCATTATGGAAATTGATGGTGTTGGTACCCGTGGATTAGTCGATACATGCTATATTATGAACAACATCTGTGGCCAGACTCGTTAGTCACCAGTAGCACGAATAAACTTTATAGTCTTCCGGTTTATGTGGTTTAAATAGCTTGCTACTGGCTTATCACCTCAGGTTCCAAGTTCGAACAGATGTTGTCATCATAATAGCCCTCATTTTCATGTGATATTATCATCTCATGTTAATTTTAGGCTACCTGAGAAGTCAGAGTAACTATTGTAATGATACTGGTCTCAAGAATAGTTACGAAAGCTATGGTGATGTCAATAGTATTTATTCATATACAACATCTCTTGTTTTCTTGATGCTATTATATCACATTATATTTCATATTATTTATAACCTGATTTACTAGATTTCCATCTTTTCTATCTTTTATTTGCTTGAGCTTCTTCACAACATCAATTATCTGTTTCAAAAATATTTTTAAATTCCGAGGACGGAATTATTTTTAAGGAGGGTAGGATGTAACGACCTGAATTTTTTCAAAAACATTTAAGCTAAATATTTGAAGTAATTTCGTTTTTAATTGTGTTTTATAATGGTTGATCAGGAGTTTTAAACTAATTTCAAAAATCCTTATAAAAATATTTTAGAGTACTAGACTTATCATATTGTATTTTAGCAATTTCAAATTTCCTCAAATACCCAAAACATTTCTGTTAAAATTCATCTTCCAAAATTACCGTTTTGATTCGACGAATTTATTTTCTATACAAACGTCTTCAAAACGTTTTCAAACTTCTGCAGTAATTACCTAACCCCCTACCGTAAGCACCCACGAGGAAAACACCAGCTTCTCTTTTCTAAACTTTGTCAAAATTCTAACCTAATCCTACCTAACATCATTAATCATTTTCTACACTTAGTCCTTGCTACTCAGCCAACACATTAATTATCATATTATAATAATCATTAGCATCTATTATTTAAGCAACCCATTCTCCTCCCTCCTCAGCGTCTTCTTCTTTCCCAAGCAACGGCAACCCAACCCCCGACAACCCCAAGCCTCCGTTAGCCTTCGTACACACGCTTGACCCCCGGAGCTCCCTCCGCTTCCGACGCCTTCCGCCTCCGCAACGAAGCAGCAGCCAGCAACCGCCTCCATCACGTCACCGGAATGCCTCCGAGCTCGTCGCTCCGCCCGCTTCATTCCGACGTGCCAACCGAAGGAACCCCCGAGCTCCGCCATTGCTCGCAGTACCCCGGAGCTCCGACCAAGCCCGCTCGCCCGTCGATCGCCGGAGACCGTCGCCAATCGCCGCTACTGCCTCTCGCCGCTCCTCTCCGATCACCCGACGACCCCGAGCTCCTGCCACCAAGCTTCGCTGCCGGTGACACAGCAGAGCCCGGCCTCCCCCGAGCTTGCAGCCACGCCTCCGACGCTGCCTCGTCCGCCCTCGCCGGTCGACGGTGAAGCTCCGAGGCCACACAGGCCCGCTCCGCCTCCCTCTCTCTATCTCGCTCGCCTGGACAGCGCCGCCGTCGACACCGCCGCCCGCCGTCGTCCTCCACCGCCGACGTCTTCGTATCCGCCACCGTCCCGCCTCGACGCCGCCTCCATCGCCCCTCCGACCACCGCCGTCGGTCGACGAGCAACAGCCCCCCCGCTGTCGAAGAGTAAGGGTGGGTGCGAAATGCCTCAGTGGCATTCTCGTAAATACGAGAATATTTCGTATTTTCGTAAATTTAAATAATTAAAAATAGAGTTTAATGGTTTTAAATCTATAACTAATTATACAGGGGCCAGAAAAATGTGCGGATAGCACCAGAAAATCAGAAACGATATTTCGGATCCAATGGCGCTAGTCTCACTGCGAGCAGACGCCTATTTGTCCCAGAATAAATTTTTGAACTTAGATATTAAATAGGTATAAATCGTTCTAAAAATCGTAACTCGCTGATTTTACGTACACTAATATTTGATAAAATTATATGTGACAATAGACTTCGAGACGGTCATTTTGACTACTTATTCCTGTAATTCCGATTGTATTGCTCCCGTAAGAAATTACGGAAGATACACGTTCCTTAAGTTTCTCGGATTTTTAAGCTATTTCTAAGTTTTTAAAAATTATAAAAAATTACAGAAGCTTCTGAAAATTCTCCCCTCTTGCAGTAAAATCTAAATAATTATTTTAGGTTTATATAAAAATTTTAAATATTTTCCGACACCGTTTTAACGAGTTTAAAAATCAAACTAACCTAATTATTAAATAAGAAAAAGTCGTGTTTTTCTAAATAAGTATTTTGTGTTGCAGGTACAGACTCTGGTGTACCAACTTCTGAGGAAGCCCTAGATCCTCTTCCGGCTTACTACAACGGTATTAATTTTGGTAAGTCACGATAGGTTCTAAATCTTAGAAATCTAGCCACTGTGCCCGTACGAACTTGTAGCACCACACTACTACGTGCTCGAAGCACGGAAATACACGCCACTTTCTTGTGTTGGACTTGACTTGGAACATCCGTGGAACGATCATGTAAAGAACTTGTACTTGACACAACACCGGGTTTTGGGGTAACTCATAGTTTGCGAGAGTACGGGAGTGACTAGAGTTTGGTCTACCTGTCAAGCTGCCTGTGTTTCGGCAAACCTGTCTAGCTGCCTGCGTTTCGGCAAACCATCCTGCTGCCTGGGTACCGGCATTCGTCTGGGTAGCACCCAGGCAAGAGACGAACTGAACGGTCACATATTGTACTCTCCGACTTGAGTCACGTAGTTCTAGTGGAGCTTGCACAGTTACTTCTTTACAGTCATGCACTTTACTTTCTGCACTTGTAGCACTTTACTTTCTGCACTTGTAGCACTTTACTTTCTGCACTTGTACAGACACTACACCGTACTTTACTTCTGCTTGTCATACTTGTACAGTACTCCTTTTCTTTGTTTAGAATCTTTGTGACTTACCTTCGGTTCCACTTGTGGCACCGACAGACGAAGATCAGATTGAGGAGATTGCTCCAGAGTATGAGGAGCCTGCGTACGACCCGGAGGCCACAGAGTTTTAGTTACTTTTCTGTCGGAGTGTGTATTGTACTATGTATTTCCGTTTCTGCATTTCCTTTCAGTATTTCCTTTCATGTATTGGTGTGAGAGAGTGTTGGTGTTGTACTTTAATTTGGACTGTAATAATGTCTGTAAGCTGGTTTGAGTGTTGTTGGTACATCTCTGCGTTGTGGCTATGCTGAATTCACTGGTAAACTGCGGAACCTGCGCAATAAACCGAATAAGTAACGGGCCCCCGAAAGCGGGTCGTTACAAGTTTGGCGCCCATGCAGGTCCGTGCAAAATACCTCGTGAACAGTGTAGTAAAACCAGGATGTATCGTATACGATACTCGACTAAGCTGACATTTTTCTATGAATGCAGGTTTGACACTCGAAGAATGGATGGAGACCCTTCGGAGTACCCCAATGGAGTTGACCTATCCGGCCTTAATAAGAAGTCATTAACAAAACTTAAATTTTGATAGGATTAACTAGTCGTTAATAAAAATCGTTCTCTATCGGTGGCACTCATATGAATGATAATCTTCCTTCAATGGACCATGATACCGGTCAATGTGCTTGGCTAAAGTCTGTTGGATCAACCTAGCTAGACTGGGTATAAGTGATCCTGGCTTAGTCACTTCCCTGGCCGTGTCCGCTGGACCGTAAGGACGTGAATCATGATTATGTGACGTCATCGATCTTCTCAACTATCAACCTTCCTTTATCTTGATGACCTTTCGATTGACCTTCTTAGAATCTTCTACCTCTAGTTTGCTTGAACTCTAGCTACGTTTATTTTAAGGAGGGTAGCGTTCGAATTTTTCGATCATCAGAAGTTCGAGCTCCTCAGCAGAAGCAGATCGAAAGACATTCAGAAGTACTCGAGGATGATGCTGGAGAATTTGAGACGAGCCAAACGTAGCGTGCACGTATAGGCTGTTATGTTTTGAAACTCGTATTTCTTTTCTAACCCTGCTCCCATCTTGAACCCGAATTTTTCCACGTGTTGGAATTCCTTCCACCTACCACCACCCCTCATTATTGCCTTTGTCCTCATCTTTGCCTCGAGCCCCGTTTCCGCCTACCCTACACTATCTACCCATGACTTTCGGCGCCCCCTATTTATTTCCTTTGTCCGCTTCCCCACCTCGATCCCCGTTCCCCGCCTAACACCGACGACTTTCGGTGCCCCCCTTCTCTTTTTAACCCCTCTTCTCCTTCCTTCCCAAGCCACCCCGTGGTTCCCTTTTCGCTCAGACATCGCCCCTCCTCCTCCCGGCCTCTTTCCCAAGCGAGCTCGCCTTCTCACCCGAAGCCCCGCCAGCTTCTGCTCCACTCCATCGGAAGTCCCTGCCATGGATCGTCAACCAGCCGCAGCTCTCATCGCCGAGGACCCGCAACCACCAATGGCCCTTCGACGTTCTGTTTTGGGATTTTTGGCCTTGGCGACAACCCCTCGCCACCCCTCGCCACCCTCGCTACCGCCGCTTGGCTGGGATCTTGGAAGCCGTGATCATTGGGCTTCTCTTGAGCTCTCTGCCCTGGGCCTCACCCAGGTTGAGATCCCGTTTAGGCTTCCTCTTGCGTCTACTTCTTTTGGTTTGTGGAAAAGCGTGTTTTTGGTTGTTCATTTGTTGGGTAATGTTGGGTGTTGCGAATATCGAGTATTGGTCTACGGAAGGAGTGATGGCGATGCTTACTGGCATGATATTGGCCTTGGGAGTTGAAGTTGGATGTAGGCCTTGTGCTTGGCTCTGGATGAGAGCTTGGATCCTGCCTTATTGTGGGATATTATGGAGATTGATGGAAGGAATACTGGCAGTAAGTACTGACTTAGAATGTTGGCCTTGTACTTACCTTTGGGCGCTGATTTGGACGTTAGCATGTGGTTTGGGCATTATGGAAATTGATGGTGTTGGTACCCGTGGATTAGTCGATACATGCTATATTATGAACAACATCTGTGGCCAGACTCGTTAGTCACCAGTAGCACGAATAAACTTTATAGTCTTCCGGTTTATGTGGTTTAAATAGCTTGCTACTGGCTTATCACCTCAGGTTCCAAGTGTCGAACAGATGTTGTCATCATAATAGCCCTCATTTTCATGTGATATTATCATCTCATGTTAATTTTAGGCTACCTGAGAAGTCAGAGTAACTATTGTAATGATACTGGTCTCAAGAATAGTTACGAAAGCTATGGTGATGTCAATAGTATTTATTCATATACAACATCTCTTGTTTTCTTGATGCTATTATATCACATTATATTTCATATTATTTATAACCTGATTTACTAGATTTCCATCTTTTCTATCTTTTATTTGCTTGAGCTTCTTCACAACATCAATTATCTGTTTCAAAAATATTTTTAAATTCCGAGGACGGAATTATTTTTAAGGAGGGTAGGATGTAACGACCTGAATTTTTTCAAAAACATTTAAGCTAAATATTTGAAGTAATTTCGTTTTAATTGTGTTTTATAATGGTTGATCAGGAGTTTTAAACTAATTTCAAAAATCCTTATAAAAATATTTTAGAGTACTAGACTTATCATATTGTATTTTAGCAATTTCAAATTTCCTCAAATACCCAAAACATTTTCTGTTAAAATCATCTTCCAAAATTACCGTTTTGATTCGACGAATTTATTTTCTATACAAACGTCTTCAAAACGTTTTCAAACTTCTGCAGTAACCTCCTATGATCACTTAGTGCTTCTCACATTAATTTCGTAATTTTCTGAAGTCAAATCGATAGAGAACCCGCAGGCCGCTTCCTAACGTTTTGGCCTAAACTAGTATCCACGTAGCTCAAACCTGAAACAGATCTCGTATTCGTGATCCTCGCAATGATCGATCACGTGGGTATGTTTTCGTAATTTTTCGGACACGTTTACTAGTAGGGACAAAATCGTAATTTTGTATTTTTGACATTACCTACTAATTACGTTTTAACCTTTTTAATTAATTACTTTTTAACCATATTAGCTATTTTAATTACCTAACCCCCTACCGTAAGCACCCACGAGGAAAACACCAGCTTCTCTTTCTAAACTTTGTCAAAATTCTAACCTAATCCAACCTAACATCATTAATCATTTTCTACACTTAGTCCTTGCTACTCAGCCAACACATTAATTATCATATTATAATAATCATTAGCATCTATTATTTAAGCAACCCATTCTCCTCCCTCCTCAGCGTCTTCTTCTTTCCCAAGCAACGGCAACCCAACCCCCGACAACCCCAAGCCTCCGTTAGCCTTCGTACACACGCTTGACCCCCGGAGCTCCCTCCGCTTCCGACGCCTTCCGCCTCCGCAACGAAGCAGCAGCCAGCAACCGCCTCCATCACGTCACCGGAATGCCTCCGAGCTCGTCGCTCCGCCCGCTTCATTCCGACGTGCCAACCGAAGGAACCCCCCGAGCTCCGCCATTGCTCGCAGTACCCCGGAGCTCCGACCAAGCCCGCTCGCCCCGTCGATCGCCGGAGACCGTCGCCAATCGCCGCTACTGCCTCTCGCCGCTCCTCTCCGATCACCCGACGACCCCGAGCTCCTGCCACCAAGCTTCGCTGCCGGTGACACAGCAGAGCCCGGCCATCCCCCGAGCTTGCAGCCACGCCTCCGACGCTGCCTCGTCCGCCCTCGGCCGGTCGACGGTGAAGCTCCGAGGCCACACAGGCCCGCTCCGCCTCCCTCTCTCTATCTCGCTCGCCTGGACAGCGCCGCCGTCGACACCGCCGCCCGCCGTCGTCCTCCACCGCCGACGTCTTCGTATCCGCCACCGGTCCCGCCTCGACGCCGCCTCCATCGCCCTCCGACCACCGCCGTCGGTCCCAGAATAAATTTTTGAACTTAGATATTAAATAGGTATAAATCGTTCTAAAAATCGTAACTCGCTGATTTTACGTACACTAATATTTGATAAAATTATATGTGACAATAGACTTCGAGACGGTCATTTTGACTACTTATTCCTGTAATTCCGATTTGTATTGCTCCCGTAAGAAATTACGGAAGATACACGTTCCTTAAGTTTCTCGGATTTTTAAGCTATTTCTAAGTTTTTAAAAATTATAAAAAATTACAGAAGCTTCTGAAAATTCTCCCCTCTTGCAGTAAAATCTAAATAATTATTTTAGGTTTATATAAAAATTTTAAATATTTTCCGACACCGTTTTAACGAGTTTAAAAATCAAACTAACCTAATTATTAAATAAGAAAAAGTCGTGTTTTTCTAAAATAAGTATTTTGTGTTGCAGGTACAGACTCTGGTGTACCAACTTCTGAGGAAGCCCTAGATCCTCTTCCGGCTTACTACAACGGTATTAATTTTGGTAAGTCACGATAGGTTCTAATCTTAGAAATCTAGCCACTGTGCCCGTACGAACTTGTAGCACCACACTACTACGTGCTCGAAGCACGGAAATACACGCCACTTTCTTGTGTTGGACTTGACTTGGAACATCCCGTGGAACGATCATGTAAAGAACTTGTACTTGACACAACACCGGGTTTTGGGGTAACTCATAGTTTGCGAGAGTACGGGAGTGACTAGAGTTTGGTCTACCTGTCAAGCTGCCTGTGTTTCGGCAAACCTGTCTAGCTGCCTGCGTTTCGGCAAACCATCCTGCTGCCTGGGTACCGGCATTCGTCTGGGTAGCACCCAGGCAAGAGACGAACTGAACGGTCACATATTGTACTCTCCGACTTGAGTCACGTAGTTCTAGTGGAGCTTGCACAGTTACTTCTTTACAGTCATGCACTTTACTTTCTGCACTTGTAGCACTTTACTTTCTGCACTTGTAGCACTTTACTTTCTGCACTTGTACAGACACTACACCGTACTTTACTTCTGCTTGTCATACTTGTACAGTACTCCTTTTCTTTGTTTAGAATCTTTGTGACTTACCTTCGGTTCCACTTGTGGCACCGACAGACGAAGATCAGATTGAGGAGATTGCTCCAGAGTATGAGGAGCCTGCGTACGACCCGGAGGCCACAGAGTTTTAGTTACTTTTCTGTCGGAGTGTGTATTGTACTATGTATTTCCGTTTCTGCATTTCCTTTCAGTATTTCCTTTCATGTATTGGTGTGAGAGAGTGTTGGTTGTTGTACTTTAATTTGGACTGTAATAATGTCTGTAAGCTGGTTTGAGTGTTGTTGGTACATCTCTGCGTTGTGGCTATGCTGAATTCACTGGTAAACTGCGGAACCTGCGCAATAAACCGAATAAGTAACGGGCCCCCGAAAGCGGGTCGTTACAGAGTGGCTGAGATTTGATCTTGGTAAATCAATGGTTGAGATTGTATTTTGTGAAAATTTTAGTGGGAAAAGTTAACTTTTGATAGGAAAAGTGTCTTGGGAACCAAAACTTTGAAATTAGAAATGTCTTGGGAAAGATTATGGAAACTAAATTTGTGGGAAAAAGTGCCTTGGGAACCTAAATTTTGAAATTAGAAGTGCATTGGGAAAGATTGTGGAGATTAAATTTGGGGGGAATAGTGTCGTGGGAACCTAAACTTTGAAATTAAAAGTACATTGGAAAAGATTTGGCGTAAAACAATTTAGCAGAATAACAAATTAGCGTAAAAATACCGGAGATTTGTTGTTCCGGGCGCCGAAGGCGCCTACTAAAATTTTTTAACGCTAATTTGTTGTTCGGCGCCGAAGGCGCGGACACCAAATTTGTTGTTCCGCACCGAAGGTGCCTTCGCCGAATTTGTTGTTACACGCCGAAGACGCTCGCACCGAAGGTGCCTGTGCCACTAAATATTTTTACGCTGATTTATTGTTCTATTAAATTTTGGCTGTGAAAATAATTTTTCGGGAAACAAAGATTTTGCGAGGGAAATATTAATTGAACCGTGCCCGCGGGCACGGGTTATGACTAGTATATATATATATATAACAACTTCAATTTATATACATATCCCAGGTACACCACTACATATACAACATCATTCTCAACCTCCCAAGACATACATATCTCACCACAAGACAGCTCACATCCAGTGCTACTCCTGAACCCAGCTCCAAATCACCTCCAACCAAGCTAACCCTGCTACCTGGAAAATGGGGAGGAGCACGTCAATGCGTGCCCCAGTAGGAACCAACTTGGGTTTGGAACTCCGTTTTAGGGTTATCAGATCACAAGGCAAGCAAGAGTAGTAGAGCATGAATCTAATTGATATAGTAAAAATTAAATAGGTAATCAAAGGAATCATACCTGCGATCCATGTCGAGTTACTGCAAGAAAAGGGTTAGCACGAATAATAATAATAGTAATAATAACACAAGTATTTATGCAACCAAATATCTAATAAAATAAGTACAAGTGCCAGAGACATGCCACAGAGTCACAAGGAACTGGCAAGGGGAAGGGAAAGTGCTGTCAGCAGAAGGAGTAACATGCCAAATTCTTATCTTATTATTTTATAATTAAATTAATTGGGAACTTGGATAAACTGTGTGATACCAGGACCTCGACTTCACCCCAAATGTGGGGTGAATATAGCACACGACGCAGTGGACACGGGCACTGTACGCCGGGCCTCTCAGCTCCCCCATCCCTGGCAGGAGTGAGGCTCTACAACCCACTGACACCTCCACTCCCGGTAAAGGCGAGTGGGTATGAAAATCCCCTCCACTCCTGGTAAAGGCGAGTGGGTGTAAACTCCACACATCATATAATCATCTCCCAACTTCACAGTCCAGGCCTCATATCCACAATTTACTCAAATCCCACCTAAAACCCCGGGCTTTGCTAACTCACCCTCATTAGAGAGGACTGATAGTTACTAAATTTTATAAGTTAATATCATAAGTGACATGTTAGAGGTCTTGATGGCATGGGTATGCACATATCACTTCAACTGTCCATCATCAAACATAGGGTCATGCACTCACGTGACATACCCTCAATCACGACACATCGTCCACTCCCAATTTCAATGTATCCATGCCATTTAAGCCTATAACTTTACCAATTATCAATGAGGCTCAAGGTCAACACCAATACATACACGTTTCTCAAATTACCGAATGTTGCCTTCATTGAGGCATTTCATCGAACACCTAACGGGCGTCATTCATATCAAAGCAACCCAATAACATTTACATGTGCCAAGGGCATGATCATTCATTTCACCATACAACAATATTAAGCAAGAATAATGATAGCCAACTAACCACAATTAATGAATAAGAATAGCACTTAATGAATTCAACTTGCTGAAATTGCAAGAACAACCATAAAGATCAACATATTTCATCCATTTCTCTTGGGAATTTAACACAACTTTATAAATGAAAGTTGAAGATATAGCAGTTATGGATCTACATATAAAATTTCATGCAAAAATATAAACTATATGATTTATGATGAATTAATTGGTGAAGTGTGTCAATTCTGTTTTTCAGACAGATTTCAGAGTCTGTATTGGAAGCCAATGTTGGCCATATTGGAGGCAGAATTTAGACATATAAGCACTCTGATGAATTTTTAGAGAAACTTGTTAGATTTCCAACAAGACCAAGTTCATACATTTCCAATATGTGGACATGTGGTTATGCCAATTTTGCTAAACTATGTCAACACGGAAATTCAAACAGACATGATGTAAATATGGGTTTATTGCTCCTAATTCCTGAATTGAAACTATATCAAAATTTATATGATTTTGGGGTAGAACTTGAAGATCTACACGCTTATATTTTTTTCAAGCTTAATTTGAGCTACAGTAACAATAATTACGGCAACAATACAAAACAGAAATTCAAGCTTTTAAAGGAGATGTTTTTATTAAGAATTTTAAGGGATACTTTGTAAAATTGAAACATGGCTCATGAAATTTCACCATCACTAATTCATATCAAGTAAAGCATGCTATAAAAACAAAATAACAACAATCAATTTGATGGAATTCCAAACCAAGAAGTTCCTACCTCAAAAGCTCGGTTTTCCTCTTCTCCTTCTCTTTCTTTCTTCTCCATCTTTTTCCCACTTGAACCCATATGAGATTCTTGATTTTTGGAGTGATAAATTAGGGTTTTGAAGTGAAGAAAATAGGGGAAAATGGGAGGGTGTGGTCAGCCTTAAGGGGATAAGGAGAGGGGAAAAGGAATGAAAGAAAGAAAAGAAAAGAAAAATGAAGAAGATGTAAGAAAGTTCCTAAGAAATATCTCCACCTAGAACTCTCTTTAGGATAAGCATGCTGTGTTAAAATGACCTTAATACCCTTCCAAAATTACCCCTCAAGTTTCAAGTATTTACAAGTTTGCCATTACTTTAGGTACCGACCACTTAAGTATGTAGGCACAGCAGTTTTAGTCAAAAAGACCGGTTTGCCCATGACTTTTCTAAAAATTTACGGGGGTTGCCATTGACCCCTAACCACTTTCACACTTCTATGGCTCTCCCTACACACATCCATGCTCATCCATGGACACATATATGCTTCACACACACACGTCTAGCACATTCCCGTTGTTTTGTACCGACGACGTCTTTCACACTTCTCCTGCGCTCAATCTCGTTTTCTCGTATCTTAGCCACGCATTACGGCCTAATCCCCCTTTCATTAAGTTACATTTATCGATACCTATGTTTATTTATGCCTACGCATGTATCGTAAGTAGAATACTACGCGTATTCAGTAGAATACACGTATAATGCAAAATAGGGCATGACACTTTGGCACCAACAAGATACTGTCAGAACTTGTCCATGTCATAGATGACAGCTAGCAATTCCTTCTCCGTGGTTGTATAGTTCCTTTGGGCTACGTTGAGAGTTTTGCTCGTATAGTATATAACATGTAGATTTTTTCCTTCCTGTGTCCCAAGACGGCCCCAACTGTATATTGGCTGGAGTCGCACATCAGCTCGAAAGGTAGACTCCAGTCTGGCGGCTGAATCACAGGTGCGGAGATGAGGGCTTGCTTCAATAGGCAGAAAGCTTCCATACACTCGTTATCGAAGACGAAAGGCATATCTTTCACGAGGAGTTGGGTCAAGGGCCTAGAAATTTTGGAGAAATCCTTTATGAACCAGCGGTAAAATACCGTGTGCCCTAAAATTCACGAACTCCCCGAAGGTTGAGCGGAGGTGGAAGCTTTTCAATAACATTTACCTTGGCCTTATCCACCTTAATCCCTCTTGAAGAAATAACGTGCCCCAACACGACTCCTTCTTGGACCATAAAATGGCATTTTTCCCAGTTCATAACCAGTCCTTTATCTTAACACCTCTCCAGGACTTTCGTCAGGTTGCGGAGACATAAGTCAAAATCTGTTCTATAGACTGAGAAATCGTCAATAAAGACCTCCATTATATCCTGGGAGTAGTCGGAGAAGATTGCGGACATTAATCTTTGAAATGTAACCGGGGCGTTGCAAAGCCCAAACGGCATTCTCCTGTAAGCATACATCCCAAAAGGACAAGTAAAGGTTGTCTTCTCCTGGTCGTCGTTATGGATGGGGATTTGCAGAAAGCCGGAGTATCCATCCATGAAGCAGAAGTAGTTGTGCTTTGCCAGCCTCTCGAGTATCTGATCAATGAAAGGAAGAGGATAGTGATCCTTCCTTATGGCCTTGTTCAGTTTCCGGTAATCGATGCACATTCGGTACCCCATGACGGTCCTCGTGGGTATGAGCTCATTTTCTCGTTATGAATTTCCGTCATTCCTCCTTTCTTGGGTACAACATGCACCGGGCTAACCCAGCGACTGTTGGAGATAGGGTATATGATCTCGGCATGGAGGAGTCTAACAATCTCCTTCTTGACCACCTCCATCATGATGGGATTCAGTCTTCGTTGTGGCTCAATTGAGGAGACTTGCTCATCTTCAAGTAGTATGCTATGTGAACAAAGCCCCAAGCTCACTCCCTTCAAATCTTCGACTGCATACCCGAAAACATTCTTAAATCTCTTTAAAACACCGAGAAGTTTGGTCATCTGGTCTCCAGGCAGCGAGGAGTTCACTATGACTGGCAGCGTCAAATCCTCCCCCAAATATTCATTTCAGTCCCGGAGGTAATTCTTTCATCTCAACCTCTTGGGGTCCCGACACATATTTCTCAAGCTGAGCATCATCTAGTGAAAGGACTTCTTCCTTGGTCTCCTGGAAGCTAGCATCCGGGACTTCACTTCCACCCGTGGTTTCACAAGGCGAAGCCTCGCAAGCTAAAGAGGGGATAACGGAGGAAGGCTCTGGGTCTTTCTCAGGCATATGATAATGATCCGGGTAGAAGCCCTCAACGCGAAAACAGGTCTCAATAGTCGATAGTTCTCCACCACCACTTTCAGCTTCCTCATTGTCCCAAGATCCAGGGTGCTCTACAGATGTTAGTGAGGGATAGATTGATTCCTGTTCAATGTACTCGATAAACTCCATCTGATAGTCCTCTGGGCAAAACTCCTCATGGATGCACAATTATTCCCCGCTGAATTCGGAACTAGGTAAGTCAGTATACGTCGCTTCATCGGGAGGGAAGGAAGTTGTCGTGATTAAATGCTGATGCACATCATGATTACTCCTATGATTTTCTACGACAACCGACAAAAGGGATAGGATGCTCGAGGCATTTAGAGATTCTGTCAAACTCTGTGCCAAACAACTGACGTGTTGTGAATGTCCCCAGATATCGCCCGAAACGGCACACAACATCCTTGTCGTAGAGCAGAAAACCTATAAGAAAAGGAGAAAGGGTGAGCTGCAAAGATAGAGAGCACGTCAATAGAACGGGTTGTATGAATTGAGAGGTGAGGAGTGGTGCTGGTAGTACCGCGACACAATCTACCATTTCTATACAACTAGTATATACAATATGTCCAAGTAAAATCAAAAAAGTGTAGAATGCAAAAATTATCGCGAGGTGAGGATGTGAACTAGACTCAAGGGTTCACTGGGTCCTAAAATAAACAAGCACGTTGCCTCCCCGGCAACGGCGCCATAAAGCTTGACGTCCCCTAGATTTGAGCATACAAGTGCAATAGGGTCGGGGAAACCAAATTAAAATATTTATACCGCAAGCGCACAGTGTTGTAGTGTGGCTTGGGGGTCAAACACAGGGAGGCGTGTGTTATGCTTGTGTCAAAGAGGAACCGGTTCACCCGATGGGTGAGCTAGCCCGAACAATCGATGGTTGTCAAAGAATATAGATACGAAGGATAAACGATATAAAAGGAAACCTAGGACTTCGGATTCCACCCTATCACGTGTTCTCACTATTACGACTGACGGATAGGAATACGATAGGATTTAGGGTTTAGTGGTGAGACGTTGAGAGTGATACCTAGCGTCCCACGGGCCCGATATTTCGATCGGTGCCCAGGATGATACGTTAGAACTACCTGGGTTCAGTCGGTGGGCATTCCCATGTCTATTAACACCGACCGACTCCGGAAGCACTAAGCTCACAACGATTACTCCCAACATCTCATCCTGCCGTTACCACACGCTAGGATTCAATGTCTACGCTAAGGGCGTGAGTTGTGGCTAGGGAGTCCACCTCCAAGTTTATTCCCCTTGGCCCGACGGTCAGATGCGGTCTTTCTTCCACCAATGACAATGAAACACCCCGCGTAATCATCTAAATTCCTAATCCCTATCGAAATCGTATTCCTATGGTCGCTCTAGGGAGAACGCACAAAGGGGTTTCCACCAAAATCCCAGATTTGGGAACTACTCACAATTCATAGCTTAAACGCAATCTAAACAAGTAGAAATCATGATCAAGCAATTGAAATGAGATGCTAGCAATGGTATTAAGACAATATTAAAGTTTCAAAGTAATCGGAACACTTACAAAAACAGATAAAATTCCAGCCGTCACAACCCAAGAAAAAGACAGAAAAATAACAACATCCGTTCTCAGCAACCCTAGGTCAATTATATATAGAAATCAAGGTCACCCGATCGGTTGAAGCATCAACCGATCATGTGAGCTGCTTGGCACTTTCTCTAACGGCTTCAGAAGCTTCAACCGGGCACTGAGGAGAGCGGGTGGTGCCATCTGGTCGTCGATTTGAGAGATGCAGCTTCAGATGAACCGATCGGTTGAGTATTCAACCGATCGGTTGGAATTATCCCCAAAAAGACAGGGAGCTCTGTCGATCTCACCCGATCAGCGAACCGATCGGGTGAGCCGCTCTTCTCTTCAGCTCCTGTCCGGGTGAGATACACGTGCATCAACAGATCGGTTGGCTGTGTCCAACAGATCGGTTGAGGGCTGAAATGTGGATTTCTTCGTCGTCTGGCCATCTGGATCGTGCGTGACTCCTCCCGCTGCTCTGAGGGCTCATGATATCTTCATTATACGTCCTCGATGCTGGCAATCTCCCGCATTCACACAAAAACACGGAGAAAGTGAAAAGATACAAAAAACACAAAAGAACGGATATAAAACAACGAAAAATGGCGGAAAATCAAGAAGAAGACGTGCGTGAATATATAAAATATAAACGCACGTCAGTTATATATATTGATAGTCTAAATCATGTTGGAAAGCATATTTTTGAAACATGCCATAAGCGATTGATAGAATTTTTAGTTTTATTAATCATTCGAATTAATCGCTCTTTTTCTAGGGACTAGCAAATCGCTAGTTGGGGGGTGTGATTCGGGTTGAATATTGCATATTTAACCCTCTATTTAGTCCTATTTTGTGCTTATATGATGCTTAATTGGTCTCTAATACATTCGTATTTTATATATCATCATTTATTAGAGAAATCACTTGATTTGAGCACAAAACATCAATAAACTGAGTATTTCTGTACTTTTTATATTTTTCATGGCTTGGTCTCGATCTCACGATTCCAACGACTATTTATTTGTATTTTTCTGAGATCTGTGCTAATTACTGTGTATTTTTGAATGCAGAATACCAATAAAATGGAGAAATACATTGGAGATACGTATTTAAATACGCGCATCCACTCAGATGCCGACAAGTGTCAACGATCCACGCACCCCCGCTTCATCCTATGGGTCTCAGCAACGGAGACGCGGCGATGTTTTCGACCGTTGGATTGCGATCCAACGGACCGAAGGTGACTAAAACGCAGCAGCGGGTGGCATCGATTTGGGGCGACGTGTCTCCATCGCATCCGTTAATCCTTCATCCAGCATCGTAATCAAAAGGGCAACGTGGCAACCTTCCGAACGTACGATTTTGATCGAACGGTGCAATTCTCGCTCGCTCGAAGGCGGATCACACTGAGTACGAGTGCGATGTGGCCTCATCCACGCCATTGAGCCTCAGAACCTATGGTCCAGATTAATCCGAGCTCGGATCGAATTAAGAAAACGAAGCAGGTGCAAGAGGAATCGGAGCTGCCACATGTCGAATCCACATTCAATCCCGCATTTGATGGACGACCCAAATCATTCAGCGGCTATTGGATCGGGTTTAAGGCGATTTGGATGCGGGTTTTGAACCCGATAAGCCCCCAAAACCGGCAATGTTATTATTTTAGCGTATTCTAGGGTTTTGGGGGTATTCTAGCGTATTTTGGGGTTTTGGAGAGGCTACCGTGCATATTTCTCCAGGGAAAAATTCTGATAAATTCCAGATGCTATTCTTCTTATTTCCAGGGAGTTTTGGTGTCTATCTTGGAAATTTGGTGATAAATTCTTGAACTTATAACCCGTATTTGGTACTTTTCATTGTATTTCGATACTTGAACGATGTATTCATCTATGAAATCTGATTTTTCTTGCACCATGATTAGCTAATCTCCTTGTGCTATGGTTGTGATGTAATTAGGAGTATGTAATCGCTAAATTTCATGTCTTTAGCCTTATTATCATGTTAAAATTGCTCGTAACGTTGATTTCTACATCGTATTTGTTGGGTATTCTTCATTGTCGATATCTTTGATGTTCCCTATGGCTAGGTCCTGATAAGACTAGCTACTTTATGTTCTCTAATCAGGACATATCATTGCGCTTATCGTTTAATGAAATCAATGTTGCTAGTGATACGTATACGGCTATTTTGACTAGTTTTTATCGATTCATCTTCCGACGTCTTCACGCCTTGACCGGGTGAAGCGTTGTGTGATATTAAAAGACATGATATTTTCAGCGATTATAGACTCATAATGAAGTCACAACCGTAGCACATTCAACTCGTTTAAGGTGCCGTAATCATTGATTTTGATATCTTTTCGCCCTATATAAGGCTGCATCTGCAACTGAATCTAAGAAGCTTCTTTGCAGGGAATCCTTATCAAGTGATTATATATCCAAGTCGTGGATGTATGTTCCTTTGCCTTTCTATCTTCATGAACTATGATATATCCGTTTGAATATGCATGAAGATATCTGAATTTGTGGAAGTCAACATTGATTTGTATCTGCATACATAGAGTTAGTAGCACTGAATGTGTTTGTCATATCAAAATCATATAGGAATAAAAATATGGAATTATGAAATTCCAACATTCTCCCCCTTTTTGATGATGACAAACATGTAAATATATATCTTTAAATTTGAACATATATGGAATACTCCCCCTGAATATGTGGAACATGTGAATACTCCCCTTGAGTAGATGAAATATATTCTCCCCCTTTGGAATCCTCAAAAAGAGGGAAAGAATAGTAAGCCCAAAAAGAATTTTTAATGCGATAATTGGCCAGCTATGTGACGACAAGGCCAAATATATAGTGTATAGGTCGAAATAATGCAATGGACATGTCAAATCGAGAGAACAAATTTATGGCCTGTATTAGAAAGAAATGTCCATTACTAAAGCCAGTATTTAAAGCGATGAGTGGTATGGCCGAAAGGCAGCATATTATTTTAAAAATAGGAACAACATATTAGTGGGCAAAAATTAGAAATACAGCACATGAGATATGCATTGTACGATGAGTGCGAAATGTCCATCGAAGACAAGGTGAGTTGGGGACCAATAGATTAGAAATAAATAAGTGGACAATTGAGTATAACGTGGAGAAATTGTAGAAGAATAAGCCTAGACAGAGTTATGAAATATCCTGTAGGGTAGAAGAGTGCAACCAAATATCCTGAAGGCATTGAATGAAACAGCCATGCAAGATATGTACCGTAAAAATTTATGACAAATGTAGGAGAGCATTGCCTTAAAAAAATGTGAGACTTGCCTTCATAAATGACAAGAAGTATTGAAGACAGAATGTCTGTTTTCTTTTATATATGTAAATTTTGTTTTCTGGTATATATATATAAAAATAGCAAAAGGTGTACTGAGCCACAGAGAAACATATATGACCAATGTTAAAAAAAATAATTAGCCAAGTACAACAAGATTTCATATCCAAATGAACAGTACAGAAATACCAAAACAACTGTCCAAGGATAAGAAGGAACGGAGCCAAATTAACAGGACAGACCCACATAAAAGAACATTACCCAAAACAGCATGTTACCAAAAACAAAATACAGAGTTACAAGGACAAACCACAATGGGATACAGACAAACCACAATGGGATATGAGAGACCCAATAGTACATCAAAACAGCATAAGCTAAGAGCATATAACAGGACCCAAACAAAGGACAGAAGTTCAACTACAACCCAAATTGTGGCAGTACATAGTAACATCACAAGACAGCGTAACCCAAGGGACTAAAAACAATCACAAACAACCAACCAACACCAAGAAACCAACAGAAGGCTATCACCAAGCAACCAGAAAACTAACACCGGAAGTGCCAAAAACAACTATCCTAGGCCAAAGAAACCAACGGCAAGAAAGAGCTATGGCCGATTGGACGGCCCATGCTGAGAAGGCAAGGCCGCAATGTTGGATGAGGGACGATTTGCACGGAAGGTAAGAGACTCAAAATGAGTCGAAAGTGTGGCGACGGTAACTTGAAGTGCATCCATCATTTTGTTGTGTTCTTGTATAGTAGTATCACTGGCACTAAGGTGAGACTGAATTCCTTGAAAACTGTCGTGCATCTCATTGCGTAAATCAGCAAAACCCCGAGTAACAGAATGCCTAATAGCGCGTACTTCACCAACTAAATCAAGATCACCATGGGCTGAAGTACGGGTAATGGGAGTACTAGGGGAAGCATCTGAGCGTGAATAACGCTTGCGAGTAGGAATGTGGCCACGTGCACAGGAGGAAGAACCAGTGGTACAAGATCTGGGAGATCGGAAAGTGGAGCCAGGAGTAGGGCAAGACGTGCGGTTTCTGGGAGAGCGAGAAGAGGAGCCAGGAGAAGGGCGAGACACATGGGGAGAGGTGTCATGGGGGGAAGCATCATCATCATCCTCAGGAGAGGAAGTGTCCGAAAGGACAAGCTGCATATGAATGAGGGTCTCGAAATTGAAATCGATTGGATTAAAGATCTGAACCGAATTGGCAAATGGAATTTGAAAGGCTTCAAGGATCATAGTGATGAGAGACGGCATGAAAATATGGGATCGGACCGGTTTGGCCAAAGAGTCGAGAAGAACTGAACCCTAGTCAATGGGAAGTTCTCCCATCAGAGCATTCAAACAACGGGCTGTTTTAGTACTAACGTAATTGACGGATCCAGTTTTTGGGGCGAGATTGAACATGATGATTTTAACCATAATGCGAGCCGGTGGATGAAGAGTAGCAGCCGATCTCTTTGGGCGGAAATCCGGGGATAGGAGTTGCTTGATGGCCGGGTCAGATAGGGCTTCAGGAAGAGGTTGAATATGGGTAGAGGGTAGATTCAAGATCAGCGAGAGCATTGGGCCAGTGAGACGAAAATAAAATCCATTAACGATAGTGGTTATGGAGAGCATACCATCCCTTTTTGATGAATCCAAATTCGCGTAGAATTCGCAAACGAGAGAAGGGAAGTATGGCGTTCGATTGGCAGTGGACCAAAGAGCAATGAGGCCGGTTAAATGAAGGGGGCTGAAGATCCTCGAGAAGCCGTGGTCGCTGAAGTCCACGTGACGTTCGGGAGTAAAGGGCATATTCTCCATGAGGCGACACTTCTGGGTGGCCGTCGGAGAACGGAATCGGACGGGAGAGGCCGTTGCGACGAAGTCGAGATAACAGAGATCCATGGGATTTGAGGGCGGAGGAGGGTCGATCGATGGGATTGAAGGGAAAATCGGTGAAGGGCTGTCGATATTGGGTGTCACCGACGAAAGTTCAGGGCGAATCCGTCGAAATCGGTGGTAGGGCGTCGGCGATTTGGAAAGGGCGCGGGTCCGGCGATTTTTGGGGGGAAATGGCGCTTCGGGAAAAGAGAGAGGAGGGCCTTGGGAGATATTTTAGGGGATGAAGTTCCCTAGGTATGAGAAGAATTAAATAGGGAGAAAAACTCAGTTAAGGGAAGTTTTGGGAACTGAAATATTTCCAATCGGCAGAGCAGTTTGGAAAACGAAATAAATTTTGAAAAAAAAAACGAAAGGATGGGTTCCGTTTGAGAACGAAAAAGTGGAGGGAACGGTTAACGAAAATAAGCGGGAAGACGAAGCAGTTACTGAAAAATTGATAAAAAAGTGAATTGGCGACCAATATTTGTAAATTGGTCGACCAATTTCAAAAAATAGCCAAAAAATTTGAAAAAATATGAGAAAATTTTTTTAAAATAAAATAAGAATGTGTCATTCGTCGGATTCACTAATAATCCCTAAATTTCGTCGAAGCTTAATAAAAGTCTCTTCTTTCAAAGGTTTAGTCAAAATATCAGCCGTCTGATGTTCAGTAGATATAAATTTAAGAACAATATCTCCTTTCTGAACATGATCATCTAAAAAATGATGAAATACATCAATATGTTTTGTACGAGAATGATGCACATGATTTTTAGAAAGATTAATAGCACCAGTATTATCACACATAATAGGGCAAGTAGAGCAATCAATACCATAGTCTGAAATAGTTTGTTTCATCCATAAAATTTGAGCACATGCTAAACCAGCGACAATATATTCTGCCTCGGTTGTAGAATGAAACAGAGTTTTGCTTTTTGCTAAACCAAGAAACTAAAGCATGTCCTAAAAGTGGCATGTACCACTGGTACTTTTACGGTCTGATTTGCAACCAGCAAAGTCTACATCACTATATGATAATAAATCAAATGTGCTTGACTTAGGATAATATAAACCAAAAATCAGAAGTATGCTTAACATATCTAATAATCCTTTTTACGGCAGTTAGATGTGAGATCTTAGGATCTGCCTGAAAACATGCACATAAACATACTGAAAACATAATGTCTGGTCTACTAGCAGTTAAATAAAGTAAAGAGCCAATCATACCTCTGTAAAGACATTGATCAACACTCTTACCATTTAAATCTTTGTCGAGAGAAGTAGATGTACTCATTGGAGTATGTTTTTCTGCAGAACTTTCTAAACCAAAACATTTGATAAGTTCTTTAGAATACTTGCTTTGGTGAATGAAGATTCCTTCCTTCAATTGTTTGATTTGAAGACGGAGGAAGTAATTGAGTTCACCCATGTGACTCATCTCAAATTCTTTCTGCATAATTTTAGAAAAATCTTGACAAAGAGATTCATTAGTAGAACCAAAAAATAATATCATCAACGTATATTTGAATAATGATTATGTCAGATTTTATGTTCTTAATAAATAAAGTGGAATCTATTTTACCAATAGAATAACCAGAATTTAAAAGATAGCTTTTAAGTCTTTCATACCAAGCACGAGGTGCTTGTTTGAGACCATATAAAGCTTTCTTCAATTTGAAAACATGATTTTCTAAATTTTCATGAATAAAACCAGGAGGTTGTTCAACATAAACTTCTTCTTTGAGAAAACCATTTAGAAAAGCACTTTTGACATCCATTTGAAATAACTTAAAATCTTTAAAACATGCAAATGATAACAACATTCTAATAGACTCAAGACGTGCAACTGGTGCATAGGTTTCATCATAATCAATACCTTCTTCTTGATTATAAACTTGTGCAACCAATCGTGCCTTGTTTCTAATTACCTGACCAGATTCATCCAATTTATTTTTGAATACCCACTTGGTACCAATAATTGAATGATCTGATGGTCTGGGAACTAATTCCCAAACAATATTCTGTTGAAATTGATTGAGTTCTTCCTGCATAGCAATAATCCATGAACTGTCTTCACATGCATCTTTGATGTTCTTTGGTTCAATGGATGAAAGGAAAGCACAATGCGCCATTTGTTCTATTTGACGACGAGTTCTCACTCCATCTGTAATATCTCCAATGATTAATTCTGATGGATGATTTGGAACTTGTGCAAATGCCTTAGGAAGATATGTATTATCTGAAATAGACTCAACAGAGGGTTTAGTAGCATCAATTTCATCAAGTTTAATATTATCGAAAGAATTAGATAAAGGTAATATATTCTCTTCATCATCAATGATGGGAGAATTTGATGAGGGGTTCTCATCAAAGATGACATGTAGTGATTCTTCAATTGTTGAAGTTTTTTTGTTATATACTTTGTAGGCTTTGCTACATGTTGAGTATCCAACAAAAATACCTTCATCAGATTTTGAATCAAATTTATCAAGTGCATCTTTAGTATTAAGAATGAAACATTTACATCCAAACACTTTAAAATACGATAGACGAGGAATGCGATTAAAGAATAATTCAAAACAAGTTTTATTAAGCAATGGACTTATAAGAACTTTATGCATAATGTAACATGTCGTTGCGACAGCTTCTGTCCAAAAATATTTTGGTAATTTACTATCACAAAGAATTGTTCTCGCACATTCTTGTAAAGTTCTATTTTTCCTTTCTAATACTCCATTCTGAGGAGGAGCACGAGAAAAAGAAAAATTGTGAGTAATGCCATTTTCATTACAAAACTTGGTAAAAGATTCCTTTTCAAATTCTCCTCTATGATCACTACGAATAGTGACAATGTTAGAGGATTTGATCTTTTGTATCCTTTTACAAAATATTGAAAATTCTTCAAAAGCATCATTTTATTTTGTAAGAATATAACCCAAGTGTATCTTGAATAATCATCAACAATGACAAATGCATATCTACTTCTATTCAAAGAGGCTACTCTTGAAGGACCAAACAAATCCAAGTGTAGGAGTTTTAATGGTCTCTTTGTTGAGATAATGTCCTTTGATTTAAAAGAAGATTTGTGCATTTTTCCTTGTTGACATGCATCATAAACATGTTTGTGTTTGAAAGAAATATTTGACATTCCATTTACTAACTTGTGTTTTGAAATATGTGCTAGGGTTTTGAAATTAGTGTGTCCAAAACGTTTATGCCATAAAAGAGTATCATCTGATGTAATCATTAAACAATGATTATGAATGATAACAGACATGCATAAGATGTAAATGTTAGTCTTACGCTTACCACGGAATAAAATAGATGACATATCGTAATCATAAATGATGCAATCATTTTGTTCAAATACTGTTTTGTAAATTTTATCACATAACTGACTAATGGAAAGCAAATTGTGTTTCAAACCGTCAACTCGGAGAACATTCTCAATGATAGGCTGATTTGTATTGCCAACTGTTTCAGTGCCTATGATTTTACCTTTGTTGTTGTCACCAAAGGTAACTGTGCCTCCATCTTTATATTTAACGGTTGAAAGCAAATTGACATTTCCCGTCATATGTTTTGAACATCCACTATCCAAAATCCATCTTTCCTTTTTAGATACCTGAAAGATAAAACATTAAGCATTGGTAACCTTTATTTGAGGGTCCTTGGGATTAGATTTTTGGAAGCCAAACCCAAGTGGAATTTGGCTTTCTAATATAATTACTAGAATGAACAATCGAGTTTATATAATGAGAAATATAACTATTTCTATCTTTTAAGCATGAATCCTTAGGTACCCATATACTAATCGTAGTAGGTTTCCTAGAAGATGGTTTTGAAATGTTAGTAACATTTCTTTATGAAGAAGAAGTAGGAATGTTTACTTTCTTCGTGTAAATAAATGCATGATTCTTCTTCTGTGGTTTAACAAAGATTGTTTTTCCACTAGATGAAGATGTGTTACACTTGGGTGTATTCTTATGAGAATATCCCAGTCATTGTCTATGATTTGCTGGATATTAAATTTTTAACAAATCATCGAGATTTGTCTTTCCTTTGTTAAATTTATTAATATTGGATAACATCTCATCGTATTTCATCTTTAGTGATGAGATACTTTTATCCATTTCGGATATTTGTGTGTGCAATTCTAGATTCTTAGTTTTGAGAAGATCATTCTCTTTACTAAGATCCAAATCTTGAGAAGATGTATTCTCAATATGTATAGAACTGTGTGTATTGCTTTTAGAAGATGATAATTCTTGATATTTCAGAAGAAGATTGTCATTATTCTATTTCAAGGATTTATGTTGTCCATTTAATTTTTTGAAATGAGAATAAAGATCTTTTAATGCATCTAGTAATTCTTCGTTATTAAAAGAACTTACATCATCTTCATCGTCTTGTGCCATAAAGCACATGTTAGCACTTTCATTATGATCATCATCTTCATCGTCTGAAGAATCATCCCATGTTGCTGTAAATGCTTTCTTCATTTTGTCAAACTTCCTTCCTCTTCTGAATTGATCATTATTGTTAGAAGTTTTGAACTTAGCCATGAGAAGCGGACAATCTTTCTTCATATGTCTAGGCCTATTACAATTAAAGCAGAGAGAAGAATCAGTATTCTTAGATTTGAAATTATTATTATACTTACCTTTTTGAAAGAGTTTTCTGAAGTTCTTGGCAAAGAATGTCATATCATCACCTGAGTCTTTATTTTCTGATATAGCGTTGAAGGCGAGTACTTTCTTCTCTTGATCTGATTCTTCTTTCTGATCTTGTAAAGTAACTTCATGGGCCATTAGGTTACCAATAAGATCTTCTATGGTTAATGTGGAAAGATCATTGGCTTCCTCAATATCAGTGATCTTTGGATGCCATTCTGGAGAGAGTACTTTAAGAATCTTGCATACCTGATCAAGAGAAGAATAAACTTTTCCAAGAGCTTTAAGAGAATTAATAATATTAGTGAACCTGGTGTTCATTTCTCCAATCGTCTCTTTATCTTGCATCTTGAACAACTCATATTTATGAACTAAAGAGGAAATTTTAGTTTCCTTTACTTTATTGGTTCCTTCATAAGTTACCTCGAGTATATGCCAAATCTCCTTTTCATTTTTGGCCTGAGATACCCGATTAAACTCATATTTATCCATGGCACAGAATAAAGTATTCATGGCCTTTGAGTTGTTGGTCTTTGCAGATTTGTCGTTAGCGGTCCATTCATCAGCAGGAGTTGTTGGCTTAGTGTATCATGTCTCTACGATGTTCCATATCTCATAATGCATACTTTGGAGATGAATCTCCATTCGTATTTTCCAATATGAGTAGTTAGAACCATCAAATAGAGGAGGACGAACTTGAGAGTGCCCTTCAGGTGTTGATTTGTGTTGTAGTTGTGTGGAACAGCGTTCATGTTTGATTCTGTCCTCTTAGCCTTGCTCTGATACCAAATGTAATTTTAACCTGTATGGATCAATACACTAGGGGGGGTGAATAGTGTATATAATAAAAATTGTTGCAAATATTCTTTTACTGATATTTGCAAAGATGGGACAGAAATGAAATGACAAGTATTGAAAATAAATCAATCGCAAACACAGATATGTATCCTGGTTCGGATCCTCTTGTTCCTAGTCCATTCCTCTACTCCCAGTAGAGATTTTCAATCCACTATAATCACTTGCCCCGTAAGCACCAACTTTATAAAAATGGCAACACCTCCAGTGTTCCAAACTTTGTACATTCTCTTCTCAAGAGATCCAAATAACTCTGTAATGAAATAAAAGAAAATAAACACCTTATAGCCGTGTAATGAATATGAAATATGAATTCAAAAGGACGATGTTTAAAAGAGAAACTTCAATGTCTCAAGATATGTAATGGTGAAACACAATTGAAGTTCTTTCGTTCTTAAACGAAGAGAGAAATCTAATGATTTCTTCTTACAAATAAGAAAAGAACAACTTTCCCAAAAAGTGTTGAAATCCAAGTTCTTCCGTCTTAAACGAAGAAAGAAATCTAATGATTTCTTCTTACAAATCAGAAAAGAACAACTAAAGGCTGAATACTTAAGAAAATCATAGGCTTGATTTCAACAAAATGAAAGAGAAGAAGAGAAAAGTGTGTGAAATGAAAGAGAGCGGCTATCCCTCTATTTATAGTGTTTAGAGATGGTTGGAAAGTGTAAATGACGTTGGGAAACAGTCATGAACCGTCCCTGAAAATTTGGGCTTCAAACGGCTAGTTTTGAAATTGGTCGGCCAAAATAGAAAATTGGTCGACCAAAATTTAGAGAAGGAATTTTGACCGTTGGAAGACAGATCCAGAATCTACATGATTTGGGGAGTTTGCTTATGTAATCCCATAGTCAAATTCGAAGGTTAAAAATTGATCGACCAAAATTGGAGTATTGTTTGCCAATTTTCTGAATTACGAATTTTTGAAATTGGTAAGTGTAGATCTCTGAGTAATGGAACCTAGGTGACTAAGACATATTATCGCAAGGCTTTGTAACTCTAATAAAGTAAATTTTACATTGATTACGTAAAGCCGTAGATAAGACTGCATCTGCAACTGAATCTGAGAAGCTTCTTTGCAGGGAATCCTTATCAAGTGAGTATATATCCAAGTCGTAGATGTAGGTGCCTTTGCCTTTCCAGCTTCATGAACTATGATATATCTGTTTGAATATGCATGAAGATATCTGAATGTGTGGAACTCAGCATTGATTTGTATCTGCATACATAGAGTTAGTAGCACTGAATGTGTTTGTCATATCAAAACCATATGGGAATAAAAATATGGAATTATGAAATTCCAACATAACCCTATAAAGATCTACTCACACATGGCAATATTCACGAATAAAAACATCATTTTTAGAGACGAATACATCATAGCAATCGAAAGAATAAAAATAGAAGACATACAGCGGGAGATAGATAAGAATTGCAATTTATAGATCCAAGGAAATTTCTAGGTTCCGAAGCATAAGAACGATAGAGAACAAAATTAAAAATCTGATAATTTTCGATCCAATATCTTCAACAAAAATTAATCTAAAAAGCTAACAAGAAATTGACCTAGCTCCGATCTCTAAAGTATTCAAAAAAAATCTCAAATATGAATCGACCCCTCGCTCTCCGAGCTCCCAGTCTTTAGTCCCCAAAATCGCGCAACTCACGGCTTCAGCAAATACTTCCAAAAATGGCCCGGGCGCTATCGTCTGAGTAGGCTGCTCGGTCGAGTAGTGCGTTGCTCGTTTGGTCGCTCGGACCGAGCAGCTGTGCCGCTCGACCGAGCTTGACATGGAATCGAAAATCTTCAAAATCCTCACTCTGCCTGCACGGGCCGAGTCAGCTCAGCTCGGCCTGACCAGAGGCTGACTCGGTCACTGAAGATCTGCTCAGGCCGTGCGCTGGAATTGCTTCAGCTTTGAAAATCGACGCTACTCGATCGAGTAAATGAAGTGCTCGGTCTGAGTAATCCCCGTATCAGCTGCTTTTTCTCATTTGAATCTGCTCGATCCGAGCATCTGTACTGCTCGACTGAGCAGTCTGGGAAATAAATTCCAAGAGCTGCTAAAGCTCCTCTCTCTCCTCCTGCTCTCTCTTTTCTCCTCCAATGGCTCCACCAATGAGCTCACGGGTATGTCGGAGGTGTCCATATCCAAGTGGGGTCCCAAATCGCTCCAAAATCCCTGAAAATTCATAAAACACTACGAAACTCGAATATAACGTCAGAAACACGATATCGTAGTAAAATGTGGGATTTGGATGCAAAAATGACATGGAATGCAATGAAATGATGATATGAAAATAGTGGAAAATATGGCCACATCAAAATCCCCCAAGCTTACCTCTTACTCGTCCTAGAGAATGACGAATAATCGGTACGTCGGGAGGAAAACAAAAAAGAAATAAGAAATAAAAATAAAAAGAGAAGAGAATAGAAGTGAGTAGAGGACGCTAAGGGCGTTCAGTCAGATCTCTGGCCTAAATAGTAAATCACGATGCTCTGAATAATAAACATACATGCTATTGGCAATTTCTAGTTTTACAAATCATATGACTAGCCTGCAATGCAGGCAAAGGATATGGATCTACTGAAATAACGCTATCAATTCATATTAATCTCATGCAATCCCTAGAGTCTAGTATAAAGAAGTTGGCAATGCCCTTTTCAATCACAAATACACTGGGAGCATATAGAAATCACACAACATGCAATAGAGAATAGAAAAGTCATGTCATTCAGTTATTCATTTTGATTCATAAGAAATCTCCAAGGACTAAAGCACTTCGTAAAGTTTAGGTATTATTAAATCTCCCCGTTATGCACCGTCTCCACTCTAATGTCATGCTCACTCATGTGATCAGTTGGTTTACCCTCCCAAGCTTAGCTTGAGGCGTCGCATCTAGGAATATGATATGAAATTTTCTTTTTCTTTCCAGTATAAGTGATAGCTTCTAATGAGAAGATACAAAACAATATTTATTCTTTTTCTTTCTTTTTCTTTTCTTTTTCATACATGAATATATACACTTTTCCTTTTTTTATTTAGAAGCTATACTTTTTCTTTTTGGGTTTGGGAAGTGAGATGCGGTAAAAATAGCTGTGGGTGTGTAACCAGCTGATATGTAGAGAAACTAGTCATAACCCGTGCCCGCGGGCACGGTTCAATTAAGATTTTTCCCCGCAAAATCTTTGTTCCCCAAAAAATTATTTCCACGGTCAAAATTGCGAGGAACAACAAATTTGCGTAAAAATATTTAGCGACATGGATGCATTTGGCATGAAACAAAAAATTCGGCGCGGAACAACAAATTAGTTTAAAAACATTTAGCGGGCGCCTTCGGCGCAGAACAACAAATTAGTTTAAAAACATTTAGCGGGCGCCTTCGGTGCGGAACAACAAATTAGTTTAAAAAAATCGGCGCGGGCGCCTTCGGCGCCGGCAAATGTAGTGATTGTAGGAGGTTTGCGCAAAAAGTGGTTGGTTTTCCAAACACTCATCGCAACCTTTCTTTTACCAAGATTAATTCCTAGCCATTCTTCTATCAACCTCTTTATACATCAGCATGACATCAGCTTGTTCCAGTCAGCCCTAGAATTCAAAAACCTTTGTGTTTTAATATATGTCGCGAGGGAAATAATTTTTTGTGGAACAAATATTTCGCGAGGGAAAATCTTAAATAAAACGTGCCCGCGGGCACGGTTCATTTAACATTCCCCCCCCCCCCCCCCCCCCCCCCGCGAAATTTGCTCCCCAAAAAATTATTTCTACAATCAAAATTTAAAAGAACAATAAATTAGCGTAAAAGTATTTTGCGGTGCGGCGCCTTCAGCGCGAAACAACAAATTCGGCACAGACGCATTCCACGTGGAACAACAAATTCGGCGTCGAAGAACAAATTTGGCGCCCGCGGCTTTGGCGCAGAACAAATTAGCGTAAAAAATTAGTGCCTTTGGCGCGGAACAACAAATTAGCGCAAAAATTTTAGCGGGCGCCTTCGGCGCGGAACATAAAGAGTTATTAACAGTTTATTGATCACTGAGATGCACATGATTTCATTCTTATATCTGATATCAAAACGATAAGGAGTTATAGATCTCCAATAATGAAACAATTTTCCTATTGGGATCATTAAAGAACCATCAGCTACTGGAAGAACAAATTTGGCGCCCGCGGCTTTGGCGAGGAACAAATTAGCATAAAAAATTAGTGCCTTTGGCGCGGAACAACAAATTAGCGCAAAAATTTGGCGTAAAAGTATTTTGCGGCGCGGCGCCTTCAGCGCGAAACAACAAATTCGGCACAGACGCATTCCACGCGGAACAACAAATTCGGCGTCGAAGAACAAATTTGGCGCCTGCGGCTTTGGCGCGGAACAAATTATCGTTAAAAATTAGTGCCTTTGGCGCGGAACAACAAATTAGCGCAAAAATTTTAGCGGGCGCCTTCGGCGCGGAACATAAAGAGTTATTAACAGTTTATTGATCACTGAGATGCACATGATTTCATTCTTATATCTGATATCAAAACGATAAGGAGTTATAGATCTCCAATAATGAAACAATTTTCCTATTGGGATCATTAAAGAACCATCAGCTACTGGAAGAACAAATTTGGCGCCCGCGGCTTTGGCGAGGAACAAATTAGCATAAAAAATTAGTGCCTTTGGCGCGGAACAACAAATTAGCGCAAAAATTTGGCGTAAAAGTATTTTGCGGCGTGACGCCTTCAGCGCGAAACAACAAATTCGGCACAGACGCATTCCACACGGAACAACAAATTCGGCGTCGAAGAACAAATTTGGCGCCCGCGGCTTTGGCGCGGAACAAATTAGCGTAAAAAATTAGTGCCTTTGGCGCGGAACAACAAATTAGCGCAAAAATTTTAGCGGGCGCCTTCGGCGCGGAACATAAAGAGTTATTAACAGTTTATTGATCACTGAGATGCCCATGATTTCATTCTTATATCTGATATCAAAACGATAAGGAGTTATAGATCTCCAATAATGAAACAATTTTCCTATTGGGATCATTAAAGAACCATCAGCTACTGGAAGAACAAATTTGGCGCCCGCGGCTTTGGCGAGGAACAAATTAGTGTAAAAAATTAGTGCCTTTGGCGCGGAACAACAAATTAGCGTAAAAATTTTAGCGGACGCCTTCGGCGCGGAACATAAAGAGTTATTAACAGTTTATTGATCACTGAGATGCCCATGATTTCATTCTTATATCTGATATCAAAACGATAAGGAGTTATAGATCTCCAATAATGAAACAATTTTCCTATTGTGATCATTAAAGAACCATCAGCTACTGGACTAAAAGACTGCATGTATTTAACTCCATGCACCATAAAAGTTCAACCAAACCTCCATCCTGTTTCATATAAAGCAACAGGCTTAGCCCATGTCCACGAAGAGTACACAAACCATTCATGTATTGATACATCTCGCATGATGCATATATTTCTATAAAAACAACCACACGCGTGCACTTTAACTGGCTCAAATTTGCATTTATGAGCTGGGATTCAAAGAGGAGGGGAAGGGAGAGCCATATCACTATGGTCTTGTAGTTTTAGGAGTGTTGGCAGATATCGGTGAACTTGGTCTTGATCCACTTGAAGCTGTTCCTGACGGATGACTTGAGCTTGGCTTCCATGGTTAGAATGTTATAATGATAAGGCTTTTCTTACTTCTTGTAGTATCTTGCAACTATACTTTGCTTGCCTGAATACAATAGGAAAAAATACGAAAGGGGTAATCGATATGACTGACGAAATCAAGTTATTTGCATCAATTTTCAAAAAATATGATGCATTATTTTTGCAGAAAAAGTGAAATCAAATAGCATACCAAGATTCCTCTGAGACATGCATGAGGCTAAGGAAGGACTCATTTGAATCTTGATTCCTTTGCTTCCCTGAGTTTTTCTTAACGAATTACTAAATAAATGAAAAATTCTTAATGAATTACAAAGACTTAAGAGCAAAAGACTTAAGAGAAAAATTCTATTACATCAGGATTAACATCCATTTAGTTTTGCTTTTCCGTCTAGTGTCATGCTGCTATTAGCCTATTACACCTTAGTCCAGTGTCATGCTGCTTATTTTGATGAATTCAGTATTGATTATTGTTTATACTAAATGTTGGTGTTTAATTCTTCACATTCAGTTTCTAGCAAATTAAGAACAAATAGGGCAAATAGTTGATATGCTGCAAATATCTCTGTGATAATAAACATGGATCACTCCTGTGATAACAAACATGGACTTAGCATGTTGATACAACAAAAAACATAAGACACATGTGTTTGACACATGAATTCATATGAATTATCTACTCATTTAGGTTTTCTTCATCAAAGCAAAGCAACATAAAAATTCCTATGTTACATTTTCAGACTTAAGAGCAAAAGACCAAAAGAAGTTGCATATTTTCCAGACCAAACATTCATGGACACTGTGGATAAAAATGAAGTTACATATTCCAGACCAAACATTCACAGAGGATATTCATATGTGCTTATATCGCAGACCATATTTTGCTTATATCCATATTTACTTAAGACTTGCTTATATCCCTATTTGCTTATAAGCAAAATATCACAGACTTAAGAGCAATCGGAAGACGAAACAAATTTGGTTTATCTCGCCTGTGTTTACACACACTTAAGGTCGGGATATCTCGCCTGTGTTAACACACAATCCGTAACTACATCGGAAGACGAAACAAATTTGAATTATCAAAACAAATTTGGTTTATCACAGACTTAAGGTCGGGATCGCCGTGTGTTTACACACACATCCGCCTGTGAGATTTTTTGCCCAGACTTAGCAATCTTGATATCAGCAATTGGTCTAACTGGCTTTCTCTCAAACACCTTACGTGCGCCTGCATCATACCCTTGGATACTTGGTTGAAATACCCTACCATGGCCTCGGTTGAAGGAGGGATCCCGACCTTCTCTCCTGTAAGTCTCGATGCCTCCCAATCTGTCACTGTTTTTTTTCATGGATAGGGATATAAGCAAATAGGGATAAATCCACAGGCGGGATAAGAAGACGAACCATTTAACAGATCGGATTTAAGAGCAAATCGGAAGACGAAATAATCGGAAGACGAAACATTTAGCAAAATATCACAGACTTAAGAGCAATCGGAAGACGAAATAATCGGAAGACGAAACATTTAACAGATCAAACCAAATAAGAAGACGAAAAAAATACACAGCTTGGCTTCAATTAATTTGGGCGAAATGATCTCCAGCTCAAATCTGAAATCACGGTAGTAAGCTCAACAACAATCCTAGCAGTTTGCTTTGCAGCAGATCTACCATGAAGCTCAATACATCAAGGTCACTAGCAAGCATGGCAAAACATTCAAGAACGGGAACCGTGCTCAAATACTAAACACCATCCTTAGTGTTAAATGTAGCTTGTGTATTGTGTTCCCAAGACCGAAGCTTGGACTCCCGCGCCTGTGATGCTTGGACTCCCGCGCTGTCGCCTAGGCTCTCGTGCTCACCATTGAGTCCTGTGACAAAAACATGTATAAATAAATTTTTTAGAAACGTTTTAACTTTAAATTTTTTAGATTCCCAACGTGGTCCCCCCTCATGTTTTCTTGCCAAAAACAAAGTTTCCCTCCCAAATTTTTCACAAACTCTAATCTTAACCGTTCATTCTCCAAGATTAAATCTCAGCCACTTTTTATCCCCCTCACTTGTCCTAGTCAGCACTAAGATTCAAAAAACACTATCAAATGTATAATAGATATATAGATATGTGGAGAAGAAAAATAGTATATCTCTCGGTTCACTCATAAAAGGGTGCACAACGGTTTGATAGAATAATACCCTAACTAAACTCATAGATAGCATGGATATTTTCATTCCTCTAAACGAATATTGAAAAGGCATGCAGTAATAAGTACAATAACAGCAGGCATGCAAACAGAAGTGAATAAGACAAAAACAGATGCTCCAAGTGTTCTAGTGATGCGTGAACCTAGGTGCATTACCCAACATAGTGCATACTAGATACTAATTCATGCATTCGATTTTCAATTCATTTCAAGCTTTAAATCAGATATATCAGCAAAAGAAATGCACGCATATAGATAGAAAACTGAAACTACCCTAATAGCATGTCATCGAAAGCGAGCATCGTAAAAGACTAATAAGGCTATGAGAGGTATCATCATGCGGGACATCCTTAGCATATAAAGAGAAAAAGGCGGAGAAAATATGGAAATAAAGAAAGAGATGCATGCATGGTGAAAATAGAAAATATGATGCAAAATGAGAAAAAAGAAAACGACGTGAAAAAGTAAAATAAAAACTGAAATACGGGAAGAAAGTGTAAAAGAAAAAATCAAAAATACAGCGGTAGCGCTCATCGCCCAAGCTAAACCTAGCAGTGTCCTCACTGCTAAGAAAACGCTGGTAAGTGGGAGATGATGCTAATAGGGGTGGGATGGGTGGGGAGAAAAATAAAAATAAAACTGTGTAGAAAGAAACTAAAATATGACATGATGCAATGCTAAATGAAGATGAGATGCATGGGTGGCTCCTCCCCCAAGCTATGTGAGTGCAGCGCCCCAAACAGACAGATGGGCACAAAAATAAGTGAGGGAGGCAGAAAATGGTATGGACTACATCAAGCAGAGGCACCACCCTCTGGGGGTGGTGATGGGTCCCTCTGCTGTGGACCCGACAGTGTGGGAGGATCTGGCTGGAAGTCGTGAGGTGGATCAGTTCGTCAGTGACGAACAAGGCTTCGAAGAAAAGATAGGTCACGCGTGACCGACTGTTGAGTCATATCGCCACCATAACCTAATAGTAGGAGCATGGCAGTGAACTGGTCGCCTTGGTCAGCGTAACGGAATGTAACCTCGTATTCTGTGTCGTCGACATAAAGAGGTTCAGGGGGAGTGGGGTGGTGGGTGGCACAGGGAAATTGGTGGATGATTCACCAGCTAAGTTGGGTTGAGCGGACGAGCATGTACGACGAGTATACCGAGTAAGCCTAGGGTTCGATGTGCCGATGTTGGCAGGTCTAGCACGGAGTGGAGACATTGTGCGAGCGGAAGAGAATAGTGTGGTAGTGTGTAAAGCAAATAGGGGAACGAATTTACCGACTAGAATGAGATGGCATTGCGTTTAGTGTCGTGATTACCGCTGATCCAGAGTATCCCCCAAGCTGTTTATAGAAGTGTCTTCTGACATTGGCAAATCTTAAATGAAATAGGGATATGAAGAATGTCAGTATATTTAAACATAAATAAGTGAATTTTAGGCTTGAGGTTTCTCGGCCGAGTAGTTTTAGTGTTCGGTGGGGATTTGTGATCGCGGAGAGAGATGGGGGGTGCTCGGTAGGAAATTAGGCGTGAGGTGGTCGGTGGCGTGGAAAGAAGAAGGGGGAAGGATAGGTCTGAAGAGAGAGAGAGAGAGAGAGAGAGAGAGAGAGAGAGAGAGAGAGAGAGAGAGAGAGAGAGAGAGGATTTTTTGGGGGGGATGTCGGTGGCTGTGGGGGGCGATCGGTTCGAGTGAAGAGGTGGCTCGGGATGATTAGGTTACTGTGTTAAAGGGCAGGAACGGGCCTGGTTTAAATGAGCAGCTTGAAACCGAAAGAATACGGCCAGGTATCGACGGAGATGACTCGGACCGAGCAATATGATTGCTCAGTCGAGTAAGTTGCGAGATGAATGGAGATAAAATTCCTTTAGCCTTCTCGATCGAGCAGGGAGATGCTCGGTCGGGCAGGGGACTGCTCGGGCCGTGCTGCTATCGCTCGGACCGTGTAGACAAAACGTCATTTTTTTCCATATTTCCGAAAGCCTGTAATACTCGACCGAGCAGTAGGTTGCTCGATCGAGTCGTCTAATGCTCAGGCCGAGCCAATACTACTCGGACCGTGTAGGCAAAGTGATGATTTCTCATTTTTTCAAAAGCCTGTGCAATCCGATCGAGCAGCTGACTGCTCGGTCGAGTCTATGTCAACTCGGACCGAGCTGTCGATGCTTGCTCGGAACGAGCCGAAGACGATTTTCCTCCTGTTTCTGTGTCTGCACTGCTCGACCGAGCAGGTTGGCTGCTTGGCCAAGTCAGCTGTTCTTTCTGCTTCTTTTTCCTTTGGCTTTTCTCTTCAAACATGTTGTTCTCTTCCATCTTCCCTCCGATCGAAGCGTCGATCTGCGTGTCCCCTCTCATATCTAATCTGTACAATGGAAAAATTCACCAAATTTTTGTGGTTTTATACTTTTATCTCTAAAACATGAAATAAAAATAAGAAACCAAAAAAGAAAACCCAAAGTCTAAGAAATTGGGTTGCCTTCCAATAAGCGCTCGTTCTTAGTCATGAGCTCGACTCCCCTTGATTTATCAGTTGTCAATGGGGATCCATCGAGGAAGTATGTCTCCTCTTGTCCTATAGGTTCTCCAGCTCTGTAAGGTTTAATCCTCTAACCATTTACTTTGAAGTTTCCGTTCTTTCCCTCGAGCTCAACGGTACCTCCCGGCGATAAGCTTACTATCTTGTAAGGGCCGGACCACCTTGACTTTAATTTCCTAGGAAAGAGGCGTAATCTTGAGTTATAGAGGAGTACCTGGTCGCCGACATCATGGCAAACAACTGTGATGTTTCTATCATGAAAGGCCTTGTTTCTCTCTTTATATATCTTCGCATTTTCATAAGCATGACACCGAATTTCGTCCAACTAAATGATGTGTAGGGCTCGTCTCGTGACAGCACTTTGGTAGTCAAAATTCATTTTCTTTATTACCCAATATGCTCTGTGCTCCAATTCCATCGGAAGGTGGCAAGATTTTCTATACACTAGTCTGTAGGGAGTTGTGTCGATGGGAGTTTTAAGGCAGTGCGATATGCCCAAAGGGCATCGCCCAACTTGTGCGTACTAGTGCATACTAGATACTAATTCATGCATTCAATTTTCAATTCATTTCAAGCATTAAATCAGATAGATCAGCAAAAGAAATGCACGCATATAGATAGAAAACTGAAACTACCCTAATAGCATGTCATCGAAAGCGAGCATCGTAAAAGACTAATAAGGCTATGAGAGGTATCATCTTGCGGGACATCCTTAGCATATAAAGAGAAAAAGGCGGAGAAAATATGGAAATAAAGAAAGATGCATGCATGGTGAAAATAGAAAATATGATGCAAAATGAGAAAAAAGAAAACGACGTGAAAAAGTAAAATAAAAACTGAAATAAGGGAAGAAAGTGTAAAAGAAAAAATCAAAAATAAAGCGGTAGCGCTCATCCCCCAAGCTAAATCCAGCAGTGTCCTCACTGCTAAGAAAACGCTGGTGTAACGACCCGCTTCCGGGGGCCCGTTACTTATTTGATATTTGCGCAGGTCCTGCAGGTTACCAGTGAAAACAAAATAGCCACGATGCAGAGATGTACAAAAATACTCAAATAGTGTCCAATTATTACAATCCATACTGTACAAGATGTCCCAACGAGTATACATGAAAGAATAAAGTACACATCACAGAAATATAACTCTGGAAGCTGCGGTCGAATTCTGGCGCTATTAGCTCAGGAGCATCTAACTCCATATGTACGTCGTCTGCGGTGCCACGGAGATGGAACCGTAGGTAAGTCACAACAATTCTAAATATAGAAAAAGAAGCAGTGCACAGGTATGACAAAAGTAACTACATACGAGCAGACCAGAGTGAAAAGTAAAGTACCGAGCACAACTGAAAAGTAAAGGCAAACTGAACTGAAAGGAGAGAACCATAATACTGTGGTAGTGCAAGTGTAAAGCAGGCTAGGCAAGTTAAACATACTACTGCTGTAGCTAAAAGTATGCCAGGTAAAGTACTGTGACTGCACAAGTATAGTAGGTAAAGTATATGTACTGCGTAAAGTAAAGGTGACTGTGCAAAAGTAGCTACACTACGTGACTCAAGTCGGAGAGTACAATATGTGACCATCGAGTTCATCTCTTGCCTGGGCGCGACCCAGACGAATGTCGAAAACACAGGCAGCTAGACAGGATGCTGACATGCAGCATATTTTGTTTACCGAAACACATGCAGCTAGACATGATTTCCAAAAACCCAGGCAGCTAGACATGTAGATTGAACTCCAGTCACTCCCGCACTCTCTTGAACTATGAGTTACCCCAAAACCCCAGTGAAGTGTCAAGTGTTCTATGTACATGTTCCTTTCATGATGTTCCACGAGATGTTCCATGAGATGTTCCACCAGATATTTCACAAGATATTCCACAACATGTTTCTCAAGATGTTATCAATTCCTTGTTCACGATGATAGTTAACCAGGACCACTGGTTTTAAAACCAGAAAGTAAAGCAGAGCAGATGCTAAGAAATTTGAGGATAAAGACAAGTCCAACAAACATGGACTACAAAAACTGTTGGTTTAGGGGTAGTCGTTTCGTTAGCACACAATTTACCCAAATTGATGATTGTGTGTTTCAACCACCAAAGTTGAAAATTGGCAAAGTAATCTGTAGTTGATTACTTCCCTATTAGATTAGGTCTCTAGGTCGGTTCAAGTCAAGTAGCCGTTCGGAGGCTATAGTGATGTTCTAAGTTCATACGGGTACACTTATCTACTTTTCTAATTTTAGAATTAGTCGTGACTTACAGATTTCGAGATCGTCGTGGTAAGACGAGGTTAGGGCAAGGAAGCTGGTGCACGAGGATTGGTACCTACAAACACAAGAAACAACCGGTTAAAGAACACACTATTTTCTACTTATTTAACCTGATCGTTTTGATTTTCTAAACTAGTTGAAACGTTACCGAAAAGCGTTCTAAATTTTTCTATAGGCTAGATATGTTGAAAATAATTTTATTGTAGGAGAAAATATTTTTCTGAGGCTTACATTAATTTTTATAATTTTTTAAGAGCTCAAAAATAATTTAAAAACTATTTTAATTAAGTAACGTAATTATTCAACAATTTATTCCGGATGCAATCTGCATCGAAAAGTTGCAAATAAACTGTCAAAATGGCCGTCTCGGAGAGTACTATAGCATATATTTTTATCACGTATAAGTTGTATGTGAAAATAATAAGTTATGGATTTTTGAACGAAAATCACGTATTTAACTTTTATGGTTAAAAATTAATTCTGGAAAAACTAAGCATCAGATTTAGATGAAACTAGCGCCATTGGGTCTGGAACATCGTTTCTGATTTTCTAGGCCTAGTCTTATATTTTTCTGGGCCCTAGATTTTAAGTTATGGATTTAACATTATAAAACCATATTATTAATTATTTAAAAATTGAAAATACGAAATATCTTTCGTAATTACGACTTTGCCATCGAGCTATACCGTTGCCCTCCGTTTACGAATGCCGAAGGTGGGGGTTCGGCGCTTGGCGACGGCGACCGGAGCTGCGGTGGCGACTCCGCAGCGGACGGCGACGGCGATCGGTGGAGAAGCTCGTCTCCGGCGATGGGGAGCTCGGGGAGCAGCGGCGAGCTCCTTCGCCGTCGTCGTGGGCATAGGCGGAGGACGCTGCGATAGGTGGGAGCAGGTCGGAGCGAAGCTCGGTGAGGCGGGGGGTGGTGCTCTGAGGCTCGGGGGGCGGAGGAGCGACGGAGCTCCGAGCTCAGGTGACAGCGGCGCTCGGGAGCTTGCGGTGGCGGTGTTGTCGTGAGGCGGCGGCGTCTCGGAGCTGTCGAAGACGGCATCGGCGAGGCAAAACTCCGGGCCTCGGAGCTGATGTAGGCGGCGACGTCATTGTGGGCGCTTCGAAGCGGACGTCGAAGGAGCGGGTTGTGCGAGCGGCAGCGGGGAGCGGTCGAGGACGGCGGTCGGGAGCACAAGCGACGGCGGGCAGGTCGCGTGCTACTGCTGCTGCTGCTGCGGGCTCGGAGGGTGATTGTCGACACCGGGGGAGGTCGAAGAGAGCTCCGGCGGGGCGTGTGGGCGAGGTGGTCGGAGTGCGGAGCTTCGGCGGGATCCTTGAGGGCGTGGGAAGGCGGAGGGGTGCTGGGTCAGACGTCGGTGCAGAGCGGTGGCAGACAGGGCGGAGCTCAGGCAGAGAGGGGGTCGGAGCTCCGGGCTCAGGCCTGTCCAACGTCGAGAGGGGCAGCAGCATATGCAGCGGCAGCGGAGTGGAGAGCGTGGGTCAGGGCTGTCTCGATTAACGGAGAAGGACTCGGAGGAGCTATGGTGCGGCGGTACGGGGACAGCGGCGAGGCGGCCCTGGGTTTGTCGGCGGGTTCTTGGAGCGTCGTCCGTCGTCGGTGTCGTACGGTGATGTGGCAGAGGGAGGCGGTTGTCGGTGCTGCTGGGGAAGGCGACAGACGCGGTGGTGGTGATGTGGGAGCTCGCCGGAGCTGGATGAGGGCGGAGGAGCACGGAGGAGGGGGGAAGCGGTCTGTCAGAGACGGCGGAGCGTGGGAGTGGGTTCTCACGGCGGCGAATTGAGGAGGGCCTGGCGGCGAAGCTGGGGGCGTTGTTGGAGCTCCGAGGCAAGCGGGAGGGCGTCGACGTGGGCTAGAGGAGACGCCGGTGACCTCGGGGAGCTTGGTGGAGCCTGACGGCGGGGAGCGGTGTTCGTGGCATCGTGCAGTCGGAGCACGGTGACAACGCCTCGCCCGGGGTTTATGGGTTCAAGCTGAGAGGGGTTAGGTTTTGTTTCGAAACGAGGGGGGTTTTAAATAGGTAATGAATTATTAGGGGTATTAAATGAGGGGTTTAGTTAGTCAAAATTATTAATTAAGGTAGGTAGAGTTTAGACTAAGGGTGGAAATTGTGAACGTTCCCCCTCCCATGTGTTAGTCATGGTTGGGGTAGGTAGTTAGGGCAATTTAATAGTTAATAGGGTAATTAGTAATTAAGTAAAAAGGTTAAACGTAATTAGTAGGTAATGTCAAAAATACAAAAATACGATTTTTGCCCCTACTAGTAAACGTGTCCGAAAAATTACGAAAACATACCCACGGGATTGTATCTTCACGAGGATCACGAATACAAAGTCCATTTCAGGGTTTGAGCTACGGAAATACGTGTTTTAGGCCAAAACGTTTAGGAAGCGGGTTTGTGGGTTCTCTATCGATTTGACTTCAGAAAATTACGAAATTAATGTCGGAAGCCCTAAATGATCATAGAATGTTACCGTTGAAGTTTGATAATGTTTTGATGATGTTTGAATAGAAAATAAATTCATTAAGCCAAAACGGTAATAACTGAAAATGAATTTTTATCAGATCTTTTAGAGGTATTTGATGAAACTCGAACTTACTAAAATACTTTATAACTACCCTGATACATCAAAATATTTTTATAAGAAATTTCTGAAATCGTAAAACTCCTGACAAACCATTATAAAATAGTTTAAAAAATTGAAAATACGTGAATAGTTGCATCGAAAAATACGGACCGTTACAGCTGGTAAGTGGGAGATGATGCTAATAGGGGTGGGATGGGTGGGGAGAAAAATAAAAATAAAAACTGTGTAGAAAGAATGTAACGGCCTGTTTTACTAGTCGTGTTTGACTGTTGTGTGCGTGTATTTTTACTTCGTTGATCCGATTATTTCGTCCGAGTGGATTTTCGTCCGTGTGACGACGCGAGCACGTCGTTATTCTCGATTTTACCGTAGCGAAAATTTTAAATCGTAATTATTTTTAATTAAATTACTATTCGCTACTAAATGATTTTAATCACTTTTAAGTTAATTTCTAATTAACTATTATTTTAACTAATCTATTTTACTAAATTACTCATACAATTTAACTCACCCCAACCCCTTCAATCTGTCTCCCTCCACATCGTTCTTAAACCAATCTACGGGAACAAACATCAGCAACAACAACCACAAGCAACAATCAGCAACCACCCTCAACCAACAACCATACCAACCACGGCAGCAACCCACATCTCAACCACCTCCTCCACACAACAAACCAGCCCTTCTCCTTTTTACAACCCAACACTTCATCATCCCCTCCTTCCACCAGACAACTACAATCAAACCCATTTCACCGTCTCTCCCCATTCAAACCAGAAACCCAAACAAACCAGAAAAATAATCCCAAATCAACCCAAATCATAGCACAATCAACAAAAAATCAACCCCAAATCATCAATCTAAGATCGCCGCACAGCCGCCTTGGGTCGTCGCCGCCGAGATCCGCCCGTGCCCGTCTCCGATCCGCCGCCGTACGCCGCGCCGACCGTCCCGAAGCCGCCCAGGCCGCTGCCGCACTCTGATCCGTCGTCTGGAAGCCCGATCGTCGTCGGCCCCCTCTACAACCTGCCCCGCCGCCTCTGATATGCCCCCTTACCGGCCGCCGCTCTCGTCGTGAGCCTCCCTGCAAAAAAACGGGAAGAAAGAGACAGGGAGAGAAACGAAGAGAAGAGAAGGGGGAGATAATTAAGTAAGATTTTATATATTATTATTATTATTCTTCTTCTTCTTCTTCTTATTCTTATCATGACCCGGTTTATAATAATAGAGTGTTATAAAGTGTTTAAGTTATAATTAACAAGTGTTATAAGTTATATTTATAAGTTAAGATTGTTATGAAGGTATTTAAGATAAATTAGTGTTAACTTAATATTGGTCCTTTTAAAGTCACTGCCACCTTTTAGTAAATTAGTGTAATTTATCTTACTAGTTGTTGACCACTAGCCTATTTGACGCAGATAAAACGTACCTCACGTCACTGCCACCTGGACACCCACACCCGTGTCAAGGCAAGTATTTTTAAATAATGAATTGCAAATATGGCCGTTCCTACTTAGTGCTAAATCGGGTGTACTTGTAAATTTCTGGTAGCCCATTTAACTTGCTTTCATTATTGTTGCTTTCTAATTTAAATGGACTAGTCGCATCAATGTCGATCATTTGGAATAATTTGTCACACGCTTGTAACTTAATTTGGACTGCTTTTACTATCTGCATTTACTATCTCCATGTTAACAAGATAAATCAGTTGGGAAAAACGAGTATGTTACAAACACACATGTGATGACCATCGATTACAGATGGGGTGAAACCATCGATTACAGATGGGGTGAAACTTGGTCAATGACTAAACAGAACACTTGGGTGGGGTTGGTTCATGTAGTACAGTACGTAATTGTTTTTTTGAAAGGTTAGCGTGATCTTTATTAAATCAAAACAATATACATCGTAAGCAAGGAAGGGAAGACATAGAGAGAGGATAGGGCACAAGCGCCGTCACTCTCTATTATATATCCCTAACCCTACTACAATCTATACAATCAATCTGTACAAACAATCTCAACTGGGAAGAACTACCATCACCCCATATCTCGGAACCCCCATTTAGCAAGTGCTTCAACCTCATCTTCAGCACATGGATCCTGATCTTTTAAAGCAACTCTGATGTCAGCAGCAATTTCTTCAAATAGCATTGTGTTGGACTTACTCACATTGTCAAAAGTTCTCCTATTCCTCTCCCGCCATATGTGCCATACTGTAGAAGCTAGAGAGGTTTTAGCGAGCATACTTAGCAGACCTTTACCCCCAAAATGAGCCAGATAATAGTTCCCTATGCCAATCAGGGTGGGTTCCACCGCCGAGCTAACCCTCAGGTTGTGCAAGGCCCTATTGAGGATGTATTTGCAATAGGAACAATTGAAAAACAGGTGGCTGACGCTTTCCTCAATATTGTCATCACAAAGTGAACATCTCACGGGGGTATTAAGTCCCCACCTTCGAAGCCTGTCTCCAAACCCACACTAACGGAGGAAGCTGATTGACCATATTCCAGGGTGGAATGGCAAGAAGCATCACGGTAAACCCCCGATGATAGGGTGTATCGAGAACAATACCTACTCAGACAAGGACTTATCACGAGCAAAATTACTCAACTTACAACTGCTTTACTTTTAAAACTGCAAAACTCATGCATGCTTGCACTTTACTTTTTTGCACTTATTTTTCATAAACTGTGTACTAACACTCTTTTGTCCCTTATAGTTATTCCTCATTCATTACTTTAAATATCTTGCCGAGCTTATCGCTGACATATATTTCAACGTGTTTTGAAATATATGTTAGGTTTAGAGACAGAGTACCCAGAGGACACTACTCTTGAGGATCCCATCTAGAGGTGGACCCCACTGATCAGAGCTACGAGGACACTGAGATCCTCCCCGTAGAAGGCTAGAGCGGGATACTTATATTTCAGTATTATTTGTATTGTATTTTCTGGTGTGTGTGCTTTTAGCAGATTGTACGGCCATATTAGGCCAAGATTGCTTGTGTGTTTACTTTGGATACTGGTATTGTAATGTAATGAGTAATTGTGCTGCTTATGAAGATTCGCGTGCAGGGACCTGCCTTCGCTAAATCACGCTTAGTGTGATTAAGTCAAAGAAGAAAGAAAAAAAGTACCTCTTCTTTGCTTTAAGCACATGCGGACCCGCTCACGTCCTCGCCCCAAGTATAATGGGTAGCGGGGCGTGACAGGTTTTAGTGGTAGCCCATGCAGGCCTCTGCTCCTTTCTGCAAAATACTTCAGAAGTAGTGTGAACATCATTACTGACCAGATGGTTTGAATAACTTTGTACACAAATATTTAACTTGTTTATTTTGCAGCATGACAGGAAGACCACATACTCACAACGGTCATGGAGCGAACGGGAATGATACTCCCGATCTCCATGAGCTCATGAGCATCATGAGAGGAATGTTGGAGACCGAACATCAGCTGATCTAGCAGGGTCAGCAGCCTGCACCACCTGCACCACCTCCGCCCCGAGCTGAGCCCGGAGCGAAGCAATTTCGGGAGATGAACCCAAAGAGCTTCTCTTGGAGGGAAGGCCCATTAGCAGCAGAAGAATGGGCCCGTACCACGGAGGAGGACCTGAGTCTTGCCTGCATCGACCAGGCAGGCTGGGTAGAAGTTTCTAAGAAACAACTAAATGGAAATGCCCGGCACTGGTGAGACACTGAAGAAGCTCGTCTCATCAAGCCCATTAACTGGACCATGTTCTGAGAGCGTTTCGACGCTCAGTACTTTCCTCGATCAGCCAAGAGGGAACTGCAGTAACGTTTCGTCAACTTGGAGCAAGGAAATCAGACTGTTGACGAATACGAGGCAGAATTTTCGATGCTTAGTTGATTCGCCCCACATCTGGTGGAAGATCCCGAAGACTGTGCTTATCAGTTCTTCCAGGGGCTAGACCTGGACATTCAAGGATCAATGTCTTCGGTGAATCCGACTACACATCAGGAAGTGTTGGATGCTGCTAAGAAGCATGAAATTATTGTGAATCGTAAGAATGCACTTCAGATTGGAGGAAGTAGGCGTCCACCAGAGCCACCCGGGGGAAACCTCCGACCTACTCAAACTGCACAGTTCAAGAGGCCTGCTGCCCCGGCCATCAATCGATCCCAGCTAGCGTGCTTCCACTGCAAGCGCAGGGGTCATGTTATGAAGGACTGCAGAGAGCTACTGAATCAATGCATGATATGTGGAGCATCTGCACATGCTACTAGAGACTGTCCTCGTCGCACCAACAAGCCGATGACTGCTGGACCTTCTGGGACCATTCAGCGTGGAGCTCCTGGACCTACTCTGCACGGACCACCTCTGACCCCACAACAGAAGGCTTTTGCACAGGCGAGGCAGAACCAGCCGAGACGTCAGATCTTCACCATGACAGTCGTGGAGGCTGAGACGGATGAGCAAGTGATATCAGGTATTACTTGAACCCTTCTTTTATAATGCTTATATTATATGCATGTGTTACTTGTTTATCTTTTGCTAAGATATTTCATATGCGATAGGTGTTGTATTGATAGCCTCCCATCCAGCCCTATCCCTTTTTGATTCGAGAGCCACTCACTGCTTCGTATCCTGAGGATTTGTAGAAAAAAATTCTATTCATGTCGACCCTCTAACGAATCACCTGAGCATCACTACTGCGAGTGGAGTAGTAAGGACTTCTTCTGGCTGTCGATCTTGCTCTATTGTGATTTGTGGACACGAGTTGTTCACAGACTTTATGATAGTCGACATGTCCAACTTCGATGTGATATTCGGCATGGATTGGTTAGGAAATTTCTACGCTACTATCGATTGTCACAACAAGAAAGTAGTGTTTGAAATCCCTGATCATCCTGTGTTTGAATTCATGAGCAGAGACCGTTCACTTGGACTTATCAAGTTTCAGGCTAAGTCGAACGAGCTAGTCATTGCATCGATGCAGGTTGAGCCTGAGAGACCTAGAGTGGTTCGAGAGTTTGCAGACGTTTTTCCTGAAGATATTTCAGGATTATCACCTGATCGAGCTCTGGAATTTACTATTGACCTTATGCCAAACACACAACCTATTTCGAAGGCTCCTTATAGCATGGCTCCTGCTAAACTGGAAGAACTTCGGAAACAACTCGACGACCTGTTGCAGAAGGGATTGATCTATCCCAATGTATCTCCTTGGGGTGCGCCAGTACTTTTGGTCAAGAAGAAGGATGGGTCGAGAAGGATGTGTGTGGATTATCAAGAACTGAATAAGGTAACCATAAAGAACAAGTACCCGCTGCCACGAATTGATGACATCTTCGATCAACTTGGCGGATCACGAGTATTCTCGAAGCTTGATCTCTAAAGCGGTTATCATCAAGTGAAGGTCAGAAGTGAAGACATCCCGAAGACGGCATTCAGGACCAAGTATGGACACTATGAATTTGTAGTCATGCCATTCGGTGTGACTAACGCCCCAACTATATTCATGAACCTCATGAACTTGATCTTCTATGAGTTCTTGGATAAGTTCGTGGTGATCTTCATCGACGACATCTTGGTCTACTCGAAGGATGAAGAAGAGCATGCTAAGCATCTGAGGATTGTACTGAAGACATTGCGACATCATCGGTTGTACGCCAAGTTCAGCAAGTGTGATGTCTGGCTAGACCGAGTCGCCTTTCTTGGGCATGTGGTATCAGGAGACGGTATCTCTGTTGATCCGGAGAAGGTCATTTCAGTCAGGAACTGGCCGACTCCACGATCAGCTACCGACATCAGGAGTTTCTTAGGATTGGTGGGTTATTACCGTCGATTCATCAAGGACTTCTTGAAGATTGCCGAGCCTATGACACGCCTGACGAGGAAGGATGTCAAGTATGTATGGTCAGACTCTTGTGAGCAGGCGTTTGGGATATTGAACGCCAAGCTGACGACTGCACCAGTATTAGCTATACCAGACAGGACTGGAGGATTTGAGGTTTTCTGTGACGCATCTGGCAAGGGACTTGGATGTGTCCTGCATCAGCATGGTCATGTGGTCGCATATGCTTCTCGACAGTTGAATATTCACGAGAAGAATTATCCGACTCACGACCTGGAGTTGGCTGCTGTCATCTTTGCTCTGAAGATTTGGAGGCATTTTCTTTTGAGCGAGCAAGTCAAGATCTACACTAACCACAAGAGCCTGAAGTATATTTTCTCTCAGAAGGAGCTTAATATGAGGCAACGCAGATGGTTGGAGCTTATGGCTGATTACGACATCGACCTCCAGTATCATCCAGGGAAGGTGAATGTCGTACCTGATGCATTGAGCAGATTACCAGCGATCATGACTCTTTCAGCTTAATGGAGACTTCAGCAGGCTATACGTGAGATGGAGGTTGAAGTTATTTTACCCGGGACTTCTGCATCATTGATGAATATGCAAGTTCAGTCTACTATCGTAGATCGAATCAAAGCTGCTCAGACTGGAGATGCGAAGTTACGGAAGATCATGGAGCAAGTTGAAGCTGGACTACGGACGGATTTTCTTATTCACGAGGATGGTTCCCTGAGATACAGCAGTAGGATCTGCGTACCTTCAGGTGATATCAGAGAGGAGGTGATGAATGAGGCTCATAGCTCTTCCTACTCTATTCATCCTGGTGGCACCAAGATGTACAAGGATCTTCGTCTGAACTTTTGGTGGCATGGGATGAAGAGAAGCGTGGCTCGAAGTGTTGCTAAGTGCCTTGTGTGTCAGTAAGTGAAGGCTGAACATCATCGCATTGCGGGACTGCTTCAACCCCTGCCGATCCCAGAGTGGAAATGGCAGCACATCACTATGGATTTCGTGACTGGACTACCTCGGAGTACTAAGCAGAATGATGCGATTTGGGTGATCGTTGACCGATTAACCAAATCAGCACATTTCATACCCTTTCGAGTTGGACAATCTACGGAAATACTTGCTAAGAAGTATATGGAGGTAATGATCTATCCTTTACCTTTAACACTTCTTCTGGTATACGTTGTGATGTGATCGATAATCGTGCAGGAGATTGTTCGATTGCATGGAGTTCCGGTGAGCATCGTCTCTGACTGGGACACTAGATTCACTTCTCAGTTTTGGAAGAGTCTGCAGTCCAATTTGGGTACGAGTCTGAATTTCAGCACTGTGTATCACCCGCAGACGGATGGCCAATCAGAGTGTACCATCCAGATATTGGAGGACATGCTGCGAGCTTGTATGCTAGATTTCAAAGGCTCATGGGAAGATCATCTATACCTGGTGGAGTTTTCCTACAACAATAGCTACCAGGCCAGCATTGGCATGGCCCCATTCGCAGCACTCTATGGAAGGAAGTGTCGATCCCCGCTGAGTTGGGATGACATTGGTGATCGAGAATTATTGGGCCCGGAGATGATTGTTGAAACTGTGGGTGTAGTGCGTAACATCAGAGACAAGTTACGCATTACACAAGACCGGTACAAGCATTGGGCTGATGCCAAGTGTCGTCACTTGGAGTTTCAATCAGGAGATCATGTTTTCCCGAAGATATCCCCGAACCGAGGAGTGATACGCTTTGGGAGGCGAGGCAAGCTCAGTCCAAGGTTCGTTGGACCCTTTGATGTATTAGAGCGAGTTGTAGAAGTGGCTTATCGTCTAGCTCTACCGCCATCATTGGAGGGAGTACACAATGTTTTCCATGTCTCCCAACTGCGTCGTTACATCAGTGATCCTACTCATGTGGTTGATTATTCGGAGATCACGGTACGACCAGACCTTACCTATGAGCAGCAGCCTGTCCAGATTCTTGATCGACGTCAGAAGGCGCTCAGGAATAAGGTCGTCGAACTCGTGAGAGTGATGTGGCGACATGACTCACCAGGAGAATCCACCTGGGAGCGAGAGGATGAGATGCGAGGACGTTACCCCCACCTTTTCCCTGCACAGTAGAGAATTCCGGGGACGGAATTATCCTAAGGAGGGTAGGATGTAACGGCCTGTTTTACTAGTCGTGTTTGACTGATGTGTGCATGTATTTTTACTTCGTTGATCCGATTATTTCGTCCGAGTGGATTTTCGTCCGTGTGACGACGCGAGCACGTCGTTATTCTCGATTTTACCGTAGCGAAATTTTTAAATCGTAATTATTTTTAATTAAATTACTATTCGCTACTAAATGATTTTAATCACTTTTAAGTTAATTTCTAATTAACTATTATTTTAACTAATCTATTTTACTAAATTACTCATACAATTTAACTCACCCCAACCCCTTCAATCTGTCTCCCTCCACATCGTTCTTAAACCAATCTACGGGAACAAACATCAGCAACAACAACCACAAGCAACAATCAGCAACCACCCTCAACTAACAACCATACCAACCACGGCAGCAACCCACATCTCAACCACCTCCTCCACACAACAAACCAGCCCTTCTCCTCTTTACAACCCAACACTTCATCATCCCCTCCTTCCACCAGACAACTACAATCAAACCCATTTCACCGTCTCTCCCCATTCAAACCAGAAACCCAAACAAACCAGAAAAACAATCCCAAATCAACCCAAATCATAGCACAATCAACAAAAAAATCAACCCCAAATCATAAATCTAAGATCACTGCACAGCCGCCTTGGGTCGTCGCCGCCGAGATCCGCCCGTGCCCGTCTCCGATCCGTCGCCGTACGCCGCACCGACCGTCCCGAAGCCGCCCAGGCCGCTGCCAGGCTCCGATCCGCCGCCTGGAAGCCCGATCGCCGTCGGCCCCCTCTGCAACCCACCCCGCCGCCTCCGATCTGCCCCCTTGCCGGCCGCCGCTCTCGCCGTGAGCCTCCCTGCGAAAAAAATGGGAAGAAAGAGACAGGGAGAGAAACGAAGAGAAGAGAAGGGGAGAGATAATTAAGTAAGATTTTATATATTATTATTATTATTATTATTATTATTATTATCATGACCCGGTTTATAATAATAGAGTGTTATAAAGTGTTTAAGTTATAATTAACAAGTGTTATAAGTTATATTTATAAGTTAAGATTGTTATGAAGGTATTTAAGATAAATTAGTGTTAACTTAATATTGGTCCTTTTAAAGTCACTGCTACCTTTTAGTAAATTAGTGTAATTTATCTTTCTAGTTGTTGACCACTAGCCTATTTGACGCAGATAAAACGTACCTCACGTCACTGCCACCTGGACACCCACACCAGTATCAAGGCAAGTATTTTTAAATAATGAATTGCAAATATGGCCGTTCCAACTTAGTGCTAAATCGGGTGTACTTGTAAATTTCTGGTAGCCCATTTAACTTGCTTTCATTATTGTTGCTTTCTAATTTAAATGGACTAGTCGCATCAATGTCGATCGTTTGGAATAATTTGTCACACGCTTGTAACTTAATTTGGACTGCTTTTACTATCTGCATTTACTATCTGCATGTTAACAAGATAAATCAGTTGGGAAAAACGAGTATGTTACAAACACACATGTGATGACCATCGATTACAGATGGGGTGAAACCATCGATTACAGATGGGGTGAAACTTGGTCAATGACTAAACAGAACACTTGGGTGGGGTTGGTTCATGTAGTAGAGTACGTAATTGTTGCTTGAACACCTTACGGCTATCTCCAAAACCACACTAACGGAGGTAGCTGCTTGACCATATTCCAGGGTGGAATGGCAAGAAGCGTCACGGTAAACCCCCGATGATAGGGTGTATCGAGAACAATACCTACTCAGACAAGGACTTATCACGAGCAAAATTACTCAACTTACAACTGCTTTACTTTTAAAACTGCAAAACTCATGCATGCTTGCACTTTACTTTTTTGCACTTATTTTTCATAAACTGTGTACTAACACTCTTTTGTCCCTTATAGTTATTCCTCATTCATTACTTTAAATATCGTGCCGAGCTTATCGCTGACATATATTTCAACGTGTTTTAGAATATATGTTAGGTTTAGAGACAGAGTACCCAAAGGACACTACTCTTGAGGATCCCATCTTAGAGGGGGACCCCGTTCATTAGAGCTACGAGGACACTGAGATCCTCCCCGCAGAAGGCTAGAGCGGGATACTTATATTTCAGTATTATTTGTATTGTATTTTCAGGTGTGTTTGCTTTCAGCAGATTGTACGGCCATACTAGGCCTAGATTTTACTTTGGATGCTGGTATTGTAATGTAATGAACAATTGTGCTGATTGTGAAGATTTGCGTGCAGGGACCTGCCTTCGCTAAATCACGCTTAGTGTGCTTAAGTCAAAGAAGAAAGAAAAAAAAGTACCTCTTCTTTGCTTTAAGCACATGCGGACCCGCTCACGTCCTCGCCCCAAGTATAATGGGTAGCGGGGCGTGACAAAGAAACTAAAATATGACATGGTGCAATGCTAAATGAAGATGAGATGCATGGGTGGCTCCTCCCCCAAGCTATGTGAGTGCAGCGCCCCGAACAGACAGATGGGCACAAAAATAAGTGAGGGAGTGTAACGGCCTGTTTCTATCGTACCTTCTTCGTGCACGTGCTTTTGATAGTGCACGTGTTTATTTTAGACTTTATTTATTTTTGAACGTTTTTGTGTGATATGTCGTCGTGATCGTCTCTGAAAGTATTAGATTGCGAAACGACTTTGGAACGACATATCTCGAGTCGTTCTTCCGCGATACTAACTTATTTGACGTGACGTCGCGACTTTCTGTTTTGACGCGAGACGTTTCTATTTTTAGTTTCGTCCCTCGACATCGAAATTTAGATCCGTCTTCTCCACGCTCTTTCTTTAGTCGTCCCGAACACCCCAGAATTATTTTAGAATTTTTGGACTTAATTTGACCTATTTTCCATTTTTTTTGAAAGTTTTAAATAATTTTAAAACCTATTTTTATAAGAGTTTTAATTACAATAAAATTCCTAAATTATAATAATGTATTAAAGAATTTTTAGGCAAAATTTTAGAATTTTTGGCCGCACCCATTTTGCGTGAGGGAGAGAAGAGTATTTTTAACTAAATTAATTATTTTAAATTATTTTAATTACATTTTTCCGAACCCTAACCCTAAACCTAGCTCTAACCTATTTAAATTAGCCCTAGGCAACGTTATTTCGTCATTGCTCAAAACCCTAGCCGCCGTTTCCTCTTCCAAAGCTTCGTCACAATGTTGCGACGATCGCAACGTGCACGACCGGAGCTCTCCCCTGCAAATCCCCTTACACGACCGGAGCAGCACCCCTCATCGCCGCTCGCACAGCCCGCTGCATCGCCCCCTGCTGTCGCCCGCTCCGACCGAGGCTGTCTCTCGGTCTGACCGAGAGACTTTCTCGCGCCGCCGCTTCGCCCGCACGCTGCAGCGCTCCCCGCATCACCGCAGCGCCAGACCGACCCGCCTTGTCGGTCTGACTGAGAAGCCGCCCCGCTGCATCGCCCATCGCTTTGCCCGCACCCGCAGCTCGCACGACCGACGGGATCTGTCGGTCTGACCGACAAAATCCCTCGCACCGCCGCTGCGACCGACCCCGCCGCATCACAGCTTGCACGACCGAGAGCCCCTCTCGGTCTGACCGAGAGGAACCCCTGCACCGACCAAGTCTGACTGACCGAACTTCGTCGCAAGTGGGTTTCTCCCACACCAACTTCTGTGGTGGGCCCCCCAAGTGCTCCTGAGGTGTTGTGGGCCCCCTTGGACCCCTAGCACTGCTGTGGGCCCCACTTGGATGTGCCACTTCACGGATTGGCCGTCTACGACGTTACGACACTTCGTAGGCCTTCGTCGCAAGTTCGAACTTTTGGAGAATCGTGCGAGGACCAGATCTGAAGCTGAGGAGTTCTCCGATCAGACACGACATCCATTCTACAGCAAACTCCGGTTCAGGTTGGTTCCCCAAAACTCGTAGAAACCCCCACAATAGCTGACTGAAACCTAAACTAAAAACCGTCAACTTGAACTAAATTTACTTTCCAGCTCCTGTAAAACGTTGTACGAACATAGAAAATCGACGAACGGACTAATTTGACTGTGCACATAGGATAGATCGTCGATTAGGCTGATACATCAAAAAGTGACTTTTGACGAATAGGATAGTCCCGAAAACCTAGAAACGAACCCTAATAGGATTTGATGAATTTGAGACCTGACATCGTCGCCGTGGCGATATTTCAGACGGACTTCTGCGGACGAGACGTTTGGACGAGACGCTTGGACGAGACGCTTCGAGAGGACGACACACTCGCCATTTCAGGCAAGTGTACCCACTTGCGTTTTTTTTGACCGTGCTTTGGTCTTAGATTGCTAGAACTGTTAGTCTGTGAATGTATAGAACCGGACGTGAAATGATAGCGTCCGGGACGACTCCTGACGGCTCAGACTTGACGACGAAGTCTGAGCCTGACAACAACTTTTGATGCTGTAGGGCTATCATGTGTGTGCGTGTGTGTGGACACCCTAGAATAACCCTTCCTGTCGTGTCACATCACGTCCCGTCTTGCACAGCCCGTTGGGCAATAGGGCACTCGCCGAGTGATCCCTTGTACTGATTCACAGCCTGCGGGCAATAGGGCACTCTCCAAGTTGAGAGAGTGATCCCTTGTACTGATACACAGCCAGAGGGCAATAGGGCACTCTCCAAGTGGAGAGAGTGATCCCTTGTACTGATTCTCAGCCTGCGGGCAATAGGGCACTCGCCAAGCTAGAGCGAGTGATCCCTTGTACTGGTGTCATGTCTTGTCTTGTCTTGGGGTTTGGGGTTGGGTTGAGCGTGCGCACGGCAAGAGGGTCTGATCCCCCTCAAACCGTAAGGCGTGAACCCTTTCGTGTCTCACTTGTCTTGTCCTGCCTTTTTTCCGTCACGTCACGTCTTGTCTTGACACCTGTAGGATAGTCCCATAGTTGGTAGCACACGCTACGAGTACTACTTGTCCCGTTTTACTTTCCTGCTGCGTTACTTCCTGTCGTGTTACTCTGTTATAACCACAGCATGCTAATCAACCAGTAAACTGTTGTGTAAAAGAACCTCAGCATGCTAATCAACCAGTAAACCGTTGTTTAAAGTTCGGTGCACTTGCAGTAAAGTCTAACCCTTCTTGTAGACTTTACCTGACGTACAGTTCCTTTTTCTTGGGTGCTGTACGTCAAGTGTTCAGCCAGAGATCGTGGACGAGGCAGACTCGCTGGAGTACGTGGAGCCGAGGATGTCGTCATCAGAGTACGTACCTGACAAGGACCAGACCTTGAGGTCTTTTAGTCGCCACATCCAGAGGTTGCTACTTTTCGGTTTGTCTTTAAATCTTTTGTTGCCATGCTTAGGCTTCTTTTAGACTTTGTACCAGTTGGATATTATATCTCTATTTAATGAATGCAACTTCCTTTCCGTACTTTCTGTTGTTTCGAACTATAATAATGCAAGAACCTGGAAAATCTTTTAAAATGGTACCTCTACAGACGCTTATTGGGTCCGAGCTTCTCAGCTCTGGCCTAAGCGGGCCTCGTCACGCTTCGCTTCCGTCCATTTTGGGAAGCGGGGCGTGACAGGTTTTAGAGGTGGCCCATGCAGGTCTTGCAAAAGTTTGGAACAATAAAAGTACCGCATTCATTTAATATCCACGTACAAGTCTGAATTAGTTTCCCAGTCTTAGATAGTAGGAAGACTTAGGTAGACGTCCCAATTTGATAGTCTGGCGCCTTGGTTAGGAATTAGTCATCCTCATCCTAAAATACCTTAGTAGCTACTTGACTCTGACCGTGTTAGATTTCTAGAGCCTTTTGTCGCTCGCCCAGCTCCATCGACTTCAAGCCCAGCAGAACGTAACCTCGATTCTCTTAGGAACCTTCTCTTTAGATCCTGATTATATTCTAGCTCATTAGAAAGTCTTAGAGCGGAGTTATCCTAAATCTTTAGACGACCCGATGATTAGAACCTTTGTCCTCTAGCATCCCTCTGATCCTTGCAAATTTTGTGCTATCGACCATAGAGTCCCATTGTAGCCCTTCACGATTCATATCTTACGCGTAATCTTCATGCGATCATTTTTCCTTTCTCTCGATTCTCGTGATCGTTCCTGACGATCATCATCAATCCTACGAATCCCTTCCTTGACCAATTCTACCTCCTCTAAAATTATTTTCGACTTTCCTTATTAAGTTTTCGTTCTAGCTTGATTCCTTTGAAAACCCCTATATTATATATTTAAAATTTGTTGCTTTGGATCGAGTTAAAACTTTTAATTGACTTGGAGCTTTCTTGGACGTAAATGTTTTAAGTCAATGTCTCGCATTATTTGCCTTGTTTCCAAAATATATATATTACTTTTATAAACTATACAATATATTTCTACTATCTTGTATTTATTTTCAAAATTTCCCCTTTTCCAAAACCTGCTTCCTTTAAAAGTATTTTCGAAATTTATTATTAAATACTCCGCCCAGTTTGACTTCTTTGAAAACTTTTATTAATTATTTAAAATTTCTTATTTTCGGTTAAGTTAAAATTCTTTCGCAAATTTTGAAACCTTTCGGTCGTAAAAGTTTTAAGTTACGACCTCGTACTTATTTTCGAATCAGTATCCATCGAATTTTAGTTTTAAAACTTTGTTATCATTTCGGGAATTCAATATATCATTTTTCTACCTACGAAATTTATTTTAACCATTTACGTACGTAGTTTAGAATATTTTTCTAAAACAACAGGGAATTTTAAATTTCTTACATATAAACATCTCTATGTTCATCGTGCTCATACTTCAAGAACCTTTGTTTAGATTCATTTTCATTTACAAAACAATCGCTACCTCATCCCACTTTTATTTCCTTTATTTCTTGTTTTCGAAACCCATTATTAAATTCTTCGCTCGGTTTAACTTCCTTGAAAACCCTTTATTATATATATTTAAAATTCATTGCTTTTCGATTAAAAGTTCCTTCTTAGACTTTGAAATCTCCTTGGTCGTCAATTTTCAAGTTACTATCTGGAAATTATTTCAAATCGGTATCTTTCATATTTTCATTTTTAAAACCGTGTTAACATTTTGATAATTCAATTTACATTTTTCTGGGCTACCAGATCTATTTCTAAATCACTTACAGTTCATACTTTTAAAATATTTTCTGGACTAGGTGGAACTTCAATTATTTTTATTATTATTATCATATATGTTCTATGTTCCTCGTGACCACATTTCAAAATCTTTGTGAAAACTTATTTCCATTTGCAAAACAATCGTTTTCCACCCAACCAACTACCTCCTTATCTTGCCTTATTTGAACTCGTTCCTTCCGATCTTATTTCGTTCCGCTTTTGATTTAGTTTTCTTTCCTTCTTTTATCTAGACATTAGACCTTGTAGTTATCCATGCTATCTCCAGTTTAGGAGTAGGCCCTCTGGTAGGTGATGTCGTTGCAGTGCCTGAGTATAAGTAGAGTGTGTAGACTTGTATGAGTGTGTCATCTTTAGGATCCTGATGTTTGTCTCATCTGTCTTGAATGTGTACTCAGTGTTAACCATGGTATGCTGGAAGTTGTCTGAATGACGGTATTCATACTTATATGAATGGTGTCATCGCAGGCAGATCCTTAGACTGAGTTCTAATTTTAATGAATGGTTTATCTTGGTTGTATGTGAATCATATCAAAACTTTGTTTTTTTTAAAACCAAATCTTTAAAGTTTTAAAACTAGCTCACAAGATCACAAATCACTTAACCTCCCTCACCCATTACCGCAACACCACACGTTTTTCCCCAAATGTTCTAAAATATTTCTTTGGCCTTAAATCTCTCTTTCTCTTCTCTTCTTTCTCCCTTAAACAAAATTTTCGTGTTTATGGTTGTTATAAAAGTGGGGCTAGCTATTATCGTTATAGGATTTCTGTTTGCAGGTAGGCTTGGAGTGAGATGAGTTTTATTATGGCAATGATTAATTGATTTTGGGAACACGAGGATGATGGATTAGAATATATTTTGGATGAAAAGAATGAGCTGTCCAAGACCTATTTAAAATACCGATGTGAGACGGACTCAATGAGATATTCTGGTCGGATGAAATTATACGAGGAGATGAGAACTCAACAGACTTGAGGCTTAGACGGGTAGTAGATAGGAGTAACTGCGGAGAATAGTATGAGTTAGGGTGATCATGAGATTGAGTAGAGCTTATATTAGCATTGAGACGGATTGATAAATTGACGTGAGAAGACTTTGAGAATAACACGACGTGTGGAGATAAATGGATGATTAGGCAGTCGGACTTAATGTTGGTTGGGATTAGTTATAGTGAGTAGGATGAGGGGTAATTCTGACAGATCAAAATATTTGGTGGATGAATTTATGGGGAGATATGACGAGAATGTATTGAAGACACGACGATTGCTGATTGGTGAATGTATTATAGTATAGACAGATGTTTTTGTCTTGGATTGGTGGATGGCTAGAATCTCATTTTTGGAGATTTATTAATGTTGGGAAAAGATTTAGAAATTCAAAAGATGTTAATGAGCGATGATGATGTTTAGTGGAGTGGTACGATATCAGAAGATGATTATTATTTTTTTTTATGAGAACTTGGAGTTGGAAATTGGAACGGTAGTGGTGGATCTATATTATTAGGAGGTGAGTTTAGTCGTGGCTTTGCCCAGTGAAAAGATGGATTATGAGGGATTATTGAGGAATGTTGTTCGAAGTTACAGGATTAGAAATCTTTATGAGTAGATATGATAGTTGCGGGTATAAGGTTATATGGGTAATTATAACTAGTGTGAGTGATTCCGAGGGCGGAATCATTTCTAAGGTGGGTAGAATGTAACGACATGTTTCTATCGTACCTTCTTCGTGCACGTGCTTTTGATCATGCACGTGTTTATTTTAGACTTTATTTATTTTTGAACGTTTTTATGTGATATGTCGTCGTGATCGTCTCTGAAAGTATTAGATTGCGAAACGACTTTGGAACGACATATCTCGAGTCGTTCTTCCGCAATACTAACTTATTTGACGTGACGTCGCGACTTTCTGTTTTGACGCGAGACATTTCTATTTTTAGTTTCGTCCCTCGACATCGAAATTTAGATCCGTCTTCTCCACGCTCTTTCTTTAGTCGTCCCGAACACCCCAGAATTATTTTACAATTTTTGGACTTAATTTGACCTATTTTTCATTTTTTTGAAAGTTTTAAATAATTTTAAAACCTATTTTTATAAGAGTTTTAATTACAATAAAATTCCTAAATTATAATAACGTATTAAAGAATTTTTAGGCAAAATTTTAGAATTTTTGGCCGCACCCATTTTGCGTGAGGGAGAGAAGAGTATTTTTAACTAAATTAATTATTTTAAATTATTTTAATTACATTTTTCCGAACCCTAACCCTAAACCTAGCTCTAACCTATTTAAATTAGCCCTAGGCAAAGTTATTTCGTCATTGCTCAAAACCCTAGCCGCCGTTTCCTCTTCCAAAGCTTCGTCGCAATGTTGCGACGATCGCAACGTGCACGACCGGAGCTCTCCCCCGCAAATCCCCTTGCACGACCGGAGCAGCACCCCGCATCACCGCTCGCACAGCCCGCTGCATCGCCCCCCGTTGTCGCCCGCTCCGACCGAGGCTGTCTCTCGGTCTGACCGAGAGACTTTCTCGCACCGCCGCTTCGCCCGCACGCTGCAGCGCTCCCCGCATCACCGCAGCGCCAGACCGACCCGCCTTGTCGGTCTGACCGAGAAGCCGCCCCGCTGCATCGCCCATCGCTTCGCCCGCACCCGCAGCTCGCACGACCGACGGGATCTGTCGGTCTGACCGACAAAATCCCTCGCACCGCCGCTGCGACCGACCCCGCCGCATCACAGCTTGCACGACCGAGAGCCCCTCTCGGTCTGACCGAGAGGAACCCCCGCACCGACCAAGTCCGACCGACCGAACTTCGTCGCAAGTGGGTTTCTCCCACACCAACTTCTGTGGTGGGCCCCCCAAGTGCTCCTGAGGTGTTGTGGGCCCCCTTGGACCCCTAGCACTGCTGTGGGCCCCACTTGGACGTGCCACTTCGCGGATTGGCCATCTACGACGTTGCGACACGTCGTAGGCCTTCGTCGCAAGTTCGAACTTTTGGAGAATCGTGCGAGGACCAGATCTGAAGCTGAGGAGTTCTCCGATCAGACACGACATCCATTCTACAGCAAACTCCGGTTCAGGTTGGTTCCCCGAAACTCGTAGAAACCCCCACAATAGCTGACTGAAACCTAAACTAAAAACCGTCAACTTGAACTAAATTTACTTTCCAGCTCCTGTAAAACGTTGTACGAACATAGAAAATCGACGAACGGACTAATTTGACTGTGCACATAGGATAGATCGTCGATTAGGCTGATACATCAAAAAGTGACTTTTGACGAATAGGATAGTCCCGAAAACCTAGAAACGAACCCTAATAGGATTTGATGAATTTGAGACCTGACATCGTCGCCGTGGCGATATTTCAGACGGACTTCTGCGGACGAGACACTTCGAGAGGACGACACACTCGCCATTTCAGGCAAGTGTACCCACTTGCGTTTTTTTTTGACCGTGCTTTGGTCTTAGATTGCTAGAACTGTTAGTCTGTGAATGTATAGAACCGAACGTGAAATGATAGCGTCCGGGACGACTCCTGACGGCTCAGACTTGACGACGAAGTCTGAGCCTGACAACAACTTTTGATGCTGTAGGGCTATCATGTGTGTGCGTGTGTGTGGACACCCTAGAATAACCCTTCCTGTCGTGTCACGTCACGTCCCGTCTTGCACAGCCCGCTGGGCAATAGGGCACTCACCGAGTGATCCCTTGTACTGATTCACAGCCTGCGGGAAATAGGGCACTCTCCAAGTTGAGAGAGTGATCCCTTGTACTGATACACAGCCCGAGGGCAATAGGACACTCTCCAAGTGGAGAGAGTGATCCCTTGTACTGATTCTCAGCCTGCGGGCAATAGGGCACTCGCCAAGCTAGAGTGAGTGATCCCTTGTACTGGTGTCATGTCTTGTCTTGTCTTGGGGTTTGGGGTTGGGTTGAGCGTGCGCACGGCAAGAGGGTCTGATCCCCCTCGAACCGTAAGGCGTGAACCCTTTCGTGTCTCTCTTGTCTTGTCCTGCCTTGTTTCCGTCACGTCACGTCTTGTCTTGACACCTGTAGGATAGTCCCGTAGTTGGTAGCACACGCTACGACTACTACTTGTCCCGTTTTACTTTCCTGCTGCGTTACTTCCTGTCGTGTTACTCTGTTATAACCACAGCATGCTAATCAACCAGTAAACTGTTGTGTAAAAGAACCTCAGCATGCTAATCAACCAGTAAACCGTTGTTTAAAGTTCGGTGCACTTGCAGTAAAGTCTAACCCTTCTTGTAGACTTTACCTGACATACAGTTCCTTTTTCTTGGGTGCTGTACGTCAGATGTTCAGCCAGAGATCGTGGACGAGGCAGACTCGCTGGAGTACGTGGAGCCGAGGATGTCGTCATCAGAGTACGTACCTGACAAGGACCAGACCTTGAGGTCTTTTAGTCGCCACATCCAGAGGTTGCTACTTTTCGGTTTGTCTTTAAATCTTTTGTTGCCATGCTTAGGCTTCTTTTAGACTTTGTACCAGTTGGATATTATATCTCTATTTAATGAATGCAACTTCCTTTCCGTACTTTCTGTTGTTTCGAACTATAATAATGCAAGAACCTGGAAAATCTTTTAAAATGGTACCTCTACAGACGCTTATTGGGTCCGAGCTTCTCAACTCTGGCCTAAGCGGGCCTTGTCACGCTTCGCTTCCGTCCATTTTGGGAAGCGGGGCGTGACAGGGAGGCAGAAAATGGTATGGACTACATCAAGCAGAGGCACCACCCTCTGGGGGTGGTGATGGGTCCCTCTGCTGTGGACCCGACAGTGTGGGAGGATCTGGCTGGAAGTCGTGAGGTGGGTCAGTTCGTCAGTGACGAACAAGGCTTCGAAGAAAAGGTAGGTCACGCTCGACCGACTGTTGAGTCATATCGCCACCATAACCTAATAGTAGGAGCATGGAGGTGAACTGGTCGCCTTGGTCAGCGCAACGGAATGTAACCTCGTATTCTGTGTCGTCGATATAAAGGGGTTCAGGGGGGAGTGGGGTGGTGGGCGGCACAGGGAAATTGGTGGATGATTCACCAGCTAAGTTGGGTTGAGCGGGCGAGCGTGTACGACGGGTATACCGAGTAAGCCTAGGGTTCAATGTGCCGATGTTGGCAGGTCTAGCACGGAGTGGAGACATTGTGCAAGCGGAAGAGAATAGTGTGGTAGTGTGTAAAGCAAATAGGGGAACGAATTTACCGACTAGAATGAGATGGCATTGCGTTTAGTGTCGTGATTGCCGCTGATCCGGAGTATCCCCCAAGCTGTTTATAGAAGTGTCTTTTGACATTGGCAAATCTTAAATGAAATAGGGATAGGCAGAATGCAAGTATATTTAAACATAAATAAGTGAATTTTAGGCTTGAGGTTTCCCGGCCGAGTAGTTTTAGTGTTCGGTGGGATTTGTGATCGCGGAGAGAGATGGGGGGGTGCTCGGTTGGAAATTAGGCGTGAGGTGGTCGGCGGCGTAGAAAGAAGAAGGGGGAAGGAGAGGTCTGAAGAGAGAGAGAGAGAGAGAGAGAGAGAGAGAGAGAGAGAGAGAGAGAACGGGTTTTTGGGGGGGATGTCAGTGGCTGTGGGGGGGCGATCGGTTTGAGTGAAGAGGTGGCTCGTTATGATTAGGGTACTGCGTTAAAGGGCAGGAACGGGCCTGCTTTAAATGAGCAGCTTGAAACTAAAAGAATACGGCCAGCTATCGACGTGAGATAACTCGGACCGAGCAATATGATTGCTTGGTCGAGTAAGTTGCGAGATGAATGGAGATAAAATTCCTTTAGCCGCTCGGTCGAGCAGGGAGATGCTCGGTCGGGCAGGGGACTGCTCGGGCCGAGCTGCTATCGCTCGGACCGTGTAGACAGAACGTCGTTTTTTCCATATTTCCAAAAGCCTGTAATACTCGACCGTGCAGTAGGTTGCTCGGTCGAGTCGTCTACTGCTCAGGCCGAGCCAATACTACTCGGACCGTGTAGGCAACGCGATGATTTCTCATTTTTCCAAAAGCCTGAGCAATCCGATCGAGCAGCTGACTGCTCGGTCGAGTCTATGTCAACTCAGACTGAGCTGTCGATGCTTGCTCGGAACGAGCCGAAGAAGATTTTCCTCATGTTTCCGTGTCTGCACTGCTCGATCGAGCAGGTTGGCTGCTCGGCCGAGTCAGCTGTTCTTTCTGCTTCTTTTTCCTTTGGCTTTTCTCTTCAAACATGTTGTTCTCTTCCATCTTCCCTCCGATCGAAGCGTCGATCTGCGTGTCCCCTCTCATATCTAATCTGTACAATGGAAAAATTCACCAAATTTTTGTGGTTTTATACTTTTATCTCTAAAACATGAAATAAAAATAAGAAACCGAAAAAGAAAACCCAAAGTCTAAGAAATTGGGTTGCCTTCCAATAAGCGCTCGTTCTTAGTCATGAGCTCGACTCTCCTTGATTTATCAGTTGTCGTTGGGGATCCCTCGAGGAAGTATGTCTCCTCCTGTCCTATAGGTTCTCCAGCTCTGTAAGGTTTAATCCTCTGACCATTTACTTTGAAGTTTCCGTTCTTTCCCTCGAGCTCAACGGCACCTCCCGGTGATAAGCTTACTATCTTGTAAGGGCCGGACCACATTGACTTTAATTTCCCAGGAAAGAGGCGTAATCTTGAGTTATAAAGGAGTACCTGGTCGCCGACATCATGGCGAACAACCGTGATATGTCTATCATGATAGGCCTTGTTTCTCTCTTTATATATCTTCGCATTTTCATAAGCATGCCGCCGAATTTCGTCCAACTCATTACTGTGTAGGGCTCGTCTCGTGGCAGCACTTTGGTAGTCAAAATTCATTTTCTTTATTGCCCAATATGCTCTGTGCTCCAATTCCATCGGAAGGTGGCAAGCTTTTCTATACACTAGTCTGTAGGGAGTTGTGCCGATGGGAGTTTTAAGGCAGTGCGATATGCCCAAAGGGCGTCGCCCAACTTGTGTGACCAATCCTTCCTTGAGGCGCTAACTGTCTTTTCCAGGATGCTTTTGATTTCCATGTTAGATACCTCCACTTGGCCGCTAGTCTGGGGGTGATAAGCGAGGGCAACATTGAGATGAACTCCATATTTTTCAGCATCATCTCGAACTTTCTCTCGATGAAATGACTCCCTCCGTCACTTATGATCGTCCGGGGGACTCCGAAGCGAGGAAAGATGGTATTCTATAAAAACTTGGCTATTATTCTCGCGTCGTTTGTCGGGGTAGCTATTGCTTCCATCCACTTTGAGACATAATCAACGGCGACCAAGATGTACTTATTGTCGTTACTCGATGGGAAAGGTCCCATGAAGTCAACACCCCAATAGTCGAATAGTTCTATCTCCAAGATGCCGTGAAGGGGAGTTTCATTCTTCTTCGTGATATTCCCCGTCCTCTAGCATTTGTCGCACTTTCTTATGTATTCATTCGCATCCCTGAATATAGTGGGCCAGTAGAAACCACTTTGGAGGATTTTTGTCGTGGTTTTGGTGATAGCTGCATGTCCACAACATGGTTGATCGTGGCAATGCGATATGATGGAGGTTCCCTCTTCCTTTGGGATACATCGCCTGATGATCCCATCGACGCATGTCCTGAACAGGTACGGGTCGTCCCAGAAGTAACTTTTGGCATCGTATAGGAACTTCCTCCTCGAATAGGTCGCCAACCCGTGCGGAACTATGCCATTCACCAAGTAATTCACTATATAGCGTACCAGGGGGCTTTGGAGGAATTCGCTGCAAATAATTGTTCATCGGTGAACGAATTGTCAATCGACAAGCTGTTATCCCCGTGCATTTGGATTAACCGCGACAAGTGGTCTGCTACCACATTTTCTGCTCCCTTCTTGTCTTTGATCTCAATATCAAATTCTTGGAGCAGGAGGATCCACCGTATTAGACGTTAGCATCCTTCTTGCTTAGTAAGTATTTCAACGCCGCGTGATCCGTGTGAATGATCACCTTGGACCCCAAGAGGTAGGATCTGAACTTCTCGATAGAATAGACGACGGATAGCAGCTCTTTCTCCATAGTGGTGTAGTTCTTTTGAGTGTCATCCAAGGTCTTGCTAGCGTAGTATATAGCATGAAGCTTTCCCTCCTTCCTTTGACCAAGAACAACTCCTACTGCCTGGTCACTAGCATCACACATAAGCTCAAACGGCAGATTCCAGTCTGGCGGCTGTATAATCGGGGTCAAGATGAGAGCTTCCTTTAACCTGTTAAAAGCTAGCAAACAGTCGTCAGTAAACACAAAAGGAGCCTCTTTGGTTAGGAGCTCCGTGAGGGGGGCGAGCAATGTTATAAAAATCCTTTATGAAGCGGCGGTAAAAACCTGCATGCCCAAGGAAACCACGGATGCTCTTAAGGTTAGTGGGAGGACGTACTCTTAATAACTTCAACCTTGGCTTTATCGACCTCAATTCCCTTGGAAGTAATAACATGGTCAAGTACAACCCATTCTGTCACCATGAAATGACACTTTTCCCAATTCAGGGTTAGATTGTTGTCACGGCACCGTTCCAAGACCTTGGATAAATTAGCTAAGCAATCGTCAAACTTGGCGCCATAAACAGAAAAATCGTCCATGAAGACTTCCATGATATTCTCGATGAAGTCTGAGAAGATAGACGTCATACACCTTTGAAATGTGGCTGGTGCATTACATAGCCCAAACGGCATTCTTCGATAGATGAATGTGCTGTATGGACATGTGAATGTTGTCTTTTCTTGGTCTTCCCGATGTAATGGGATTTGGAAGAATCCAGAGTATCCATCTAGGTAACAGAAGTATTTGTGCTTGGCTAAGCGCTCAAGCATTTGGTCTATGAAGAGTAGAGGATAATGGTCCTTTCTGGTGGCTTTATTTAGTTTCCTATAGTCGATACACATACGCCACCCGGTGACAGTCCTAGTGGAGATTAGTTCATTTTTTTCATTTTTAACGACTGTCATGCCCCCTTTCTTAGGGACAACCTGCACAGGACTAACCCATTTACTATCAGAAATGTGATAAATAATGTCGGCCTCTAAAAGCTTCAGGACCTCCTTTTTCACCACCTCCTTCATGTTGGGATTCAATGGCCTTTGAGGCTCAATGGAGGTGGCGTCCTTATCCTTTAGATGAATCATATGGGTACATATGGTCTCGCTGATACCCTTCAGATCAGCGATGTTGTACCCTATTACTTTTCTGTGGGATCTAAGGATTTTTAGGAGACTTTCTAGCTGGGGTTCGATGAGGGTCGCATTCACAATAACAGGGTATGTGGAATTTTCCCCCAAGAAAGCATATTTCAAATTAGCAGGGAGAGGTTTTAGTTCTACCTGAGGGGGTGCTGTACCCCCATCATCTCTCACCTGTGAGAAAGAAGCGTCCTCAATTTCTGGTTCAGAAGGTAGAAACTCTTCGTTGGTGGAATCATAGGAAGAGCAGGGAGATGATGGTGCGTCATGGCAGACGTCTGCAGATTCTGTTTCCATAGCACACCTGTCAATAGAGGCAAGGTGTTCAGGTATGTATCCACTATCAAACATAGAATCTGAAATACTTCCTTGGTCATGGTAGTTTCGCGATGGTGAGGGATCTGTGTACTCCTCGTAGGCATATTCTTCACATGCTGAAATCTGTGGGAGGCTATTGTTGTAGAAGCGTAGTGTGTCTCCCTCGTACCGCACATAGATTCCATCAACGACGGGGACACCATCCAGGGCATCCGCATTATAGAAAGCATTTACAATAAAGACTGAGAGCTCTTGTGTAACCGGGTCGTATGTAGGGAATTCCACTGGGCCATGGGCCCCTACATCAGCTACCACGCTCTCTATTATACCCAACAATTGAGAATCATTCAATGGCTCCAATTGATGAGTCTCTCTCCAGCCTGCATCACAGGAAAGGCCTCAATGGTCTGGATGTGCATCACATCCTCTTTGAAGCTTATGCGAATGTCGCTTTCAACAGTACCTGCATCAGAAACCTTGTTCATTATATGATCCATAACTAATTACTGATTTATGTTACCTGCAACATAGGTCCCTGAGCCGATAAACCGAACTGCATCAATCAGTTCTCTGGCTACACATTCGATCATGGATTCGTCCATGTGCGAATCTTGAAGACCATGTAAGTGATAAGGAGAGAAACTGAACTCATCTGAGTCGCTGTCAGACTCACATGTCCACTGTACTTGCATCACCATCTCCATTATGCCTGATTAGTCAGGAAATAATCGCTAGCTGGAGGGAGATGTTAGTAGCAAGGCAGAAAAAGAGGAAGAGAATAAAAGGGTGGTAAGGTGAGAAATGGTTAGAATGCTAGCAAGCTTCTCAAAATAAAAATAAACCGAGATAAACACTATTGCCGTCTCCGGCAACGGCTCCAAAAAATTGACGCACTCGAAACCTACACCTAGATTCCACCTGGCGGTGTCACGATCGCCAGGCGGGGTATGTCCCCTAGGTTTCAATTCCGGGCTCAATCCGCAAGCAGACGGTGTCAAGTTATAGTATAAATGATATTGAATCCCACAGGGACGGTGATAGTGTATATGGGTTCTCAGTTTACTTCTAAACCTCGAAGTGAGATAGCTATCGGGTTGAAAGAGTTGATTGTGGTGTTGTTGTGGTTTTACTAATAAAAAGGACTAGGGCGTTAGGGGTCACCGCTAAGAGCGTCAGGGATCGACGTTGGGATAGAATCCTTACGTTGCATTAGGGTTAGAGGATTAATCTCCCAATTTGTACCACTCTCGTGGGTTAGAATTGTGAGGTATTTCGGTAGCTCTCGTTGACGCAATGGCGGTAGTCGTCAACGTAGCGGTATAGTTCGTCGATGGATCCCCTCAAAGCACGAGCTGGGCATGGTCACGAGCCTTGATTGGATCCACCGATTTCCCCATTCGAATCCTAAAGATACCCCTTAAGCACATCACTTCCACAGACCATGGGTATGATCTCAGTACTGGTTATCTAGAGATTCGGTATGATCGACCTAAATATTTCCCTAAATCCCTAATTCAACATAGAGATCCAGATCTACGTCTTCCCCCTAGGATCTTAGGGCTAACCCATCAACCCTATAAAGATCTACTCACACATGACAATATTCACGAATAAAAACATCATTTTTAGAGACGAAGATATCATAGCAATCGAAAGTATAAAAATAGAAGACTTACAGCGGGAGATAGATAAGAATTGCAATTTATATATCCAAGGAAATTTCCAGGTTCCCAAGTGCAAGAACGATAGAGAACAAAATTAAGAATCCGATAATTTTCGATCCAATATCTTCAACAAAAATTAATCTAAAAAGCTAACAAGAAATCTCCCTAGCTCCGCTCTCTAAAGTATTCAAAAAAATCACAAAAATGAATCGCCCCCTCGCTCTCGCGAGCTCCCAGCCTTCAGTTCCCAAAATCATGCAACTCACAGCTTTAGTAAATACTTCCAAAAATGGCCCTAGCACTATCGACTGAGTAGGCTGCTCGGTCGAGCAGTACATTGCTCGTTCGATCGCTCGGACCGAGCAGCTGTGCTGCTCGACTGAACTTGACAAGGAATCGAAAATCTTCAAAATCCTCACTCTGCCTGCACTGGCCGTGTCAGCTCAGCTCGGTCCGAGCAGAGGCTGACTCGATCACTGAAGATCTGCTCAGGCCGTGCGCTGGAATTGCTTCAGCTTTGAAAATCGACGCTACTCGAATGAGCAGATGAAGTGATCGGTCCGAGTGATCCCCGTATTAGCTGCTTTTTCTCATTTGATTCTGCTCGGTTCGAGCATCTGTACTGCTCGACCGAGCAGTCTGGGAAATAAATTCCAAAAGCTGGTGAAGCTCCTCTCTCTCCTCCTGCTCTCTCTCTCTCTCTTCTCCTCCAGTGGCTCCAAAAGTATGGCAAACTCCTACAAGGCTCCACCAATGAGTTCACGGGCATGTCGAAGGTGTCCATACCCAAGTGGGGTCCCAAATCGCTCCAAAATACCTGAAAACTCATAAAACACTACGAGACTCGAATATAACGTCAGAAACGCGATATCGTAGTAAAATGTGGGATTTGGAGGCGAAAATGACATGGAATGCAATGAAATGATGATATGAAAATAGTGGAAAATATGGACACATCAGTTGATAGTTTGACCATACCCTAGGCTTGAGTTAAACGACATAGTTTTGACGAAGAGACTAAAACTGTGGAATTCATCACAGACACAGTTAGGGTGGTCCCGACAATGCTCATGTCGATGAGTTAACCACATAATTATGATACTGAAATAAGGACGGCAACTGCTGCTCGTGGTCACTGCCGTATAGGGCTTCGAGCCCAACCTATAGTAGAGTCAGACTATAGGGTCTCATACAGAGTGTGACCTTCTTCTAGTAATAAGTAGAAACATTAGGGATAATATGCATTTGATGCACGGGATAGAAAACTGTATTTGATGCAAAAGATTATTTTTAAGCTTAGATAGGGACTATTTTGCATATAATGCAAACTGACTTAAATGTGTCGTAAACTGTTTACGACAATATTTAATAAGATAAACACGTGGAAAAGTTTACCTGTAAGACGGGAATGTCCCGGTGTGAACAAAGGTTCGAGCGGCGTCTAAATCGGATGCCAAATACCCAAGTTATACCTAAAACTGCCAAGTCAGCTCAAAGGGGTCTTACCCATGCCCAAACTGGGCATGGGTCAGTCCAGACTGAGCCAGGCCAGACCACCCGGGTCTGGACTGGGCGCCCTGGGCCCCTGGCCTGCCTGGGCCAGGTGCCCTGAGCCTGTGTGCCCAGGGCGCCAGGCGCCCTGGGGGCCAGGCGCGGGCCTAGGCCCAAGCGCTTGGGCACCTGGCCCAGGCCTGAGCAGTGCCCAGGCTGGCTGGGCCTGCCCAGGCTGACTGGGCAGTGGGGCCCACACCTAGGGTTTCGAACCCTAGGTGCAGAATTTTGGGTGACGGCTGATTTTGGACGAAAATCAAGTTTTAGGCTGATCTTTAGGCGATCAATTGAGGGGTCAAACGGGCTCCGATTGACTCGTCGTTTTTTCCTACGCGTTCACCTTTCAGCGCCCTTCGATTTGATAGGTTGTATCAAGATCGAAACTCAACAGTGATGGAGTTAAAATTCATGGAAGTTTGGCCTTTATGAAAGGCAAACTAACTTGAATTTATTAATTCCAAAATAATAGTCACACATCGAAAATTGAGTAAAGGGGAGGGGTCAGCCGCCTATATAAATAGGGGTCTGCTCCCCTCTTCTAAACTTGTCCCAAGCTATAGATCTGAGCAGCTTCCAAAAATGTTGGAGCACGCTCGGATCTAGGCTTAAATTAAATACTCTCTTCTCCCTATAATTTCTGCCTTACTCTTGAAGGGCTTTAGCAAAGCCACAAAGGGGTTCGGATCCGATTCGAAATCTTGGCAAAGGTTCACACTCGGGTGAAACTTTCTTCGGCATGTGGTTGGCTTAGCGACAAGAGAATTGCTCGCCTCGGGACGCAGAGCGGCTCGAAAGACGGTGCGGCACACCTTGCTTGTACCAAGGCAAGGTTCCGGTATGTAAATTTAATTAGCGTTCTTTTAATTTAATCGCAGTAGCTTAGCTCCCTCTTGGGATGGTCGAACCCCCATCCCAAGTTGTCAGAGATCCCGGCTAAGGGTCTTGAACGTTAGGGCCTCGTTAAATAGTTTAACGTATCTATTTTTTCCACTGCATTGTTTTGCGTCTGTGGTCCATCCGACTTAGGACGGGCACAGAATGTGCCCTAAGGGTCCATCAAAACCCAAAAGTTGTATCAGAGCTTAGTCTGTATCTTGATCTAAGGACTGCAATTGTATTAATCGAAGAATGCTTTTTAAATGCATGCTAAAGTTTTAACTTTATACGTTATTGTTAAAAATGAAATCGTTTTTCATATGAGATGTTCTTTTAAATTCTTTTATGCGATAAAAATAATTTTAGAAACATGAAAATTTTTATGATGATTTTAAAACGTAGTTTATGAAATAAAAATTATATGATAATTTTTTATGAAACTTTTTTTTAAGTTTTAAAATCATGGTTTTAATTTAAGTGTTTAATTATAGATGCATGTTAATTATTTATTAAATAAATGTTTTAAACATGTTGTTCTATTTAATTGTTAAATAGTTGGATGCCTATTTTATGCGATAAAATTAGAGTAGTTTATGTTTTAATGGCCATGATTTATTATGTGATAATTGATGAAACCTTTTAGGTTAGCCATTAAAAACCTGTTTAAAATTTATAAGATAAATTTTAAATGACATGCTATGTTTTAATAATCATTACAACCTTTAAAAACCTAATTTCTGATTAGGGTAATCCTTTAGCGACGATATTGTTTTAATCGTTATCATAATAATTCTCATTAAAAGACTACGCTTTAAAGCGTTGTAAATGTTTTATTAAAATCCTAATAACGATTAGTATAACACGTGAACCTTATAGTTGATAAGGACTTAATAAAAGTTATTAACAAATCCTAAAATTTTGAATTTTAAGAATTCAACTAGTTGATAGGATTAATTAGTTGTTAATAAAAGCCTTTTAGTCTATGGCACGCATATAAAAATGACAAGCTTCATTCAATGGACCATGATCTGGTCAATGTGCTTGGCTAAGTTTGTTGGATCACCCTAGCTAGTCTAAAGAATAAGTGATCCTGGCTTAGTCAATTCCATGGTCGTGTTCCGCTGGACCGCAATGATGTGAATCATGCTTATATGACACCCAGGACTGTATCTAGTCAAATATGGTGATAATTTTTTTCAAGGTTAGCCGTAGCCCTCCTTGTTTTAGAGGTTGGCAACTATATGACCCGTGTTTTAGTTGTTGAGCTACACTCAAGCTGAGACATGGCAACCTTGTAGAAACCAACTTCTTAAATACATATGATGTAATCTTGATTTGACCCAAACCGTCGTGTCGTGAATACACCGAGCATCGGCGTAAGTTAAATCTAATGATGTGGTCTAGACTTGACCCAAACCGTCGTGTCGTGAATACACTGAGCGTCGGCATAAGTTAGGCTAGATAAGAAAACAAGGGTCCGACTTGACTAGTCATTATGATTTGGATGAGCATACTTATGATCATAAATGTCTAGGGGTAAAAACTGATAAGAGAGTCATACCTGATATGATTGATGAAGAGTCATCTACCGATTGCAGAGTCAAGCAATTTGTTGAGCTACACTCAAGGTTGTTAGGCTCAGGATGATTAGATCTCTTACCCATTAATTTAATCTGATTAAATCATTCATTATTAAGGCTTAGAATGATCGTATAAATAATGGGAGGATATAGATAGATAAAAGCCATTCTACTTATATTTAATATTGAACACATGTTAAACTAGGGTAAGACTATGTTTAACTATGGAATCCAAAACATAATATTAAAATGGTCAAAATATTTGGTTAATGGAATATCAAGTTAAATTCTAATTGATAGAATAAACTATATTCTCGTTGACATTAAAATGACCTTCTTAAGAACAAACTTAAGGAATATGATTTCATTAAGTTCTGAGTCCAACAAAATAAATGCACGCTACATGTCACTTGCCTCTATATGGGGCAGCTGGAACATATTGATGTTCAATAGCAAGTTTCTCCATACAATTTATTGAGCGACACTCAAGGTTGTATGGACAATAGGTTCGATCTGTAAGGTTCAAAAATTCGATCAAACTGATTGAATCGAATATGAGTGCATGAGCGGTGCAAGACTATGTATCCCAGCCAGATCTTGAGACGAGTAACTTGTAGAGCTACACTCAAGGTTGCATAGCTCAGGTGTTTGGATACATGAGATGCTTACATAGCTGTTTAAATTTTTGTTGAGACATTTAATATCTAAATGAGATTTAGAAAAGGAAGAAGGCACTCAGAAAGGTCAAATTGAGAAAGATAGTTGTATTTATCATTAGTAAAGGCATAAGTAGGAGGAACTGAAAATGTGACATATTTGATGTCACGATTTCAGAATAATTTTTATAGAAGAGACGTCTAACACATTTTTGACGAATGTCGTCACCTTACTTCTGAAGCGATGTTTTGTGTTAGTAACTTGTAATAGCTATAATATATTAAATTTTAATATATGAATAACGCAAGATAAGTAATAAACTTATGTGGAAAAATAGACTAGGCCGTACCAAAGAGACTAAGCTTCACAAATCACATAAAGATGGGCCTGACCTCTCGTATTATGAAGTCTATGGACACTTGTGAACCTTATTCTCAAAGGTATGATGGCCGAAAATCCTTCTATAAGACAGTGGAAGAATGAGTTGTTGAACTCACAGTCTCTTACATGCTGATGTACCCGGACCCAAGTCTAAGTTAGCCAGGATAAGTCGTTCTTATTATTATTACGACACGTGTTCTTGATGAAACACAAGTCTGATAAATAGAGAATAAAATGACAGAAATATTTGAAATGATTCGATTAGATCGAAAAGTCAAATACTTAGCTGTATAAATCTTGCATAAATAAAAGAAAATGTGATTTTCTCTCAGGTCAAGTATATTAACATATCGAATATGTTAGAGAGCATGCATCACACTTTGTTAGACATAGTGCGACTCATGGCAAAGTGATTGAGTTACAATCATCCCTTTAGGTTAAGTCCCAGATTGAAATGTCTAGGTTTTGATAAGATTCTATGGGACCTTATCAGTAAGATATTCGTTAAATCAATCGTTAGGAAGTTAAAGAATTAGTCGAGTCTCGTGAGACGAATAGTCGAGTTAGACATCATAGTCGATGATGGCCTAAAGATAACTTCCATGATGAAATTCAGAGTAGAGACTTTAATTAACAACTTTATGCAAATGGTCTATGCATGTAAATAAAGTATAGACTTTAGTTTATGTGCCCAAAGAAAATGTTTCTTATTGTCTACAAGTAATTCTTCGAGTCTAGAAGATTGGTGCAGAAAGAAAATGGTGAAGTACAATTATGTTGTGAGAGAACGATTTTCATCCTAATTCCTATAAACGGATTATGATGAAACTATCTCGCCAGCAGATGTGTACAGATCTACACGGACCGAACTCGGTGTAAACGCTCATGATAACCATGAAAACTGGAGCATTCATTTATAGTTCGTTTTCTAAATATGATTTAGAAGAACGAACTTAGATGAATTAGCCAAAGAGTTTTCAAAGTCAGTGTGAGCGAATAAAACACATGCGAGGCATCAAAGGGATGGAACATATTTGATAAAGTGGTCAAAAGAGTTCGACACTTTTATGAACCATCTAAATGGCCAGCAACTTATTAAAATTATTGTCGTAAGGTACGATGAGCTGGATGAGATCCAGAAAAATTAAATGGATTCCGAAAGACCAAAGTAAATTATTTGAATGAGATTCAAATGAATGGTCTAAGATAAACAAAGAAAAACCCCTTAAGTCTAATCAGTGGACGGTTTAGCAGATCCACTCACAAAGGCTCTACCACGTGAAGTCTGAAAGACGTATGTGTAAATGAGGTATGAGATACCAGGATAAATGGGCCTGAGTGCAAGTGGGGGATGTTGCGAGATGTATGCCCTCAAGGCAATTTATCTTCATGTATCTATACAAACATCTTGTTCAAAATTACAGTAAGCTATATGGTAAGAATTTATCTAAGTTAAATCATAATGTAGTTATCTAGAAATTAACTTAGGTAAAGTTATGAGACTCAATGCAAGGTCAAACATGTATCAAGATGAGTATCTCGATCATGGAGAAATGATTGACCGTCTGTAGCATAAGTCTAAAAGGGTTCGTGGTCGTAGATGTTTCGAGAAAAGAATATCGAAACATTGGATAGACCATTGTGTCTTAGTCTCACTGTTCAGCGGTGGCGATGATCTCATGATCGTTTGACTTGGCGAAGTCGAAGACGAGACACATGTGCTCATTGAAGAATGATTTCACTGAACGACCCATCAAGAGTTGTCATATGGTTATGATTGACCAATTTGTCAATGATAACTCTTAGTGATGATATGTAAGTTGGTCTTTTTACTTGAGGTCATTGTACGAACCTGTACGTGAACGATGTTACTTAAATCATTGACCTAGCTTCGAGGCTAGGCCTGTCGAAAGGTCTTTGGTTGAGTGACATTTAAAGCGTACGAGGAGAGTAATGACCGAGATATGATTCGTCTCTCCCGGTCAATGGGAGTTAGTGTCGTAGTGTTAGTTCGGTCTTTAGTAAAAGTTCTGGTGAGAGTATGTTAGAAGTTGTCTAACATTATTTGACTACAAATCGATGGAAACTAACCGGCTTCGAGATATTGGGGTTGATAGTTTGACCGTACCCTAGGCTTGAGTTAAACGACATAGTTTTGACGAAGAGACTAAAACTGCAGTATTCATCACGGACACAGTGAGGATGGTCCCGACAATACTCATGTCGATGAGTTAACCACATAATTATGAGATTGAAATAGGGACGGCAACTACTGCTCATGGTCACTGTCGCATGGAGCTTTGAGCCCAATCTGTAGCAGGGTCAGGCTGTAGGGTCTCACACAGAGTGCAACCTTTGTCTAGTAATAGGTAGAAACATTAGGGAGAATATGCATTTGATGCAATGGATAGAAAACTGCACTTGATGCAAAAGATTATTTTTAAGCTTAGATAGGGACTATTTTGCATATGATGCAAACTGAGTTAAATGTGTTGTAAATTGTTTACGACAATATTTAATGATATAAACACGAGAAAATGTTTACCTGTAAGATGGGAATGTCCCGGTGTGAACATACGTTCGAACGGCGTCTAAATCAGACGCCAAATGCCCAAGTTATGCCCAAAACTGCCAAGTCAGCTCAAAGGGTTCTTACCCATGCCCAAACTGGGCATGGGTCAGTCCAGACTAACCCAGGCCAGACAGCCCGGGTCTGGCCTGGGCGCCCTGTGCACTTGGCCCACCTGGGCCAGGTGCCCTGGGCCTGGGTACCCTGGGCACCAGGCGCCTTGGGCATGGGCACGAGCCCAGGCCCAGGCACCTGGGCACCTATGCGCCTGGCCCAGGCCTGGGCAGCTCCCAGGCAAGCTGCCTAAGCTGGCTGGGCCCGCCCAGGTTGACTGGGCAGTGGGGCTCACACCTAGGGTTTCGAACCCTAGGTGCAGAATTTTGGGTGACGGCTGATTTTGGACAAAAATCAAGTTTTAGGCTGATCTTTGGATGATCAATTGAGGGGTCAAACAGATTCTGATTGACTCATCGTTTTTTCCTACGTGTTCACCGTTCAGTGCTCTTCGATTTGATAGGTTGTATTAAGATCGGATCTCAACGATGAGGGAGTTAAAATTTATGGAAGTTTGGCCTTTATAAAAGGCAAACTAACTTGAATTTATTAATGGGTTAATGACTGGAAAATACCCTAATGTTTCAGCGTTTCTCACAAAAATACCATATCGTTCATTTTGGGACACATTGGTCCAAATGTTTAGCAAAACTTTACAACGTTGTACCCTTTTTGAGTTTGCCATCAGAAAAGCTTTTCAAAATACCCTAATGTTTCAGGGTTTCTCACAAAAATATCCGAACGTTTCAGCGTTTATCACAAAAATACCCTAACGTTTTAGCGTTTCTCACAAAAATAGCCTATCTTTAGGGTATTTTGTGAGAAACGCTGAAACGTTAGGGTATTTTTGTGAGAAACGCTGAAACGTTAGGGTATTTTGAAAAGATTTTCTGATGGCAAACTGAAAAAGGGTACACCGTTGTCATTTTTTGCTAAACATTTGGGACCAATGTGTCCTAAAATGAACGATAGGGTATTTTTGTGAGAAACACTGTAACGTTAGGGTATTTTCCAGTCATTTACCCTTTATTAATTCTAATACAATAGTCCCACATTGGAAGTTGAGTAAAGGGGAGGGGTCAACCGTCTATATAAATAGTGGTCTGCTCCCCTCTTCTAAACTTTTCCCAAGCTCTTAATCTGAGCTGCTCCCGAAAATGTTGGAGCACGCTTGGATCTAGACTTAAATTAAATATTCTCTTCTCCCTATAATTTCTGCATTATTCCTGAAGGGCTCTAGCAAAGCCACGAAGGGGTTTGGATCCGATCCGAAATCTTGGCGAAGGTTCACACTCGGGTGAAACTTTCTTCGATGTGTGGTTGGCTCGGCGACAAGAGGATTGCTCGCCTCGGGACATGGAGCGGCTCGGAAGACGGTACGGTACACCTTGCCTGTATCAAGGCAAGGTTTCGGGTATGTAAATTTAATTAGCGTTATTTTAATTTAATCGCAGTAGCTTAGCTCCATCTTGGGATGGTCGAACCCATCCAAGTTGGTAGAGATCCTGGCTAAGGGTCTTGAACCTTAGTGCCTCGTTAAATAGTTTAACGTATCTATTTTTTCCGCTGCATTCTTTTGCGTCTGTGGTCCATCTGACTTAGCCCTAAGGGTCCATCAAAACCCTACAGAGACCACCTATACCCTCGGCTCGGATACTCCTCCCGCTATGTACACTACATGCTTTTGGGAGAGGATTTACGAGTTGCCTTCCTTCAGCACTAGCTGATCAAAAGCATCCTCGATCATCCACCCCTGACTTAGGCTAGCTCCGCGCCACCTTGCCACCACCATGCTATGCATGAACGAGCTGGGACTATGTCCTCTGTCTTGCTCGACCTTTTGTGTGGGCATGTCCCTCCCTTGTGAGGTACTACCAGATGGCACCTCTCCCCCCTCCTACCCCATTGATCACGCACAGATCTTCTGTGATCGTTTATGTTGGGCTGCTACACTGTAGAGGGGCCCCATCTGTTGGGGCGGATTTTTCACCATTGTCGCCATTAGGACAAACCTAGCCTCCCCCAGGATCTTCTAGAGGCAACGGTCCCTATTACACTATCCTTGTGTGTGCGTACGGACATCAAAATTATTAGGGCCCAAGGTGACCACCACTGGGTTTATCTTCATGGGAGTTATAACGCCGATTATATAGTGCTCTCGAACCCAAAGCTGACCGACGTGGCCCCTCAACAGATTGAGTGGATCCTCCCTATGCAGGAGCGCATCCCTTCTATTTACGAGATAGAGCTCGATGATGGGCAGGTTGCCCATCAGTAGCCTGCTCAGCAACCGGGCGCTGCTCCCGCACACGCTGAGGAGCCACCCCACACCTTGCCTAAGTCTGAGCCTGCAGCGGCCCCTTCCGTCTCCACATTTGTTGAGGGCCCTGTTGCATTTATCGATCCATCCGCTTCTGAGTCTATCGTAGATCCTTCTGTCTCCACTTTTGTCGAAGACCTAGCCCTATCAGCTGAGGCCTTCATTTCTAATTTGATAGTTGATCCTCCTGTCCTCACCTCCTCACTGCCACCTGAGACCACACTGTGCCTGTATTCTTGACCGTACCCATTCCCAGCACCGTCTCAGTGATCATCACGGAGAGTGTGGTGGTTTTTGTCTCCGTAGCTACTGCTACCACATCTGCCGTGTCTACCTCTGCTCCTATCTCTCTGTCGCTATCACCACTGCGGCACTGTCTTCACAGCCTACACTTCCATGCACCCTTTTTTCACCACATGTAGCACACCTACTTGGGGAGCGTCTTTTAGCTCATGTCCCGTCCGACATTGCAGCTCGATTATCTGGGGTGGAGCAGGAGGTAGTTAAGCTCCATAGAGCCGTGTGGATACTCACTGAGATTGGACAGTAGAACAGCGAGAAGCTGGACCGTATCCTTCACCTTCTTCAGCCACCACCCCACCGGGTGGTGCTGCCTGATCTTATTAGCTTCTCGTAGTCACATTATCTCCCCATCCTATCATTATACCCATCTGTCTTTTTGGGCCCAGCTTAGTCCAACTTGGGGAGTCACATTCTGGCGTCGATTTTTTGTTGTTGTCCATAGTGTCCATAACGTACATACTATGCGTCGTCATCATCTCAATTTTTGTATGTACATACATACTGTACATACGTATATGCATCTTTTATACCTTCTTTTATCTTTCTTCCCACCCACCCCACCATTAGCATCATCTCTCGTCTCTACGCCTGTGTTCTCAGCAGTGAGGACACTGCTGCGTTTAGCTTGGGGGATGAGCGTTATCGCTTTTTACTTATTCTTTTTCCGTATTCCCATTTTTAGTTCCACTACTGCCCCATTTTTCTTTTTTATCATCTTTTTTCTTTTTTATTTTCTTGTTTGCTCGCTGATCGCTCCTTATTTTACACCTTTTTTCTGCATGTTTTCATGTCATTTCGATCGCTCATATTGCGTTTTTCACGATTATTCGACGATATCGCTTCACTATTCCTTGTTTTTGTCGTATTTTAGGAAAAATGGAGCGATCTGGAGCAAAAATGAGATCAAGGGACTTTCACGCGTACTGGAGCATCGCCCACGGCCTTATTGAGGAGCTAGCAGTGCTAGAGGATGAGCAGAAGAGGAAGAAGCTCGATAGAATCGACAAGGAAGCGAAGAGGAGAAGAAAGAGACACAGGAGTAGCCCACTCGGCCAAACAAAGAGTTCACTCGGCCGAGTGAAGTACTGCGTTCGGCCGAGTAGAACGGATACGAGATTGCCTGGATTCAAAATTCACTCGGTCGAGCAAGAAAGTTCACTCGGTCGAGCAAGGAAGCCCACTCGCCCGAGTGGAACAGGGTTTCTCTCCCGAAAATCATCCAACTTACTGGAGTTTGGAGAAGACCCACTCGGCCGAGCAAGAAAGCTCACTCGGTCGAGTGAAGAAGACCAGTAGCCCGAGTGGCACAGGGTGACAGACCCCCGAAACCCTCATTTCTCTGCTTTTATTTGGGTCTGTCACTCGGCCGAGTGACATATTCCGCTTGGCCGAGTGACGCAGTCTGACTGTGTCGCGAATTAGGGTTTTTTTGGATGCGCCAGGGGCAAATCTTTTGGGAATTTCTAGACGATTTTGACTTGTATTTAAGGCTAGTTTTATTCCTAGTTTTAGGATAGACTTGAAGTTAATTTTGACGGCTATTCTTATTGTAATTCTCAACTGGAGATCAAAGACGCGCAATTTGGTTTGTTCTTTTTGCCTAAATTTCTAGTTTTTATGAATTGTTTTCTCTCTACAATGAATTGTGCTATGATCTTGGTTGTTATTTCTGAGATTACTATGATGAATTGTGAGTGGTTTCGTTGTTCTAGGGCATGGGGATGAACCCTATGGACCCCATCTTAGAATTGTGATGAATGAATTGAATTGTTGCTAGGATTGCGGTTAGGTTGTGATTGATTTACTACGAATAGCTAGGAATTTTCATTGATTGGGGTTTGCAAGAGATTGGATTTCAATCGATGGGAAGGCCTAGATATTCGATTTAGGTTTATAATCGAGATTCTCTAGACTTGGTTTGCAAGAGATTGGACCAAAGCTAGGATTTTTATTATAAATCTATATCCATATTCGTTTGCAAGAGATTGGACGAATACGAACTATCATAACCTAGATCGTGGCTCGAGTTTGCACGAGAGTGGGCTCGAGGTGCGATTGGACGATGATGTCGATCTTCATGCTAGTAGCTTAGGTTAGGGTTTGCACGAGAGTGGGCCCTAATCTAGGTTGCTATAGACCAGTAATAGCGTGAGAGCGTGAGCTTGGTTCTATATTCAGTTACGCCCAGTTCACCTTAATTCAATTCTTGCAACATTGAGATTCATGATCCACAAGGATAAGTGACGATCCGTAGTGGTGATTCCCTAGCCCTAGACGCTTTTATTATATTGAATTCTATTTGTTATTTAAATGACAGTGACATTATTTTCCAAACCATTCCATTCTACCATCAATAGCTAGGTGATCAAGATAGAGTACTGTCATTTGTCCTCCCTGTGTTCGATACCCGCTCGCCACTCCACTGTGCGCTTGCGGTAAGACTACAGTCGTTTTCCGGGTGTATATCTGGGCGCGATCAAGTTTTTGGCGCCGTTGCCGGGGAGGCGATGGTATTTTATTTTCTTTACTTAGCTATTTTTTTATTTATTTTTCACTCTTTTATTCCTCTATTGTGCTAACAATTCTATCTAGACTCTCTTTTTCTGTGCATGTACACGAGATCGAAGGAGACACAAGAAGATATATTATTTGATCCTGAGATCGAGCGTACGGCAAGGAGGCTTAGAGCTGAGAGGAGATTTGCTATAGGGGAAGATCATATGGTCGCGTCGAAAACACCAGAGGAGCTAGCAGCATGTATGGCTAGACTTGTCTCCATCCGAGATAGGCTATGGCCCAAGACCACGTCTACCACCTCTTCGATTGTCATGCCGGAGTTGGCGGCCGATAAGAACTTCGAGCTAAAGACAGGACTAGTAATGTTGATGCAACAAGACCCATTTCATGGGAAATCAAAAGAAAACCCTCACTACCATCTGCAATCGTTCTTGGCTAAGTGTGCCACTTTCCAGTTGCCTGGCATGCCGGTTGATGCTATTCGACTGTGCCTCTTCCTGTCTACTCTTCGAGACAAGGCATTGTAATTGTTGAGGACGCAAGCCGAGGGGATCTTCACTACTTGGGATGAGCTGGCAATCGTATTTGTCAACAAGTTTTATCCGACATCCAAGACTATCAAGATACGAAGCGCACTCATGTCCTTCAAGCAAGGCCCTCAAGAAACTCTATATGAGGCGTGGGAGCGTTTCAAGGATCTCCAACACCAATGCCCCCATCACAGTATTGAGCCATGGGAGCTTGTGCATAGCTTTTATAATGGATTGCAACCAAGCACAAAGAAAATAATAGATGCAACCGCCAATGGAGCTATCTTGTCAAAGACACCGGACGACGCTACGGCTTTACTCGAGGAGATGGCCTCGAATAATCAACAGCAGGCCGACGAAAGGGGACATTCTTCGTCATCCTTGAAGCCGGCAAGTATTTATGAGGCAAAGGCCGTGGCGGAGCTCTCTTCAAAGTTTGATTCTCTTCACAAAGTCGTGGAGAGACTAGAAAAGTTGGTTAGTGAACCGCATGGAGCCCCCACCGTTTCTACACTGGGAGGAAGCATGAGCGACTGGCAAGATCAAGCCCATGTTATGTTTGTCGGAGGGGAGCAAGGAGACGGAGCCATAGAGCAAGCTCAATATGTTGTGAGAAGTACCGGTTATTGGGTGAACCTGGCTACAAGGGGTCACCCCGGATTTTCATACGCCAACAATGATGGAGCCTTGAATCCACCACCGCAACAACCACAAGCCCGGCCTCCACAACAACCGCAATATCAACAAAGAGCACTCCAACAACAAAACTTTCCACCGAGGCAACAAGCGGGGCCATATAGACCCCCGGGGTACAATCAAGGATAGAGGGCACCCAATCCACCGCAAGCACCACCAAGGTCGGAGCATGAAGCAAGGGTTGAAGAGTTCATGGCCGAACAAAAGAAGATCAATGCAAGATTGACGGCCCAACAAGACTCCCTCAACACCGTCGTGGCACAATTATCGGAGCAACTAGCATTGCTCAACAAGAACAATCAACAATTGCCGGCTCAACCGGAACAAAACCCACGGAGCAATACCGGCCACATCAATACGGTTGTGGCGGTAACTACAAGAGGCGGGAAGGACACTACCCCCGCCATGATTCAAACTAAGGAGCCGAGGGAAGAAATTTCGGTTGATAAGGAACCAGGCAATGAAGAGGAGGGCCCAAAGGCTGCCAAACGACGGTGAAAAATCTGAAGTAGATAAGCCACATGAGGAGCGCACTTACATGCCACCGGTACCATTCCCACAACGGTTGGCAAAGGCAAGGATTGAGAAGAGGCTCGTCAAATTTCTGGAGTATTTGCGAGGTGTGAGCTTGAATATTCCATTCTTGGATGCAATTATCGAAATCCCGTCCTATGTAAAGTTTCTAAAGGATTTGATCGCGGGAAAGAAGCGAAAAGAAAGGATCATGCTCGCCGAACAAAGTACGTGGTTTACTAGGAAGGAGAAAGCGCCGACCAAGTTCAAAGATCCCGGTAGTTTCTGAATTCCTTGCACGCTTGGAGGAGTCCCACTTCAGAAAGCTTTGGTAGATTTGGGAGCAAGCGTGAGCCTCATGCCCCTCACGATGTTTAAGAAATTGAATACGGGGACCGACCTAAAGGCGACAGACATGAAGATACAACTTGTCGATGGGCGAATCACTAAGCCGGTGGGGATTGTGGAAAACATACCACTACAAGTACCGGGCGGACTTTGCTTGCCATGCAACTTCGTGGTGATGGATATTAAGGAGGAAGGTGATACGTCGCTGATTCTTGGACGCCCTTTCTTGGCCACCGCCGGAGTGATTATGGATGTAAGGGAAGGAACATTGTCCTTGAACGTCAGAAATATTGAAGTTGAACTCCACATTCCAAAGGCGATGAAGCACATGCCTTGGCCAGAGGACGTGGACTACGTGGACCTCCTCGACGAGGTGATTGACGACGCCATGCCATTTGCCATCGGAGCCAAGCACGATGACAGCCTCGAAGATGGCCAACTTACTAAAGATGGCGAGATGATGGGAGACCCGTCGGACCCTCTTACAGATGAGGAGAAGGACGACGCTGATGTCGTCAAGATTAGAGAGCTATGCAAGCTCTCTACGGCGAAGCATATGAAGAAAGCTCCACCGGACAACAAATCTTCGCCGCCGGCCAAGAAAAGGATGTCAAAAGCTCAAGCTTGGAGGACTCATCCCCAACTGCCACCCATGATGAAGGGGAGCCGAGGAACGCTGATGAAAATCAACAACTAAACCCAAGCGGCCTTCCCGACAAGTTTGACGCGCGCATCTCACATGCGCCAAACATCGAGCTTTAAACGCGTATCTTAAGGGGTCGAGCTCAAGACATTAAACGAGCGCTTGTCGAGAGGCAACCCGACGGTTCTATCTTATTTTTAGTTGAATTTTTCCTTTTATTTTTGTTTTAGATCTTTATTAGTGTTTAGAGTCAAGTGTCGAAGAAAAACCTGACAACGGGCAATATTTTTCATTGCAGGAGATGGAAAATAAGAAACCATATGAATGGAGAACGACCATGGCAAAGGAGAGCGCTCCAGGGATGTGCTCAGGCGTCAGGAGAAGGAAGAAACTGACGAGGAGAAGAAAATCAGAAAGTGGAGCAAAAACAGAGAGTTGGAGCTGAAAATAGCAGCCCACTCGGCCGAGTGAAATTTTCATTCGGTCGAGTGAAGACCATACTCGGCCGAGTAGGGTACTGATCAGGGAAGATTCGAAAAACCCCTCTCTATCATTTATATGCCACTCGACCAAGTGAATCAGACACTTTCAGCACTTGAAAAGCTCTGAGTGGCCTTGCCACTCGGCCGAGTGACTTTTTTCTACTCGCCCGAGTGGGAAGTGCTACTCTCCCGAGTCGGTACTTTCACAAAAATTTTATAAAATCTTAATAAACTGAGCCACTCAGCCGAGTGAACACGCTACTCGGCCGAGTGACTAACCCTATAAAATCGAAAACTCGCGGCCCAAATCCCAAAATTCCCAATTTCCCAAATCTCAGCCCGAGCCTCCGACTTCTCCCCCAATCGCCCGAATCGACCCTTCACTTCGCCCGAGCCGCACTGACCCCGTGCCCGAGTCGGCACCCCTCACCGTCGTGCCGCCTCCCACCGCTGCCGCCGGTGCCCAGTTAGCCGCCGGCAATCCCCAATTTAGCCTTATTTCTCCCCTTTTCTCCGTTTCTCCATTTCGTAAGCCCTATTCATTCCGAATCGAAATTAAACTTTATACACATCTATTACTCTTGATTTTCACCCAAATTTATTGATATTCATTGCTAATTTGTCAATTTGTGTTTCAGGATAGCTTGGAGGAGAATCAGGGGCAGATTTGGAGCTTCTCGGAGGAGGCGTTTCTCCGCTCACATCCATTGCTTGCATTCGCATCGTGCTCGGGTACATTCGCTCCTTTTATATAGCACTTCGCATTGGTAGGGGCATCTCACGGCACACATGCCTCCACGGACTAGATCACGTTCGTGGGCGCCTGCCTTCAAGCAGAGGAAGACTAGCGAGCCTGGCTCTTCCTCCGCTAGAGCGGACTCCCCGCCACCTAGCCCACCTCCACCTACACTTTCGCCTCCTACCGCACCCATTCCACCCCCACCGACACAGCCCGCCCCCGCTTTCGACACGATGGGGATCACTTTCAGAGATGACGCACACCGCGCCAGATTTGAAAGAATCTCCCATCGTTCGATTGTCCCCTTTAGGTTTGTGCACATTGCAGATTTTGAGCGCCTAGAGGTATTTGAGGGCCCACTCCAGTTGTATGACAACGTGGTGGTGATTTTCTGTCCGTGTCGGCGGACACCTACGTCAGGCCGACACTCGAGGTCCTTAGTTCCATCCGTAGGACTCCTGGGGGTTGCTCATTCTGATTGATGGATCGTGAGTGCGAAGTTACCCTTGACATGCTACGAGCCTATTTTCAGTGGCCCCCGTCCCGACCCCGACCGAGCCTATAGTCCCACGCACATCCCCCCACCGTCATTCGATACTCACGCCTTCTGGACACGCATCACGGGATCACCTCTCGCCTTTGACCCTAGCCGGGCCAAGGCCTCCGCTATCCTCCACCCATGCCTTCGCATTGCTCAGCGCCTTATGGCGACCACTTTCCTAGCGAGGTATGAGCCGGGGACGATGTCTACGCCTGAGCTTTACATGCTCTACGCGATGACCAGAGCGAGAGCCTTCGAGGTAGGTGGAGACGTCTTACTCCCCGCCATTCAGATCGATATAGCCAGTTGGTATCTAGACCGCATCATTATCTCTGTCGGCGCCAGGACGCCTATTTGTTGCGGCGGTCTGATTACCCTTCTGGCTCCCATGTGTGGGGTTGACCTCCCAGCTGGTTTGCTACGACCCCCGGGCCCCACTTCCCTTTCCATTGATGTCATGGCCCGCATGAGGATGTTGCGTCCTCATGGTCAGCACCACTGGGTTTGGCTGCATCGTCCATTTGGCATAGATTACATGGTGCTTCCGAGCCCCGCTCGGACCCACATTGGACCCGTAGGAGGGGTGTGGATTCCAGAGATGGACCTCCTCATCCCAGCTGCGTACGTGCTAGAGCCTGAGGGCGCTCAGCAGGAGCCCCTCCTTCCACCTCTGGACCCCGAGATCCCGATCCCTCAGCCTGCACCTGATTTGTCTGCTCCTCCCGACACCTCTGTCCACACTTCTGTCAGTGTCAGGAGCACACTTGTTGAGTCCACCACCACCACCACCTCTGTGCCGATGGCCATTGATCCCATCTCATATGTGAGTTTTGAGGGCGCCCCCACCACTATTCTTGAGAGAGGTGAGCCTTCTATTGTTTCCGCAGCCGAGACCCTGTCCACTCTATATTTCTCGACCCCTGGGGAGTCATTTTCTGTAGACTTCACGGCCTCCCCAGTCGTCGACACTACCATCTCTACTGCAGCTGTCTTCACCGAGAGTGTCGTGACGTCTGTCCCCATTTCTGTGTCAGCGACCTCTCTGCCCTTCTCACCCTCTGTCACCGCTTCTGATTCTACTGCTGCTTACACTTCTAAGAGCATTCTGCGTCTCAGCCTTCTACAGAGGCTGAGCGTCTTTTAGTGAGCACATCACCCCACCCTCACCCCGTAGTGGCACCACTTGTCTATGGTAGCTGTGCTAGGCAGCCCCAATCACCACCTGTTCGGCCCTCTGTCCCTCCTCCTCCCGACACCCTAGTTCAGCACATGCGTGCTCTACAGGGGGCCATTAGTAGGCTCAGAGGAGATTTTCGGGCTCTCTCCGCTACCGTTAGTTCTGTGTAGTCTCGCGTCGCTCTACTCCCTAGTATTCAGGCTAGCCTGAACCAGATTCTTGCGCGACTGTCACAGCCTCCTCCACCAGCCGATATCCGTCCCATTTCCCAGCAGCCACCTCTACCACCTCCTCCACAACAGGATGGTGCTGGTGCTCTTCCACCTGCTTAGGCACACACTTGATGCCTCCCACATTTTTGCTGCTGCTGTGATTGATACCATATTTTCTGTCGATTTTGTGCACCTCCTCCGTACACATTTTGGTCACTTTTTGCTCATATTTGTCTATATCATCTTGGGAGGGAGGAGGTATTTTTGGGACAGTTATATTGCACCATCTTGATCTCTGCACGCATCATTTACATATCGATCTCATTTTCTTTCATTCTCATACTTTATCATTGTCACGCCCCGCTTCCCAAAGCAATGGAGGCGAGACGTGAGAAGGTCCGCACAGACGTGGAGCTGTGAAGCCACACGCCTGATAAGCGTCAATAAATCATATGCAGGTCCATGTAAGTGCAAACTGAACAACAATAATAAAACAAGGAGAAACAGAAATAGAATCCCAAATCTCAGCATCGTCCAACATTAAAATTTAGTTCAACATCCAGAAAAGCCACCAGGCTAAAAGAAAGAGTCTAAAGGCCCAAAACATGGCCAACAAAAGCCAACACGGCACAAAGTATTGGTGCTACGCACCGACAACAAAAGCAGTCTAAACAACAACACAAACAGTCTCTACGACTGATCGCCCGTATCCTCAAACTCCACAACGAACGCAGGCTCTGACTCAGCGTCAGCAAACACCACGTCCTCCGCAGCACTCTCAGGCTCGGGATCTAACATGTGTCACCCAAAAGAGCAAAAGGGGCACATGTCAGTAAGTCTAAAAGACTTGGGCAAGGAAAGTGAAAGGAAGGTAAACTAACAACCTAGCAGTTATAGTATGATGCTTAGCATGGCAAGTATAAAATGGAAGTGACAAACAAGGTAGGGTGCAAGTAACAAGTATGGCATGGATGACAAATTTTACAAGTATAAACACGGACAAGTACAAGTCAAGTAAATCACATCAAGTAAACACGTCGTGCACAAAGATTTCGTTTGCTGGCTAGAGTGGCTTATCGGGCCAACTCGTAAGCTCAGGTGACCTCTTATCCCTACCCCTCCACGTGTATCAAGCCAGGGCATTACCCCGAACACGGAATGCTCGCTTCTGGATCACGAGCCAGGAAGTGTTTTGCACGTATATCGAGCCAGGGCATCACCCCCGAACACGGAATGCTCGCTTCTGGAACACGAGCCAGGAAATATATTTAACACGTATGGCATAGGGTTATGCCCGCATAACGGGTGCCTAGCCGGTAACACGGGAACACGAATTTGTACAAGGATTTGTAGCGTGTGCTACGATGCAACATTCAATGCATGGATGGCATGGCATGGCATGCAGTAAGGCGTACAGGTAAGGAATTTAAACATGGCAGTTTAATATGCATGAACAACAAGTTAAAGGGTTGGATCTAGCTTCGTTGTCAAGCTAGATCAATTGAGGCGACGGATCTAGTTTCGTTGTCAAGCTAGATCAATTAGGCGTCTAGGCAGCTATCATTTCACTGTCTAGTCTCTTTTACGCTACAACAAGCAAATGGCCAAGGCATGGCCTAAAACCCCTAAGTGGCAAGTTTCACTTGCCTAGTACCGACGATGACGATCGACGGTAAAACGCCACATAACTCTATTCTACGGAATGGAATCGCTGTCATGACAAAACAATATTAGAACAATATCCAACCTAGTTTTATTAGGTTTTAACAAAAATCACAAAACGGGTTATGAGAATATTAAAGGATCGAACACTACCGTATGAAGCGGAAGATCGATGCTGAGCAAGCAAGGCAACGGAAGAAATGATCCGGGGAACCACGGTTCAGATCTGGAAATGGGGAGAAAATCTGGAGAAATGAGATTTTGGGGGTTTTGGGGGGTTTTCCGGCGGCCTAGAGGAGATGGCCGGCCTAAATGGAGAGGGAGAGGGGCTCTTGAGGAAGGAGGAAGGCTAGGGGAAGATGGATGATGATTTGAGGAAGAAGGAGGCTCAGAAGAAAATGAAAGAAGAAAGAAAAACGTTTGGGGTTTAAATAGAAAATCGTGTGGCGGTTGGGCAAACCCTAGGTTTGCGATAGCGGTTAGTCGGTCAAAGAAGAGTTGTTGACCGACTAGTTCGAGAACTAGTCGGTCGGTAGACCAACTGTGACCGACTAAAAGCAAACAGTAACTCAGGTCGTCAAAATGGTCAAAGGACTAGTCGGTTAAAGAACAATGGCTGACCGACTAGTTTGCTACCTAGTCGGTCGAAAGACGTTCTTAGACCGACTAACGATAAACAGTAACTTAGGTGAAATTTATCAAAGGAACTAGTCGGTCTGAGAGCAAGTTCTGACCGACTAGTTTCACATCTAGTCGGTCGGTGGTTGTTCTTAGACCGACTAAGAGTAAACAGTAACTCTTGTACAATTGATTCAATGAACTAGTCGGTTTGAGAAGATTTGCCGACCGACTAGATCTCAATCTAGTCGGTTGGTTCCCCTTCTTGAACCAACTAAGGTGCACGAAAAGTGCCGAATCGAAGCGCGAAGCTTCGGGAAGATTTCTATAGCTTCTAAGATCAACCTATCTCTAAGATGTGAGCGATTTGAAGTTCGTCATGAGCGACTTACTCCAAGATCAACGATTCTAAGGAAGAAGCTAGAAAATCACAACGAAACGAACGAAAACGAAAGCTACGGAGACGGAAACCACACATAAGGAGAAAATCCACCAAAACATATAAATAATAAAGATAATTCAAATACATGAAAAACCAGTCGTTACATCCTCCCCAACTTAGAATAAAGTCCGTCCTCGGACTTTCTAACATATCTAGTCGCTCTAGTAACTACCCCAATCATATCACATTCAATCAGGTATAGTCATTACAAGTGCTTATATTCGCACTAGGTAATCAAACATTAACACTACTAGCATGTATCATCCACGCACCTCATGCTCTTATACCTATCATATCCATTCATACTCATACATGTATCTCAATCATATATGTATACATCCCCTATATAGCTACTACTTACCTAGCACAAACATTAGTTCAGCTACTCACTTATAGATAATATTAGCCTCATACTAGCAAATACAACCATCGCTCTACGCATAGATAGCTACCTATGCATCAAGCAACCATGGGCATATTACTCCCTAATATTTCCTAGTTTACATCCAATGTCATCATATCACTACAAGTAACCACACCGCTCAATATTCAATCATGTTATCATATCTAAGATACACTTACCACCACTATAATTTCACAATTCTTAGTTATTCCAATACATGCAAATATTTCACTATAACTTCACATCACATACGGCCCTATAATTATACCCACGACACGTCACACATATTATAGTCACCGAAACTTATAACTAAGCACATACTTACCCGTGCATGGTGCACACCCACACACGCTAACATTTCATTCCTATTTACCAATCATACAATTATAAACTCAGTACATCGACACACTTAGTTTTAGCTATCACATATACGTTCACACAGGCAAGTCCTTAGTAAATAAATATACCACGAGACCAACACATATATAACTATATACTGGTATAGCGACCCACAATCATGTGCGTAACACGACCAGGCACAAACACTCCTACCCCTTTACATGTATCAAACATCGCTATATGCAAACTACAGACATACATAGCAATACTCTTAGAGTATACCCACTCAAGCTTGGGTGAGACCCAAAACATATATCTATGTACGTAACACAGTATATATACTTATACCAATACCACACTCTAATACATTTACATCTACCAACATAACTGCATACACACTAAAATATCAATCACTATATTTAGTCAGGTCACACTCACATAATTAAATCACTTCACATACCATAGTAATTATACAGACCTCTGCACACGTATAACTATAATACCCTTCCTAATACATGCATTCACCGTATAGTCACGCACATGTAACTCATATATTCACACCATATCCTACTACTTATAATTAGTATACCAATACATCTACACATACATAGTTACGGTATGCAATAGTCGTGTATACCTCATGGTATACACACATACGACATCCCGTAAAAGCAAGCAATACCAATCAAAATTATAATCCTATTACCATATGTATATTACCTATAATTCATGCAGCAATCCATAACTACTTACGTCTAAGCACAATATGTATCTACGTACGAGCACATACTCACACGTACAAGCACACAGGTCATATAATAGGCCTACTCGCTTAACTATACGTACACCTATTATTATTGCTCCCATCAAACACATAGCTTTACCAACACATTATTTCAAGCATTATAAGCATCTCCGACTACATATGTCTCATTAAATAATCCAACACTGATTCATATACTCAAACGTTCCCAGAGTGGAATATCTATCCTCACACATATCTATAAATACTAACACAACTCTGAGTAGGCATATATCACACAATAGGCAATCATTTTTACACTACAAGGGAGTACACTCATTCAAGCCCACATACACAACTTAGGTACAAGCACCACGACAGCATCACAAAGGTCCAAGGCCTACTTAACAAATTAGGGTTGACACAGACATAGACGGGCACTAAAGCTTAAACAATAGAGGAAGACCTAGGTCGGAAGCGTGACGAGGGAAGGATCGAAAAGCACGAGTTCAGATAGGACGAATACAAGGAGACAGCTTGGTTAGACAGCGACCCACATGTGAATGTTTAGGTAGAGGAAAGGGAGGTGTAGCGATACTTTAATAGGATACAGAAATGAAATAGTGTAAGTAACATAAGCTAAAATACGGGGAAATTGAAACTGTCGTACTTCAAATGTTGGAGTCCTCATCTGTATAAAAATATTTGGAGATCGATAAAACAAGTTGTTCGAAACAAGTTTAAGTGAAATATACATAGTGAGAGAAAATGGTGTATTGGCTTATCGAAAGCTATTTTAAAAAGTAAATCATTCACACGAACATTAAGGACGTAGTTTTAGAAAATATTATACGGCAGTGATTTAATAATGTTGGCAAAAGTTTTGAAATAAAATAAAATTAATTAAAGAATTTTAACTCGTGTTAAATACTTTCAAAGTCTTTAAGCCAGGAAAACTTAAATAATCAATATTAAAACTACTTTTAGAGTAACCAGGATTTGCCAAAAAGAAATCGTTTTACACAAAGCTCTTAACATACGAGCTAACGAGCCTAGTACGGATATATAAAAATATTTGAAATTCAATTTAGTTTAGAAATTATTCTAAAAGCATGTATGGTGAACGAAAAACTTAGTAGTAGGCTTATCAAATTTCGTAATAAGCTTTAAAACCAAATTATGGAAGGTCCATATCAGAAAATGGTTACGAAATAGTAATTCCACAATAATCTAGAATAGGGGAAACGATGAGCACAACTTTGGCTTGTTGGAAGCTGAAATCATATATGATTTGAAAAGTATATTTAAAGGAAACGCGATGAGTCATTCGTATGGCATAAATAAGAAAGGGAAAATTATAAATCGAATTGGGCAAAATAAAGGTACGGTTCAGAATAAAATTTATATAAGAAGGGACAAGATGTTTTTATGGGTACGGAAGGTATAGACTGGCAAAATACAATGGGTTAGTATTCCAAATTCCGACAAAAGTTTTAGAGGTTTTTAAGTCAACGTAGGGGCATGAAGTATAAGTATATATATATTAAAATTTCGAACAAGTTTAAACTTAGGAAAAAGGAAATCGAAAAGATACTTTCAGAAGATTCAAGATTTGCAACGGAGAGGTTCGAAAATATTATACGGCAGTAGTTTAATATAATATTTCGGCAAAATTTCGAAATTCAAAGAATGAAATCCGATCAACTATAGTGTGAAAATTTAAGCCCATGCTAAATGCTTCCAAGTTTTTAAAACTGAAGAGAAATTCCCAATAAGTAATATTTAAAATACTTTTTAGAGGGACCCGGATTTGCCAAACAACTGATTTATACAAGATCTTAAAGTACGAGTACAATGAACCGAGGACTGATATATAAAAATAATTGAAGTTCTATTTATCTTGGAAGATATTCTAAAGTAATCAAAATTGTAGTAAAGTTTTAAAACCAAAATACGAGAAATGTTGGTTAGCAAAAGCTACGAGATTAAAAATTTCAACCAATAGACTTCAAAATCTACGAAAGGATTTTAACTCGATCGAATAGGGAGGAATTAAATATTTAAGAAGAGGGGGTAGTCATCAAGAATTGCTTCTACACGAAGCTCCGGGATATAATGCACATTGATGCACCAGAGTCAAGAGGACTCGTGCCAGAAATGTGCAAACCCAAATCACACCTAACAACCAGCCTAGCAATCAAACTCTATTCTAGCAAACATAACATATTCAAGCAACCAAACATATTCTAACAAACAAGACTGTCTAAGGGAAGAAGGCAACTAGACTGAGGGTTACCTGCAATAATCTCGTCCACAGTCTCAGCCTCAACTACAGTCATCAGGGAAGCCTGCCTCCTCAGCAGAAAAGCCTGCCGAAAAGCCTGCTTCTGTGGAACAAGGGCTGCCCCACGTCTAACAGCTACGGGTGCTTTTCGTAGTTGAGCTCTGACTGGCGCTTTCCCCAAATGCCTAGCTCTCGGACAGTCCTTTAAGGTATGCGCTGCGGCACCACAAATCAAGCACTGGCCCAGCTTCCGCCTGCACTGTTCCTTCTTATGACCAATCTTGCCACAATGATATCACACCTTCCGACTCGGCCTAGCTTCCGGTGCTTGCTGCTACGGAATTCTATCTGATGCCTTCCGCAGTTGATTTGCATGCCGACAATCCTTCGCCGAATGAGTAGCACCACCACAAACCAAACACTGACCTAGAAATCTTCTGCACTGCTCCTTGACGTGTCCGGTCTTGTCGCAGAAATAGCAAGCCTTCAGAGTAGATCCACCACCAGCTCGGGTCTGACGTCTTCTAGCCATCTAGCGTCATAGAAACGGACCAAAATTAGACTCAAAGCTTAATGACTCGGATGTCGAACTTAGTTTATTGGACATTCTAATATTATTATCGTTATTCCGATAATCACAGTTACAGAAGAGTGACCTGCATGGGCCACCAACAAAACCTGTCACGCCCCGCTTCCCAAAGCAATGGAGGCGAGACGTGAGAAGGTCCGCACAGACGTGTAGCTATGAAGCCACACGCCTGATAAGCGTCAATAAATCATATGCAGGTCCCTGTAAGTGCAAACGGAACAACAATAATAACACAAGGAGAAACAGAAATAGAATCCCAAATCTCAGCATCGTCCAACATTAAAATTTAGTTCAACATCCAGAAAAGCCACCAGGCTAAAAGAAAGAGTCTAAAGGCCCAAAACAAGGCCAACAAAAGCCAACACGGCACAAAGTATTGGTGCTACGCACCGACAACAAAAGCAGTCTAAACAACAACACAAACAGTCTCTACGACTGATCGCCCGTATCCTCAAACTCCACAACGAACGCAGGCTCTGACTCAGCGTCAGCAAACACCACGTCCTCCACAGCACTCTCAGGCTCGGGATCTAACATGTGTCACCCAAAAGAGCAAAAGGGGCACATGTCAGCAAGTCTAAAAGACTTGGTGTAACGACTGCTTTTCATGTATCTGGGTTTAATATAATATAATATATGTTTTGGTGGATTTTCTCCTCATGTGTGGTTTTCGTCTCCGTAGCTTTCATTTTCGATCGATTCGTCGTATTTTCTCGTTTCTTCCTTAGGATTGTCGATTTCGAAGTATGTCACTCGTGACGTACTTCATAACGGTCGTATCTAACTATTAGATCAAGCCTAGGAGTCTTAGGAATCAATCCCGGGGCCCCGCGCTCCGTATCGGAACTTTTTGTGCTCATTAGCCGGTATAAGAAGGGGCACCGACCAACTAGATGACGATCCAGTCGGTCGGCAATCCTTCTTGGACCGACTAGTTGGCTTTCTAAAATTATTCAGGAGTTACTGTTTATCGTTAGTCGGTCTAAGAATGTTGGTTGACCGACTAGGTTGCAAACTAGTCGGTCGGCAATGCTTCTTTAACCGACTAACACATCATCTTAATTTTAGTTGAGTTACTGTTTACTCTTAGTCGGTCTAAGAACGTTCATCGACCGACTAGATGCTAAACTAGTCGGTCAGTATTTGTTCATGGACCGACTAACTCTAAAATCCTATTTTCGTTCAGAAGTTACTGTTTGCGCTTAGTCGGTCTGCGTTGGTCGACCGACCGACTAGTTGCCAAACTAGTCGGTCAGTGGTTGCTCTTTGACCGACTAACCAGTGTTGAAACCCTAATTTCTGGGCAGCCGCCAGCCCATCCTATTTAAACCCAACCCAAACGTTTTCTTCTTCCTCAACACGACCCAAAACTCTAAAATCTTCCCCCCTGAGCCCCCATCTTCCTCCAAGCTTCATTTCTTCATTCCAAGCCCTAAAATCATCATCCAAACCATCCATTCACTCTATCTACCTCTCATCTTCCCTAAAATCTCACCAAAACCCATCAAAATCCCCAAATCCCCCAAAACCCTAGTTTCCCCAAACTTCTCCAATCTTTTCCAGATCTGATCCTAGGGTTCCCCGGAAGTGTTTCTTCCGCCTCCTCTTGGTAAGAAATCGATCTACCGTTGTTTTCTTAACCTATTTATATTTTTATGAAACCCTAATATAATTTCATGTTGTTTGATGATTGTTCCCCAAAACAGCGATTTCCCCGTAGATTGGCACCCGTGTGACGAAGTGGTCGTCATCCCCGGTGCTAGGCAAGTGAAACTTGCCACTTAGGGTTTAGGCCATGTTTTAGGCCATTTGTTTGTTGTAGGCGTAAAAGAGGCTAGGCGACGAAATGATACTCGCCTAGGCGCAAATTGGGGAACTAGCTTGACAACGAAGCTAGTTCCGACATTTAGCATGTTGCACAATTTCCATGTCATGTTTACTTTCTATTAACGGTACGCAAATTAATTGTCATGTCATTGCATTCTTAAGTGTTTCTGTGATTGCGTAGCTTTGCTACAAATGCTGTGTTCCTGGCTCGTGTTCCAGAAGCGGGCCATGTGTTGGTTGATAGCCAATGCCCGAATTGCGTGTTTCCGGCTAGGTGCACCCCTACGCCAAATGTTTAATAATGCGAGCTCATGTGCGGGGCAACCCCAGGCTCACTAGCTGAGTTCATTGTGCGGGGACCCTGGCTCCATTACGTGTGGGTATTGGGGGTAAGAGTTAAGCGACCAATCAACTGGGAGTCTGCCCGATCAGCAACTGCAGTGGTAAGGCGTAAACTCTTGGGTTTGGGGTAGTTGTTAAGCGGCCAATCAGCGAATGTAAAACCATTCAGCTGTAAGGCGTAAACATCTACAAACAACGTGAATAGTGAATTGATTGAGATTGATAGTAGCGTGGCTACTCTTGTCTTGTCTTGTCTTGTCCCGATAATTGTTCTCTTGTACAAATTGTCTTGCCATGTTTCAATTGTGCACTCATGTTATAACTGCCATGTCATGCATACTAAACTGCTAGGTTGCTAGAGCCTTACTTTCAGTTTCCTTGCTCAAGTCTTTTAGACTTGCTGACATGTGCCCCTTTACTCTTTTGGGTGACACATGTTAGATCCTGAGCCCGAGTACCTTGTTGAGGACGAGGTGTTTGCTGACGTCGAGCCCGAGCTTGTGTTTGACGGGGAGTACGTGGACACTGGGTACCAGTCCTAGTGTCTTCGTTGTGCTTTACTTTTGTTAGACAGTTGTTTTGTTATTGGTGCGTAGCACCTATACTTTGTTATGTCGTTTCTTTTGTTGGCCTTGTTCTGGGCCTTTAGACTCTTTTCTTTTAGCCTGGTGGATTTTCTGGATGTTGGACTTATTTTCTTGTTGGACAATTTATGAGATGTGAGATTTTATTTCAGTCTCTGCTTGTGTTATTATTGTTATTCCGTTGTGGTTACAGGGACCTGCTTATGTATTATTGACGCTTATCGGGTTTGGGGCTTCACAGCTCCACTCTCGTGCGGACCTTTTCACGTCTCGTCTCCATTTTAGGGAAGCGGGTCGTGACAGGTTTTGTTGGTGGCCCATGCAGGTCCTTCTGTAACTGCGATTTTTGGAATAGCGATAATAATATTAGAATGTCCAATAAATTAAGTTCGACGTCCGATGTCATAAGCTATGAGTCTAATCTGATTCGTTTTCTGTGTCACTAGATGGCAGGAAGACGTTTCACCCGTGGTGGGGGTAGTGGCGCGATCCCTCATGATGAGGAGCCTGAGCGGGAACCCACCAGCGGTGAGATGATGCGGATGATGCTCCAGATGATGCAAGTGCAGCAGGACGTGCTTCTGCAAGTCCAGAATGCTCCACTTGCTCGAGCTGCCCGGGCTCTTCCGGATGCCCCTCGCTCTGAGCCAGGAGCGAAGCAATTTCGGGAGCTGGGTCCCGCATATTTTGATGGGTCTGAGGGTCCTCTGGCTGCCGATGAGTGGATTCGGAACATCGAGGACAATCTGAAGATGGCCAAGATCACCCCGGCTGGATGGGTTGATTTGGCGAAGAGGCAACTCAAGGATAATGCTCGGAATTGGTGGGATGCGAAAGAGAAGATGTTGGTGGAGCCGATAGCTTGGACTACCTTCAAGGCTAGATTTGAGGGTGAGTTCTTCCCGAAAGCTGCCAGGAAGGAGATGCTGCAGCGTTTTATTGATTTGAAGCAAGGGAACTCGTCGGTGGACATGTATCACCAAGAGTTCATGAGGCTGAGTCGGTTTGCACCAAAGATGGTGCAGGACGCTGAGGAGAAGGCTCAGAGGTTCCTGCAGGGGCTTGCTTCGGAGCTCCAGAGTTTTGTGACCTCCTCTGACCGGGAGTCTTATCAGAAGGTTCTGGTCGCTGCCAAGAGGCAGGAGCTGCACGTGAACCAGAGGAGGGGGTCTGTTGTTGGTGCTGGGAAGAGGCCTGTGGAACAGGCGAGAGCTGTGGTTAGACCTGGATTCAGGCCTAATCAGTCTGCTCAGTTTAAGAGGCCAGGAGGGCCTATTCTGAAGTTTTGCCATTTCTGCGGCAAGCCTGGCCACGTCAAGGATCAGGGTCAGAAGTTTTTGGGCCAGTGTCTGGTTTGTGGAGATGCTTCTCATGCCGCGAAGGATTGTCGGCATGCGAATCAGCTGTGGAGGGCTCCTGTTGCAGCTCAGCCGTTGCAGCAGCGAGCGTCTGTTCCTGCTGGTCGTGGGGCAGCTCTTGTTCCGTAGAGGCAGGCTTTTCAGCAGGCTGTTCCGCCGAGGAGGCAGGCTTTTCTGATGACCGCTGCGGAGAGCGAGGCTGTGGATGAGGTTATCGCAGGTAATCCTCGATCTAGCTGTTACTTTCCTAGCTGGTTTTGATTGTTAGATTATGTTGTTTGCTTGAACATGGTTGTTTGCTAGACTAGGGTTTGATTGTTAATTGCTTGTTAGGTGTGGTTTTGGTTTGCACATTTCCTGCACGAGTCCTCTTTGACTCTGGTGCATCGATGTGCATTATTTCTCGGAGCTTCGTGGAGAGGCATTCCTTGTCGACGTCCCCTCTTTCCAACAGTTGGAATATCGTTACAGGGAATGGTGTTGTCTCGGTGCATCGTGGTTGCAATTCTTGCTCGTTGGTGGTCTGTGGACATGAGCTTTTCGCTGATTTCATTGTCCACGACATCATCAACTATGATGCAGTTCTTGGGATGGATTGGCTTGCGAGCTTCTATGCTACGATTGACTGCAGGAGGAAGAAGGTGGTGTTCGAGATTCCCGGACATCCAGTGTTTGAGTTCAGTCATGGTAGCAGTTCGCTTGGTCCTGTCAGATTTCGGGCCAGGCCGGTGGGGGCTGTGGCTATGCAGATGGAGCTGGAGTGGCCAGCTGTGGTGCGAGATTTTGGCGACGTCTTCCCCGAGGAGATGTCTGGTTTGCCGCCTGATCGGGCTTTGGAATTTTCTATCGATCTTGTTCCAGGTGCGCAGCCGATTTCGAAGGCGCCGTATCGTATGGCACCTGCAGAATTGGAAGAGTTGTGGAAGCAGTTGGATGAGCTTTTGCAAAAGGGTTATATTAATCCTAGCGTGTCTCCGTGGGGAGCACCGGTGTTGTTGGTGAAGAAGAAGGATGGTTCGCGTCGCATGTGCGTGGACTATCGGGAGTTGAATGCGGTGACCATTAAGAATAAATACCCGTTGCCTCGCATCGACGATATTTTTGATCAGCTTGGAGGTTCGAGGGCGTTTTCTAAATTGGATTTGAGGAGTGGTTACCATCAGTTGAAGGTGAAGAAGGGAGATGTTCCGAAGACAGCGTTCAGGACGAAGTATGGACACTATGAGTTCGTGGTTATGCCTTTCGGCGTAACTAACGCGCCCGCAGTTTTCATGAATCTGATGAACCTGATTTTCTACGACTTTTTGGATAAGTTTGTCGTTATCTTTATTGACGACATTCTGATCTATTTGAAGTCGGAGGAAGAGCATGCCTCGCACTTAAGGACGGTGTTGGAGATTTTGAGGAAGCATCGTTTGTATGCTAAGTTTTCGAAGTGCGAGTTTTGGCGGGATCGAGTTGCTTTTCTCGGGCATGTGGTGACTGGAGATGGTATTTCAGTGGATCCCGAGAAGATTCGGGCCATCAGGGAGTGGCCTGTTCCGTCGTCTGCGTCTGAGATTCGGAGTTTCCTTGGACTTGCTGGTTATTATCGGCGATTCATTAAGGACTTTTCTCGTATTGCTGAGCCGATGACCAGGTTGACGCGGAAGGATGTTGCTTTTGTTTGGTCGGGTGATTGTGAGAGTGCTTTTGGCGTTCTGAAGGAAAGGTTGACGACTGCCCCTATTCTTGTTGTGCCTGATCGCAGCGGTGGATTTGAGATCTTTTGTGATGCTTCTGGCAAGGGTCTCGGTTGTGTGTTGCATCAGCATGGGCATGTTGTGGCGTATGCGTCTCGTCAGCTTAAGGTTCATGAGAAGAATTATCCGACGCATGATTTAGAGTTGGCTGCCGTTGTGTTTGCTCTTAAGATTTGGAGGCACTTCCTGCTGAGTGAGAAAGTGAAGATCTTCACCGATCACAAAAGCTTGAAGTATATTTTCACTCAGAAGGAGCTCAACATGCGACAGCGTCGATGGTTGGAGCTTATGGCGGATTATGAGATTGATTTGCAGTTTCACCCTGGCAAGGTAAATGTGGTTCCTGATGCGCTGAGTAGGCTTCCGGCGGTGATGATTTTGACCTCGCAGTGGAGATTGCAGCAGGATTTTTGCGAGTCTGGTGTGGAGATTGTTCTTCCTGGGGAGGCTTCGTCGTTGATGTACATGCAGGTACAGTCGACGATCATGGATCGGATTAAGGCTGGCCAGGCTGAGGATCCGAAGCTGGTGAGGATTCGGGAGCAGGTGGAAGCCGGTCTGCGGACTGACTTTTTGATTCATGAGGATGGCTCGCTGAGGTTTGGAGCCAGGTTGTGTGTGCCGGCTGGGGATATCAGAGAGGAGTTGATGGTGGAGGCACACAGTTCGCCGTATTCTGTGCATCCTGGTGGCACCAAGATGTACCAGGATCTTCGTCTGAATTATTGGTGGCATGGTATGAAGAGGAGCGTGGCTCGGAGTGTAGCCAAGTGCTTGGTTTGCCAGCAAGTGAAGGCGGAGCATCAGCGTACGGCCGGGTTGCTACAACCGCTTCCGATTCCGGAGTGGAAATGGCAACACATTACTATGGATTTCGTGACTGGACTACCTCGGAGTCCGAAGCAGAATGACGCGATTTGGGTGATCGTAGATCGATTGACCAAAGCTGCGCACTTTATTCCGTTCCGAGTGGGACAGTCCACTGAGGCGCTAGCAAGGAGATATATGGAGGAGGTTGTGCGACTTCATGGAGTCCCCGTGAGTATCGTGTCTGACAGAGACACGAGGTTCACATCTCAGTTCTGGCAGAGTTTGCAGAAGAGTTTGGGTACGCGTCTGAGTTTCAGCACGGCGTACCATCCGCAGACGGATGGCCAGTCTGAGAGGACAATTCAGATTTTGGAAGACATGCTGAGGGCGTGCATGTTGGATTTCAAGGGTTCGTGGGAGGACCATCTACATTTGGTGGAGTTCTCTTACAACAACAGCTTCCAGGCGAGTATTGGCATGGCGCCATTCGCCGCTCTTTATGGGAGGAAATGTCGATCGCCATTAAGTTGGGATGACGTTGGTGATCGGGAGCTGTTGGGACCTGAGATGATCGTGGAGGCCGTGGATATCGTCAGGAATATTCGGGAGAGGTTGAGGATTGCTCAGGACCGTTTTAAGCATTGGGCGGATGCTAAACGTCGTCCTTTGGAGTTTCAGCCAGGTGACCATGTGTTCTTGAAGATTTCCCCGAATCGTGGTGTGATTCGTTTCGGGAAGCGTGGGAAGTTGAGCCCGTGATACATTGGACCGTTTGACGTTTTGGAGAGGGTTGGCGAGGTAGCTTATCGCTTAGCCTTGCCGCCATCTTTGGAAGGAGTTCACAATGTTTTCCATGTGTCGCAGCTTCGTCGATACATTAGCGATCCGTCTCATGCGGTAGATTTTTCAGAGATTACCATTCGCCCCAATATGACGTATGACCAGCATCCAGTGCAGATTCTGGACAGGCGTCAGAAATCGCTTCGGAACAAGATTGTCAATCTTGTGAGGGTGATGTGGCGACACGGCTCACCTGGAGAGTCTACTTGGGAGAATGAGGATGAGATGCGAGAGCGTTTCCCACTTGTGTTTCCGGACTCGTGAGTGTTTGGAAATTCCGAGGACGGAATTTTTCTTAAGTTGGGGAGGATGTAACGACTGCTTTTCATGTATCTGGGTTTAATATAATATAATATATGTTTTGGTGGATTTTCTCCTCGTGTTTGGTTTCGTCTCCGTAGCTTTCATTTTCGATCGATTCGTCGTATTTTCTCGTTTCTTCCTTAGGATTGTCGATTTCGAAGTATGTCACTCGTGACGTACTGTTGAATATTGGACTCCCCGGATTTGGTTTTGATGATGAGCAAACATAAATAATCCATGAACTAACAATTTGTGAGCGCAGTTTTGGAGATCGTCGCCAATTTCATGAGAATATTCAAAGCGACATCTCAACACTTTCCAAAGCTCATATTCATGACTAAAGCTTCGTTGAAGCTCTTGCGATGCTTTGGAAGATATGAAGATTCAATCGAAGCTCTCGAAGACCATTTATTAAGGTTTTATTTATAGTCTTTTAGCTTCGATATATAGAATGTTAAGCCTTGAGTATATCTTACGTTTCTATCTTCATTTCGCTCATTTCGTAGCTCTAGGATCCTTGCACAAGTTCATTCTAACTTCCTCGAAGCGTCGCGCTTCGATTCGGACTCTGTTGTGCATGTTAGTTGGTATAAGAACAAGTACTGACCGACTAGATGGTGATCTAGTCGGTCGGCAACTGTTCTTGGACCGACTAGTTTGATTCCTTAATTTCTTGGACTTTACTGTTTACAGTTAGTCGGTCTACGTTGACTCACCGACCGACTAGTTTGTGAACTAGTCGGTCAGTGATGCTTCTTTGACCGACTAGTTGAGACTTACTGTTCACTCTAAAATTCTCCTAAGCTACTGTTTACCGTTAGTCGGTCTAAGAACGTTTGATGACCGACTAGTTGACAATCTAGTCGGTCAACTTTTGTTCTTGGACCGACTAAGTCAACTTGCCTTCAGACTAAGTTGTTTTGCCTCTTAGTCGGTCTACGTTCATTGGATGACCGACTAGTTGTGAAACTAGTCGGTCAGACAGTGTTCTTGGACCGACTAGATTTCTAGGTCTGAAATTCTCTTTCTTCTCAGATCTACTCTTAGTCGGTCCACGTTGTTTGGCTGACCGACTAGTTGATGAACTAGTCGGTCAGTGAGTGTTCTTTGACCGACTAATTCTCACAGATTTCTTTCCGTTGGAGATTGACCTAACTTGTTTTTATGGGTCCCTATAAATACGAACCTAGGTCATTTCTATCTTCAATAGAGCTGCCATTAAGAGATTCATTGAGTTCTAAAGAGATAGCCATTCTCCCTCAAATCTAAAGCTCTCTTCCTCACAAGAAACACATTCTCTCTCATTTCTAGATCTAGAGAGAAGCTTGTTCTTGGTGAGCTCTTCAAGCTTTTGCTTGATTCAAGTTTCCAAATCATCCCTAGGCACCCATTGCTGCTCATTTCCTTGGTGCTAGGGTTTGGTAACTTCATCTTCCTCAAATCCTTCATTCCACCTATTGGGTAAGAAAAACTCAAGGTATAGGATTTTGTGGTAAGCTTGTTTATTTCATATTAAACTCTTTAATATTGCTTTGTGTTTCTCTCGGTTGTGAGAGAAGGTTGTGATCCCGGGTTGTGGGATTCACTTTGCCATTGCATGTATGATTTGATCTTGTGAAGGTTTTTCACAAGATATTCATAGTGGAAATCTTGAGTTAGGGTTTCTAACTCAAGTATCCGGAGGGGATCCGGGTGGTTGGGACGTAGGATCACCGGGAACAAGTCGGGGAGACTTGGGTGGATCCGAACCCATTAACATCGTTTGTTTGCATTGTTAATTTCGTTGTCGTCATTCAATTTAAGCTTCCGCAAATTGATTTGGTAGTTGATTGCAATTTAATTTGGAATTATACTCCTTATTATTTTAAAGTACTATTCACCCCCCCTCTAGTACTTGTGCAGTAGCTGGTAGGGCATTACATTTGGTATCAGAGCCAGATACTCAACTATGTCTGCCAACGACAACAAGACCGTGCCTCCACCTTCCAACTACGACACCTTCAGGAACCGTGAAGGAGCGTCATCGGTGATGGAAGGACATTCCTCTACAAGGCCTCCATTCTTCAACGGTACCAACTACGGGTACTGGAAATGTCGGATGGAAACCTTCCTCCGAAGTGCATCTTTATGGAGGACTACAATGAAGGAGTACATCGAGCCCGAAGAAGAAGATTTTGAGAAATGGACTACCGCGGAGGTCGCCGCGGAGGTAAGCAATGCCAAGGCAATGAACGCCTTGCAATGCGCTTTGGAGCCCGAGGACTTCAATAAGATATGCACATGTAAGAGTGCATATCAAATTTGGAACTCTCTCCTCATACTACATGAAGGGACGAGTCGGGTAAGAGACTCTAAACTCGTTGTCGTAACCAAAGATTACGAAATGTTTCATATGCAACAGGGCGAGAAGATGAAAGAATATTACGCTCGCTTCGTTGACATAATAAACGAGTTAGAGGCCCTCGGCAAGATCTACACTCAAAAGGAGAAGTGCTTAAAGCTTATTGAAGGACTTCCCTCTTCTTGGGAAAAACGTACCTTCGCCATCGAGGAAGGTAATGACATGAACAAATATACCGTAGTTCAACTAATGGGTACTTTGATGTCATACGAGGTACGCAAGGATAGCAAGGTGAAGCTACAAGAAAAGATGAAGTCATATTTGAACCTAGATGCGCCTAAGAAAAAGGCGATTGCATTCAAGGCGGCTTCATCCACATCTTCCGATGATGAAGACTCGGAAAACGAGTTGGACTTGGAGTCCATGGCACTCATGGCCAAGAAGTTCAACCGTTTCTTCCGGAAAGGTAACTTCAAGACCAAAGGTAAATTTGGTTCTTCTAACGCCTCTTCCTCTCCTTTATGTTTCAAGTGCAATAAGCCAGGACACATGAAAGCGGAGTGTCCTCTCAACAAACAAAAGGAGAAGTGGAAGGCGCCAAAATTCGATAAGTCCAAGAAATACAAAAAGGGGTACAAGAAAGGACTTGTCGGAGCAACATTCACCGACTCCGAGGATTCCTCAAGCGGAGAGTCGGATGATGAGAAAGTGGAGCAAGCACATATGTGCTTCATGGCAAGAGAGGAGAACGATCAAGGATCCTCCTCTTCCGATGATAGTAATGACGAAAGCGATGAGGTAACGATGGATGATCTTAGAAATGCTAACTCTCAACTTTGGTCAAAATACACTAAGTTAGTAAATAGATATACTAAGGTAAAAGATGACCTAGCTAGCATTCAAACATCGCCTAAGAATATCATCACCAACAACGACACCGTTGTTGAAGAGTTAAGAAATGAGATTGTGAATCTCAAATCTAAACTCGAACATGTTAGCATTGAGGATGCGGAAGAACATAAGATAGCGGATTTAACTTCTCAAAACTCAACTTTGAGTATTGAGAACGAGAATCTTAAATCTCGTGTTTATGTGCTCACATCGCAAGTATCCACTTTAGATACTTCAATGCGTTCTCTCAAAGAGAATTATGAGAACACATTAGGCCGAATCAATAGATTCAATAAAGGTAAGGACCATTTGGATAAAATCCTAAGTGACTTACTTCCGGCCAATCACCACATTGGTTTGGGGTATACAATGGGATGTCCATCCAAAGCGGCCACTACCTTTGTTAGGCCAACTTCCGGTGACTCTACGAGTGGTAGCAAACACTCTATTGGTAGTTCATCTACCAATGGTGCTTCCACCTCGTCCACACCCTCTTTCGGAAAGAAACCTACTATGGGTGGACCTCCAAAGAAGGGCCATGCTTATATGTACACAAATACCATGCCACGTAGGAACACACGTCCTACTCCACCATCTCACACATATGATGATTTTTATGCAACACATTCTCGGCACGTGCACACCATGTGAGACACCCTCACGCACGTGTTCCCACACATGCATATGTTCACCCACCGCATCATATGAATAATTCTCGTCGTGCACCATTCCATCATGTCCCGTATGCCTATCCACAACATGCATCACGTAGAAATCAACGTCGCATGCATGCACCCAATAGGATGATGGCTCCCAAAATATTCACTATTTGGAGCCCAAAGGACACAAGCATGGACGAAAAACAAATGTACATGAATGCTTATTTTTCGGATGTTGTGCATAGTAAGAATTATGTGGGGAAGTCTAAGTCCACTTGGACTTGGCTTCCAAAGGTCTAATCCCTTGGACCCAATGACCTTGGGTAACATGATATGAAAGTGTCTATCTTTAGGTACTCAAGGAAAAGAAAAAGAAAAGGAGCATCAAATTTAAATTTAGCTCCAAAGGGAATTGGATACTCGATAGCGGGTGCTCCAAACACATGACGGGTGACGCTCGTTTGCTCTCCGGAGTGGTTCCCATTGCGAATGGAAACCGCGTCGTATTTGGAGGCAACGAGAGCGGAACCATCATAGGTGTTGGTAAAGTCGGTAACCCTTCTAAACCATTAATTAGTGATGTTTATCTTGTTAGTGGTTTAAATCATAATCTTATTTCAATAAGCCAACTTTGTGACAAAGGTTACAAAGTTAGCTTTGCGAAAGGATTGTGTCATATTTTAAGAAAGGATAATGATAAATTATTATTTTCCGGAACTCGTCGTAAAGACATCTATATTTTGGATCTTCCTAAGTCATATGAACAATGTCTTGTTGCCAACACAAGTGAACAACACTTATGGCATCGACGCTTTGGACATGTGAACTTTGGAACACTATATAAGCTTTCAAAATTGAATTCCATTAAAGGTTTTCCGAAGCTTGTTTTTGAAAAGAAAAGTTTTTGTGATTGTTGTCAACGCGGCAAGCTTCTTAAATCTTCATTTAAACCTAAGAAAAGCATCTCTACTAAACGGCCACTAGAGCTATTACATCTAGATTTATTTGGGCCAACTAGAGTAGCTTCCTTAGGAAATGCAAGGTATGGACTTGTCATCGTAGATGACTATTCAAGATTTACTTGGGTATTTTCATTGTGTAATAAAAATGAAGCTTTTGAAAACTTCACAATTTTTGTTAAGAAAGTACAAAATCTCTTAGGAACCACCATTGTCACTATTCGTAGTGATCATGGAGGTGAATTTGAGAATGAGTCTTTTGAGACATTTTGTGATGAAGTTGGTATTACTCACACCTTCTCTTTCCCTCGTGTACCTCCTCAAAATGGTGTAGTTGAGAGAATGAATAGGACGCTAGTGGAGTGTGCTCGCACTATGCTTGATGATAGCCAACTTGGCCATCAATTTTGGGCGGAAGCGGTACACACCGCTTGCTATGTGTTTAATAGAATACTTTTGAGGCCCGGCACTAAACAAACTTGTTATGAATTGTTGTTTGGTAGGTTGCCTCAAGTTAAACATTTTCGTGTTTTTGGTTCGAAATGTTTTATTAAGAACACATATGGTAGTTTGGACAAATTCGATCCGAGATCCGATGAGGGGATTTTTGTTGGATATTCTACGCGTAGCAAAGCCTACCGGATATTCAACAAACGAACCTCAACGATCGAGGAATCGCTTCATGTCTCATTTAATGAAGGATTTGTTCCAATTAGAATTTCAAATGATAATGATTCTATGGATGTTTTATGTGATTCGTTTGATAATTCTAAGTCTAATGATTCTATTGATTCTATTGAGAATAACCCAACTAATGAAGTTGTTGAGAATGTTCCAAGTGATCAAGGTATTCCCAAACGGCTTCATTCGGTTCGTGACCATCCCCATGAGCAAGTCATTGGCAATATCTATGATAGTGTCAAGACGAGATCGCAAGTTCACCACTTCGCAAATTGTGCCTTTGCCTCATCGATAGAGCCAAAGAATATTAATGAAGCATGCGAAGATAGCGCTTGGATCTTAGCCATGGAGGAGGAGCTCATTCAATTCGAGAGGAATGAAGTTTGGGAGCTTGTTCCATTGCCATCGAAGAACCACACCGTCATAGGGACAAAGTGGATCTTCAAGAACAAAACCGACGAAAACCAAGTCGTCGTCCGGAACAAAGCTTGGTTAGTAGCTCAAGGCTATCGTCAAGAGGAAGGTATCGATTTCGAAGAATCTTTCGCTCCGGTAGCTAGATTAGAATCAATTAGATTACTTTTGTCTTTTGCATGCCATAAGAATTTTAAATTATTTCAAATGGATGTTAAAAGTGCATTTTTAAACGGAGATGTCGTTGAGGAAGTTTATGTTTCTCAACCTCCGGGCTTCATAAATGAAAAATTTCCAAATCATGTTTTTAAACTAAAGAAAGCTCTTTATGGTTTGAGACAAGCTCCTCGAGCTTGGTATGATCGCCTAAAGAATTTTCTTTTGGATTTGAATTTTAAAATGGGCGAAGCCGATTCAACACTTTTTATTAAGCATGCGAATAATGATATTTTATTAGTTCAAATTTATGTTGATGATATCATTTTCGGTGCTACTAACTTCGCTCTTTGCGAAGAGTTTTCTAATGTGATGAAGGAACAATTTGAGATGAGCCACATGGGCGAACTCAAATATTTCTTAGGTCTCCAAATTCGCCAAATGAACGATGCAATCTTCATCCACCAAACGAAGTACACGGTGGAGTTGCTAAAGCGATTTGGAATGGAGAATGCCTCCGGGAAAAAGACTCCAATGAGCACGACTACGCATCTTGACAAGGATACGGGCGGTAAGGATGTAGACATTCGTCTATATCGAGGTATGATAGGTAGTTTGCTTTATCTTACCGCAAGTAGGCCCGATATTATGTTTGCCGTATGTATATGTGCTCGTTATCAGTCTCAACCTAAGGAGTCTCACTTAGTAGCGGTAAAGCGTATTTTTCGCTATCTAAGTTACACATTAGATTTTGGATTACTTTATCCGAGATCTAGCACATATGAGTTAGTCTCATATAGTGACGCTGATTATGCGGGATGCAAATTCGACAGGAAAAGTACTAGTGGCACTTGCCATTTTCTAGGAAATTCTCTTGTCTCTTGGTTTTCCAAGAAGCAAAATTCGGTATCACTTTCAACCACCGAGGCGGAATATATTGCCGCCGGTGCCGCTTGTGCCCAGGTTCTTTGGATGAGACACACATTGAAGGATTTTGGTATTCATTGTGATACTAGCCCTATCATGGTGGATAACCAAAGTGCTATTTGTCTTTCAAAGAATCCAGTGCACCATTCCCGATCGAAACACATAGATGTCCGACACCATTTCTTAGATGATCATGTTGCTAAAAAGGACATCATTTTAGTGTACGTTGAAACCCAAAAGCAAATCGCCGATATTTTCACGAAACCCCTAAAGGAGGACTCCTTTGTGCGGTTGCGTCGAGAATTGGGGATTATGGGTGAATCCGAGATATAGGATTCATATTTAAATTCATTCATCTTGCATGCTAATATATTTCGCGATATTTCATTCATGCTAGATTAATTGAATTTTTGGGAATTTTATGTGATTTATTTGAATTTATTGCTCGAATTCGTATTTCAATGTCGTATTTAAGATTTCGACGTTTTATGGGGTAATTTAGATGTCTAATGAGTGAGTTAGGATGTTTCATCCAAGTGGTTTGTGAAGAGAAATCAAATTTCTACTTTTGGACTCTTCTAGTCGGTTTCAGTTCTCTTGTCAACCGACTAGATGCTCATCTAGTCGGTCAGCAAATGAACTCAGACCGACTAGATCAAGCAAATTTCCATCTCCTATCTTTTTCTTTCGTTAGTCGGTCATAGTACACTTTCCGACCGACTAGATTGAAAACTAGTCGGTCAGTAAGTATACTGAGACCGACTAAATCTAGCCCTAAAAATCACTCTGAGCTACTGTTTCGACTTAGTCGGTTCAAGCTCATTTACCGACCGACTAGATCGTAATCTAGTCGGTCAGTGCTTGAACTGTGACCGACTAAGTATGTTAGGGCAGTTACGTCTTTTTGATTCCAGACCGACTTATACTCATTCTTCATCCGACTAATCTCTCTATTAGTCTGTCTTCTCTCCAGCTCACACTCGAAAACCCCAAACCCCCATCGAGCCCCTTCGCATTCTCGTCGTCTCCGGTCATTTCTCCGGCCATCCCCGCCATCCGCCGCCGTCGATTCAGCCTCCTAGGTATCTCCCTCCCTCTCCTAGGTCGCTTTCTTGCCCTAGGGTTCGATTTCTCCTCCTAGGTATTTTAGGGTTTGGTTTATTTTCGAATTTCTTGATCTCTAGGGTTGTTAGCTTGTGATCTCTAGGTTGCTTGTGATTTTCTTCGATTGATTGTGCTCGTAGTGCTATGGCTAAGACTCGAATTCCGATCGCCTCTTCCGGGGCCTCTCCTATGACCGTAGAACAACCTTCGGACCCTAGGAATCCCCCGAAGCCTAAGCGTCGTGCCAAGTCTACCCAAGGCTCTCCATCTTCGCCTCCTCTTAAGAAGCCTAGGACTGCCACCGTTAAACCCCGCAAATCCAAGACCAAAAAGCCTATTCTTCACACTCCGGCTACTCCTCCCGATTCCGACACTGATTTTATTCCTGAGGATGAGCCTACTAGGGAACCTACCCCACCTCCGAAGACCCGTAAGGCCAAGGGTAAAGCTCCTATGCCAGTTGGCGGTGTAGACATATCGTTGTGCCGCGATGACCCTCAGTGTCTCGCAGCGTACAACCGTATAGAGCACTGTCCACTGTTGTTGGAGCATTACGTTCAGTTCTCTGATTTTCTCGGCCTTGCTGATCTTCTGTCTTATAGTGGCCTTCTAGATTATCTCCGATACGACCCCAAGGCCAATCCCAAACCGTACCCTCGCCTCGTGAAATTGTTCTATGCCAACCGTATTCGAGGCCAGTACGACGCCAGCCACTCCATTGAGACGACTGTCTTGGGAACTCCTATAGTTCTCACGGCAGAAATCTTGGGGGAGATCCTTGGTTGTGCGTCGTGTGGTCTCCTCCCCTCGGACATTTCCGTAGACGACATTTCTTCCTTGGATCAGTCTATTCTTTCTGAGATTTTCCAGGTTATCCCCTCTGCATTCATTGGTGTTCCATCGAAATCTTTTAAGCCGAATGCGTGGGTTCTTAACCTGATTTTGAAGTCGTGTCTCCTCCCTAAGTATGGATCCTCTTCACTCCCATCCCAGCCGTTTTTGAAGCTCATATATGCTCTTTTCTTGGGGTGCGAGATAAATTGGGCTCGCGTGATACTCGATAAGATGGATTCTTTCGAGTGTATACGCAAGACCAATAAGTCTGCGCACATTCCATACCCTTGCTTGTTGACTCTCGTATTCCGTCATTTCCGTGTCCCCCTCCCTCCTGACGATGAGCGTCCTTTGGGTACGCCTCTGAACGCGACGGCCGTGAAGAAATCTCTAGCGGCTCTTCGTCACGTGCAGAGGTCTACCGCATCTGCATCTCAGTCTATTCCGTCAGCTGCTGCAGCCTCGTCTTCCCCTGCTACACTGGACGATGTCGTACGCCTACTTCGTCAGCACGACTCCCGTTTGACTCGTACTGAGGAGGTAGTCTGCCGTATGGTGCGTATGATGGGGATTGATCTTCCTCCTTCGGTGTCTGAGGCCGAGGAGATGGACGATGAGGAGCTTGACGAGCTTGCTACTTCTTTTGCCCGTGGCGCTGAGGCCACTGCTGCTGCTGTTGCTGGTACTTCCACTTCTGCTCCTGGAGTTGCCACCTCTTCCGGTGTTCCAGAGCCATCTGCTGCAGCTCTTCAGCCTTCTGAGCCTGCTGCTGACCCAGTTTCCGAGCCTGCTCATGTATCTGCTGCTGCTGCTTCTGTCGAGACTCATGCTGCTGTTGAGCCTGTTGCTGAGATCTCCACTCCTGCCCCGACGATTCCATCTGTTGAGACACCTCTTCTCCCTGCAGAGCCTGAGTCCACTCCGTCGACTGGACCCACGGACGCTGCAGATCCAGCCTCCTCCTCGTGATCGTCTGTTCCGAGGACTCTCCACTGCATTCTGGATGATATATTTTAGTGAGAGTGTTTTGGGTTAGGATGGGGTTGAGAGATGCTTTGATGTATTTTTTTTGTGCTTTCTGGTTGTCGGTGTTGGATTTTATGATATGATGATGTACTTTTTGTTGTTTATATAGATGATGTGTCTCACTTCATATGATGTACCTCATATATTCGATGTGATATCTTTTTGGATGTACTCATGTTGTCTCTATATATATATATATATATGTTCATCATCGTTCACTTTGTCTTTTATTCGTCGTGCAAATTTTTATATTCGTTGAATATATTTGAAATGTGATTTCGTCGCTCGACGCATAAAAACTTGGTTAAATAGATTTAAATTCTATAATTGTATAGAATTGTTTTCCATGCACAAATTTAACCAAGAATATTGAATATTGAAGAGTATGTTTCTTTATTCAAGAAATGAATAAACATTTGGTATTTTTGATGATTTTGATTATCGTTGATTTTTTATTGATAATGGAAAATTTGGCACACCTTGTTTTGATTTCCACAATTTTCCCTTGGTGTCAAGTTGGTCCATTGTCTTTGTCTACGACTCCTGATGTTGGATTTTACATTTCCTAATTGTTGTCGTTGTACGCCCCCCATTTTTGGGATAATGCCAAAGGGGGAGAGATAATGATAATAAATAGCGCAAATGAAAATTTAACTCAATTTCCAAGAATCTAGTTTGATATGTTAGATTCAGGGGGAGTTAAGATATATATAAGGATTTTCAAAATCCGATATTTCAAAAATCAATTCACTTTATTTATCTTACTCGTCTGCTTGATGCAATTCATTTATATTCAATTTAGAATTAACGTGTCATCAATGCAGGGGGAGTAAGTATTTTTCATTTGAATTACTATTTTTGATTATTATTTATGTTGGTTTGTCATCACCAAAAAGGGGGAGAATGTTGAATATTGGACTCCCCGGATTTGGTTTTGATGATGAGCAAACATAAATAATCCATGAACTAACAATTTGTGAGCGCAGTTTTGGAGATCGTCGCCAATTTCACGAGAATATTCAAAGCGACATCTCAACACTTTCCAAAGCTCATATTCATGACTAAAGCTTCGTTGAAGCTCTTGCGATGCTTTGGAAGATATGAAGATTCAATCGAAGCTCTCGAAGACCATTTATTAAGGTTTTATTTATAGTCTTTTAGCTTCGATATATAGAATGTTAAGCCTTGAGTATATCTTACGTTTCTATCTTCATTTCGCTCATTTCGTAGCTCTAGGATCCTTGCACAAGTTCATTCTAACTTCCTCGAAGCGTCGCGCTTCGATTCGGACTCTGTTGTGCATGTTAGTTGGTACAAGAACAAGTACTGACCGACTAGATGGTGATCTAGTCGGTCGGCAACTGTTCTTGGACCGACTAGTTTGATTCCTTAATTTCTTGGACTTTACTGTTTACAGTTAGTCGGTCTACGTTGACTCACCGACCGACTAGTTTGTGAACTAGTCGGTCAGTGATGCTTCTTTGACCGACTAGTTGAGACTTACTGTTCACTCTAAAATTCTCCTAAGCTACTGTTTACCGTTAGTCGGTCTAAGAACGTTTGATGACCGACTAGTTGACAATCTAGTCGGTCAACTTTTGTTCTTGGACCGACTAAGTCAACTTGCCTTCAGACTAAGTTGTTTTGCCTCTTAGTCGGTCTACGTTCATTGGATGACCGACTAGTTGTGAAACTAGTCGGTCAGACAGTGTTCTTGGACCGACTAGATTTCTAGGTCTGAAATTCTCTTTCTTCTCAGATCTACTCTTAGTCGGTCCACGTTGTTTGGCTGACCGACTAGTTGATGAACTAGTCGGTCAGTGAGTGTTCTTTGACCGACTAATTCTCACAGATTTCTTTCCGTTGGAGATTGACCTAACTTGTTTTTATGGGTCCCTATAAATACGAACCTAGGTCATTTCTATCTTCAATAGAGCTGCCATTAAGAGATTCATTGAGTTCTAAAGAGATAGCCATTCTCCCTCAAATCTAAAGCTCTCTTCCTCACAAGAAACCCATTCTCTCTCATTTCTAGATCTAGAGAGAAGCTTGTTCTTGGTGAGCTCTTCAAGCTTTTGCTTGATTCAAGTTTCCAAATCATCCCTAGGCACCCATTGCTGCTCATTTCCTTGGTGCTAGGGTTTGGTAACTTCATCTTCCTCAAATCCTTCATTCCACCTATTGGGTAAGAAAAACTCAAGGTATAGGATTTTGTGGTAAGCTTGTTTATTTCATATTAAACTCTTTAATATTGCTTTGTGTTTCTCTCGGTTGTGAGAGAAGGTTGTGATCCCGGGTTGTGGGATTCACTTTGCCATTGCATGTATGATTTGATCTTGTGAAGGTTTTTCACAAGATATTCATAGTGGAAATCTTGAGTTAGGGTTTCTAACTCAAGTATCCGGAGGGGATCCGGGTGGTTGGGACGTAGGATCACCGGGAACAAGTCGGGGAGACTTGGGTGGATCCGAACCCATTAACATCGTTTGTTTGCATTGTTAATTTCGTTGTCGTCATTCAATTTAAGCTTCCGCAAATTGATTTGGTAGTTGATTGCAATTTAATTTGGAATTATACTCCTTATTATTTTAAAGTACTATTCACCCCCCCTCTAGTACTTGTGCAGTAGCTGGTAGGGCATTACACGTACTTCATAACGGTCGTATCTAACTATTAGATCAAGCCTAGGAGTCTTAGGAATCAATCCCGGTGCCCCGCGCTCCGTATCGGAACTTTTTGTGCTCATTAGCCGGTATAAGAAGGGGCACCGACCGACTAGATGACGATCCAGTCGGTCGGCAATCCTTCTTGGACCGACTAGTTGGCTTTCTAAAATTATTCAGGAGTTACTGTTTATCGTTAGTCGGTCTAAGAACGTTGGTTGACCGACTAGGTTGCAAACTAGTCGATCGGCAATGCTTCTTTAACCGACTAACACATCATCTTAATTTTAGTTGAGTTACTGTTTACTCTTAGTCGGTCTAAGAACGTTCATCGACCGACTAGATGCTAAACTAGTCGGTCAGTATTTGTTCATGGACCGACTAACTCTAAAATCCTATTTTCGTTCAGAAGTTACTGTTTGCGCTTAGTCGGTCTGCGTTGGTCGACCGACCGACTAGTTGCCAAACTAGTCGGTCAGTGGTTGCTCTTTGACCGACTAACCAGTGTTGAAACCCTAATTTCTGGGCAGCCGCCAGCCCATCCTATTTAAACCCAACCCAAACGTTTTCTTCTTCCTCAACAAGACCCAAAACCCTAAAATCTTCCCCCTTGAGCCCCCATCTTCCTCCAAGCTTCATTTCTTCATTCCAAGCTCTAGAATCATCATCCAAACCATCCATTCACTCTATCTACCTCTCATCTTCCCTAAAATCTCACCAAAACCCATCAAAATCCCCAAATCCCCCAAAACCCTAGTTTCCCCAAACTTCTCCAATCTTTTCCAGATCTGATCCTAGGGTTCCCCGGAAGTGTTTCTTCCGCCTCCTCTTGGTAAGAAATCGATCTACCGTTGTTTTCTTAACCTATTTATATTTTTATGAAACCCTAATATAATTTCATGTTGTTTGATGATTGTTCCCCAAAACAGCGATTTCCCCGTAGATTGGCACCCGTGTGACGAAGTGGTCGTCATCCCCGGTGCTAGGCAAGTGAAACTTGCCACTTAGGGTTTAGGCCATGTTTTAGGCCATTTGCTTGTTGTAGGCGTAAAAGAGGCTAGGCGACGAAATGATACTCGCCTAGGCGCAAATTGGGGAACTAGCTTGACAACGAAGCTAGTTCCGACATTTAGCATGTTGCACAATTTCCATGTCATGTTTACTTTCTATTAACGGTACGCAAATTAATTGTCATGTCATTGCATTCTTAAGTGTTTCTGTGATTGCGTAGCTTTGCTACAAATGCTGTGTTCCTGGCTCGTGTTCCAGAAGCGGGCCATGTGTTGGTTGATAGCCAATGCCCGAATTGCGTGTTTCCGTCTAGGTGCACCCCTACGCCAAATGTTTAATAATGCGAGCTCATGTGCGGGGCAACCCCAGGCTCACTAGCTGAGTTCATTGTGCGGGGACCCTGGCTCCATTACGTGTGGGTATTGGGGGTAAGAGTTAAGCGACCAATCAACTGGGAGTCTGCCCGATCAGCAACTGCAGTGGTAAGGCGTAAACTCTTGGGTTTGGGGTAGTTGTTAAGCAGCCAATCAGCGAATGTAAAACCATTCAGCTGTAAGGCGTAAACATCTACAAACAACGTGAATAGTGAATTGATTGAGATTGATAGTAGCGTGGCTACTCTTGTCTTGTCTTGTCTTGTCCCGATAATTGTTCTCTTGTACAAATTGTCTTGCCATGTTTCAATTGTGCACTCATGTTATAACTGACATGTTATGCATACTAAACTGCTAGGTTGCTAAAGCCTTACTTTCAGTTTCCTTGCTCAAGTCTTTTAGACTTGCTGACATGTGCCCCTTTACTCTTTTGGGTGACACATGTTAGATCCTGAGCCCGAGTACCTTGTTGAGGACGAGGTGTTTGCTGACGCCGAGCCCGAGCTTGTGTTTGACGGGGAGTACGTGGACACTGGGTACCAGTCCTAGTGTCTTCGTTGTGCTTTACTTTTGTTAGACAGTTGTTTTGTTATTGGTGCGTAGCACCTATACTTTGTTATGTCGTTTCTTTTGTTGGCCTTGTTCTGGGCCTTTAGACTCTTTTCTTTTAGCCTGGTGGCTTTTCTGGATGTTGGACTTATTTTCTTGTTGGACAATTTATGAGATGTGAGATTTTATTTCAGTCTCTGCTTGTGTTATTATTGTTATTCCGCTGTGGTTACAGGGACCTGCTTATGTATTATTGACGCTTATCGGGTTTGGGGCTTCACAGCTCCACTCTCGTGCGGACCTTTTCACGTCTCGCCTCCATTTTAGGGAAGCGGGTCGTGACACTTGGGCAAAGAAACTGAAAGGAAGGTAAACTAACAACCTAGCAGTTATAGTATGATGCTTAGCATGGCAAGTATAAAATGGAAGTGACAAACAAGGTAGGGTGCAAGTAACAAGTATGGCATGGATGACAATTTTTACAAGTATAAACACGGACAAGTACAAGTCAAGTAAATCACGTCAAGTAAACACGTCATGCACAGAGATTTCGTTTGCTGGCTAGAGTGGCTGATCGGGCCAACTCGTAAGCTCAGGTGACCGCTTATCCCTACCCCTCCACGTGTATCGAGCCAGGGCATTACCCCAAACACGGAATGCTCGCTTCTGGATCACGAGCCAGGAAGTGTTTTGCACGTATATCGAGCCAGGGCATCACCCCGAACACGGAATGCTCGCTTCTGGAACACGAGCCAGGAAATGTATTTAACACGTATGGCATAGGGTTATGCCCGCATAACGGGTGCCTAGACGATAACACGGGAACACGGATTTGTACAAGGATTTGTAGCGTGTGCTAAGATGCAACATTCAATGCATGGATGACATGGCATGGCATGCAGTAAGGCGTACATGTAAGGAATTTAAACATGGCAGTTTAATATGCATGAACAACAAGTTAAAGGGTTGGATCTAGCTTCCTTGTCAAGCTAGATCAATTGAGGCGACGGATCTAGTTTCGTTGTCAAGCTAGATCAATTAGGCGTCTAGGCAGCTATCATTTCACTGTCTAGTCTCTTTTACGCTACAACAAGCAAATGGCCTAAGGCATGGCCTAAAAACCCTAAGTGGCAAGTTTCACTTGCCTAGTACCGACGATGACGATCGACGGTAAAACGTCACACAACTCTATTCTACGAAATGGAATCGCTTCCATGACAAAACAACATTAGAACAATATCCAACCTAGTTTTATTAGGGTTTAACAAAAATCACAAAACGGGTTATGAGAATATTAAAGGATCGAACACTACCGTATGAAGCGAAAGATCAATGCCGAGCAAGCACGGCAACGGAAGAAACGATCCGGGGAACCACGGTTCAGATCTGGAAATGGGGAGAAAATCTGGAGAAATGAGATTTTGGGGGTTTTGGGGGGTTTTCCGGCGGCCTAGAGGATATGGCCGGCCTAAATGGACAGGGAGAGGGGCTCTTGAGGAAGGAGGAAGGCTATGGGAAGATGGATGATGATTTGAGGAAGAAGGAGGCTCAGAAGAAAATGAAAGAAGAAAGAAAAACGTTTGGGGTTTAAATAGAAAATCGTGTGGCGGCTGGGCAAACCCTAGGTTTGCGACAGCGGTTAGTCGGTCAAAGAAGAGTTGTTGACCGACTAGTTCGAGAACTAGTCGTTCGGTAGACCAACTATGACCGACTAAAAGCAAACAGTAACTCAGGTCGTCAAAATGGTCAAAGGTCTAGTCGGTTAAAGAACAATGGCTGACGGACTAGTTTGCTACCTAGTCGGTCGAAAGACGTTCTTAGACCGACTAACGATAAACAGTAACTTAGGTGAAATTTATCAAAGGAACTAGTCGGTCTGAGAGCAAGTTCTGACCGACTAGTTTCACATCTAGTCGGTCGGTGGTTGTTCTTAGACCGACTAAGAGTAAACAGTAACTCCTGTACAATTGATTCAATGAACTAGTCGGTTTGAGAAGAGTTGTCGACCGACTAGATCTCAATCTAGACGGTTGGTTCCCCTTCTTGAACCAACTAAGGTGCACGAACAGTGCCGAATCGAAGCGCGAAGCTTCGGGAAGATTTCTATAGCTTCTAAGATCAACCTATCTCTAAGATGTGAGCGATTTGAAGTTCGTCATGAGCGACTTACTCCAAGATCAACGATTCTAAGGAAGAAGCTAGAAAATCACAACGAAACGAACGAAAACGAAAGCTACGGAGACGGAAACCACACATAAGGAGAAAATCCACCAAAACATATAAATAATATAGATAATTCAAATACATGAAAAACCAGTCGTTATAATCATGCATGCACCCTCACCCACCCCACCTATATCTTATCTCTCCTTGTGCCACACTTAGCACATTGAGGACACTTTGCAGTTTAGCTTGGGGAGTGAGTGTCTCACGCACTTTTCGATTTCTTCATTTTTATTTTCATTTTTCCACCTTTCTTTATTTTACACTTGTTTTCACCCACTTTTTCATTTTTTTTCCCATGCATCACGTTTTCTTATTTTTTTTGTGCTGCATATGTATAGTAGTTCTTATTTTTTTCTTTATCCTTATTTCTTTTATCCTTTTTGCTAGAGATGAATTTCCTGTGATGACGATGACCTGGAGCTAGTTTACTTTTATATGCATATTCTCTTGTCATGCCATCGTTTTTATTTCAGATATCATATGCTATACTTTGTTGTGCATTCGAGATAGTAACCTGCACCATCATTATATGAATGTGAATGAAATTCTACCATTAGCTGAGTCTGATGATTTATATTGTATACTTTTTATAGAAAACACACCAAGCTTCACGCATTGATTGCCTATATTTGGAGTACTGCTTCATTGTCTGATATCACTTCTTTTTGCATGAAAATTGTACGCTTGACTTTTAGGTTGATTGAATGTATGCCATTTTGATATGACTGTATTAGTTTACTTTCTGAAATCGAACAGAGTAGATTACATTACTCTGCTGAAAGTTGTCGTGCACATTCTAAAGAGTGAACTGAGCGTTGCATATTTTTCTTTCTCCACATATCTTGAACATCATTTCTATACTTAAAATCATTGGTGAATCTCCCTTTAGCAATTCTTATATTGGCATCTTTCCACTTGCTATAAAGTCCAAGCTCCAACACCCCAAAATTAAAAATAAAAAATACATGCTTATCTCTCTATCTTTTGATTTGGGATTGTTATTGTGTATATGAGTTTCAAAAGAAAAAAAAGAAAAAAAAGAAAAAAGAAGAAGAGAGAAACAAAAAGAAGTTCGTACACGATCCCATTTCTTTCTTTCTTTCTTTCTTTCTTTCCTCTTTTATTTTTCTTGGATCTTCAAAAATGGGGAAAAGTTGTATTGTTCTATTTGATGCCACTACGCTTATAGATACGGTTGGGGAAGAGGATCCAATGATGTGTGAGAGAGTGACTACTTGTCTGTGCATGACGACCTAAGCTAGGTAATTTTCTATACTCATGGAGATTACTAGGAGTATTACGAAGTCCATGAATTGAAATTTAGCATGCATCTCATGAATACCATTTATTTCTATTCTTATTGCTCCATATTGTGTGATACCTCTTATACTCCAAATAGAAAGCGATCAATTGAAAAGTGTGTGATCTATGATTATGTATATTACTTTAGATGCCTCAGACGATGCTAATTCTAGAATGATTTCATGTTTCATATCGTTTTGATATTCGTGAGTTCCTATATCGAATGCATTTATATATGATCATGATATCGAGATGAAAATCTTTGGCATGTGTTTATTCATTGTATGCTATTTGAGTATGCAGCTCCACGTCCTCCCTCTTCGATCTCTTCTCTATCTTCTTTTTCCTTTTTCCTTATTTGTACCCGCCGAGTTCGCCTTTTTACTCATCTTCTTCGAGGACGAGTAAGAGGTAAGCTTGGGGGATTTTGATCGCTCCTTATTTTACATCTTTTCCTGCATGTTTTCATGTCATTTCGATCACCCATATTGTGTTTTTCACGATTATTCGACACTTTTCACTATTTCTTGTTTTTGTCATATTTCAAGAAATATGGAGCGATCTGGAGCAAAAATGAGATCAATGGACTTTCACGCGCACTAGAGCATCGTCCAAGGCCTTATTGAGGAGCTAGTAGCGCTAGAGGATGAGCGGAAGAGGAAGAAGCTCGATAAAATCGACGAGGAAGTGAAGAGGATAAGAAAGAGCCACAGGAGCAGCCCACTCGACCGAACAAAGAGTTCACTCGGCCGAGTGAAGTACTGCGTTTGGTCGAGTAGAACAGATATGAGATCGCCTGGGTTCAAAGTTCATTCGGCCGAGCAAGAAATTTCACTCAGCTGAGCAAGTATGCCCACTCACCCGAGTGGAACAAGGTTTCTCTCCCGAAAATCATCCGACTTACTGGAGTTTGGAGAAGACCCACTCGGCCAAGCAAGAAAGCTCACTCGGCCGAGTGAAGAAGACCACTCGCCCGAGTGGCACAGGGTGACAGACCCCCGAAACCCCTCATTTCTCTGTTTTTATTTGGGTCTGTCACTCGGCCGAGTGACATGTTCCGCTCGGCCGAGTGACGCAGTCCAACTGTGTCGTGAATTAGGGGTTTTTGGCTGCGCCAGGGGCAACTCTTTCGGGAATTTCTGGACGATTTTGACTTGTATTTAAGGCTAGTTTTATTCCTAGTTTTAGGAGAGACTTGAAGTTAATTTTGACGGCTATTCTTATTGTAATTCTCAGCTGGAGATCAAAGACGCGCAATTTAGTTTGTTCTTTTTGTCTAAATTTCTAGTTTTTATGAATTGTTTTCTCTCTACAATGAATTGTGCTATGATCTTATTTGTTATTTCTGATATTACTATGATGAATTGTGAGTCGTTTCGTTGTTCTAGTGCATGGGGATGAACCCTATGGACCCGATCTTAGAATTGTGATGAATGAATTGAATTGTTACTAGGATTGATGTACGGTTAGGTTGTGATTGATTTACTACGAATAGCTAGGAATTTCCATTTATTGGGGTTTGCAAGAGATTGGATTTCAATCGATGGAAAGGCCTAGATATTCGATTTAGGTTTATAATCGAGATTCTCTGGACTTGGTTTGCAAGAGATTAGACCAAAGCTAGAATTTTTATTATAAATCATATACATATTCATTTGCAAGAGATTGGACGAATACGAACTATCATAACCTAAATCGTATCTCGAGTTTGCACGAGAGTGGGCTCGAGGTTCGATTGGACGATGATGTCGGTCTTCATGCTAGTGGCTTAGGTTAAAGTTTGCACGAGAGTGGGCCCTAATCTAGGTTGCTATAGACCGGTAATATCGCGACATCGTGAGTTTGGTTCTATATTCAGTTACGACTAGTTCACCTTAATTCAAGCCTTGCAATATTGAGATTTATGATCCACAAGAATAAGTGACGATCTGTAGTAGGGATTCCTTAGCCCTAGATGCTTTTATTATATTGAATTATATTTGTTATCTGAACGACAGTGACATTATTATCCAAACCATTCCATTCTACCATCAATAGTTAGGTGATCAAGATAGAGTACTGTCATTTGTCCTCCCTGTGTTCGATACCCGCTCGCCACTTCACCGTTCGCTTGCGGTAAGACTACAATCGTTTTCCGGGTGTATATACGGGCACGATCACTCGCATGCATGTTTTTTATTTCTTTCTCTTTTTCTTTTGTTAGACTAAAGATGATTCTCCTATGATTGCACTATAAGCTACACACACTCAACTTATCTGCATTACACAGTCACGAAGGATTCGTCATAGTCTATTGCGTGTTACCGTATATTTAATAGAATGGATTTTGATTTTGAACTCTATGCTTCCGTGTGTTAGAGATGTTCCTTGCTTTGGATGCTTTTCCATACGTTGAATTCATATTCTCCACAACGAGTATTCTCGAAACAGTTAAACTTGAAAATGCATGACTGATTGAAAATTGAGTGAAAATTGTATGATTGTGTGAAAACGTCTATTTTCATAATGGATGGTAGTTCAATTGGGTTTGGATAACCCACGACACTTAAGTAGCGTCTATTGGATATTCTGACACCGAGCCATGTCACAATTCTATACTTTTTATTTTCTGTATATAGCCAATTGTGATCCTTGATCGTGCTTTGCATTCCATCGCATTTACGTGAGTTTGCAAAAATCACAAAAAATCAAAATAAAAAAACCAAAAAAATATTACATACGAATAATAGGCCCTAGGGGTTCTTCGTAACCCGATGCCCTAAGACCGTCTGGTCTAAGATGCATAGGCCGCCTCTTGTACATATTGAGTTATCTCGTGTATATAAGAAAATAAAAGTAGGTATATATAAAGAAAATTGTATAGCCAAAAACAATTATAAAAAGAAAAGTCACACATCTCTATCTCACTTTCTATATAGAATAGGGACATGACAAGGGCGATGATTTTCTGGGATTGTGAAAGAGTTTAGTGCGGTGATTTCTGGATTTAATTTAACTTACCATCCTCATTTATGAAAATAATTAAAATCATCTTGCATGCTTGAATGAATTGATCACGATACTATCCGTTGCTTAGAGAATGAGTTGTGGAGATTTAGATTCGAACAATGGATTTTGTATATTGATTGCATTCTATAATAGGAATTTCTCTATATTTCATATCATATATTCGAGTTCACGCTATTCATTGAAAACCCCATTCTATATATATAATCCATGCTAGACTTGATGAATCCTCATGAGTAGTACGTTTTTAAATTATAAAGTTGAAGTATTGTTGCGTACTATGAGATGCGGAGATGATTTAGTCGCCTTTCATATCTTTTAGTTTCCCTTGCACTTCTTCGTTTTTACCTTCCAGCGAACTTCTTATACATCTTCCTCGAGGACGAGTAAGAGATAAGCTTGGGAGATTTTGTTGTGTCCATAGTTTCTATGTTTATACCATGCATTTCCATGTCGTTTCGATCGCCCGAATCCATATTTTCATATTACATCGTGCTTTTCTTGATATTCTTGATACTTTCGATGTTTTATGTGTTTTAAGGGATTCGGCGCGATTTGGAGCGATATGGGGTTCTGGGCACAACATCGACACCAAAGCTTGCTTCGCCTTGCCACAACGACCCAAGGAGGCCAAAGAAGCGAGGGAAAGGAGTAGGAGAAGAGAGGAGGAGAGAAGAGGAGGATGGAGAGAATAGAATAGAACAGAATAGAAGTCAGTTTCCAGATCGCTTGGCCGAGCGCATAATGCGCTCGGCTGAGCTGTGATACGCTGATGCATCTTCGGGGTGCTCGACCGAACGACATGCTTGCTCGGCCGAGCGACCAGCTCGCTCGTCCGAGCTAGCCGTCAGAAGAGCCGATCAAATGAAGACTTGGGGCTCTGGAAATTTTGGAATTTAATTTGCTCGGCTAAGTGACATGGTGCTCGGGCGAGCGACTCAACTCGCTCGCCCGAGCGGTCCTTTCTCGAGCGCCAAGCGGAGCAGTACCAAGGCACCGCTCAACTGAGTGACTACTGTGCTCGACCGAGCGGTATGTCGACAGACTCCATTTTTGACTTAAGTTAATGGGTTTTGGGTTGATTTTCTTGTAAAACCCGAATCGAAACTGTTTTGTATAAATAGTGAACGATTTTTTTTCGTTTTTTAGAGGTTAAGCAATTTTTTCTGTAGCAAAAACCCTTAGGGCTATAATGGGAGCTCTCATTTGGTAATTTATGTTGCAATCCATTTCTTTATGTGTGGTTGGATTTTCTTGATTTATTGACTATTGCTCTCATTTCTCTTGCTCTCTCTATTGAAATCAATTTCATGCAATTTGACCAGTTGGATATGTCTAACTCTATTGCTATTGTTTTTAGAGCTTTTGCCATGCTAGAGTAGTGGGTTTCTAGGGCTTAGGGACGATCCTTAGGATCCTAGGGATCGGATGTTAGGTTAGACCATCGTTGGCTCAATCTAAGGTTGTCATATGGTGGTTTGAACAAGGGTTTTGAGGGATTCGCCGTAGGATTGGAGTATCGCGAAGGTGGCTCCATATCCTAGGGAGAATCCCCACGAATTCGATTTGGGCTTAGCAGCTGTTTCTAGGGCTCGTGATCACGAGAGTGACTCGAGAGCTAAGGGTGACTGCTAATCACCAATCCACTAGTCGGTGACTGCGAGAGCACGTCGATTGCTAGAACCGACCATAGGGTATCGTCGCAACCCGTCGATCACGAGAGTAGATACGGAGTTGCAAGGCTGGACCAAGTGTCAAGCTTAATGCACACATCCCGTGTGAAGCCGACTGCAAGAGCACGATTTTGCATAGGGATGCGTTAGACGAGTAGTAACAATGAAAGTTAAATGCACGTTTTCATCTACAGATGTGACAATCCTACCCTAACCCATCGTCTGACGTAGTGCCATTTAACATAGCATCCATGACCGAAGGCCCTAGCGGGAAACCCCGAAAGCCTTAGACGTTTAAATTCTTAGTTAATTCTCAACTTCCACAATCAACCAATCAATCAATCGTGACAACCCCCTACCACATACTCTCCTCCTTCCATATAAAGCTTAGCGTTAAACCATCGCCTCCCTGAGTTCGACAATTTTTCTATACTATAGTGTATCGTGCACTTGCGATGATTTGTGCCCCCATGGTGCAAACTCGGGGACCGAACAATGATCGGCTCGGGCATACGGTTGGCGACTTGCTCGGCGTTGTGGGTCGGCCGATCAGCTCTTGCAGACGCTTCTCCCTCGTGGCCCGGTCTTCTTTGGTTGACGAATCTTCAGAGGTGGCCGTCCTGAATTACCCTCTCTATGTCCCTCTTCAAAGTGTAGCACTCGTTGGTATCATGGCCGTGGTCCCGATGATATCGACGGTACTTTTGCGGATTTCTCGTAGAGAGCTTTGACTTCATCTCTCGAGGAACGTCTTTAAGGAGCCTGTTTGCCAGGGCCGCCATCATCACCTCCACCAGGGGGCATTGAGCCTTGTGTAGTGTGCCTCATGTGATCTATCGGGTCCGCTTTTCGGAGCAGGGTTCCTGGGGGTGAGGAACCCCTTCAGCAGTCCGGGGCGATCTTGCCCTCAAGGGCCTCCCTGGTCGCACCCTCAGGGGCGGTCTTGATCATGCCCTCTGGGGCGGTCCTGGTCAAACCCTTTGGGGCGATCATCCTGCCTTGGCCGGTTACTAGGCCTCGCTTCGACACGGGAAGCTTTGGCTAGTACGGCCTCCTTTATTGTACCTAAAGCCTACTCGCTTACTATGAACTTCTCTGCCCGGGAGAAGAGGGCGTCGAGGTCGACAGGCGGATCATGGAGCAACGACTTGAGTCTAAGTAGACTCCTTTTGCCAACCCCTTCTTGAAGGCCGCCATGACGAGCTCATCTCCGCAGCTCGTCACACTGAGTCTCTCTTCATTGAAGCGCTGTAAGAATCTCCGGATGGTCTCCCCTCCTTCTGGGCTATTGTGAACAGATAGTCCGACGTCTTCCTCCTTCTTCACCTGCCAAGAACTGCTGACAGAACTTACGGAAAAGGTCGTCAAATGAATCAATGAAGCGGTTGGGCAGGCCGTTGTACCACTCCACCGTCGACTTCTTCAAGGTCGTCTGGAAAGCATGGCAAAGGAGGGCGTCATACGCTCCATGGATCTCCATCACTCCCCGGTATCGCTTCACATGCTCTAAGGATCGCCCGAACCATCATACAGTTCAAACTGAGGTAGCTTGAATCTATGGGGTAAAGGAGTTGAGATCACCCTCCTAGTCAGTGGGTTGGCTTCTTCGGGGTAGGGGATGCGTGGGCGACCATCGGGAGACGTTTCGGCTTCCTTGGAACTCTCGCCTCTGGTTGGAACCTCCGGATGAGCCACCTCGACGCTCATGAGAGTTCCTCTCTCGCTCCCTGGGGGTCGGGGTTCGGTCGTGGCTCCGTCATCGTCGGTCATTGCACCTAGGGAGTGGCGTTCTGACAGGAGGGGACTTCTGCTCCGGTAGGAGCGCCCTTCTCGTCTCGAGCTCCGCGATCTCCCGCGACAGTAGCTTTCAGCGGTGCCATCCGGCCAGGGGCTCTCTCGTACTATTTGGGCCAACGCCTAGGGGACTCCTCGGCTCCCCTCCTGGAGTCTCTCCCTCGTGACAACGACAAGTTGACGGTGTCGGACGGCTGCTTCTTCATCAAGTCGCCTGTATAAAGCGGCCTCCTCCTCATCGTCAAACTGCTTCTGCGGGCGGTCGCTTCTTCTTCGTCGAACGGCCTTCGTTGAGCAACCGCTACTTCTTCAAACTCAGGGAGGAGGTCCCGCTTCACGTTGCGTGGTCTAGAGGGGCCTTCTGACGGAGGAGACCTGGTGGGCCTAGCATCAATCCAGTCTTCCATCATCTTAATGAAGTTTTCGAAGCTTTGGTAGACGCCGAGTGCCGCGGCCTGAATGACAGCAACCGACCCCTCAAGGGTCAAATTCATCAGGGGAGTCCTTCTGGGAGAGTAGGGCTCCTCAGCCAAAGGCAGCTTGCTATGACGGGGATTGCGGTGACTGCGTGCGGGTCTGACATGGGTGTAACCCTAGTTCCCACAGACGGCACAAATTGTTGCGGGTCAAGTCCGTCCAACAATAGAATTTTTATATTAGGGGAATCACGGGTACAATGATTACAAGTAGTGTGGTTGTTGATGAGGCTAATACGACTTGGAATACGCTTTGTAGGCGAAAGATCCAAGGTCGCCGATTGGTCGTCGGATGGTCACCGACCGCCTAATAGTTGAGCCGAGCTTCTTTCGAGAAGAACAGCTCGTCAGAAAGGCTGGGTTGGCTGTCAACCTGTAGCCTCTCCGATGGTTAAGTCAGTGAATTACTCTTTAGGAGTGGGTCGGACACGCTGGACGATCTTAAAGTAGATTAGATTTGTGTGGCGGACTTATGAGGAATGCACAGATATATGGAGGACATCCGACCTTGAGTATTGAAGGTGAGTTTATGATTTCAACTAACCAACCCCCCTCTTTGGTGGCTGGAGGGTGGTATTTATATTGTCGAGAGTCAAGTGATCGTCATCTAATCAGTTGTCGCTTCTGCTTAGCTGGAGCATTAATGAAAACACGATAGGTCGGCGAGTACGTCAGATATATTTGTGCATTAATTGGTATCAGAAGGTGTCAGAGATATTTGTGCATTACTGGGAGACGCGATGGATGACCATCAGTTCTCGTTCTTAACCTCTTGTATTAATTGGAGGCGTAGGTGGCTCTACGTCACTATGTCAGAGATATTTGTACCTTGTATGTCCCCCCGAGTGAGCCAAGCTCGGCATCAGAGCTTGACGTCCCAAGTCTTTCTCTGGCCGTGCTTCTTTGGGTAGAGAGTAGACAAGCTTCTTCTTCACTAGGCTGACGAGCCTTCCGCGCGATCAGCTACTAAGCTCTTCTCTTGACTATGTTGGCGAGCTTGTCGCTGAGTAAGGCGAGCTTCCCATTGTCGAGACAAGCTTCCCGTTCGGGCTTGTTTTCATTTGAGATGGTCAAAGAGCTATTTGCTTGGACTTTAAATACATGAGCCTTTATTCTCTAGACCGGCTTTAAGTTCTTAAGACATAAAAACCTTGGCCTACACGTTATTCTCATAAACGAATATATGTTTCACCAAAAGACAATATAGTTTGCTTGACAGAAACAGTAGTCTCAATAAGGTAAATTCAGAAATTTAAAACAAAGGTATAACAAATACATGTGAAAATACCATTTAAGTAAATTAACCATATGATCCTGAAACTTTTTTCGTCGCTTTTATAAGTTTTGAACCTCGCTACCTCTTCTTCCTTTAATGGGTCTCATCGGCCGTCGAAAATAATAAAATATCCAATATTTATTATCCCCTACTCAAATTTCCCCAAAAAAGCCCATCAACGCAAAAATTTAACAAAACCCCTCCGACGAGCCGGAGCCGGAGCTGGCGTTCCCCCTTACCGCCGGGATCCGAAAATGCCACAATCTCCCCACCCCCTCCACTAAATTCTTTTTGCAGAGGAACTCCATCGCAAACACCTTCTCCACCCTCCGATTGACGTCGTGCAGGAACACGTCGGTGGGCCCCGCCCCCTTCCTATTCCTCGCCATCACCGCCGCCGAGTAGATCGCCCCCATCCTCCCCGGCGCCTCGTTGAAGTACCCCCGCGGTGCATCGATCATTATCGTGTCCCACTCTCTCTCATACACCTCGTCCGGCAGATCCGCCAGCGATAACCTGCACCCACGGTTCCCCTTAAGCTTAGCCTGCTCCGGCAGGCAACTTTTCTCCGATCTCCAGTTTTTTAGCAGATCATTGGCCTGGATCAACTGAGTACGGTACTTGACCGTGTACGCCCGTAGCATTGGGGCGTCCTTGAGCACCGACTGGACCCACGTGGGGTCTTCTTCCAGAAACACGGTGGTCCCGCCGGCGTTGAGGGAGTGCCACATCAGCGAGTCGTGGCCGAGGCCGAAGACGAGGAAGTTGCAGGGGCCGCGGGAGCGGAGCACGTTGTACGAGATCTTGATCTCGGACCGGGACTGCTGTGGGGTGATGGATGACGTGGCGTAGTGGAGTATGGCCGCGGTGAGGTCAGCGGAGGATTGGGGCGACGTCGCCGGCGAGGTGTACGAAGAGGTTAGGGAGCATAGGAGGTTGCGGTCGTCGCCGCCGCCGCCGCGTACGAAGGCGGAGATGAGGAGGGCTCCGGCGATAAGGGTGGCGGCCATGATGGCCACGAACCAGGGCTTCTCGGGGACCGGAACTCTCATCGCCGCCGCCGATTTTTTGCCGATTCTTTGACAGGGAAGTAAATGTGTGAGAGATTCGACGGTGGAAAGCGTTTTAGTTTTAAAACGGAGAGAGACGACTATGTCCCTCCGCGTTCGTTTAAGTCTGTAATGACGATAAAGCCCTTCGTGGGCCGATCTAATTACCGGCATATACGATCACCCGCCGCCGTGGGCCCAGGATATGGGTCGGTACGGTGAAATAATGAAATTTTTTGTAGCAGCAACCAATTACTACATTTGGCAGCATGAAAATCAATCTATTATGAATTTTTTAGTCAGCGAAATAAAGAAAATTTAATGAGTATTGGAACTTGGAAGGAGGCCGGCGTACTCAGGGCGGTGACCAGATCTCTTTAAGGTATTTTTGTAAATTTAGGAGACGGTGTCATCATCATCTTTTTAATGTACGAATTGTTTTTTATATTGAAGTTTGAAGCGACCGATGGGGTTGCAAGTGCTCCCACATGGATTAAAAATCTTAAATGGAGGAGGGTGCGTGGCATGCTCCTATTGGCAAACATAAATCGGCACCAAGAGGGAGATTAGGGACGATATGGACGCGTGGCAGGGGATGAGGCCGCAAGAATCCAAGATATGCGTCACCGTGGGATTAGTGCTGCTCCACTTCTGTGCTTGTTTGTGGGACCCAGGTGTCAGTGCATGTGCATCCATACGGTGGCACGGTGCTGTTGGTTCACGGAGGGAACCCTTCTGGGATAAGCTTGGTCTCCCTGGCTAATTCATTTTTTTAATCCGACTTAAAATCTTGAATTTGGACCATGTCTTAAAATCCTTTCGGGATGCTTGTAAATAAGATTTATATAATTATATTTAACAGTTTATTATTAATGTACATATCTTTATATCAAAGCCTACTAGCTGAATAACCCTATCTGATTTTTATTTTAATTAAACAAATTTGAAATGCCATATGTTAGGTTATTAACGTGGAAGTCACTAGAGTATAAAATAAAGTTTTTAGTTTTTTCACTTTTGTAGGAAAGTATAATTGGTAAAGTTGTGAAGTGTGGAATTTGATGAGTGAGAAATTTGTGTGTAGTGTGTTCTTTTATTGGAAAGTGGGGTTGGATTGTGGAGTTGAAAAGTTGAGATGGAGTCCACCTCGTGTAGTGTGTTTTTTTGGTTGAAAAAAACTGGATGAAGAGAGTGGTGTGTGGTCCACTCAAATTTAATTTGTTCTATTTATACCTAAACTAAATACTTAAAGCTAAATTAATTAATTAATATATTATTTATTTAATACTAATTATAATTAAATAAGTATCAATAGTGTAATCAAAGGTTTGAATAGCAAGGGGCCCATCAATTCATTCGTTCATGTGCAATGAAATCATTGGTTCCTTTGCAACGAACGAAAAAAGAAAGAAAGATGCGATCTGATTGGGCGAGAGGGGGGGGCCACGTCAGAGTGGGATTCCAGTGTAATCGGCTCGTTTCGCTGAGAACCCAACAATGGGTTTGAGATTCTCGGTTTGGCTGCCGCGTAGGATTGTAATCCCAACAAAATCAAAACCCAAAAAAACAGGCCGAAAGATTGTGAAGTTGGATTCCAATGAATAGTGAGTGAACAGGGTCAGCTTTGAGATCACATTCCAAAGTTCGGATAAAAGAACAGACCCCTACTCACATCCAGCTTCCTTGAAGTGACTGTTTTGCCTAAAATGACAAAGAAATTAAATACACCTCATTCTCTTCGGTATATTTAGCAAGTATCTTTCTCAAACAACACTTCTTCTCTCTTCTTCTTAACCTTTGTCCTAAAAATGAGGGCCGTTTCATGGACTCAAAAGAATGAAATTTGGATCGTGATGATGTTGGATCGTGATGTCAGATATTTTTTTTCCGCATTATGATTTAAAGTTTTCTTTTCCATCTATTACGGCCTTATGGTCGGCACATGTAATTGATGCCCTCATACACTGTAAGCCTAAGCGAACAGCTCTCCGACCACCCGGAAGGGGGTACTAGCACGAACGGAAGATCGCCTCTATCTAGGGAAGCTCGCCTCGTCGTATGACGAGCTCACCCCCAGGCCACCTGATGAAGCTTATCTTGCCGATCAATATGCTCGCCATGTCAGGAAGAAGCTCACCTACTCTCTAACAGGAAGCACGGCAAGACGGTCTGAAGACGCCGAGCTTGGTCATCGAGCTTGACTCTCCCCAAGGGCGGCCCAGCATAAATACCTCGGACCGGGTGACGTATGGCCACATACCCTCCATTAATACCAGAGGTTAAGGGCGAGAACTGACGGTCTCCCCTCACGTCTCATTAATACGTCTGACACCATCTGACACCATTAATGCTTAAAATATCTCTGACACGCCCCGCGGACCTATCACTTCTCCTTCAGCTAAGTAGACTCGACAGCTGATGGGACGTCGAGCAACCGACTCTCAGCTCTATAAATACCCCCCTCCTGCCTCCATAGAGGGAGTTGGTCAGCTAAAATCTCTAACTCTTTCCAATATTCAAGGTTGGATTTCTCCCATAAATATGTGCCTTCTTCATAAGCTCGCCACGCTTCGTCGATCTATCTTAAGATCGCCAAGTGTGTCTGACATACTTATTTCAAGTCACCCACTGACTTAAGCATCTGAGAGGCTACCGGCTGACAGCCAGCCCCACTTTTCTGACAAGTTGTTATTGTCGCAGGAAGCTCGTCTCAGCTACCAGGAGACGGCGACCTTGAGCGACCTTCAGGCTGTAGGGAAATATGCCCTCAGATCATTTGTATTTGATGCAAATGATAATTTAAGCCTAGATATGGACTATTTTGCAATTGATGCAAAATGGATTAAATATGTTTTAAATAGTTAATGCAATATTTTATAATATAAACGAAAGGAAAAATTCACGGGTAAGACGGGAATGTCCCGGTCTACGGCCAGGTTCGAACGGCGTCCAAATCGGATGCCAGATGTCCAAGTTATGCCCAAAAAGGATCTAAGAGTTAGATCAGGCAGTTCCAGGCCAGACTGGGTCTGGCCTGGACTGCGCCAAAGCCTAGTATAGCCAAGGCCGGCCTGGGCCTGGGCGCCCGGCCCAGGCCACTGGCCCGGGCGCCTGGGCGCAGGCCCGGGCGCTGTGCGCCTGGGCCTGGGCCCAGGCGGCCCAGGGCGCCTGGGCGCTGGGCGCCCAGGCGTTCTGGGCCGGGCGCCCGGCCCAGCCCAGGCGCCCGCCTGGGCGCCCACGCCAGGCGCCAGGCGCCTGGGCGCCCGTGCCCAGGTCTGGGCAAGCGCCCAGTCACCTTTTTTTAGGGCTGTGGGGCCCATTTGATGGGTCCCACTAATGGGTGCAGAACCCTAGTTTTAATTGGGCAGTTTTGACGGCTGGTTTTTGCGAAATACTAGCCTTGGGCTGATCTTTGGACAATCAATTGGAGGTTCAAACGAACTCCGATTGACGAACGGTTTTTTCCTATGCGTTCACCGTTGAACACCCTTCGAATTGATAGGTTGTATCAATCCTGAAGTTCAACGGTGAGGGAGTTAAAATTCACGGAAGTTTGCACTTTGTGAAAGGCAAACTAAATTGAATTTTATTAACTCTAAATTAGTCCCACATCGGATTTTGAGGGAAGGTGAGCAGTCAGCCACCTATATAAATAGGGGTCTGCTCTCCTCCTCAAAACTCGTCCCAAGCTCTAGATCTGAACGGCTCTCAAAACTATTGGAGCACGCTCGGATCTAGGCTAAAATTAATATTTCTCCTCTCCCTATAAATTTCTGCCTTGCTCCTGAGGGCTCTAGCAAAGCCGCAAAGGAGTTCGGATTCAGATCCGAAATCTAGGCGGAGGTTTCACTCGCGTGAAACTGTCTGGAGCAAGTGGTTGGCTCGGCGACGAGAAGTTGCTGGGATCGGCGCAAGTGGTTGCTGGGATTGGAGCGGTTCGTGCGGGAAGGGCAATTGATTGCCTTCAGTAACACTTTTACTGCAAGGCAAGAGTTACGGGTATGTTGAGTTTTCTCAACTTTAGTTTTAATTAATGTGCATTATTTTAATTGTAGTAGCTATAGTAGTTAATTAGATAGTAGTATCCTCAGGGGTTGGTCTGGACCTAACCCAGGGATAGTAGCATTTTCTTGGCTTGGGTTTTTATGCAGATAGGGCTTGTTTATATAAAATGTTTATATAAAGTTTTTCTCTTTTTTTCGCTTCCGCTGCTTTAATTTTGTGCAAGGTTGTCCGACCTTCGCTCTCAAGTAGGGCGAAGGACGGACAATGCACTAGTCGAAAGAGAGCCCTTGGATCAGATAAAACCCATCATTGGTATCAGAGCCAGGCTACATAAACTATCTATATACTGCTTTTATGAAATGCATGTAATTAAAACTTGTAGTTAGTCTTGAACTAACTATATGTTGGTTTTCAAATTTTTCGAAAATTATTTTGAAAACCAAGATTAGATCCTTTTAATTATGTGATAATTAATGACTTTATGTTTCTTTTGCTTTTATTTGATAATTGCTAAAAGAAAGACTTGTAGGGTTAGCCATTAAAATTCATTTAAATCTCTAATTTGATTAAATTTAAATGACTAGCTTTGGCTATGTTTTAAAATGTTGTTCACAATATTTTAAATAACACATCCTAATGAATGATTAGGATTGTCCCTTTGTTTGTTGAAACAATCTTTGATGTGATTTATTAAAATCCTATAGTTGATAGGTTTCTAATAAAAGATATGAAACACATCCTAATAATTTTGAACTATAGGTTATGACTAGTTGATAGGATTAACTAGTTAAATAAATCATAACAACCAGATTAAATCAATATAACACTTTTTATCATTAGCACTTTCAATGGAGAATGGTATGGGTAGGTAGTTAGGGAAGGTGTTGTGGATCGACTCAGCTTTGTTGGGCGCAAGTGATCCTGCCCGGCCCTAACCCTGGTCATGCCCGCTTGTACCGCAAATTTGCTGATAATAAAATGTGTTAGCTTTGGTTATATCTAGTCAATGCGTTATAAATCTTATTAAAGATTAATTCGTATCCCTCCTTGATTTTGGAGCTTTGTAACTCAAAGAAGACATTTATAGTTGTTGAGTCTCCTCAAGCTATGACATGTTTTTCTTTAAGGAACAAACTCCAACATACATGTGATGTAGTCTGGACTTGACCCAAATCGATACGTCGGGTCTCCTCGAGCATCGATCTAAGTCAAATCTGAACACGAAATCAAGGGTCTGACTAGACAAATCATTATGATTAGTTGAGTCTCCTCAAGATCATAAGTGACAGTGGGTAAGAATCGATAGGGAGTCACATGTGATGTGATTAACTAAGAGTTAGTCTACCAATCATGGAACCAATCAACTTGTTGAGTCTCCTCAAGGTTGTGAGGTTCATGATGATTGGATCCCTCTTTCACTATATTTTAAGATATTAAAATTCGTTCATTTCTGAGAATGATCGTAAAATAGTGGGAGACCATAGTTAATTAAAAACCATATTAACTATATTATTTTATCATGAATTACACTAAATTCATTCTATGTCTTTTGCAGCATGAAAAAGAATATGAATCTTATCCTGAATAATAAATTGACTGGTTTAAATATTGATTGCTTAGAAAACTTTGGGCTTAACGGAGAGAAGAAAGGACATATTGATGCCTCGACTTCTACGGTATTAGTTATACAGAGTATAGTCCTTTATGTAACTTCTAGCGCATGGGTATTGGATACTGGTGCGGGTACTCATATTTGTAATTCTTTACAAGGTATGAGCACATTTAGAAACTTAAGAAAGGACGAAATAGTTCTTCAAGTCGGTAATGGAGCTAATGTAGCTGCTAAAGCCGTAGGAGACCTAAAGCACACCTCGGCAAACGGTGCCTCATTGTTTTTGAAACAATGTTATTATATACCAAATTTTCTATGCAACGTTATTTCCATTTCGGCTTTGGCCAAAGACGGATATAAATTTACCATTAATGAATCTGTTATGAACATTTTCTTTAATGATAAATTGCTGGGATTTGGAACAATGAATAATGGTGTATACACTCTGTCTAATGACGTTGTGTTAAGTGTTAACACACGAAAACGTAAGGAATCTAGTTTTAATGAAACTTTCCTTTGGCACTGTAGACTAGGCCATATCGGAGAGAAAAGACTTAGCAAGTTGCATAAAGAGGGGTCTCTTGACCTCTCGAATTATGAGTCGTACGACACTTGCGAGTCTTGTCTCAAAGGTAAAATGGCTAAAACTCCCTTTACGGGTAAAGGGGAAAGAGTTAGTGAACTTTTGGGTCTAGTACATTCTGATGTATGTGGACCAATGTCTACTTTAGCGAAAGGAGGATATTCATACTTTGTTACATTTAATGATGATCACTCTAGGTTCGGACATGTGTTCTTGATGAAGCACAATTCTGATACATTTGAGCGATTCAAAGAGTATCGTAACGAAGTTGAAAAACAGACGGGCAAAAGTATTAAAATTCTTCGATCTGATCGAGGAGGAGAATACTTGAGTCATGAATTCCTTGCGCATTTAAAAGAGAATGGGATTCTCTCTCAGATCACTCCTCCTTACACACCTCAACATAATGGTGTGTCAGAGAGAAGGAATCGTACCTTGTTAGACATGGTTCGATCAATGATGAGTGACTCTGAGTTACCTATCTCACTTTGGGGTTATGCCCTAGAAACTGCTACCCATATCCTTAATAGAGTTCCATCTAGATCCGTGCCAATGACACCATATGAGATATGGAACGGGAAGAAACCAAACCTTAAGCATATTAAGGTATAGGGTTGTCCTGCGTATGTCAAGAAGCTTAATCCAGATAAACTGGAGGATAGGTCTGTTATGTGTAGATTCATTGGGTATCCTAGTCACTCGACGGGACACATTTTCTATCACCAGGAACAACAAAAGATTGTTGTGTCCAAACACGCCACCTTTCTTGAAAAGGAATTCCTTGTGAAGGAGTCTAATGGCGAGGTAATAGAACTGGACGAAAGTCTAGAGACTGAATCAACACGTGAACAGATCGCGGAACCGGTGGGAGAGGCAGAGCCTAATGCTCCTGAAGCAATTATTAGGAAGTCAAATAGGACTCCTCGAGCTCCAGAAAGATACTACGGATTTCTCGTAGATGGAGGAGTTGAGGATATCATCTTAGTTGAAGATGATCCTATTAGCTTCCAAGAAGCAATTCAGAGTAGAGACTCTAAGAAATGGCTGGATGCTATGAAATCTGAGATGGATTCCATGCACATTAATAAAGTTTAGACTTTAGAGAATGTGCCCAAGGGAAGTGTTCCTATTGGCTGCAAATGGATCTTCAAAAGGAAGATCGGTGCAGATGGAAAAATAGAAACGTACAAGGCTAGACTTGTTGCGAAAGGTTATCGTCAGATTCTAGGTGTAGATTATGACGAAACTTTCTCACCCGTAGCCATGCAAAAATCCATCCGGATTGTACTCGCTATTGCTGCCTATCACAACTACGAAATCTGGCAGATGGATGTAAAAACTGCATTTCTAAATGGTGATTTAGAAGAGCATATTTACATGTCTCAGCCGGAAGGTTTCGAAGTCAGTGGGAGCAAAGGGAAAGCGTGTAGACTGCATAGATCCATTTATGGATTGAAGCAGGCATCCAGGAGCTGGAACATCCGATTTGATAATACGATCAAAGAGTTTGATTTTATTAAAAATGAAGATGAGCCATGCGTTTATAAGAAAACCAGTGGAAACAATTTAGTCATCCTCGTACTTTATGTTGATGACATTCTCTTAATAGGTAACAACATACCAATGTTGAAGTCTGTTAAGGATTGGTTATCAACTAACTTCTCCATGAAAGATTTGGGAGAAGCATCCTACATACTAGGTGTGAAGATCTATAGAGATAGATCTAAAAGGATGCTAGGACTCTCCCAATCTAGGTACATTGATACTGTGTTAAAACGGTTTAACATGGAAAACAGTAAAGGTGGGTTTATACCCGCAAATCACGGAATAAGTCTTTCCAAGAAGATGTCTCCAAAGACTGACTTGGAAAGAGAACGCATGAGCAACATTCCATATGCTTCGGCAGTTGGATCGATCATGTATTCCATGATATGTACCAGACCTGATGTCGCTTTTGCACTAGGTGCAGTAAGTCGATATCAGTCTAACTATGGAGAAGAACACTGGAAAGCAGTCAAGACGATTCTCAAGTACTTACGAAGAACAAGAGATCTAGCTTTGATTTATGGAAGTGAAGAACTCAAGATTGAGGGCTTCATGGATTCCAGCTTTCAGAGTGACGTAGATGACAGCAAGTCAATTTCAGGATACATTTTCACTCTCAACGGATGTGCAGTGAGCTGGAGAAGTTCAAAGCAAGATACCGTTGCTGATTCAACTATGGAGGCCGAATATATAGCGGCCAATGATGTAGCAAAGGAAGCTGTCTGGATTAGGAAATTTGTGAGCCAGCTAGGAGTGGTGCCTACTTATTTGGGTTCAATATTGCGTATTTAACCCCCCATTTAGCCCTATTTTGTGCTCATGTGATTCTATATTGGTCTCTAGTACATACGTATTTTCTACACATTTATTTATTAGAGAAAACACACTATTTGAGCACAAAACAGCAATTAATGGAGTATTTCTGCACTTTTTATATTTTTCATAGCTTGGTCTCGATCTCACGATTCCAACGACTATTTATTTGTATTTTTCTGAGATCTGTGCTAATTACTGTGTATTTTTGAATGCAGAATACCACTTAATTGGAGAAATACGGAGCAAATACGTATATAAATACGCTGTATGCCGCCCGTACGTGACCGCGTGGCTTGATCTCATCCGTAGATCTGTGATCCAGCGGCTGCCAAAGCAGGTCGACGCGGCCACACCCTCACCGTTGGATGAAGATCCAACGGTCCATACCCAAGATCGAAGGCGGAGCTCTCGAACGCAACGGAATTCCAAATGGCCACGTGGCGCGCATCAAGGCACCCCCGCCTTAAATCCAATGCCTCAGATAACGGGAGACGCGGCCTCATTTGAACCGTTCGATCGCGATCAAATGGCTGCGAGCAGCAGCGATTGCGAAGCAAGCGGCAGCGTTCTTTCGCGCGACGTGGCATCCATCCGATCGTTCGATCAAAATCCAACGGACGAGAAAACACCCGCAATTTTTAAAGAAGCGATCGACAGCGGATTGATCTCAACCGTCCATCCTCAGATCCGACGGCCTAGGTCGATTCCGAAGTGGATTCGGATCAAGCGGGTATCACACGAAGTTTAAAGCGCCACGCGGCGCGCTGAGGTTGAATCCCGCATTTTCAAATTGGATCGGACGGTCGACAGCTTCCAGCGGTTATTGAAGCGGGTCCGGGTGCTATTAGGTGCGGGTTTTAAACCCGTTAGCTCATTAAACCCGCAATGCCTATTATATAAGCGTATTCTAGGGTTTTTGGGCGTATTATTGACGTATTGGAGCACTTAGGAGCCGTTTTTTCTTCTGCAAAAATTCTGTAAAATTTCAGAGCCTAGTTTCTTATTTCCAGAGAGTTTTGAAGCCTTTTCAAGGAGAATTGGTGATATTTTCTTCAACTCTAGCTCGTATTTGGGTGTTTTAGCTTGTATTTTGCCCTTAAACCTCCGTATTTTGCTAATAAACTTATGAATTCTGATCTGAAATTTGTGTATTTCTGCACCATGAGTAGCTAAATATTTTATGTGCATGGTATGGAGTAATTAGGTGATGTGAATCGTATTCATTGGTTGTATTATTGCGCTTAATTGCTATATTTGCTAAAGTTTAATCGTCGCTCTTAAATCTACTTTTTCATATTCCAAAAGAATTGTTCTAGTTGATGATCACCCCACAAGGGTGAGATTTGATCTCTCCAAAAGAGAGTTTCATACTTCATATGTACGTTTACAACTTTAGCGATATACTATTAGAATTGATGCGTTAACTCCCAAAAGGACATCTTCCGACGATTTGCTCCCAAAAGGAGGTTTCGTTGTGTTATACTTGATCAACCAAAGCTTACGATTCGCTGATCCTAATGAACCCATGCCATGTACATGCCTTTTATATCTATTTTTCACAAACTAGAGTTCGTTGTTTGCATTGATCGCACGTAACAATCCCATCACCACACACTTTTCATACCACCTTCACCATCACTATTAAAGTGCTTAGATTTTATTCGTAGTTACTCTATTTGATTTGGACTTGTGGTTTCAACAGATTCTCCCGAGGATTCGACATCTGGACTCCCAGATTTTACTACTTGAACGGACTCTTGCGCTTGAGAGAAGCACCTTTCGGTGCCCACCAAGTTTTTGGCGCCGTTGCCGGGGAGAACGGTTTGTTACTACGGTTTATTTCATTCAGAAGACCTTCGGTGAGATCTTTCCACTTTATTGTATATAAACTTTTGTTTGCTTTCATATAAAAAAATAAATATTTGTGCTAGTTTATGTGGCATAGGACTCCTAGGACACATAGGTTGACTCGACGTTTTGATATGGCTAATAATAATATGGATGAAAATTTTAGCAACAACAACGAAAATAATGTGCAACCTGGAGTGCCTAGGACTTTAAAAGATTTACTTCGACCCACTAGGACTAGCACTGCTTCATGCTTTGTTCTACCTGCCGATGCAAATTCTTTCAATTTTAAACCTGGGGTGATCCAACTCTTACCCACCTTTCATGGGTTAGACAAGGAAAATCAATATCTTCATATTAAAGGATTTGAGGAGGTTTGCTTGACATGCTTTGATGGGAAAACTAGCGAGGACACGATATATCTTAAACTGTTCCCATTTTCATTAAAAGACAAAGCTAAAAATTGGTTGAATGCATTGTCGTCACGCTCTATTACTACATGGATTGATTTGCAGGCTGAATTTCTAAAGAAGTTTTTTCCTATTCACAGGACACAGGGACTGAAGCGGCAGATTATGAACTTTGCCCAGAAAAGCGAAGAAACATTCTACCAGGCATTTGAAAGGTTCAATGAGTTGCTGCTCGCATGTCCGCACAATGGCTTCGACAAAAGCAGGATTATTGGCTTCTTCTACGATGGACTGCAGCCGCAAATGAAGCAATTTGTAGAGATGATGTGCAATGGAGGATTCTTTGATAAAGAACCAGACGAAGCTTGGACGTACCTGGAGGAGATAGCAGAAAATGCGCAGACATAGGACACCACTTCAGACTACGAGAGAGGAGGCCATTCTGCACCATCCCAGCCTACGCGAGGAGTGGTTTATAATTTGAAGCAAGAGGATGCGTTGGAGGCAAAGATGGAGGCCATGATCTTAAACAAGCTTCATGCAATGAATTTGAAAGAGGCCAAGGCAGTTGAGATGGAGCAGATTTGCGCACTTTGCGACGTCAGTGGCCATGACACCAGTGCATGCCCCACACTTCCAGCCTTGAAGAGCATGCTAGGAAATCCTACTGGGGTGAATCAAGTTTCTTCGAACTACCAGAACTTCAATTCCAACAAGGGGTGGCGCAACAATCCAAACTTGAACTGGGGCCCCAATCAGCAGACTCAGCAGCAGCAGGCTCCCCCTCAGTTCCGACAACCTCAATACAACAACAACAACTATCAAGGTGGGAACCAGAGGAGGGACCATGAGCCAGTGCAACAACAGCAGATGCAACCATTTGGCGATGCGCTTCAGCAGCTTATCCAATTGCAACAAGCTCAGATGCAGCAGCAGCAGGCTCAATTTCAGGCTCAGCAGACTCAGAATCAGCAGATGAGCGAGAGCTTGGCGAGGCTTACAACGACATTAGAAAAAGGTAAGCTTCCATCTTAGTCAATTCCAAATCCTAATATGGGCTCATCTTCTTCTGCAGGAAATAATATGAAGCCCTGCCAAGCGGTGTCCACTTTGAGGAGTGGAAAAGAGATTCAGAAGCCTGGTCCACCGAGCAGACAAGCTGAGCAGGAAGAGGGAATTCAGATCCAAGAAGAGGGAATTAAAGAACAAGAGGAGGTGCAGGAAGAGAGCACGGACGTGGGTGTGAGCAAAAGCGTCATTAAAGAGAAGGAACCCGCAGCATATGTACCTGCAGCACCCTACCCTCATCGGCTACTTCAGAAAAGCAAAGATAAGTATCAAACTGAGATTCGTGAAATTTTTCAGAAGTGCCAGATCAATATTCCATTGCTTGATGCTATTAATCAAGTAACCTGCCTAAGCTAAATTTCTGAAAGATTTGTGCACTGTTAAAAGAAAGTTAAATGTGAAAAAGAAAGCATTCTTGACTGAACAGGTTAGCTCTATTGTGCAACAAAATACACCACCTAAATTTAGTGACCCTGGATCACCCACCATCACTTGCACCATTGGCACTAAGAAAATTGGAAATGCTTTATTGGATTTAGGATCTAGTGTCAATATATTGTCATATCCTATTTTTGAGCAGCTGGGGTTAGGACAGCTAAAGCCTACATCTGTTATATTACAACTAGCTGATAGATCTATTAAAGTTCCAAAGGGATGCATTGAGGATGTCCTCGTTCAGGTGGACAAATTTTACTACCCCGCGGACTTTATAGTTCTAGACATCCAAGGACCCCAAACTGCCAATGCTACTCCCATCATTCTAGGTAGACCATTCCTAGCGACATGCAATGCTTTAATAAATTGTAGGGATGGTCAACTGAAAATTACTTTTGGCAACATGACTTTGGACTTGAATATTTTTAATACTTGCAAGTTGCCACATGTGGATGATGAGATTGAGAGGGTGCATATGATTGATTCGTTGGTGGATGATTATATTTGTTCTGAATTTTGTGATGATGCTTCTATTGTTGAGACTTTTATTGGTGATTCTGATGACATATCTTTTGTGCAGGAGAACGTGAAGGAGCTCAATGCGGTATGGGAGCCTAGGTTCGAGGCTTTGCCACCTAATGCATCAATTCAAATTTCATCTGAGGTGGAGGATCCAAAGCCAGAGTTGAAGCCACTTCCTGACTATCTTAAGTATGCTTTTCTTGGAGATGAAAACAACTTCCCTGTGGTAATATCTTCTAAACTTACTCTAGAACAGGAAAGCTCTTTACTTGATGTGCTGAGGAAACATAGAGGTGCTATTGGTTGGTCCATTGCTGACATAAAAGGTATAAGCCCTATTGTATGCATGCATCATATTTATTTAGAGGATGACGCCAAACCCACTAGAGAAATGCAACGTAGGTTAAATCCAACATTAAAAGAAGTGGTGAAAGGCGAGGTACTAAAATTGTTAGATGCAGGTATTATTTATCCTATTTCTGACAGCAAGTGGGTTAGCCCTACACAGGTTGTTCCTAAAAAGTCTGGCCTCACCGTGGTTAAAAATGAAAATAATGAGCTTATCCCAGTTAGAGCCACCACAGGTTGGAGGATGTGCATAGACTATAGGAAGTTGAACTCCCGAACTAGAAAAGATCATTTCCCTCTTCCATTTCTTGACCAAATTTTAGAGAGGGTAGCTGGACATGAGTACTATTGCTTTCTAGACGGTTATTCAGGTTATTATCAGATTGAGATTGCACCTGAGGACCAGGAAAAGACCACTTTTACCTGTCCCTTTGGTACTTTTGCATTTAAAAGAATGCCTCTTGGTTTTGTAATGCTCCAGCTACTTTTCAGCGATGCATGCTCAGTATTTTTGATGATATGGTTGAGAAAATTGTTGAGGTATTTATGGATGATTTTTCAGTATATGGTAGCTCTTTTCATGATTGTTTAGCTAACTTGGCTCTTGTTCTTGACAGGTGCATTGAAAAGAACCTCCTATTGAATTGGGAGAAGTGTCATTTTATGACCACAGAGGGACTTGTCCTAGGTCACCTGGTTTCTAAAGACGGTATACAGGTAGACAGAGCCAAGGTAGCAGTAATTGAGAAGCTACCAAGTCCTAAATGCGTGAAGGACATCAGATCATTTTTGGGACATGCAGGATTTTATAGGCGATTCATCAAAGATTTTAGCGCTATATCTCGCCCTCTTTGCAACTTACTTACTTTAAATGTGGATTTTATTTGGACACCTGAGTGTCAAATTTCTTTTGAAACTTTAAAGAAGTTGCTGATTTCTGCTCCTATTTTACAGGTGCCAGACTGGTCCCTACCATTTGAAATAATGTGTGACGCAAGCAATTACGCAGTTGGTGCAGTCCTAGGCCAAAGAAAAGACAAAGTTCCAGTGGTGATTTACTACGCTAGCAAGACACTAAATGACGCTCAGAGGAATTATACGACCACAGAGAAGGAGTTGCTTGCTGTAGTATTCGTGTTGGAAAAATTCAGGAGCTATATTCTGGGATCACCAATTTTGATTTATACTGATCACTCTGCTTTAAAATATCTATTGTCTAAAAAAGATGCTAAGCCTCGATTGATACGATGGATTTTATTGTTGCAGGAGTTCAATGTCACAATCAAGGACAAGAAAGGTGTGGAGAATCTAGTAGCTGACCATTTATCACGATTGACAGTAGGCCTTGATTCAGCAGATGTGCCTTTGAAGGACTCCTTTACTGACGAGCATCTTTTTAGCGTTTCCACCTCTCCATGGTATGCTGATATCGTTAATTATCTGGTAACTGGTAAGACCCCTGACACTTGGTCTCTTCAAGACTTTAAAAGGTTCAAGTACGAGGTAAAATATTTCTTCTTTGATGATCCGTACTTATATAAATATTGTAGTGATCAAATTGTTAGGAGATGCATTCCTGATCATGAAATAACCAGTGTGATACAATTTTGCCATGATGGAGTATGTGGTGGACATTTTTCTGCGAACAAAACTGTGGCAAAAATCTCGCAATGTGGCTTTTATTGGCCAACTATGTTTAAAGATACATTTCATTATTGCAAGACTTGTGCTGCATGCCAACAATTAGGGGGTATTACTAAACGTAACATGATGCCTTTAAACCCCATTTTAGAAATTGAAATATTTGATGGTTGGGGCATAGATTTCATGGGACCTTTCCCACCTTCATTTGGGTATGCTTATATTTTGGTTTGTATTGATTATGTTTCTAAATGGGTGGAAGCTATTCCTTGCAGGTCGAACGACACTTCCGTTATGCTTAAGTTCCTCAAAGAGAACATTTTCTCTAGGTTTGGAGTGCCAAAGGCCTTGATCAGTGATGGAGGGTCTCATTTTTGCAACCGCATGTTCGCTACTTTAATGAAGAGGTTTGGGGTCACGCATAAAGTTTCTACTCCGTATCACCCCCAAACCAATGGCCAAGCAGAGTTGGCAAATAGAGAGATCAAAGGAATCCTACAGAAAACGGTGAATCCTTCAAGGAAAGATTGGAGTTTGCGCTTACCTGAAGCGTTGTGGGCCTACAGGACGGCCTACAAAACAATTTTGGGGATGTCACCTTACCGTCTTGTATTTGGGAAGTCTTGTCACTTTCCTGTTGAGATAGAGCATAGATCTTATTGGGTTATAAAGAAAATGAATTTTGATACTGATGTCTCTTTTTCTTCTCGCAGGTTACAATTGTTGGAGCTGGAGGAGTTGAGGAGAAATGCGTACGACAACGCTAAAATATCAAAAGAGAGGATGAAATCCGTCCACGACATGATGATCTTGAGGAGGGAGTTCACCCCAGGCCAAAAAGTATTGCTATACAATTCCAGGCTGCACATCTTTCCTGGAAAGCTTCGCTCTAGGTGGTATGGACCTTTCGTCGTCAAAGAAGTTTTCCCACATGGCGCTGTGCTCTTACTAAATGAAAAAGATGGAAGCGAGTTCAAGGTGAATGGCCAGAGATTGAAGCATTTTCACGAGCCTTGGACCAAGGAAGCGAGCACCATGGATCTCACAGACCCACCTTCGGGTGGAAACTAATCAGGTGTGTTCTTTCCATGATTCCATCTTCCTAACATTGAGGACAATGTCTATTTTTAGTTGGGGGGAGGGTATAACTTTTAGGACTTTTATTTTATTTTCTTTTTCTTTTTCTTTTATGATTTTTTTAGTTCCCTTTTTGCATTGAAAAAAAAATCTCTTTGAGTTAAGAAATATCACCAAAACCTATTTTTTTACCTAGAAATGAACCTCATGTGATGAAATTTCTCGTTATTTATTCACCACCGTACACTCGTGATTTATTTTCCCCCACCACTATTGTTAAATATTTCAGTCTCATTATACATGAATTTGAGTGCTTGTGGTGAATTTCTTTTTATACATCTCAATGGCAAGATTAATCGATGACTTAATGAATCTAGAAATTATGGATTAGCAAGTGGTATGTTCTCATTGGAACACACCAAAGTTCATGCACCAATAATTCATAAATTAACTGGAGCATTGTTCTTTATCTCGTATTCATTGCCATTTGCATGCTTGGTGTGATTTTGGGTAGAAAAACGTACCACGTCATTTGAAATGATTAGGATGCCCATTCTTGTGAAAAATTAAAGAAGAGGAAGTTATCTTGCCACGTTGTTTATGCACACACAAAAGAAGAAAAAATGAGATGAATGAGGAAGAAAAAAATTAATAAATGTGCTATTAAAGAAATAACTTGGTTGGCTCGAGTAGTACAGTCCGAGGGGCCCTTCTTGGCCTAATGCCCTATTATCGTCTGATTTGGGAGCCATTGACCGGAACCTAAGTTATTTGATGGAGCGATCCAAGTTATATACTTTTCCACGAATGTTGCTTGATGCGCGTTACGCGGAACTATGAAAAAAAAAGCGAAAGAAAATAGAGGATAAGTGTGCATGATTAGCAAGGCAAGAGAACTTCTAAAGCTTAAAGAAAACACAAGATGTGGTGTGATCTCTTATGAATGAAGATTGACGTGTGTATGATTTGATACCATTTTATTTTTAATGCTTGCTTTGCATGAAAAATTCACGCTCCAAGTTAAAATATGTGATTGAACGGTGTGTACCATTGTTTTAGTACACCATGAGCCATGAAGTAATTGATAGTGAATTTGAGTCAACTTTATAACCATTTGAGATGCTTGACATTCATTTTTGAAAACCCACAAGTACCATTACTTGATGAGCTTGAAATATTGATATTAGTGTTTGGTTATCTCTTTTGTCGTAGTAGTATGATGGTGAGTAATTTGAGATCTGATAAGGTGATCTAGGCGTATTTTTAATCGCTCTTTTTGCTAGAGACTAGCAAAACGCTAGTTGGGGGGTGTGATTTGGGTTCAATATTACGTATTTAACCCCCCATTTAGCCCTATTTTGTTCTCATGTGATTCTATATTGGTCTCTAGTACATACGTATTTTCTACACATTTATTTATTAGAGAAAACACACTATTTGAGCACAAAACAGCAATTAATGGAGTATTTCTGCACTTTTTATATTTTTCATAGCTTGGTCTTGATCTCACGATTCCAACGACTATTTATTTGTATTTTTCTGAGATCTGTGCTAATTACTGTGTATTTTTGAATGCAGAATACCACTTAATTGGAGAAATACGGAGCAAATACGTATATAAATACACTGTATGCCGCCCGTACGTGACCGCGTGGCTTGATCTCATCCGTAGATCTGTGATCCAGCGGCTGCCAAAGCGGGTCGACGCGGCCGCACCCTCACCGTTGGATGAAGATCCAACGGTCCATACCCAAGATCGAAGGCGGAGCTCTCGAACGCAACGGAATTCCAAATGGCCATGTGGCGCGCATCAAGGCACCCCCGCCTTAAATCCAACGCCTCAGATAACGGGAGACGCGGCCTCATTTGAACCGTTCGATCGCGATCAAACGGCTGCGAGCAGCAGCGATTGCGAAGCAAGCGACAGCGTTCTTTCGCGCGACGTGGCATCCATCCGATCGTTCGATCAAAATCCAACGGACGAGAAAACACCCGAAATTTTTAAAGAAGCGATCGGCAGCGGATTGATCTCAACCGTCCATCCTCAGATCCGACGACCTAGGTCAATTCCGAAGTGGATTCGGATCAAGCGGGTATCGCACGAAGTTTAAAGCGCCACGCGGCGCGCTGAGGTTGAATCCCGCATTTTCAAATTTGATCGGACGGTCGACAGCTTCCAGCGGTTATTGAAGCGGGTCCGGGTGCTATTGGGTGCGGGTTTTAAACCCGTTAGCTCATTAAACCCGCAATGCCTATTATATAAGCGTATTCTAGGGTTTTTGGACGTATTATTGGCGTATTGGAGCACTTAGGAGCCGTATTTTCTTCTGCAAAAATTCTGTAAAATTCCAGAGCCTAGTTTCTTATTTCCAGAGAGTTTTGAAGCCTTTTCAAGGAGAATTGGTGATATTTTCTTCAACTCTAGCTCGTATTTGGGTGTTTTAGCTTGTATTTTGCCCTTAAACCTCCGTATTTTGCTAATAAACTTATGAATTCTGATCTGAAATTTGTGGATTTCTACACCATGAGTAGCTAAATATTTTATGTGCATGGTATGGAGTAATTAGGTGATGTGAATCGTATTCATTGGTTGTATTATTGCGCTTAATTGCTATATTTGCTAAAGTTTAATCGTCGCTCTTAAATCTACTTTTTCATATTCCAAAAGAATTGTTCTAGTTGATGATCACCCCACAAGGGTGAGATTTGATCTCTCCAAAAGAGAGTTTCATACTTCATATGTACGTTTACAACTTTAGCGATATACTATTAGAATTGATGCGTTAACTCCCAAAAGGACATCTTCCGACGATTCGCTCCCAAAAGGAGGTTTCGTTGTGTTATACTTGATCAACCAAAGCTTACGATTCGCTGATCCTAATGAACCCATGCCATGTACATGCCTTTTATATCTATTTTTCACAAACTAGAGTTCGTTGTTTGCATTGATCGCACGTAACAATCCCATCACCACACACTTTTCATACCACCTTCACCATCACTATTAAAGTGCTTAGATTTTATTCGTAGTTACTCTATTTGATTTGGACTTGTGGTTTCAACAGATTCTCCCGAGGATTCGACATCTGGACTCCCAGATTTTACTACTTGAACGGACTCATGCGCTTGAGAGAAGCACCTTTCGGAGCCCACCACCTACTGTTATAGATCCAATACCGTTGTATTGTGATAACAATGCCACATTGAGCTTGGTCAAAGAACCCAGATTCCACAAGAGATCCAGACACATTCTTCGAAAATATCACTTGATACGTGATATTGAGAAGAGGAAGGACATAGAAATCCTCAGAGTCTCGTCTGAAGAGAATTTAGCTGATCCATTTACAAAGGCCCTTGCACGTGATCGTTTGGAGAAACTAATGTGTAAAAGCGGTATGAAATACCATAAAGAGTGGGCCTTGTAGTGAGTGGTAGATGTTTTGAGAGTTGTATGCCTATGAGGCACATTGTCCTGAAAAACATCTTATTCATGAATAAAATAAATTTATTGGTATCAAATTATCTTTGTGCATTCGTGTCATCTTATATACTTAGATAATTTCCTTAGACTTATAGCAAGGTATACACTTATCTTGATGCCGATCACGATTATGAGAAAGTGTTTTTTTACCGATTGGAGCTTAAAGTCTTAAACTGGTTCGTGGTCATTGATATGTCGAGAAGAGGATATCGACACATCTAAAAGACCATTGTGTCTTTGTATTCACTATGGATTAGTAACGATGAACTCGTAATCGTTTGACTTGGTGAAGTCAGAAACAAGACACAGGTGCTCATTAGAGAATGAGTTCACTGAACGACTCATAAAAGGTTATCATTTGGTTAAACTTAATTTAAAATGTCAATGATGACTTTTAGTGATAATAGGCAAGTTGGTCCTATGACTTGAGGACATTGAACAAACCTGCATGTGAATGGTGTCACTTAGATCATCTTCCTAGCTTCAAGGCTTTACTTGTCGAAAGGATCTTGGTTGGGTGGCACTTGAAGCGTGTGAGTGGAGTTGTGTCTAAGAAAGGATTCGTCTCTCTCATTAAGGAGAGTTAGTGTTGTATGTGTTGGTTCGGTGCTTTAGTGAAAATCTTTGATCAAAGTATGTTGAAAGAAGTTCAACATGTATTTAACTAAAGACCGATGTAACTGACCGGTTTCAAGTTGGTGGGGTTGACATGTTACCATACCCTAAACTTGAATAAACAACATAGTCTTGACGAAAGGATTAAAACTGCAGTATTCATCACGGATACAGTCTTGGTAATCCCGACGATTTTTGTCAATGGGTTAAACCACATAATTATGATGCCGAAACAGGGACGGCAACTACTGCTCGTGGTCACTGCCGTCTAAGGTCACGAACCCAAACCTGTAGTAGGGTCAGGCTGTAGGGTCTCACACAGAGTGCGATCTTCGTCTAGTAATAGGTAGAAATTAGTTAGGGAGAATTATTTGCATTTGATGCAAGGGACAAAGTATTGCAAAAGATGTTTGCAATAGTCTCCAGCATTCGGGATAAATGATCCTGAGTGCAAGTGGGAGATGTAGGGAAATATTCCATCAGATCATTTGTATTTGATGCAAATGATAATTTAAGCCTAGATAGGGACTATTTTGCAATTGATGCAAAATGGAATAAATATGTTTTAAATAGTTAAGGCAATATTTAATAATATAAACGCAAGGAAAAATTCACGGGTAAGACGGGAATGTCCCGGTATACGCCCAGGTTCGAACGGCGTCCAAATCGAACGCCAGATGTCCAAGTTATGCCCAAAAAGGATCTAAGAGTTAGATCAGGCAGTTCCAGGCCAGACTGGGTCTGGCCTGGACTGCGACAAAGCCTAGTATAGCCAAGGCCGGCCTGGGCCTGGGTGCCCAAGCCTGCCTGGGCCTGGGCGCCCGGCCCAGGCCACTGGCCCGGGCGCCTGGGCGCAGGCCCAGGCGGCCCAGGGCCCCTGGTCGCTGGGCGCCCAGGCGTTCTGGGCCGGGCGCCCGGCCCAGCCCAGGCGCCCGCCTGGGCGCCTGGCGCCAGGCGCCTGGCGCCAGGCGCCTGGCGCCAGGCTGGCGCCTGGGCGCCCGCGCCAGGCGCTAGGTGCCTGGGCGCCCGCGCCCAGACCTGGGCGCCCGTGCCTAGGTCTGGGCAGGCGCCCAGTCACCTTTTTTTGGGGCTGTGGGGCCCATTTGCTGGGTCCCACTAATGGGTGCAGAACCCTAGTTTTAATTGGGCAGTTTTGACGGCTGGTTTTTGCGAAATACTAGCCTTGGGCTGATCTTTGGACAATCAATTGGAGGGTCAAACGAACTCTGATTGACGAACGGTTTTTTCCTATGCGTTCACCGTTGAACACCCTTCGAATTGATAGGTTGTACCAATCCTGAAGTTCAACGGTGAGGGAGTTAAAATTCACGGAAGTTTGCACTTTGTGAAAGGCAAACTAAATTGAATTTTATTAACTCTAAATTAGTCCCACATCGGATTTTGAGGGAAGGTGAGCAGTCAGCCACCTATATAAATAGGGGTCTGCTCTCCTCCTCAAAACTCGTCCCAAGCTCTAGATCTGAACGGCTCTCAAAACTATTGGAGCACGCTCGGATCTAGGCTAAAATTAATATTTCTCCTCTCCCTATAAATTTCTGCCTTGCTCCTGAGGGCTCTAGCAAAGCCGTAAAGGAGTTCGGATTCAGATCCGAAATCTAGGCGGAGGTTTCACTCGCGTGAAAATTTCTGGAGCAAGTGGTTGGCTCGGCGACGAGAAGTTGCTGGGATCGGCGCAAGTGGTTGCTGGGATTGGAGCGGTTCATGTGGGAAGGACAATTGATTGCCTTCGGTAACACTTTTACTGCAAGGCAAGAGTTACGGGTATGTTGATTTTTCTCAACTTTAGTTTTAATTAATGTGCATTATTTTAATTGCAGTAGCTATAGTAGTTAATTAGATAGTAGTATCCTCAGGGGTTGGTCTGGACCCAACCCCGGGATAGTAGCATTTTCTTGGCTTGGGTTTTTATGCAGATAGGGCTTGTTTATATAAAATGTTTATATAAAGTTTTTCTCTTTTTTCGCTTCCGCTGCTTTAATTTTGTGCAAGGTTGTCCGACCTTCGCTCTCAAGTAGGGCGAAGGACGGACAATGCACTAGTCGAAAGAGAGCCCTTGGATCAGATAAAACCCATCACAGGCGACCTTGGATCCTTCATCCCTGAAGCGTGTTTCAGGTCGTACTAACCTTGTAACCAACCCAAAACTTGTAATCATTGTACCTGTGATTCCCTTCAACTACAAATATCATCGTTGGCGGACTTGACCCGCAACAATTGGCGCTGTCTGTGGGAATCAAGGGTTACACCCATGTCAGGATCCACACATCTTCACCGCAATTCCCACCATGACAAGTCGCCCGACGTCACACCCATGCCATCTCCGAGAAGGCCGGGACGACTTGAGACAATGATCAATGCAACTCTGAGGCCATCCTTGGCCGAAGAGCTCCGTTCTCCCAGAAGAACTCCCCCAATGAATCTACCCTTTGAGGGATCGACCGCGGTCATTCAGGACGCAGCACTCAGCATCTACAAGAGTTTTCAGAACTTTACCGAGATGATGGATGAATGGACCGTTGCTAGGCAAGCGAGACCACCTCGGGCGGAAGGCCCCTCCAAACACCACAATGTGAGGAGAGACCTCCTCTCCCAATTTGACAAAGAAGCAGCCGCAAAGCAGAGGCGATTTGAACAGGCGGAGGTAGCCGCTCTGCAAAGTGAGTTCAATAGGGAGGAGGAGGCCGCTCTTTAGAGGCGACTAGATGAAGAAGCGTCCATTCGACGGCTTTGCTTCCTTGATGCTGAAAAGGAGATGCTTTAAGAGGGCAGCCGAGGAGTCCCCCTAGCATCGGCCTTGATGGTGCAGGAGAACCCCATGCCGGACCATCATGTGGAAAGCTATCGCCACATGAGATCGCCTACCCTGAGGTGAGAAGGGCGTGCCTATCATAGCAGGAGCCCCCTGACCAGATCGCCACTCTCCTAGGCATGATGACTGGCGGAGGAGGAGCCACGACCGCAGTCCTACCCCTCATGAGAGAGGGAGGAACGCCTCTGAGCACCGAGGTGGCTCATCTGGCGATTCCAACCCGCGGCGGAAGCATCGTGTTGGAAGCAACGATCTAGGATCTTTAGTTTGATGATGACAAACGTGTGTTGCTATTTTAACGTATGTGCTAAGTGTGTTTCAGTGATGGCAAGGCCGTAATTCTTCAAAGTGACGATTAAGTCAATTGTTGGAGGAATTTCTATTCACATAGCTAATGGACTTAGTCAACGAGCTATATATCTAGCCAAGAGGACTTGGTCAAATATGGGATGAGTTCAAATCAGATTCAAATTCAAACACAAATCTCATTCTTATTTGTATTGCAAAGGAGATGGAGACCAATCCCAATTCAAATCTCATATTCCTACTTTCATGGGATCTCTCCATAGCCAATCCGATATCTACTCTTGCCTCACCAATAACCTAGCATCCTCTATATATGAAAAAACCTATTAAAAAAGTTACAGCTGGCGGCCATATTGAACTCCTCACGCAAAAAAAAATCCATATAGTCGCAACCCTATAATAGCCCAAGCTTCATTGTCAAACTCCTTGGCACAAGCCTTCATCATTGTGGCAAGTTCTCAAGCAAAAGATCCCTAACGTCTATTCATCTCCAAATCCAAAAAGAACTTCCCATCATCTTCTTCATACCAGGAGATTCATCTACAAGCTATAGAGAAGGAGGAGACAAATCAAATTGAGGGTTTAGTTGGACACTTGCTCACGCATCTGACACTACAAGAAAGAAGACCGTTTGTAGCGATTGTAAAATTTGTTTGTAGCGGGTCGTATCCGCCACAAATCCGCTTTCAAGCGGTTTTCCAAACCGCTACTAAACAAGGGGTGAGAAACATGGTTTCTAGCGGGTCTGACCCGCTTCTAATTAACCGCGTGAAACCCAACTTTATTGCGGTTTCGAACCGCCAAAAACAAAATTTCTGGCGGAAGTTTATTCCGATAAACTAATTATAAATAATTATTTATGGCGGTTGCAAACCACATAAAACGAAGAGTTTGTGGCGGTTTAGAACCGCCACAAACCAATCAATTTTTTTTAAATTTTAATCTGAAAGATGATTGTAGCGGGTTTTAACCGCTAGAAATTAATATTAAAGGGCAGTTTTCAACCGCCAAAAGGATTCAGGTTGTGGTGGTGTTCACCCGCTATAAAATAATTATTTTTTAAAAAATAAATGTGGTTTGTGGCGGTTCCAAACCGCCATAAACAAATTAAATTTATAAAAAAATAAAAATTGAAAACACCACCTGATAGTATTTACAAAAATAATTAATACAAAACGAAAGTCTTTAAAGCACAATACATCACATGATACACATGAAACTTTTCAATACAAAAACATAAGTCACAAAATAAGCTAGAACCAAGACCAACCATCCGACCTGGGTGATCTTCGCCTAGAACACGTGCGACGGCATCATTTCTTCCTTGCCTTTCAACTCCCTCATGTTATGACTACTCAAATGCTCTCCTGTATAATAAAATTGTTAGGATTTATCCTGTGGTCATTCTTGAATGCGCCTTGTCATATGTGGCACTGGAGAATGTTGGATAGGTTGATGTCCCTGCCGTATGTAGAAGAGAATGTTGGACATTTTGTTGGACAGGTTGTTGGACCAGGATGTTCAACAAAATATGTTTACTTGCATATTTGGTGCTTTGGTGCTCAAGAGGATGCGGAACTGGAGCTTGCGTATTCCGTTATTTTCTATCTTGCTATTCTTGCTCTTATGGTGGTTATTAACTGATTTATAGTTGATTGTGCATAAACTCTTACGAATCGGTTGAAGAGAGATTTTCGGCAAATCAATACTCTTGCAACTGCCACTTACGGATCTTTCGGGATCTCTTTATTGTTGAAGATGGTGCAGTTGTTGCTGAAGATAGAATCGAATCTAGGTTTGATTGCCGGCGTGCAGATTGAACCGAAGATTGCGGGGCGTTGCCTTTTAAGGCGTGGAATGTTTGGCGGCTAGGGTTGACGCTTGCATTGAAAAGTTTAAGGAGATTCTCCGGGAGGGAGGCCGACGGCTGCGCACGCAGGATCAAGGGAGTTGATCAAGTCGGTGATGCAAGGGGAGCTTGCAGGCAAGGGGAGCTTGCCAAGAATACTTCACGGGGTGATTGCGATCATCCCATCATGGTTTGTTTTAAGGATCAGAGTGTTCTTCCTTATTAAAGCGTGAATTGTAGAATTTGTATTCTCCGATCTTTTTAGTGAAGTATTCTATTTTCTGGGCGTGGCCCCGCAGATGTAGGTGTGCGCACCGAACTGCGATACCAATCCTTGTGTGTTCTTGCGTGCTGCATGTCTTTTCATTGTTCGTTATATTCTTAACTGCGTACTGAATTTCAATTGGTATCAGAGCTAGTCATCCACAATACTTTGACTTTCTTTCAAAGTGGGTGTGATCCTGTATGTCAGTACGCTGATCATGAACACAAAAGAAGGTGCTTCGGTCACTCGTCCTCCTTTGCTCACTGGATCGAACTACACCTATTGGAAGTCTCGTATGCGAGCTTTTATCAAGTCCTTGGATGAAAATGCCTGGGTTGCTACAGTTGAAGGATGGAACCCTCCGGTTGAAGTCAACAAAGAAGGAAAGGAAAGCTTCAAACCTGTGAGAGACTGGAGTTCTGATGAAGAACATACTGCCTTAGGAAACTCTAAGGCGGTTAACGCCATCTTTACTGCCGTTGATGAAGAGCAGTTCAAGCTTATATCAACTTGTGAGCTTGCTAAAGAAGCTTGGGATATTCTTCAAAACGTGCATGAAGGAACCAGCACTGTTAAGGCCTCAAAATTACAAATGCTCGCCAGCCAGTTTGAAAATCTGAGGATGAACGAAAACGAGACGGTTGCGGAGTTCAATGGAAGATTGAGGGATATTGCTAATCAGGCATTCCAACTGGGTAAGAAGTATTCACAAAAGAAGCTTGTTGAAAAAACTCTGAGGTCCCTGCCAGATAAATTTTCAGCAAAGATTGCGGCTATAGAGGAGGTGAGGAACACATCAACCATGAGATTGGACGAACTCATGGGATTCCTTCAGACCTACGAGATGAATCTCAAACATAACAAAAAGGAGAAGGGTGTTGCCTTGAAGATTGAAGCCAGTGAACTGTCAAAATCTGATGATGAGACAGAACTCGAAGATGATATCGTGCTTCTCACCAAAAACTTTAGCAAGATGATGAGAAAGATCAGCAATAAAGGTCAGAATTTCAAAGCTACTAATAAAAAGGTACGGACAGGACCCCCTGCAGGTGAAAGGAATGCTGGTCGTCCTATACAAAGGTATGAGTCTAAAAACAAAGGAAATGGAATACAGTGTAGAGAATGTGAAGGTTTCGGACATATACAGGTAGAGTGTGCAAACACTCTTAAGAAGCAAAAAGGGAAATCTCTTGCCAGCACTTGGAGCGATGAAGACTCTGGAGGTAGCGAGGAAGATGAAGACATAACTAGTAATTATGTTGCTTTCACAGCTATTCTGAGTGACAAATCTGAAGGCAAGTCAATCAGTCTTGTTGAACATAATGTTGCAACATGTGCTTCAACATCAAAACACAAGGGAGAATATGTTGTACAAAATGTTGCAACAAATGACGCTAATTCTGACAGTGAAGTTGAATCAGAAGTTGAGAGTGAAGAAGATATTGATGATGAGGAAATCCGCACAGCCTATCAAACTATGTTCTACAAATGGATGGAAATCTGTGAAGTCAACAAGAAACTGAAAGATGAATGTTCTAAGTTGAGAAGTGAGAAGAATGCATATCAAGTCAAACTTCTGAAGACTGAAGCAAGTCTCCGAAACTGTGAGAGAAATATGAAGAGAGCCGTAATGAGAGCTGAGAAGGCAGAAAGCACTGTTAACAGATGGACCTCTGGAAAAACCAAACTCGATGACATCCTCAACATGGGAAAAGTTGCTGGAGATCGAACAGGAGTTGGCTACAACAGAGGAAGTCATCTTCACACACCCAAGACCAGGAGTAATCTCAATGCTAAGGAACATGTTAAAAGGAGCTCACATGATAAGGCCAAGTCACGAGGAAAGAACAGAAGAGGTACTACCCTTAGGCAACCTATATGCGGTTACTGCAATCAAATAGGACATAATGATTGGAGGTGTTTCAGGCGTATGAAGCATGTGAGTGGAGGAAGAAATATTGTTCATCCACAACAACAGACAACCATGAAATGGATTAAGAAGTCGGAACTGTTCAGTATGGTTGCATACACATCCTTGGCCACCTTTGCGGAAAATCAGTGGTATTTTGACAGTGGGTGCTCTCGGCACATGACAGGGAACAAGGGTCTTCTATCTGAGTACATTGCTGGGAATAAAGGTCATGTCACCTTCGGGGATGGACAGAGAAGCAGAGTAATTGGGAAAGGTAATCTGAATATGACAGAAACTCTGAAATTGAAAGATGTGATGCATGTTGAAAATTTAAAGGCTAATCTCATTAGTATAAGTCAGCTGTGCGATCAAGGCCTGCTGGTTCGGTTCAACAAAAGTGAATGTCTTGTGTTTAATGGTGATGAAGTGTGCATTCTTTCTGGAAAAAGATCTAGTGACAACTGCTACCTGTTGCAAGAACCTGACAGATGTCTGAGCATCACCACAGATGCGTCTGAACAGTGGCATCAGAAGTTAGGCCATGTTAACTTCAAGACCTTATTGAAAATCTCCAAAGCAAGAGCTGTCCGAGGAATGCCTACGTTAATCAAGAAGAAAGAAGGAGTGTGCGAAGCCTGCCAACTGGGTAAGCAGAAGAAAATTAGTCACAAACAAATTCAGAATATCACAACGTCAAAAACTCTGGAGCTGCTGCATATGGATCTGATTGGACCCACTTCAGAAACAAGTGTCGGAGGTAAGAAGTACATTTTTGTTTGTGTTGATGATTTTTCACGATTCACCTGGGTGGATTTTCTGAAGGAGAAATCAGACTCATTCGATGCTTTCAAAAAACTGTGTACTCGTCTTCAAGTAGAAAGAGGAGATAACATAGGGAAAGTCATTCGGATCCGAAGTGATCACGAAAAAGAGTTTGAGAACCACTCATTCTCTGAATTCTGTGAGGGACAAGGTATAGGACATGAATTCTCAGCTCCTAAGACTCCTCAGCAAAACGGGGTTGTAGAAAGGAAGAATCGTACTCTTCAGGAAATGCCTCGTGTTATGCTGAATGCCCGAAAAGTGAATATTAAGTGGTGGGCTGAAGCGATTAATACTGCATGCTACACCATCAACAGGGTTTATCTTCGACCACAGACTGAGAAAACTCCATATGAAATATGGAAAGGTCGAAAGCCTGATGTCTCCTACTTTCATATTTTTGGAAGCAAGTGCTACATTCTGCAAGATCGGACACCAAGACGGAAGTTCGACACCAAGAGTGACAAAGGAATTTTCTTGGGGTATTCAACAAGGAGTCGTGCTTTCCGTGTGTTGAATGAACGAACTGATGTCATGATGGAGTCCATTAATGTTGTTGTTGATGATTTTGATCAGGGAGAATGTATTCTAACTGGTGATAAAGGAGTTCCAAAAGACAGAAATGAGGATGATGCTCATGATGAAAGAGATGTTGCAACAAACAAGTCCGTACAGAACAATGTTGAACAAATTGTTGCAACACAGGATACTGCCACCATGGAGTCGACTCTAGAAGAAGCTGAAAGTGCACAAGGTGCTGAGGGAGTTACAAAGATTATACGAGATCATCCGCCGGAGCTCATCATTGGTGACATTCACGACAGTCGTCGCACCAGAGGCATCAGTCGTGTTAATTACAGAGATCTTGCTGGGTATGCTTGTTTTCTTTCTACTACCGAACCAAAAAATGTGAAGGAAGCAATTGGAGATGACTTTTGGATCTCAGCTATGCAAGAGGAATTAAACCAGTTCCAACGAAATGACGTCTGGAGTCTTGTGGAAAGACCGAAAGGGACTAATGTCATCGGGACAAAATGGATATTCAAAAACAAGACAGATGAGAAGGGAAATGTTACCCGGAATAAAGCCCGGCTTGTTGCTCAAGGGTATACCCAAGTGGAAGGCATTGACTTCGATGAGACATTTGCTCCTGTAGCACGGTTGGAATCTGTTAGACTATTACTTGCGGTTGCTTGTAGTTTAAATTTCAAACTACACCAAATGGACGTGAAAAGTGCCTTTCTGAACGGGTTGTTGAATGAAGAAGTGTATGTTGAACAACCCAAAGGCTTTGCTGATCCGTTTCTTCCAAATCATGTGTACAAGCTGAAGAAGGCATTGTATGGACTGAAACAAGCTCCAAGGGCCTGGTATGAAAGATTGACCACATATCTTCTCAAGAAGGGATACGAAAGAGGAGGAGCTGATAAGACCCTATTTGTTCAAAGGACAAGATCAAGTGTGATGATTGCCCAGATCTATGTTGACGACATAGTCTTTGGTTCAACATCACAACAACTTGTGCATGAGTTTATAAATCTCATGCAAAGGGAGTTTGAAATGAGCATGGTAGGTGAGTTGAATGTATTTCTTGGGCTTCAAGTCAAACAGTGTCAAGATGGTCTATTCATCTCGCAGAGCAAGTATGCTAGAAATCTTGTCAAAAGATTTGGTTTAGAAAGTGCTAGACATGTTAGGACTCCCATGAGTACATCTGAAAAACTCTCTAAGGATGAAGGAGGAAGAGATGTTGAAGTCACCCTCTACAGAAGCATGATAGGCAGCCTGTTATATTTAACAGCCAGCCGACCGGATATCAGCTTTAGTGTTGGAGTCTGTGCTCGTTATCAAGCAAGTCCTAAGGAATCTCATATTACTGCCGTAAAAAGGATTATCAGGTATATAAGCGGAACAGCAGACTATGGTATATGGTATACAAAGGATACGAATACTCTTGTCTCAGGATATAGTGATGCTGACTGGGCAGGAAATACAGATGATCGGAAAAGCACCACCGGAGGATGTTTTTATGTGGGGAACAATCTGGTGTCATGGTATAGTAAAAAACAGAACTCCATATCGTTATCTACAGCAGAGGCTGAGTATATTGCTGCAGGGAGTTGTTGTACTCAATTACTGTGGTTGAAGCAAATGTTGATAGACTATGGACTGGAACAAGGAGTTATGACCATTCTATGCGACAACCAGAGTGCTATAAATATCTCCAAGAATCCTGTCCAGCATTCCAGAATGAAGCACATCGACATCCGACATCACTTTATTAGAGAGCTGGTTGAGAAGAAGTCCCTAGTCATGGAGTATGTTGCTACAACTAATCAACTAGCGGACATTTTTACAAAGCCCCTTGATTCTGCCAGATTTGAAGAATTGCGGCAAGCCCTAGGGCTGTGTCGTATCTAATGATGCTTCATGTGTTGAGAACTTTGTTGTAACATCATGTTGCAACATTATGAGGGTCTACCGATCTCTGCTGACGGGTTGGTTTTCTTTTATATCCGTACCCGATATTTATAACCCTCTGATTCTTTCCGTTCCCCAAGGCGCATTTTCGCTTTTTCTCTCAACTCAAATTTCTCTCCAAGATTCTCCTAACCTCTCGTCTAGGGTTCTTGAAATCGGCTTGGTTGAAGCATCTCTCAGTTTATCTACAATGACAAGAAATCAGTCGGAAGGGTCGTCGCTGCCCCCTCGTCGGTCTTCTCGACGAACGACATCTGCTCGGAAAAGTGTTCCGCCTTCCTCGTCTTCTTCTGTTAAACGAAAAGGAGTGTTTTCTCGTCCTGAGCAAAGATCTTTCGGTGGTAATCCCTCTCCACCTCTCTCCTCTTCCTCGTTTGATGGCATGCATCCTTCCAATGTCTCTAATTTAGAGTTGGTGAGTTTTTCCCCAATTCTTGAATTTCATCTTCCCAAAAATCCCGTGGAAGATGATGTGTATGATGATGATGAAAGTTTTCCTGATCCGGTAACTATTCAAGACTGGTTCTGGTTTTTGCGGAGAACAAGAAAAGAATTGGATCTGTCTTATATGGATGTATCTCATATTCATTTTAAAGGTCTCATGCATAAGAAGATTTTGGGGAAAGTTATGAGTGTTAGAGTTCCTCGAGATAGAAAGGTTGTCATTCGAACCTGGAACCCGAAATCTTTTGTTAAAATCTCTGAAATTGACGTGATAGACATCTCAGATTCTGAAGACTCCCCAGTGTTTGCTGATTTGCCTAAGTCGAAGGGGACTACATGAACGTCTTCGTCTAATATTCCTCCAGAGGATCCTGTTGTGCAGGATGATGTGCAGGGAAGCAAGGAAAATGTAGAGAAAGGTGATCCTAGTGTTGAGAAAACGTATGCTGTTCCACGACAGGAAGAGTCATCTGTCAATGCGTCACCTAGGTCTGTGGTTGAAGGGTCTCAGAACGTGATCAATGACCCTACTTGTGATGTGGATATGTGTTCTCAAAATGCGCCTAATTACTCATCTCAAGATGCTCCTGAGCCTGGAATAGATTCTGAGAAGTTTGATCATGGTTGTGCAGACAGTATTAAGGAGTCGTCTCTGAAAGACACTGTGGAAGACATGCTACTTGTTGATGATATGTCTCAAAAAATTCAGTCTCCAAATGAGTCTGTAGTTCCTGGCCCCACTCCTATGGATTTAGGATCTTCTGAAATTCATCAGGATCCCCCAACAGTTCTGAAACTGGAGTTGGAGAGATGCATGTTGTTTCGGATAAGGTCACTGCAGATGTTGTGTCTGGAGGTGGCTCAGCTGGCTGTGAAGTAAATGATGAAGTGATCGTAGAAATGTGTTCCCTGAGTCAAGATACCTCTGCTGTTGGTGGTGACAATGTGAGACTAAATGTTGAATCTGATATGGAACCTGGTTCCTTCAAGAAAGCAAGTGTTGAACATATTGTTGCACAAAATGTTGCAACACAGGGTGCATCACCTGAGGCCTCTGGTCCTATTGAACCTCCCTTGTCCTCATTTATGCGCAAGGCTCGATCATGCTCCAAGAAGCGCTCTGCCCCTTCGTCTAATACTGATGGTTCTCCTTCTAAGAGGTCCAAAATCTCAGCTTCAAGTTCCTCACGTTCTCCGTCATTTACCTCTTCAGATGCCTTTAGCAGAATTTTCTTTGACAAAGTTCGCAAGAACCGATGGTCTTCTTACTCGGAGAGATCATTACTTCCTGAAAAGATTCTGAACATGGCATCTTTTGACAAGACCCAGATAGCCGCTATATTGAAGAATCTCGGATTGTACCATGCTGCCACTTGCTTCAGTTCCTACTACCCTGTGTTAGTCAGGGAGTTTTTCTGTAATTTATCCAAAGCTGCTGGAGAGGGCTCTTCTCGTTGGCATTGCAGAAATTATGTTCGGGGCAAGATAATTACTTTCTCTCCTTCCTCTCTGAACAAACTTCTGGAATGGAAATGCCCTCAATCTGCTCCTGCTTATGGAGAGTCTACAGGAGTCGAGTTTGATAGACTGATTCGAGTTGTGACTGCGGGGAAGCTCCAAAATTGGCCTAAGAAATCATCTGTCTTCCCTTCATCTGCTCTTACGGCCAAGTTTTTTATTCTCTTCAGGATTGCCACGAGGAACTGGCTACCTACTTCAAATGTGTCTGTGGTTACTCGAGACATGTGCAGGCTATTGTTCTCTGCAGGAACCTCTCAGGCTTTTAATTTGGGCCGGATTATTTTTGACTCTATCTTGTCGTTTGCTGAGTTATCCTCCTCCGGGACTTCTTTACCGCATGGGGCTCTTATATCTATGCTGCTCCTGGCTCAAAAGGTGCCTCTATCCTCGTCAGATCTTCCTTCATATTGTGAGAGTATTTCGTATACGGCAAAGTCTTTGGCCGGAAAAGTGGATGACATCACTGACTTGGTGCCCACTCTTCATAATGGGTCTTCAACATCCTCTCCACCTTCTACTAATGAACCCTCTGTCACAGTGCCTCCAGCATCTCAATCTCCTTCACCCTTTCCAGCTACTGATGCTACTACTTCCTCAGCGAGTGCGATTGATATTCAGTTTCTCGAGACTGCTCTTCAGAATATTGATGATCAAATTCTGGTTCTCGACAGCCAGCGGGTTCTTCTGAATCGCCACAAGGAGTTGCTGCAAAGCAAGCTGTCTTCCCTACGGAGTGGCCCCTCTGCAGATCTCTGAAGTATTTGTCCTTTGATGGCGCAAAAGGGGAGAAGTGGTATGATTTGTTCTCTCTCTCTCTGATCCGTGATCTGATATTATGTTGAAAGTTGGGTTGGATGTTTTGTTGGATGCCCTTGTTGGACGTTTTGTTGAAAGTTTTGATTGGACGTTTTGTTGGATGTCCTCGTTGGACGTTTTGTTGAACGTTTTGTTGAATGTCATTGTGTTGGGTGTCTACTGATGAAATGTGGCTTCAAGGGTTTGAAAAGTTATCAATGACCTTTTCTTCTATCATACCGTATGTTGTGCCACCAAATGACAAAAGGGGAGATTGTTAGGATTTATCCTATGGTCATTCTTGAATGCGCCTTGTCATATGTGGCACTGGAGAATGTTGGATAGGTTGATGTCCCTGCCGTATGTAGAAGAGAATGTTGGACATTTTGTTGGACAGGTTGTTGGACCAGGATGTTCAACAAAATATGTTTACTTGCATATTTGGTGCTTTGGTGCTCAAGAGGATGCGGAACTGGAGCTTGCGTATTCCGTTATTTTCTATCTTGCTATTCTTGCTCTTATGGTGGTTATTAATTGATTTATAGTTGATTGTGCATAATCTCTTGCGAATCGGTTGAAGAGAGATTTTCAGCAAATCAATACTCTTGCAACTGCCACTTACGGATCTTTCGGGATCTCTTTATTGTTGAAGATGGTGCAGTTGTTGCTGAAGATAGAATCGAATCTAGGTTTGATTGCCGGCGTGCAGATTGAACCGAAGATTGCGGGGCGTTGCCTTTTAAGGCGTGGAATGTTTGGCGGCTAGGGTTGACGCTTGCATTGAAAAGTTTAAGGAGATTCTCCGGGAGGGAGGCCGACGGCTGCGCACGCAGGATCAAGGGAGTTGATCAAGTCGGTGGTGCAAGGGGAGCTTGCAGGCAAGGGGAGCTTGCCAAGAATACTTCACGGGGTGATTACGATCATCCCATCACGGTTTGTTTTAAGGATCAGAGTGTTCTTCCTTATTAAAGCGTGAATTGTAGAATTTGTATTCTCCGATCTTTTTAGTGAAGTATTCTATTTTCTGGGCGTGGCCCCGCAGATGTAGGTGTGCGCACCGAACTGCGATACCAATCCTTGTGTGTTCTTGCGTGCTGCATGTCTTTTCATTGTTCGTTATATTCTTAATTGCGTACTGAATTTCAAAAATAAAAAATGAGACATGAGATTATATAACTAAGAATGTTGAGACTAAACAAACTGAGACTATACATATATAACTACATCCTCCATACATATACTACAAACTAAGACATGAGAATCAACAATTTTGTAGGAGATTATGAAACTAAATCTTGTATGTGCATAAGGAATTTTTCATGAGAACTCTCAAGAAAACATGACATGCACAGTTAAATCCATGTAAACATGACATCCACAAACAATCGAAACTTCGATAGCAATCAGAATCTCAAGGATCGAAATAAAGCATATCAGATTGGTGACTGAAGAAAGATTAAACAACGAACAAGAAGTACATGACATGATAGCATGGCAGTCGGAATCATTTGTTGAATTTTACAATGCAGCCTAATCAGAGAAGAGTAGGGATCTTTTGCGGGATTAAACATGTAGTAGCAGCTAGATGCATTCTAGGAACAACACAGCTTTCCTACTTCAATCCATATCACCTATCAAATATACAAATTAAACATTAAAAAATGTTACCGCGATAGATCCATTGTAAGTATTACTATTACTAGTATTACTACTAGTGCTATAGATACAAGCTCATACAAAAGATAACATGTAATTATTTGAAGTGTACTTAAAAATGTTTCCTCAAGAGCTTAGGCAAACTGTTTTTAGGTGTTTAGGCATTCCTTCAAGTAGTGTAATATGTGCCAAATTATGAAATAAACAACTACTGTATTTGTAATTAAGCATATAATGCATAAGAGAGATATATATAGCTTCACCTGAATATAAAAGATTATAGTTTACAAGTTGAGGGCTCAGTTACAACCAAGTTCTGAATAGGATATGCAAGTACAGTGTTGATAAGGCTAATGACATTCTATACACAAAATGAATAAACTGCAAATAAGTAAAATCAAAATTAGACTGTTTGTTACAAGCATTAATCCATCCAACGTAAAAAAGATGACTTACATGATAAGTCATGGCTATTGTTTTATTAATTAAAGGATCTCCTTCAACCGTCGAGTACTAAAAATTTTACGAAATTTAGAAAGACACTTGACAATATTATCATGTCTGGTTTGTGTGTTCTTTCATGCTCTATCCGATATGAACTGATGTTCCTTTTTTCCAACCAATTAAAGTGATCTTGATTAGTTTGTTATTTCTAACTAGAATAAAATCTGTTATATGTAATACATAATGGTGTATTTAATTACTTGAAAGTGATGTCATTCATTCCACTTGAAACCACAGAAGTCTTGTTCTCACTTGCAAACAGGTACAAAATTGACACATAAAGGAGCAATAAGATTATGAAAATAAACCATTTGTTTGATTTCTAATCCCTTTCTCCATTGTAAATTCAACATTGTAAAGAATCCTTACCATCAGATAAATAATAAAATGCTCAATTTTTATGTTAATGAAGATGTCTACCTGTTCAAACAACTAATGACATTTCAAGGTCACATTTATGAGTATATAAACTATAAAAAGTGTTAACAATATACTACTATATCACTTCATGCTTTTCCTTCAATTGTTGAATTGAAAACATGATTCTTGATGTGATTCTTGATGTGATTTATTGAAGCCAAAATTCTTTTCTTGGAACAACAAAAAAGACAACACCTTTATCTTGTATGTTGAAGATGGGAATAGATATTTCATATGACGTGCCAGTTCACTGAATAAATATACTGAATGTATGATTGTCTCTAATAAGCTACAGAAGTGAAACTTTCATTTCATGAGCACTGATTTTGAGTATGGAATGATCCATGCTGAAGAACTACACAGCTTGTTGGCTATAAAAGGGGAACATTAAAGAAACGAGAAAACATGCGAAAACTGTAATGAAATTCGTCCACACAGACATGGATGCCAACATCAACCTAGGGTCAAGACTGTTGAGAAAAGCGAAGAAAATGAAACAAATAGATAAATGGTAAACAACGAAAATTTTATCCTGATACTTAACATAAGAACACACATATACATCATACATTCAGTATTGCGAAAATCCAAAACGATCCTACGATATTTTTAACCCCCAGCTTGTAACAAGTATACAGACTCATGCGGTATGTTGTGATTTATAAAAGATGACTGAGTAGATGCAGCATGCATTGTTTATCAATATACGAGAAGTTTTGAAGCTTTAAAGTAAGATTTGAAGAAAATTTTAAGGTAAATAGAGAAGCAGAAAATTGCAAGATATTGCTAGCTAATTGGAGGACAACAGTCTTGAGCTTCGAAGCCCTAATAAGATACTATCAGCAGCTAAAACTTGGACTATCTTCAATAAGAGCAACTTGGTGGTTCATCTCAGGATAAATGAAATATTTAAATTAGTAAAATGACATATGGACCATTAGATATTGTCTGAAGATGGAATAATGTTCTTTTGTGTTGCATAGTTTTGTAGTGGATAAAAGTTCACAGATTTAAAACTGTCCAACATAGCAGGGCACATGTGTCGTGTCCAGTCTTATCGGACATGTCAATTTTGGTTGAGTGAAGTGTCCTACATATTATAGAGCATGTTCGATCACTTCTTCGTTCATTTCCAGTATTAATCATGAACGAAATAGGCATCAAGATGTCGGGTTCTGGAAGTTAAAGTGAAAATTTTGTTTTACCAGTTCCTAAGCTATTGTGAAAGCTTGTGAAATAAGAAAGATGAACAAGATGAAGCAGGCTAGGCAATGTACAAAACTATATGCTCAAAGCATGTGACCACAATAGTCTATTTAACTTTCTTGATGAGCCAACTTTCTTGCTTTAGAAAGGGAAGTCATTTTAGCTCGCTTCTCCTGTCTCTCACCATTTTCTTCTAGGAAAGGCACAAAGCTTTTATTGACATTAATCTACAGACCAGAACCAAACTCAAATCTATATAATAGCAGCTTTACAGCTCTCAACTAAAAATTGTTACTTTGACCAAAAAAAATCTATGTATCATTAGCATATTAAAGAAACAACTTCATGGTCAAAACCATCTAAGGACAGTGCTAGGTATTATGCTTTTGTGGGTAAATTTAACAGAAATAACACAGTTGGGGTAACTTATAATAAAGGTAGATTATAATATATTAATTCAAGTTGATCCAATTTTTCTATGTCATATATCCTAGACTATTTTTTTTATTTTTATAGACTTGTCCAATTTGTATCTTTCCATTTTGAGGTTAACTTGGAGGTCTAAAATGCATATTTAGATATCACAATCCATAAAAGACTATCGTATTGATCTTTTCTTTTGCAAACATTAAACTGACATGCTCACTCATAAAGAAGCAAGAAAGTTGACTTCACCAGTAGTTCAGTTTTTGTAAGGCACGTCTCATATTTATTTACTAATATTGATGAGCCAAAACACAACAGTCATTTCAGCAATGCATTTATACCCTACAGTTTCTTATTTTTCCCATTATCCAATTTGTATATGGCAGGCAATCAGTTTGTTTACACACAAATTGTGCAAGGTAGAACATTTAGTTTAAACAGTCAGAGTAAATTAGATATAACAAACATCAAGCTTAGATTCAACTGGCCCATCAAAATTTCTTCAAATTAAGCGAGAATGGTTATCAAACTGAACTACCAAATTATATCCCCTTATACAACTAAACACAACACAAAAGAAAAAAAACAAAACAAACTAGATACTTACAATGATCTCTCTCGCAGAATCGTTTGGATAAGACCCGTCATCTCTGGAATGTGTCAACAACTCCATCTCTACAGGGGTGGTGTCTGCTCCATTTTGTTCAGCCTAATGAACACTGCAGATATTATTCAGTATGACAAACAAATGGTATAAATTTAGAATGTTATCATGAATATGGTATAAATTTAGTATGACAAACCAATGATAGGAAAAGATTCCAACCAATGATAGGAAAAGATTCCCTGTTATTGCACAAACCAAACAGAAGGAAACATGTAAACGTGATATGGATTACTAAACAATTTTAAGAGAGTAAGCATTCTAGATGGCATCCAAATCCAAAGCCATTGAGAAATAAATATCAATGACAGAAGAAAAATCAACACGTAACATAGCATAGTGATGACTTATCAAAGTATACATAAAAGAACACAATTAAGTTCACTCCGCAGAGAACTTCCCAGGATTCATTATTTGTTTGTTTCATTCCTTATCATATCACTGTTCATTATTTCTCGGTAAGTGCTTCCTGCTCTAGGTTGGTAATGTGGTGATACAAATACGACTGTTAGTGTACAACCCTAGGTCATATACGTGTATTGAACATCAGTGCATGTTACTCTTCTGAGTGACTGCTTCCTGCTATGGGTTGCTAATGTGGTGATACAAGTACCACTGTTAGTGTACAACCCTTGGCTATATACTTCTATTGAACATCAAAGCATGTGGGTAACATGGCACAAGCCTTGCTAAAAACAAGGAACATTGCCATATATATTGAATTTGTAAGCTCTGCTGGAAGTAGAATTGAAACTTGTAACTACAGAACAAACCCCAAACAAAATTGATGCATATATGCATCGTGGATGCTTACCTGAGGGGGAGATTCACTTGGGATATCTGGATACATGCAAGCAATGATTTTTACCTTCATACTAGCCCCAAAAAATTGACACCTAGCAAATTTGTGCAGATAGACCAAGCAAAATTTCCATATTTCAACAAACAATTTCCAGAGTGTTAATATTTGCATGTTAAATTGCATAATGCAATTGGCTCCCATTTCTGAAAGAAATCTGAAATTATCCTACTTTCAATGAAAAGCATAAAGAATCAGCTTTAAAAACAATGACAAGAAGGCAATTATGATCAGTTGTGGCTTTCAGAAGTATATGATGCATAGAACCCCAGACCACTTATGTGTGCAAATAGATCACATCAATTAGAGCAACAAGTCCAACACGAGCAGGAGCTCCAACCTGATTATAGATAGAAAACTGAGGATTAAGCAACTGTACCATAATTGCATGGACATAGGTGAATCCCAGCAAGATTCAAGCAAATATCTGGAGTTCCTTTAATCACACCTTCTGCAAGCCAGCATATTTTTGAGACCCGCCATGTTTAACATCAGGTTATGATAGCATTTTAGCATGCCATCAAAGTAACATATTTGGGGGAGGAACTAGTCATGTAATGGTAAAAAGAATAGCATAAATTATGAGAGAAGAGTTCCATATAATTAATGAATAGAGGACTAGTACTACAATAAAGCAAGGAGACTCAACAACTTTAAGGCCGAGTCAATTGGGTTAAGGAGAACAATTACACTTTAGTGTAGAGAGTTTCAGTGGAGATCGTAGCTTCTCTCTTGCTTTCACCTTTTCATTTGTAATGTTTCTTATCTTGTGGATAAGAAAAGATACATATGTTTGAATCAAAAAAATAAAATAAATCACAATCTTCCTTTTTTTCTGTGTGTATAATGGGCTAAATCTTCTTCACCTCTGTGCACTGTCAAATCCTCTCTCATCTGTTTCAAATGAAAGAACTCGAAGTTGTATTCCGATGGATTAAAAAGAGAACAAATACTACAATTTCAACGCACAAGAACTCACATGAAGGAGTTGTAGACGATGCAGATGCTGTAGTTGCCCCTTTCAAATGACTACTATACATGAATGAAGATTTCACATATCAATTAGAAAAAAATGTATCAGATATGATAGTACATTAAAGGTTAACTCACAATTAGAGCTGCATTCGTCAAAGACATTAGAAACGACATCTGTATCACTTGCATTTCACACAGTAAAAATATTTTCCAAGGTTTCCTGCAGCTTGACCATTTCTTTGAATGGCTTTAGAACATTTCAATCAAATATTATGCCCTTGTTTGAGGATAAGCAAAATTCACACACTCGGCAGCAAATCTGAAAGCAATAGAAGTGCACATGATAGCGGGAGGAGTTAGGATCTGAAGATAGTTGAAGTTTTATCAGTTAGAGGGGAGCAGTCAGGGTAATCGTTCTCTGATTCATCACTCGTCAGCGGCAAACTGACAGATCGGGATCGGGGACTGGAAACCCAAACGGCGAAGAAGAAAGGTGAGATTTTTGTTGAAATTGAGGAATGTGATGCTGGCGGCACGATGGCGAAGGCCCACTGGTAAAGGAAATAGGAAAAATCGAAGGAGTCGGTGGGGATGCCGTTGAGGCCAAAGAAGTGGCAGCCAATGAAAGGGTTGGATGGGGATCTGAAGGAGAAGGCGAAGCCGAATAGGTAGTAGAATAGGGTGCCTGCGGCAGCGTCGATGACGTTGGTGAGCGTGATGTTCATGGTGTTCTTGGTGCGGACATTGCCCGCGTAGAGCATGATGAAGCCGATGTATGTTGAGAAGAGGAGGTAGGTCGAATTGACGGTGGAGGCCGCGTCGGTGAGTTGGAGGAACATGATGTGAACTGAGAGCACAGATAGTCGACGGCCGCCGTCGAGTTTAGGAGGGGAGCGAGATCGGAAGTGGAGCAAGTCGCAACAGCCATTACAAAATGCATGATGAACTTTTTGAGTGATGATGTGTTATTGTGGGGAGAAGAGAAAGTGGAAAGGACGGTCAAGGGTTTCTTCGTTTTGAGATTGAATTTGGGGTATAAAAAATATGACCTTTTTAGTAGAGGTTCGAACGCGCTACTCAGCCTACTCATGATCATATTGTAGCGGTTTCGAACCGCTACTATTGGTCTGGGAATATATTTAGTAGCAGTTTGCAACCGCTGCCAATAATCCGCCTTTTTAGTAGCGCTTTTGAACCGCTACGACTGGTGCCGATATATAATCAGTAGCGGTTTCAAACTGCTATAAATCGGTAAATATTTTTTAAATAACTAAATTTTTTTGCCAAGGGAAATTTGTAATTGTTTTTGACGGTTTTGAACCGCTGCAATGAAAATTTAACCGCTACAAACAAAAGTTAACTTTCGCGCCTATTGGACAAATCTTCCCGCCACTTCTTTTGATATGTGGTAGCGGTTTTGAACCGCTAGAAACTTTTTGTATCTTTATAGCGGTTCGAACCCGCTAAAATGGAATATATTTAGTAGCGGTTCCGAACCGCTACTAAAATAACCGCTAGAAACACTCAGTTATCTTGTAGTGTGAAGGGTTTTCTGGGACCCTTAGGGCACAAAAACTCTATGACCGTCCTAAGTCGGACGGAACATAGACATAAAAAGAATTTGCAGCGGAAGAAAAAATCTATGTTAATCTAATTAACATTGCAGTTAAACGTTTTAACTTAGCCCTTAGGTATAAAACCCTTAGCCAAGATCTATGCCGACTTGGGATGGATCTGACCATCCCAAGAAGGATCTAACCTACTGCGATTAAATTAAACTAATGCTTATTAAAACACATACCCGAAATCTCAACCCTGGGGCAGGCGAGATGTTCCACACCGTCTTCCGAGCCGCTCCCCGTCCTACGCCGAGCCGATCCTCGATCCGCTCCCCGAACCGCTCCTCGATCTGCTCTGCATCCCAAGGCGATCAATTCCCATGTCGCCGAGCCAACCACGCGCCGAAGAAAGTTTCACGCGAGTGAAACCTCCGCCTAGATTTCGGATCCGAATCTGAACTCCTTTGCGGCTTTGCTAGAGCCCTCAAGAGTAAGGCAGAAATATAGGGAGATAGATAAATATTAATTTAAGCCTAGATCCGAGCGTGCTACAACATTTACGAGAGCAGCTCAGATCTAGAGCATGGGACGAGTTTTGAGGAGGAGAGCAGACCCCTATTTATATAGGCGGCTGACTGCTCTCCTTCTCTCAAAATCCGATGTGGGACTAATAATTAGAGTTAATAAAATCAATTTAGTCTGCCTTTCACAAAGTGCAAACTTCCGTGAATTTTAACTCCCTCACCGTTGAACTTCAGGATTGATACAACCTATCAATTCGAAGGGTGTTCAACGGTGAACGCATATGAAAAAACCGTTCGTCAATCGGAGTTCGTTTGACCCTCCAATTGATCGTCCAAAGATCAGCCTACGACTTGTTTTTCGCAAAAACCAGCCGTAAAAAATGCCTATTAAACCTAGGGTTCTGCACCCATTGGTGGGGCCCAGCAAGTGGGCCCCACAGCTTCAAAAACTGACTGGGCGCCCAAACCCAGACCTGGGCGCGGGCACCCAGGCCTGGGCGCGGGCGCCCAGGCGCCTGGCGCCTGGGGCCAGGCGCCCAGGCGGGCGCATGGGCCCTGGCAGGCCCAGGGCGCCCGCCTTGGGTGCCTGGGCAGGCACCCAGGCGCCTGGGCTTGGGTGCGGGCCCAGGCCCAGTGGCCTGGCGCCTAGTCTGGCGGGGTAGGTGCCCAGGCCAGAGCCTAGTCTGGCCTGGGTCAACCTGGTCTGACCCAGACTGAGCCATTTGGCTGTTTTAGGCATATCTTCAGCATCTGGCGTCCGATTTGGATGCCGTTCGAATATGGGCATAGACCGAGACATTCCCGTCTTACCCGTGAATTTTTTCTTGCGTTTATATTATTAAATATTGTCTTAAACCACATTTAATCTCATTTGCAACATATGCAATTTAGTCCCCTATCTAAGCTTAAATTATCATATTGCATCAAATGCAATTTTCTCTTTCCTTTGCATCAAATGCAAATTATTCTCCCTAACTAATTTCTACCTATTACTAGACGAAGGTCGTACTCTGTATGAGACCCTACAGCCTGACCCTTACAACAGGTTGGGCTCGAAGCCCTATACGGCAGTGACCACGAGCAGTGGTTGCCATCCCTGCTTCAGGAATCATCATTATGTGGTTGACTCATTGACATGAGTATTGTCGGGACCACCCTGATTGTTTCCGTGATGAATTCCACAGTTATAGTCTCTTCGTCTTAACTTTGTCGTGTAGATCAAGTCTAGGGTACGATCAAACTGTCAACCCCAATAACTTGACTCCAGTTAGTTTCTATCGATCTTTAGTCAAATAATGTTGGACTTCTTCCAACAAACTCTGGCCAGAGATTTTACTAAAGACTGAACTAACCTTACGACACTAACTCCCATTGACCGGTAGAGACAAATCCTCTATTGGTCATTACTCTCCTCATGCGCTTCAAGTGTCACCCAATCAAAAGACCTTTCGACAGGCCTTGCCCTCGTGCGTAGTGGAGGGGTGGCCCATTAACGGGTCCGTTAATGGCCATTATGGGATCGCGGATTCCGGGGGGGCGGTTAATCGGGTCGAATGGGGGCTAGTCGGATGCCCCGAGGGTGGAGTGGCCGGGTCTTCGGCCCCGTCCGTGGGCCTTTCCGGGCGGGCCTGTCTTCTCTAGTCGGTGTCCCCTTTGAGGTAGGACCGTGGGCCATTGTAACCTGGGCCGGTCCAAATTAGTCGTAACAAGTACAATATATACATTACTATGTTTAAGTACTTTGGTATATTCATAAACTGCTTTTTGCAGTTTTGGTAATGCTCAGAGATTATTAAGATTTCCCTCTGTATAGATACAGTAGATAAGACCAGCTTTATATAGGTTTTCAACTACATATGGGCTGGCTTCTGGATGTATGTATACCTTATTCATATCATAGCCATATCCGGAGTAAACTCCTTTATACGGATCTGGTTCATTGAGTAGTGGAGTAACTTGCTCACTGAACCATTTGAGAAAATGTTATAGATGTACTGGATTATTATATTTTGCTGAAGCCATAGAGCTTTCAGCTTGTTGTATATCATTCTTACTATTTCCTGGAGCTGCAGAGCTGCCAGTTTGCGATACCATATCCGTATTCTTTGTTTCCAGCCTTTCTTTTTGGAATTCTGTTATAGTTTCTTCTGATAAACATATGATATATTGAAAGCATTCTTCTGCTTCTCTTTATCATTTATTGCTCCAGTACTGGTGTATTTTTGGAGGGCTTCTATTCCTTCTTCTGCTGCTTCTTTTAACATATAAAAGATTTCTTCATAATTGACCTTATCTTTGTTATTCATCTCCATGAGCAACAAGTTCTCTTGTTAATGTATCTGCAAGAAAATTATTAGTCCCTGCAATATGCTCAATATCAAAGTTGAATTCAGCAAACCAGGCTTGCCATCTAATTAATCTTTTATTAGGACCTATATCAGGAATTTTATTTCTAATTCGGGCTTTGCTGTAACAGAATCTGTTCTAACAATAAATGGTTTATTTAAATAAATATAAAAACTCTTAATACTGTTTTTAATTGCTAATAATTCATTATCATTAGCATGATAATTTATTTCTGCCTGTTTATACGTTCCTGATTTATATTTACACAAATTTTCTTGGTTTCCCCTTTTTGCTACTAATGCTGCTCCTTAGTATAAATCTGAAGCATCCGTATAAATGATTAAATCATCATCTATCAAGGGTAGGGTGAGTTTTGTCATATGTTGACATATTTGTTTGATTTTTTGTAAATGCTTTATATCATCTTTTGTCCATGTCCATGGTACATTCTTTCTTAGTTTTTGTTGTAAAGGTGCCCTTAATTGAGCTAATTTATTTATAAAATTATCTGCATAATTCAAACATCCTAGCAATCTTTGTAATTGTTTTTATCCTCTATTTTATCCGGGAATTCATTGATTTTTGTTAAGATATGAGGTTGTAATTCTATATAACCATTGTCAATTGTCATACCAATGAAGTCTATTTTTTGAACTCCGATAATAGCCTTTTTGGCTGAAAGAGTGATACCTATTGTGACACAAGTATCAATTATAGCATTACAGTGTTTCAGATTATCCTCTAAGGTTTCAGAAAATATCAAGATATCATCAACATAAACGATACAATATTTATTATGTCTTTTTAACACATCATCCATTCTTCTTTGGAATATTTGTGGTGCGTTGTTGAGGCCAAAGGGCATCACTACCCATTCAAATTGTCCTTGAGGACAACTAAATGATGTATATGGTATCAATTCTTCTGTTAATTCGTACAATGTCTCCTGGGGAAGTTGCCTAAAATTTGAGATCTCTCCTCGAATCCTCACCGTTTTGGACGGTGGATAAAACTTGTTCACAAAGATAGTAGCCAACTGCTCCCAAGTCGTGAAGGTATTGGAAGGGTGTCTCGCAACCAATAGGAGGCCTTGTCTCTCAAAGTGAATGGGAATAGCATGAGATTGATAGCATCTTCACTCACGTCCTTGGCATGGAATGTGTCGCACTTCGCCAAGAATGTGTCTATGTGGTAGGTTGGATTTTCGTGAGGATGCCCGTGAAAGGGGTCTTGCTGCATGAGATTTATCAACCCAGTCTTCAGCTCAAAACTTCCTGCCGCCAGCTGTGGCCTCAAGATAGAAGAAGCTCCAGTAAAGTTTGGCTTTATATAGTCCAGAATGGACCCTCTGCGTGGTAGAGAAGCATTTCCCGCTGCCATTTGATTTTTAGTAGTCTGACTCCTTTTCTCTGCTCTGATCCTTCTTGCGGTATTTTCAATTTCGGGGTCAAATAATAATTCTTTGTCAAGACTCCCAAGGCAAGTGTTCATGTACAAAAAGAACTTAGAAAAATACCGTCAATAGCAAAGTAATAAAAGAATAAAAAGTATGGAAAGATAAGAAATGTTAAGATTTGCTAACAAATTCTTCAATAGAAAAATAATCAAAGTAACACTGTTACCTATCCCAGCAACGGCGCCAAAAACTAGGTGCTCTTGAAACTAACACCTAGAAGCCACCAAGCAATGGCACCAACACTAAGTGCTAGATGTATCTCAAATGTGAGTTCCCGATACTTTACGCAAGCCTACGGTGTCAAGTAATAGTATAAAAGATATCGATCCCACAGTGAAGGTAAAGATGTTATTATCTTGGGTTGTTTCTAAATCTCAGAATTTAAGTAGCAGTCAGTTTCGAGAAATTGATTGTTTGGGATTGTGAACAATCAATAAAGATTAGGGTATTAGGACTTACCACTAGGATCGTCGGATGTCGATGCTTGGTTAAGACTCTTACGTTGCTTTGGTTTTATAGGGATTGTCGCATCCAAAATGTGGAATTCATGGCTCTAAGCACCATGAATCTAACGTATCGCATTAACCCTGCTTTTGCGACAGGCGCACACGACATGTGTATTAAGAATCGACAATATTCACACCACTCTCATGGAAGGAATGATCTTAGCTCATGCCACTCTCGTGGGTTAGAGCTTGATGTATGTTGGTGGCTCTCATTGACGCAATGGCGGTAGCCGTCAATTATAATGTAGTTCGTCGGTGGATCCCATCAAGACACGAGCCGGGCATAGTCACAAGTCCCAATTGAATCCACTAACTCACTAATTAAGCCTATATGATACTCCTTAAGCCAACAGATTCCACCGACCGTGGGCATGATCTCAGTACGACTTCTCCTACAAACTTTGCAAGATCAACCAAAATACGTCCTTTTTATGCCAACACAACCTAAAAATCCAAAACTTTGCATCTAAATCCTAAAATCCATGGGCGAATCCATAACCCCTAGATAGAACTACTCACGCATCATAGAAATAACAACAAAAGATTCAATAGATGCAATAGAATTCATCATGGCAATAGAAAACATCAAAATCAATAGAAAGTCTAAAAAGTTGTTACCAACGCGTCGTGGAGCAATATCAATCCAAAGAGAATTAAGAAAATAAGATTCCTTGTGCAAAATAGCAAAAAAAATCCAAGCTTTGCTTCAAAAAAATAGCGACGGCACAAAACTCTCAAAAACCTAATTAAAACTAAACTAAAAGTTTCTCCAAAGTTCCTTCCTGAAAATAAAGCTACAACGTGCTTAAATACATAGGGTGCAAATCCCAAAAAATCTCAGAAAATCTGGGCACTTGGGCCCACCAACTAGACTGGTCGCGTCGCGCTACTTAACCGAGTAGCGGAGCCTGCTCGGTCGAGTCGGCTTCAGACTCCGCTTGCTGCTACTTCTACTTCTAGGTGACACGGGCTACTCGGTCGAGCAGCCCCCTACTCGGTCGAGCAGCCCCCTACTCGGTCGAGCTATAGTAGATCAAAATTTCCTCCAAAACGCTGCTCTGTTTCTTGACGACTCGAGTCGAGTAAGTGAGCTGCTCAGTCGAGTTGCTTTGCTGCTCGGTCGAGCTAGGGTGCCTTGGAGAAAAGGTTAAAATCTTCATCTGTTTGGTGCGACTCGGGTCGAGTCGGCTGTCTGCTCGATCGAGTAGGTCTGGGCCATTTCCTGTGCGATTTCTGCGTGTCAGCTCGGCCGAGTAGCTGATGCTACTCGGTCGAGTCACTTGGGAAACTTAGCTGAACTTTGCCATCTCTCGTTCTCTTCTACTCCACTCCTCCAATCTTCTTCCATTCCTCGGCGAACTCTCACGGATCCTTGCCACTGACATCTCGAATGTACCAGATGTGTTCATCCCAAAACAGCTCCAATTCACTCCAAAACTCCTTCAAATACAAAAAGCTATACAAAACTCGAATATGGTGTTAGAAACGCGATAATATATGAAAATATGGAGTTTGAAGGCGAATATGACATGAAATAATGCGATAAAAACATGTAAAATATGGACACATCAATCTCCATCAAGATATTGGAGTTCTCTAGATACTGCCCCTGCAGAGTCACCTCCTTGTTTGCTTGTAGATTCAATCTCCCCCAGTTCGACCGTAGAGTCTGTTGAGTATTGGTGTGTCATACAAATCTTATTTTGATGATGATCACAACATTATGTTGTTGCTAATGAATCTTATGGTTTAGTCTCTAAGTTTATTTCAAGGATATCTTTCTTGGAGACTAATCACTTGGTGTAAGGATGGACATCATGTGAAGAAGGGCCAAAGTTTGGACTCAAGGAGTGCCAAAGCCTGGAGATGGTGGAGAGCAATCAAGGCATCTAGATTGAAGACTTAGAATCCTAAGAAAGCATTGTAATCCATGTAATTTACTTTATTGCTTTCTCTCTCTTTTGAGTCTAGGTTATTGTAATGCCTTGCTAGATGGTTTGCTCATTCATGCATATGAATTTAACCATCTTAGTGAACCTTAGGATTATCATAGAATCCAACCCAATAGGTTCACTCTGTCCAAAGACTCATCTGGAGTCTCTAGCTTTCCATCAGTCACCTGATGAGGGAAACACAGTCGACTGGGTGATTTCCAGTCGCCTGTAGATACTTCTACAGTCGCCTGATATGCACAGCTCAAGTCAAAATTTCAATTGACTCAAACTTGAGCTTTACGCACAGTCATCTGTCGATCAGTTTACAGTCGTCTGTATACGTACAGTCGCCTGGGATTTGGCCAACAGTCGCCTGTCTAGCGCAATCACTGCATCTCTCTGTCTTCTCTCCACATTTTACAGTAGTCGACTGATGAAGAATGTACAGTCGCCTGACTATTTGACAGTCGACTGTGGTATTAACATCAGTCGCATGTGCGAAGAATTGGAGAAAGAGTGCAGCTCTCTGTTTCGATGCATCCTCTGCAGCAGTCGTCTGCTGAAGGATTAACAGGCGCCTGTCCTATTTGTCAGTCGACTGTATTGTCTTCGTCAGTTGACTGTCCTGGCTCAGATTATAGCCGTTGGATATTTTCTATCCGTTGATCAGTCGACTGTCTTATGATCATCAGTCGACTGTTCCTGTCGTTTTCACCCAGTTTCTAGCCGTTGCAGATCTGTTCTTTTAGCTGTTTCTTTGGGTTTTTGGGCTTGATATAGGATTCATATATATATGAGTGTGCTGCCTTTGCTTAAACTTCTTGATTGATTCTTGATTACTCTTGATTCTATTGAAAATCTCAAGAGATCTTTAAGCCACTCTCAAGCTCACTCATTTCCCTCTATTGAGCATTCATCTTCCTTCATGCATTGAAGTCCAGCTCAAGGGAAATCATCCAAGTGCTCTCAAGCATATTTCAACACTTGGAGATCATCTTCCATGCCTTGCATTCATTCATGAGTAAGCATCTCAAGGCATAGGTAAGAGTATTTACTTTACATGGTGTAATTTATTTTCCTATTTCTCTTTGTGGGATTAGGATACTCTCTTTGTGGGAGTTTCTCTCTTTGTGAGAGGTTGTCTCTTTGTGGGACTAGGGAATTCTCTTTGTGGGAATTAACTCTCTTTGTGGGAGTTCTAGTGTCCTATTATAGGGCTAACCCTAATTCTCTGAGTAGGAGTTAGTGATTCTCTGTGTGGAAGTCTTGATCCTTGTGTAGGATTGGTTGGGTCCTTGTGTAGGGCATAAATCCTCTTGGTGGGGTATCTCCTTGTGAGATTTGTATTCACTTCTCTGTGTGGGAATATAGTGAATATTGGTGTGGCTGGATGTACCCAAGTTTGGGGAACCAGGGTAAAACTTTGTGTTTGCATTTGGATTGATTGTGCCTTTTAATTCCTCTTGCATTTATTATTCTGCAAGTTAAATTTTAATTGGACAATTTTATTGCCATTACACTATTCACCCCCTCTCTAGTGTGTGTTGTTAGTATTGCAAGGGTTAGACGATCCCTACAATTGGTATCAGAGCGAGGTTAAAGCATAATGCAACGATGGCATTCAACGCTACATCCGCGTCTCATGAAGAAGGTCTTTCTACCGTCCGACCACCGCTTTTCAACTGAACCAACTACCCGAGCTGGAAGATCAGGATGATGTTCTACTTGAAAAGTCATGACCTTTTGGACATAACGAAGTCACCTTTCGAGGAGCCTACTTCACCAGCGGCCTTGAGAACTAAAGCAGAGAAGGACTTGATCAAAGTCAATGCTTGGGCTATGTGTGTTCTTCACTGCGCCCTCACTCCGGATGAGTTCGATCGCATCTCCATGTGCAAATCGGCTAATAGTATTTGGCATACATTGGAGATCTCTCATGAAGTGCTACTGCAACATAAGGAAGAGGTCCAGTCAACCAAGCCCGAGAAAAAGGGCGTTGCTCTTCATGGTGAGAAGGAGTCTTTCAAGTGGAAAAAGAAGTTCCAACAAGAAGCTCGAAGTGAAGATGAAGAAGACCTTAGCGACGATGACTACATCGAGCTTGCCAAGCAATTCAAGAATTTCAAGGCATTCCTAAGGACAATCAAGGTATGTCTTCATCAAAGTTTGTCTCACAGTCTAACAAGTTGGTTTGTTTCAACTGCAGTGGAATAGGTCATGTGGCTACCGAATGCCCTTCCAAACCCAACATAGATACCGGTAAGGGTAAAGAGAAGAAACATTGGAAAGCCAAGTCCGAGGTCACGAACCAAAAGAAGGGACTTATCGGCACATTTGATGATTCCGATGGGGACACATCTAATGATGAAGAAGAGGATGACAAGGAGCACGATCAAAGGTGTTTCGTTGCCTTTGATGATTCTTCATCAACTTCATCTAACACTAGCGATGAAGAGATAGAGACATGGCTCAACTCCAAAGAAGAAAGTTGCTTTATGGCTAATGGGGAAGAGTCTTCGTCAAGCTCAAGCGAGGAGAAAAGTGATGAGGAAGCCAAGGAGGAAAAGCCATCCTATGAGGAACTTGAATACCGCTTAAATGTGGCCTCCAATTTGGCAAGTAAGTGCATCGACTCATATGAGAAAATGAAAGCTAAACTTGATAATGCTATGAGTAGGGTGCATGATTTAGAATCTTCTAGTGAAAGTATTCATGTTGAAAAGCATGTTTATGACACTTGTGAGAGAGACACACTTCTCTCTTAAGTTAAGGAATTGAGCCTTTCTAATCAAAAACTCATTGCTCAAAACCTTAGCTTAGATGCTCACATTCAACAACTTACGTTGAAATGTGAAGAGGAATCCCGGAAGCTCATAAGCTTTGTGTATTCTAGGGATTCACTCCACGATTTGTTGGAAAAGCAACATCCGGTAAATCATAGAGGAGGTTTGGGTTATATTCAAAATGTGGTTCCCAAACCCACCTCTAATTCCTCTTATGGTGCAAATACAAGAAATATTGCTAAAGCACCTAAGAAGAATCACCATGCTTTCTTGTACAACAAGAACACCAACAAGACGTATGTAGATCACGAGGTAATGAGGAAGAATGAAAAATCTTCATTTTTTGCTAAGAAGCAAAATCCTCACTTTTGCATGCTAAGAAATTTGTTTCTACACCTAAGCATGCCACATCCTTCCCTCTTGCAAAGGCAAAACCCTTGCCTAGGAAATCCTTGAGATTATGGATTCCCACTAAAGTTAGTGTGCAAGAGAGAGATAGTTACATCAACTCTCTAGTTAGGGATGTGATCACCTCGTGTGATTACGTTAGGAAATCAAACTCCTCTTGGGTTTGGTTACCTAATGTTTTAGGTTCCTCACACATATGCATATTGCATGGGTATTGTGCTTCTATGTTTATTTTAAGCATACCCATTGATTGTGTGTGTTTCATGCTTTTGAAAAATATTTTCAAATTTATTTCTTTTCATAAAAATGGGGACCTTGGGGTTTATTGACATACATGAATTTTTGATCCATGTGTATGTCGATGGGGGAGTTAATATATAATATGTTTAAATTATTTTAAGACATATTTTAACTCTCATTTTGGAGGTTTATTGAGATCATTATTTACATTTGGTTATTTTGGGTCTCAAACCAAACCTCTTGTTTATTGCCAACATGTTTCATGTTTCATTGTTTTTGGCAATATCCTTGTGTATCATTGAAGCTTGATTTTTACATATCTATTGCTTTGATACACGTTCGGCCCATGGCTCCATTTCTTATAATTGGTATTAGATCCTAGAAGTCAAAAGTTGACCATTTCTATGATCTAGGGGGAGCATGGGATAATGAATTGATACCCACTAATTTTTTTAAATTTGGTATCATACATATCTTTCTTTTCTTGCATATTGTCACATCTTGGTTAAGATGAGAAAGGGGGGATATTTTTGTGTCCACCTTTTTGACGATGTCAAGGGGGAGAGATATATGCATTATGTGATCATATATATAGGGGGAGAGATATATATATACATATGCATATCGGGAGAGATATCTCTATAGGGAGAGATATATGGGATTAGATAAACCATTCATGCTTGCATTCTTCTATACTTTGCAATTGGTTTATGTAATCCATGCCTATTATATGTCACCATGTTTTTATTAATATTATGAGTATTTACCATTGTGTAGCTCATTATGTAATTGGTGCATATAAGTAGGGGGAGATCATTAGCATTGTGCTTTAATTCTTTATGATTTACATAATGTGTGTCATCATAAAAAATGGGGAGATTGTTGAGTATTTGTGTTTCATACCAATCTTATTTTGATGATGATCACAACATTATGTTGTTGCTAATGAATCTTATGTTTTAGTCTCTCAGTTTATTTCAAGGATATCTTTCTTGGAGACTAATCACTTGGTGTAAGGATGGACATCATGTGAAGAAGGGCCAAAGTTTGGACTCAAGGAGTGCCAAAGCTTGGAGATGGTGGAGAGCAATCAAGGCATCTATATTGAAGACTTAGACTCCTAAGAAAGCATTGTAATCCATGTAATTTACTTTATTGCTTTCTCTCTCTTTTGAGTTTATGTTATTGTAATGCCTTGCTAGATGGTTTGCTCATTCATGCATATGCATTTAACCATCTTAGTGAACCTTAGGATTATCATAGAATCCAATCCAATAGGTTCACTCTGTCCAAAGACTCATCTGGAGTCTCTGGCTTTCCATCAGTCGCCTGATGAGGGAAACACAGTCGACTGGGTGATTTCCAGTCGCCTGTAGATCCTTCTACAGTCACCTGATATGCACAGCTCAAGTCAACATTTCAATTGACTCAAACTTGAGCTTTACGCACAGTCGTCTGTCGATCAGTTTACAGTCGTCTGTATACGTACAGTCGTCTGGGATTTGGCTAACAGTCGCCTGTCTAGCGTAAGTGCAATCACTGCATCTCTCTGTCTTCTCTCCACATTTTACAGTAGTCGACTGATGAAGAATGTAAATTCGCCTGACTATTTGACAGTCGACTGTGGTATTAACATCAGTCGCCTGTGCGAAGAATTGGAGAAAGAGTACAGCTCTCTGTTTCGATCCATCCCCTGCAGCAGTCGTCTGCTGAAGGATTAACAGGCGCCTGTCCTATTTGTCAGTCGACTGTATTGTCTTCGTCAGTCGACTGTCCTGGCTCAGATTATAGCCATTGGATATTTTCTAGCCGTTGATCAGTCGACTGTCTTATGATCATCAGTCGACTGTTCCTGTCGTTTTCACCCAGTTTCTAGCCGTTGCAGATCTGTTCTTTTGGCTGTTTCTTTGGGTTTTTGGGCTTGATATAGGATTCCTATATATATGAGTGTGATGCCTTTGCTTAAACTTCTTGATTAATTCTTGATTACTCTTGATTCTATTGAAAATCTCAAGAGATCTTTAAGCCACTCTCAAGCTCCCTTATTTCCCTCTATTGAGCATTCATCTTCCTTCATGCATTGAAGTCCAGCTCAAGGGAAATCATCCAAGTGCTCTCAAGCATATTCCAACACTTGGAGATCATCTTCCATGCCTTGCATTCATTCATGAGTAAGCATCTCAAGGCATAGGTAAGAGTATTTACTTTACATGGTGTAATTTGTTTTCCTATTTCTCTTTGTGGGATTAGGATACTCTCTTTGTGGGAGTTTCTCTCTTTGTGAGAGGTTGTCTCTTTGTGGGACTAGGGAATTCTCTTTGTGGAAATTAACTCTCTTTGTGGGAGTTCTAGTGTTCTAGTGTAGGGCTAACCCTAATTCTCTGAGTGGGAGTTAGTGATTCTCTGTGTGATAGTCTTGATCCTTGTGTAGGATTGGTTGGGTCCTTGTGTAGTGCATAAATCCTCTTGGTGGGGTATCTCCTTGTGAGATTTGTATTCACTTCTTTGTGTGGGAATATAGTGAATATTGGTATGGCTGGATGTACCCAATTTTGGGGAACCAGGGTAAAAATTTGTGTTTGCATTTGGATTGATTGTGCCTTTTAATTCCTCTTGCATTTATTATTCCGCATTTGCAAGTTAAATTTTAATTGGACAATTTTATTGCCATTACACTATTCACCCCCCCTCTAGTGTGTGTTGTTAGTATTACATGGGTTAGACGATCCCTACAGAGTCAAGTCCGTCGGTGTCGAGATGAAAACGAACCTCTCCTTCCAGTCCCTCACTTTACTAGACAACTCAAGGACGAGATGCCGATCCCTCCTCGCACTGACATAATAATACGCTCCTCTCCGCTTCGCCTCGAAGAAATACCGAAACAGTGGCATGGTTGGACTTATGCCACTGTTGGAGCAGAGAACAATGAACCTGACCATGACGCTGATCGAGTTTGGCATCAGCTGGAAGAGTGGAAGCTCGAGGAAGTTCAGCATGTGCAAGAGTAAGGGGTGAATCGAAAACCGAAGTCCGAGCTTGAAGGTCCGATAATAGACCCCGACTTTGTTGTCTCCTGGCGAGCAGACTCTTTCATCGACTGTGGGGAGGTGAACCATATACGGCGGCCGGATATACTTGGAGTGAATCTCGACGTGACTGATATGTTTTGTCTTGGGCACTATGGCCTGGATCTCTGCTGGAATCGTGGTTGTAACTACGTCGGTGGTTAGTCCTGAGCCCTTCTTTTTGGTTTTCTTGGGGACCGTCAATGTCGAGGGGACGACGGGGATTGTTTCCCACTCCTTCGGCCAAGACTCCGCCACGTCTGCCGACATCGTCTGTTCCTTCGTCTCATCGATGCTAGCATCCTCAAACTCGTCGAAGTTCTTCTTTACGTGTTTATTAGAGGAAGAAGATTCGGATGAATTCATCTGATAGAGATCGAAGAAAGTACCTAAGAAGAAGATCACTGGAGCTTCGATGAAGCGTCGACCGACGGCGAGAGCTCGAAAACGAAGAACGAAAGGAGCTTTTGAAATTTGAATGCAGAAGCCCTCCACCGTTGCCCCTTCTCTCTATTTTATGGAGGGAGTCAGCCGATCTTGACCGTTGAAGGTGGGCCACGTGGCAAGATCTGAAGCGGGTCTGTCACCTCAGCTTCTCACCAGAACCGTACGGAACACGTGTCGTGCTCCTAGGGGCTGGGCGCCTCGATATCCCCCCGCTGACGAATCGTCATAATGACTTTAGAGATTCACCGGTCGTCTCGCATTTAATGCCACAGCTGTCAGCCAAATAGAGCGGAGCGCGTCATTCGAGCCGAGCCGGACTTCTCGTTTCGAAACTCGAATGACGGGGGCAATTGTTACGACCTTAAGATCGGCCCAGTCGATCTAGGCCTGTATGTTCGAAGCCCAATTCATGGCTCGTCGAATTTCCATAATGAGACCTAGTTCGTCGAGGCTTAGAGAAGCTCTCAGGGGCTCAGAGTAGCCCGCACTTGCAGAGCGACAAACTTGTCAATCGAACCAAATAGAAGATCCCTCCGGTTGATCGCACATGATCTACACCAGCTCGTCCTAGAGGTAGCTCGCCCTAGAGGCAGCTCGCCTATCTCTCCACCAAGAAGTAGTCCGCCCAAGGATGGAGGCGACCCGCCACAAATATCATTGCTAGTTTCACTACAGACAAGTCTGACAAAAGTGCACCTGGCCGTTTCGCCGCCTGACAGCCTGACAAAAGCGCACCTGATCGTTTCGCAACCAGACAATCTGACAAAAGCGCGCCTGACACCTTTGGCTCTGACAGTCTAACAAAAGCACGCCTGACACGTTCGGCTCTGACATCCTCGGCGAACCCCTGGCACTCTGACGCCGCCAGCTCAGCTAAAGCAACCGACTCCAACAGCCTATAAATACCTCTCTCCTCCAATGACAAAGGGTTGGCTAATCTGTAAGAAACCCTAATACAGCTATTTATATTCCAGGTCGAATATCCTCCATATATTCGCGCCTTCCACACTAGTTCGCCACGTAAGGGTCAATCTGCCTTTGAGATCGTCCAGCATGTCCGACATTCTCCAAGCAGTCATCAACTGACTTAAGCATCGGAGAGGCTCTCGGTTGACAGCCAATCGAGCCTTTCTGATGATTTATTCTTCTTGCAGGAAGCTCGCCCCAGCTATCAGCGGTCAAGGCGATCTGCGTCGAACTTCACCAACCGATGATCGAACTTCACCAGATGAAGGGCGAATTTGAGATCCTTATCCTCAAAGTTCTCTCCAATGTGTGATTAACCTAGTCTCCCTCCAAGCACTTGTAATCATTGTCACCGTGATTTCCATTTCAATACAAATTCAGTGTTAGCCGATTTTACCCTGCAACATATATATACCTCAAAATCGAAAAAGACGGACGTATGGCTTTGATTTCTCGTATGTGTGCGGGCAATCATTCGTAGTCTTTTAAAGGTTTTGCAACGTCCGGCCCCTCTCTCACAGGAAGAGCATGCTGATAACGTGTTGTGAAATACTTTTGGGGGTCTGCTAACAGGCCTTTATTTATAGGAGAATAGAAAGAGTTCCTACAATGATATGATACAATGTTTGAATAGAATACAAACTTCTAATCATACTAGATAATGTATTCATAATGACTATCTATTTTTAAATTTTTTTTAAAATACTACATTCAGTAAATAATTTACTAATTTTTTCTTTTTTAAAAAAAGTTTTTAGTATTTTTTTAAAAAAAGGTAATAGCTCGTCCAAACTGCAAACTAAGGGCCTGTTCCATTGGGTTTCTTTTGAAGGAAGATTTATTGTTGGGAATAGTAAATCCTAGGAGAAATGAGTGAAGAGAGAGAAGAGGAGTAGTGTGTTTCTTTTGGTTTCTTTTGGTTGCTTTGGGTTGGAAAGTGGAGAGGGGTTTTGTATGTGGGGCCCATAGTAAAGTAGTGTGTTTCTTTGGTTATATGGATATTGGGAAAGTTGGTTGAGGAAAGTGAGAAAGTTGGTTATGGTTAGTTGAGGTGAGATTACCCCCAACCCGAATTTGGGCAAATTACTTGTGAAAACCCAACTGTTAAATAATTAATAATTAAATAACTAGTAAATATGGAATAAATTAATATTAAACAAAATATTTAAGTACAATTTACGTAATTAAATTTTAAAAACCCGAATTTACCAAAGGAATATTTAAATGAATAAGGCCGAATAATTTGAAACGCAAGCACGACAAGCAACGCAACCAACAGAAAAAAAACAATTTATTGAAATGGCAGCAAAACATGGTGTGGATTTTTAAATGCTCACCGATAAGCTCATATCAGCTACATCAAACCAAAATCACATTTCAAAATAGCCAATATTTACAAAATACTTATAATATACATATTACAAGTCTCATCTGACTAGCCCAACATACAGAAATAAATGTTTACATTTTAATGACGATAATAAACAACAGTAACAAAAAAAGCAGAAAGCCTAAGATCGCATACAAAACCAACTTACTGGTATTGTATTCGGAGAGAATGGTGTCCATTTTCCTAGCCAACCGGCCCTCAATCTCCAAAAGCCGCCTATCAGATACCGTTGTGGAAGAGGATGCATGGGTCGGGCTTCTTGCAAGCTCATCAAGCAACTGTAGGATCACATAAGTGGACCACTCTGAGTGAGCCGGATCCTTCCATTCGTAGTAGTTGCATTTATTAGGCCCTCACACAGGACAGCTCCAAAAGCGACGACCAGGATTATTTGTGGTCAATGATGTCCTCCTGGGAACCCGTAGCCGACAATGGCAAAACCTACTGTCATCATCATCTGGATCCAACAGCGACCCTGTAGGAAGTCTGGGTCTGGAAATAACAGACTGGCTGGAACCGGTGCTCATTTGTACCTTGCAAGAAATAAAGATTGACAACGGAGGCATGCAACATATATACAAATAAATAATGAAAAAAAATTTAAGCAGCAAGGATACATACAGAAGTGCATCAAGAAGCGACACCACAAATTGAAACATACAAATGAAGAAACCAAAGAATAAACGTATAAATCCATAAAAACCCAGAAATAAAATGAAAAAAAATTAACATTTGCGAAAACCAAACAATCCCCACAAGGAAATTGCACCATACCAACTTGGTACATACCCAAGTCAAATAAAAAATATTTGACTTGTGCCCTCAGGTAAACATGTTTTGTAGCATGAGCAGCAGAAGGTATATGACGGTTGCTCATTATAAATGAACCTTCCAGCCAAATACCCCTATATCTTCTTTTCAGAGGGTCAATTTTCACATTTATTGTTCATCATCATCGGGCAGAAGTTGGTTTTTGGGTCATAGCTCCAGGTTGCAGTATGTGTGTATGGGTTGTTAATTTTGGATCATGGTATCAGATTTTTGTGGCATTGCTCCAGATTGCTGGATGTATGCAAAACATACATAAGCCCTCAGAAAGAAATTAATTATATCATGATAAATAGTTGGTAATAGAAAGTTGCTCCATCACATATCACCCCCTCAGTTAACATCCTCTCATCTCATATACAGATGCATACCGTCCGTATCATTTCATTTGATTTTCAATGTATCTCACTAATATACATCATTGGGGAGTAATGGAACCATCCAGCCTAATACCAACTATATATGCATAACCGAGGGACATAGGGATCAAATAAGCATCTTCATCATTGGGCTATAGGTAAAACATAACAAGGAGCTTTGCCAACCAATCTGTAGCCTAGAGAAATGACTGGAGCAATGCCACAACATTATGATTCCAAGATACAAAATTAACCACCCATACATATCAACTGCAGCCTAGAGCAATGCCAGAAAAATTAGATTCCATGAGCCAAATTTAACATGTCAAACAAAGTAACTGCAGGCTGGAGAAATGCCACAAAAATCAGATGCCATGATCCAAATTTAACAACCCATTCACACATGATGCAGCCTGGAGCAATGCCACAAAAATCAGATGCCATGATCCAAAATTTAACATTGAAAACAAAGGAGAAGATACTGGGGAAATGCCACAAAAATCTGAAGCCATGCTCCAAATTTAACAACCCAGGCACACATGCTGCAGCCTGGAGAAATGCCACACAAATCAGATGCCATGATCCAAAATTTAACATTGAAAACAAAGGAGAAGATACTGGGGAAATGCCGCAAAAATCTGAAGCCATGCTCCAAATTTAAAAACCCAGGCACACATGCTGCAGCCTGGAGCAATGCCACACAAATCAAATGCCATGAACCAAAATTTAACATTGAAAACAAAGGAGAAGATACTGGGAAAATGCCACAAAAATCTGAAGCCATGATCCAAATTTAACATCCCAGGCACACATGCTGCAGCCTGGAGCAATGCCACACAAATCAGATGCCATGAACCAAAATTTAACATTGAAAACAAAGGAGAAGAGACTGGGGAAATGCCACAAAAATCTGAAGCCATGCTCCAAATTTAACAACCCAGGCACACATGCTGCAGCCTGGAGCAATGCCACACAAATCAGATGCCATGAACCAAAATTTAACATTGAAAACAAAGGAGAAGATACTGGGGAAATGCCACAAAAATCTGAAGCCATGCCCCAAATTTAACAACCCAGGCTCACATGCTGCAGCCTGGAGCAATGCCACACAAATCAGATGCCATGAACCAAAATTTAACATTGAAAACAAAGGAGAAGATACTGGGGAAATGCCACAAAAATCTGAAGCCATGCTCCAAATTTAACAACCCAGGCACACATGCTGCAGCCTGGAGCAATGCCACACAAATCAGATGCCATGAACCAAAATTTAACATTGAAAACAAAGGAGAAGATACTGGGAAAATGCCACAAAAATCTGAAGCCATGCTCCAAATTTAACAACCCAGGCACACATGCTGCAGCCTGGAGCAATGCCACACAAATCAGATGACATGAACCAAAATTTAACATTGAAAACAAAGGAGAAGATACTGGGGAAATGCCACAAAAATCTGAAGCCATGCTCCAAATTTAACAACCCAGGCACACATGCTGCAGCCTGGAGCAATGCCAAAAAAATCAGATGCCATGAACCAAAATTTAACATTGAAAACAAAGGAGAAGAGACTGGGGAAATGCCGCAAAAATCAGATGCCATGATCCAAATTTAACAACCCATTCACACATACTGCAGCCTGGAGCAATGCCACAAAAATCAGATGCCATGAACCAAAATTTAACATTGAAAACAAAGGAGAAGATACTGGGGAAATGCCACAGAAATCTGAAGCCATGCTCCAAATTTAACAACCCAGGCACACATGCTGCAGCCTGGAGCAATGCCAAAAAAATCAGATGCCATGAACCAAAATTTAACATTGAAAACAAAGGAGAAGATACTGGGGAAATGCCACAAAAATCTGAAGCCATGCTCCAAATTTAACAACCCAGGCACACATGCTGCAGCCTGGAGAAATGCCACACAAATCAGATGCCATGATCCAAAATTTAACATTGAAAACAAAGGAGAAGATACTGGGGAAATGCCGCAAAAATCTGAAGCCATGCTCCAAATTTAACAACCCAGGCACACATGCTGCAGCCTGGAGCAATGCCACACAAATCAGATGCCATGAACCAAAATTTAACATTGAAAACAAAGGAGAAGATACTGGGAAAATGCCACAAAAATCTGAAGCCATGATCCAAATTTAACATCCCAGGCACACATGCTGCAGCCTGGAGCAATGCCACACAAATCAGATGCCATGAACCAAAATTTAACATTGAAAACAAAGGAGAAGATACTGGGGAAATGCCACAAAAATCTGAAGCCATGCTCCAAATTTAACAACCCAGGCACACATGCTGCAGCCTGGAGCAATGCCACACAAATCAGATGCCATGAACCAAAATTTAACATTGAAAACAAAGGAGAAGATACTGGGGAAATGCCACAAAAATCTGAAGCCATGCCCCAAATTTAACAACCCAGGCTCACATGCTGCAGCCTGGAGCAATGCCACACAAATCAGATGCCATGAACCAAAATTTAACATTGAAAACAACGGAGAAGATACTGGGGAAATGCCACAAAAATCTGAAGCCATGCTCCAAATTTAACAACCCAGGCACACATGCTGCAGCCTGGAGCAATGCCACACAAATCAGATGCCATGAACCAAAATTTAACATTGAAAACAAAGGAGAAGATACTGGGAAAATGCCACAAAAATCTGAAACCATGCTCCAAATTTAACAACCCAGGCACACATGCTGCAGCCTGGAGCAATGCCACACAAATCAGATGACATGAACCAAAATTTAACATTGAAAACAAAGGAGAAGATACTGGGGAAATGCCACAAAAATCTGAAGCCATGCTCCAAATTTAACAACCCAGGCACACATGCTGTAGCCTGGAGAAATGCCACACAAATCAGATGCCATGATCCAAAATTTAACATTGAAAACAAAGGAGAAGATACTGGGGAAATGCCACAAAAATCTGAAGCCATGCTCCAAATTTAACAACCCAGGCACACATGCTGCAGCCTGGAGCAATGCCACAAAAATCAGATGCCATGAACCAAAATTTAACATTGAAAACAAAGGAGAAGATACTGGGAAAATGCCACAAAAATCTAAAGCCATGCTCCAAATTTAACAACCCAGGCACACATGCTGCAGCCTGGAGCAATGCCACACAAATCAGATGCCATAAACCAAAATTTAACATTGAAAACAAAGGAGAAGAGACTGGGGAAATGCCACAAAAATCTGAAGCCATGCTCCAAATTTAACAACCCAGGCACATGTGCTGCAGCCTGGAGCAATGCCACACAAATCAGATGCCATGAACCAAAATTAAACATTGAAAACAAAGGAGAAGATACTGGGGAAATGCCACAAAAATCTGAAGCCATGCTCGAAATTTAACAACCCAGGCATACATGATGCAGCCTGGAGCAATGCCACACAAATCAGATGCCATGAACCAAAATTTAACATTGAAAACAAAGGAGAAGATACTGGGGAAATGCCACAAAAATCTGAAGCCATGCTCCAAATTTAACAACCCAGGCACACATGCTGCAGCCTGGAGCAATGCCACGCAAATCAGATGCCATGAACCAAAATTTAACATTGAAAACAAAGGAGAAGATACTGGGGAAATGCCACAAAAATCTGAAGCCATGCTCCAAATTTAACAACCCAGGCACCATAAACCAACAACCAAAAAACACATATTTATACCTTGAGCAAAGCCCAAAAAATCTACTTAACATCCCTCATGAACAAACTTCAGCATGGATACATGCAACACAAAATGCTACATTGACCCATAACCCAAAATCCCCCATCAACACATACTAACACAAGTAGCAATGCACCAACAACAAATACACTAAGCCATGCACCAAAACCCCCGTAAACACATGTAGAATCCTTTTCCAACCCCCTGTCCAAATCTCCCCCAACATAACATCATCCCCGCTCAAACATCTTCCCATCCCAGCCAGCTAGCCTCCTAGTCCAAATCAAACCCCGCAACTATCTCTTCTATCATCATTTTACGCGCCTCATGAGGCAAGGCCAAAAAGCTGTGTGCCTCCATCTCATCGTTGCGCATGGCCTTGAAGACCTTTAACAATATACCTGGGGTATACTCGGTAAACTCGTAGACATGCTTGGCAAGCGGTTTGGTCCAATGTGCGTGTGCGGACCTTATAGCATCCGCGACCTCTTTCATGTTTTCTGATATTTCCCGCATGATGTCGGGATCTTGAACCATGCCCCGTCTGCGGGGTTGCTTTTTACCCATCGCATATGGGTTTGAATGACTTGGCCCTCCCTGATTATCAGGCCCGGTGCTAGCTTGGGTGGGAATTTCTTCTGTGAAATTGTGTGGTGGTGAATCTATATGAATTGGCTCGTGACTTACGGGCTCTCCCTCGCCTCCGCCTTCATGAAACTCTCCACCAAACCTTTCAAAAACACCCTGTGCTAAATCCCCCTTCGCAGAATCATCACCAATGATGGTAACGAGATCATCATACCATGGCAGTGGATGGTTCACATAAGCCCGCAGCCGATGGTTAGCCTGAACAATTACAATATCAAATATGATAACGGGCATGCAAAGCTATATTTAATGTAGTATCACATAGCATATGTAAAAGGTAGAAGTAATTACCGCCGCCCATGCATCATACGTTTCGGGATCAAGCGTAATGACCTTATTCTCCTCATCCCATCCGGCTCCGCTTAGGACCATGCACTCCTGAACATCTTTGAGACGTCTCCTCAACGATTTCATGTGATTCTTCACATTCACACTTGAGAAGGAAGTCCCATGGGTGTTATTTATTTCCGCTGCGGCGACAGTGAAGGCTGTATTTTTGAAAGACTTATCAGCTTTATACCTCTGCCGTGCAAGCTCCGCAAGGAATGGAATGAGGGTTTCATCGTAAGCATTAGTCCAAAGTTTGTTTTGTTGTGTTGACGATGAAGGCTGATTCGCCTTCTTTCGGGGGCTTGAAACAGACCCATCTGCATCTTCGCTACGTCGGCTCGACTTCCTAGAAGCGTCATTGCCGGGGGTTTGTTCATTGCCACTAGGTGGCGTAGGTATTGCGAATGCAGGTGGGGAAGCTGGGCTTCTGTACGAGGCTTGCTCTCCCCCTTGCAGCATATTCATAAACCCCATTCCAGGTGGCGATGGCATTTGCATTGGCATTTGCATAGGAATGTTGAAATTTGGATATTGTGGATATCCCATTCCATGCCCACCTGATGGGTACACAAGCCCACCTGATTGGAAGCCATGCATGTGATAGGGCATCGTTTGCATCCTCTTGGGAATTGGTCGGTTGACAATTGGGTCAACCATTCTGTCAGCATCTACCCATTGTGTCCCATATACAGTATCATAGCTGGGGAGCATGGGATCACACCCAGGACGGTTTGGGTCACCCCCTGACCAGCATTTGACGAGCCTTCCATCCCTACAACATAATCAAATTAAATTGAAAATGAAATGATGTAAACAATATAACCATCCAACCTACCTATAACAGGACCTATACTGCATTCGAATATAAAATTGCATAAGTGTAAAGGAAATAGTGGGTACGCAAATGCATGGAATTTTTTGGAAAACTCAACAAAGCAACACTAATGCAATTGTCTGATAAAAGAAATAAAATGTTCAGTCATAGGAGGCAATAATATACGCCGACCCCCTCATATCACATGCTCTATAGTGTTCTCGTTATTATTTTTGTTACAGAAGTCCACCCACATATCCCAAGCAATCTGCTCCCTACGCATTTTCCATTGATCACGTTGTTCGGTTTGTTCTCAAACGGGCAACTGTTGGGACAGATCCATAACATCATCATCAAGCTCATCGATACCATCTACAGCCTCCTCAACCCCATCTCCATCTGGGGTCATGGGGATCTTCTATTTGGATGTAATTATGCAAAACACTGCAAGCAAGTACGATTTCGACCTGACGTTTGAATGCGTAGTGAGGCTTGGCTGTCATTATTTTAAACTTGTTCTTTAGGATACCAAATGTCGACTCGATCTTTGATCGTAAGGTAGAATGGCGTAGGTTGAATAGCTCTCTTCGGTTTCTAGGAACCCGATCAGTATGGTTCTTCAAATGGTATCTAACTCCCCGGTATGGAGATATGAACCCTGGCATTGTTGTATACACAGCATCGCAAAGGTAATATTTACCTGCGGTCGAAAACATAACCCAATTAATGACCCAACCATCTTTGATAGAAGTATTTCGTATGTCAATGTACATTTATGCCGATTACCTTCATACACTCGCAGCCCCAGGGGGGTGGTTTAGACAATGCATCTTTCAGGACCGTAAAATCATTTGCGGATCCTTCCCACCTGGCCAGTACGTATGTGAATCTTTTATTAGGAGTAACAGCTGCTAGCACATTCTGTGTAACCCCTTTACGACCTCTAAAGCGGGATACGAGACTGGCTGGGAGCATGGCATCTATGTGAGTCCCATCAATGAGACCAATGCAGTCCTACAACGTAATCAATCAGCCCAATTTTCAATCATCACGACGATACTTATTAGACTTAGACATATACAGGTAAGCCCACATACCTTGAAAAATGGGAACCAATTGGGGTTATTGACTATCTCTGGTGGCGTCTCATTAGCAGCTTGCTTCAGGTATATATCCCGAATTGCACACACTGTCCCCATTACTTTGTTAAAATACCTGCTCACTGTCCCCCCTCCCCTAATAAAATCCACTTGCATTACCCTATTCTTGGACTTGTGACCTACAATATGCAGGAACATGGCCCACTGCTCCTCGATGGATACCTGTATAGTGTCCTTGAGAAGATCTCGCTGACGCATTATTGCTGCAAGATTCATGAAAGTATGTCTTCGCATCTGTAAGTAGTCCAAACAGCTACTTTCAGACCCCCACAGAATTCTCCGCATGTGGGATTTTCTATGCAGATCCCTCATAGCAGAGGGCTCTCTTGGTATAGGTGCAGCCCTAGCATTTGCGTGGAGTTGTAAAGCTACTACGACAAACGATATTGCGGCCGCTGCAGCGGTACATAACTCACAGGCCGTATGGTCTCCTTGTATATCCATGTCACCCTTAATTTAATAACACATATATTTAATGTTAATTATATACATAACATAATACATATGAGTAACACAGTTCAGATAAAATTGTGCATATCCAAATCACTAGCCCTCAGACATAATGTGTATTCATAGTCACACACGCGGTTGCTTTGTCGTTGCTCCAGCAGTGTCACCCCATAAAATGCACCATAAAATCTGATACACTGATCCCAAAAAGAAAACAACATAAAAAAAATCAAACAAGTAGCCATAAAACCCCAAAACTCTAATACAAATCACAAAACACTAAGGGCCTGTTCCATTGTGGTTTCTTCTGTTGATTTGCTTCAAAAAATCTGAGTCAGTGAACCAAAATTAACAAACACATAAACACATATTGCAGCCTGTTGGAATGACCCAAAAATCTGAATACATTACCCAAATTTAACATCCACATAAACATAAAAAGCAACCTGGAGCAATGACCAAAAATTCTAAAACCATTTTCCAAAATTAACAACAATATATACACAAAATGCATAATGGAGAAAAGCCCCAAAAATCTGAGGCAGCTTCCCAAAATTAACAAACACATAATCACATATTGCAGCCTGTTGGAATGACCCAAAAATCTGAATACATTACCCAAATTTAACATCCACATAAACATAAAAACCAACCTGGAGCAATGACCCAAAATTCTAAATCCATTTTCCAAAATTAACAACAATATATACACAAAATGAATAATGGAGATGTAACGGCCTGTATTTTTAGATGTGTGTAGAATCATGCGTATCAAAATGCTACTTCTGTCGTCCGGATAATATTTTAGCCCGTACGTTCTCTGCTACGTGTCTACGCGAGCGCGTCTCCGATTTCGTTTTTACCGTGTCACCATCAATTGACTGTCAAGTTTAACAAATCACTTTAACTAAATTATCTTGCTAATTACGACTTGCAAATCACTTTTAACTTTTATTAATCCTTTAATTATTTTACAAATTAAGTTTTAAATTTACTTAATTACGTTATTACTTTAACCACTTACCATGAAAGACAACAAACACGATTTATCAATTGTCAAAAGATTTCATTAATACCTATCCTAATCTTGCCTAACCTATTTGACCAAAGGAATTCAATGCCTGCTTAACATTCAGACACATCTTTCATATTTGATGGGGCAGATACATTCCCTTTACTGATTAAATCAAATCAAACACGTCTCCCCACAAATTAGTCAAACGTTACATTAAAATCCATCCAAATCACAACCTAATCTAATCAATTTCTTTGACAAAATTGAAAAGGTTGTCCCCTGTTAAACTTCTTAAGAACAGGCGACGTTTTTCCCCGCTAATCTTCGTAAGGTAGCAACATCTCCTTTCCCTCCTCTGCAAACCTATCAGATTCTTCCCCAAAATTCGTCACCATTCCAAAAATCAAACCCATCAATCTGTTCATCACCACCAAATCAGTTCACCATTCCCAAACAATTCTCAAACCAAAATCAATTCCCAAACACAACCCCTGCTGATTTTGAAATCAGAAATCAAAAGAGGGTTAAATAAACCCAAAACAGATTCTTCCCAAACAAACCCAAATCCTTCCCAACTTCATCATCTTCCCAAATACAAACTTGAATTGAAAGAGGAAAACACTCAAATCAAACAAGAACAACTTCAGATCTGAAGTTGAAGACAATACAGATCTGAAACAATATTTCAGAAATTCAAAACCCAAACAAACCCTACCCTCCTTCTTCCCTTCTTCTTCTTCCTCCTCCCTTGGCCGGCCCCCTCACCTCTGCACCGCGCCGCCATCGCCGGAAATCCACCCAGGCCGCCGGAGGGAGCAGCTGCGCGCGCCTCCAGCTTGCCGCCGTCGCCCTGGAGTTGCGCGCGCTGCTTGCACGTGCTGGAGGCCGCCGCTGCCCGGAGGAACCCCGCGCGCGCGCGCCTACAGAGACCACCACGCCGGACCCCCAGGGCTACCGCCGGTTGCCGTGCTCCTCCCGAGCGCGCGATGCGTGAGTTTCGAAGCCCTCTTCGTTTTCTGCTGCAACATTGGGTAGGCAAGAAAAAGAGAAAAAACAAAAAGAAACTGAGGAAGACAAGATGACAGTGAGAGGGTTTTAATAAAATAAAGATAGAGGAGACAAAGGACAGCCCATAGTTGAATGAAGAGAAAGAATAAAGAAAGAAGATAAGAGGATAGCCTTAGAAATAAAGAGAGAAGATAGGGGACAGAGAGTAGGGTAGTCAGCCTATGGTTAATAGAATAAGAGAAGATGGAGAGAGAAAGTAAACATGATTTAAAACAGTTAGAGTAAGTTTGAGCCTTAATAAAGGGCATTAATATAATGTTAACATGATAGTCCTGGAAAAGAAATTGTATTCTGTTAGGGTAGGTGTGTAGTAGGTGTAGTGGGTGTACCCCCTTAATGTTAACATGCTAATAACCCTATCACTTAATAATATTAGATTAGTTAATTAATTGGTGGTTAAAATTAGTTAGTTTAAATGTTAATTTGATTCTACCGTGTTAGTATGATTAAATAATGTTAGGGTGATAATACTAGTATAAAAATGAGGCGTATCATGTTAATTTAACACAGTATAAACATCAACCTAGCCAGAGAACCCGATAAAGTTAGATAAACCCACTTTAAGGATTAACTGAATATTTTGAATTTGACATATCTCGCAATATATCTAATTCTGTGAATTCCTTAATCAAAACAGAGAACCGGAAGTACCGTTATGTAGTACCCGTCGAGACGAACCCAACGACACCAAAATCACCGAAATCAGATACGTCGCGAACTTTCCTATTGGTACTCGGACGACCTAAACTGTCCCAGTCAGGCAAGCGTGCAGTTATTTTATGTTTTTGTGATATCTGATGTTGTACACTTAATTGCTGACACATACACACTTTTTAGAAATGCTAAAGTTAAACTCGTGTGCGTGTGTGTGGACCCCTTAATAATCAAAATGAACACACTTTGTGAATGGTAATGTTTCTGGACATGTATAGTTAATTTTAGAACTGTTGATACTTATAGCATGTTAAATGCCGTTGGCTCCCGTAGTTAAATGCCGTTGGCTCCCGTAGTTAAATGCCGTTGGCTCCCGTAGTTAAATGCCGTTGGCTACCGATGTTACATGCCGTTGGCTACCAGTTGCCGTTGGCTACCAGATGTTACTGCCGTTGGCTATTAGTTAATCTCGTCGGTCACATGTGATTACGTCACATGCGACTAGTCTGGACTCGTGTTTCAGTATATGGCGGATTAGCATCCTGGCACGTGATTCAGGAAAATACACTTGGGTGGGGTTGGTTCCCGGGCACTAGCCGGTAGTAAACGGATCGCCTTCGGGGGCACTTGAAGGTGTATTTATTTACTATTCGTCTAACGGCGGGAATCTTATTCACGGACTTGCACACACAGTTAAATAATTGAAAAAGAAAGTTAATTACAGACTGATGTTACATTGCTCCACTGCCATGTTAATTTTTACAACTAAAATGCCATGCTAATGTAACTTGTTGCTTTAACTACCATGCTAGTGTAACTTTTCATAATTGTTTTAACTGCTTCAGTTCATTGAAATACATGCTAGTGTAAATTCTTTTAACTGCTGTAAAACTGCCATATATATAACTTGTTATATATATCTTGCCTTGGGTCATCTGACATCTGTTTGCAGACCCTTGCTGACATACATTCATGTTGTTTGAATGTATGTCAGGTTACGAGACAGGTTACCAGGAGGACTAACTGAGATAGCTGAATCAGTGGACCAAGAACTTTCATTTCACTTCTTTTCACTTATTGTACGGGTCATAAGACCCACTCCTCTTTTCTACATTGTTGTAATACCGTTGAGACATTTGAGATTGTAATAATGTTTTTTTTATCTGCGTTGTTTTTAAGTAATGCAAGCAAGAACCTGCAGTTTTTACACAGACGCTTATTGTGATAAGTCAAGGGGAAAGAAAAGCAAAAGTACCTCCTCCTGACTTTTGCTGGATCAGAGTGATCCAATAGACCAGGATTCTGCTGATCCTGAAGTCCACCCTACCGTGGAGTAGTGCTAATTATCACCGTTGCAGCTATTTACTTTCACCGCTGTTGTTTGTAGGGTGTGTACCCACTTTATCTGTATCGCTATCGTTGTAGGCCATGCTTGTGGCCCCTTTCTATTATTGTGTACTTTATCTGGATGTTGGCTTTAAATATTTCTGTTGTTCTGAGTTGCATGCAAGTTCCTGCGAAAGGTGTTTTCACAGACGCTTATTGGGTTCGAGCTTCACCGCTCCAACCTAAGCGGGCCCGCTCACGTCCTCGCCCCAAGTATAATGGGAAGCGGGGCGTGACAGGTTTTAGTGGTGGCCCATGCAGGTCTCTGCTCTTGCAAAATACTTTAAAACAACATAGATAATATTACAATCTTAACTCTCAAACAATACCTTCTTTAGAATTTTCTACGCCAATCAACTTCAGTAGAAAATTCCTGTCCTAAGTTTCCTGATCCTTAGTCAACCAAATCAGAATTCCTTGATTTTTAATCTCCTTCATTTTACATTCCACTTTTGACCTTAGAAATCCATCGTAGTCTTTTCACAAGTCAATGCCTACCCGTACTCACATTTCTAATCTTTGCTTTCGACCCATGTAATCTTCCGAACGGCCATCTTTATCCTTTGAATGAATCCCATTACTATGCTGATTTTACTATCGATATCTCTTTTATGAAATTTCTCGCCCAATTTAACTTCTTTAAAAATCTTTTACATAGGTCTCACACTTTTCCACTGACTTAAAATTATTCATTGATTTTGAGTTTCCTTCACTGAAAATTTTTAGTCACAAACTTTTTAATGATTTCAAATCTATACCATCCTATTTTACTTTCTACATATGGAGATATTTATTTATAAACTCTTTTGTAAATGGCACACATATAAATGATAAACTTTCTTCAATGGACCATGATCCGGTCAATATGCTTGGCTAAGTTTGTTGGATCACCCTAGCTAGACGGGGATAAATGATCCTGGCTTAGTCACTTCCCTGACCGTGTCCGCTGGACCGCAAGGACGTGAGTCATGATTATGTATGGTATTTTCGTTCTTACTATACTACAACAGATTTCAAAACAACCGACCATACACTAATTTTAAACACTTTATTTATGTTAAATAAAACTTCAACTATTTCATTGTATTAGTTTTGTATTCATCAAAATTTTTGTTAAAAAAAAATTCTATCTCCATTTACGAAACAAACACTACATCTCTACACACATGACTCTTTCGTCTACCGCTTATCTACTATTTTAACTTATACCATACTCACTATCCTTATATACGTTATTAGGATATTGCCACATTTTACCTATGCCTCACCTGAACCTATTTGTCGCAAACTTGATTTGTTACATCATACAACTTTGTATCCTACACCATCTCTTAGTTACCACATTAGTGCATCTATTTACATAATACCACTTGAACAAGATTAGTTTTTATTTGGCGTTATAACCTTTTCTTTTAAAATGTTTACCTCTACTTTTATTTCTATCATCAACAATGTTAAATTTTGTTATCTGTTATATTGTTAGAATGATTAGATATTATTATTATTATTATTATTATTATTATTATTAGGGGATTATAATGATGTGAGGTGTAGTTGTGTTGATTATTTACAATATGACGGATAGAATAATGTGTTCAAGAGTTATATTTCACATTTGGTATATACTCATTCGTTGGTGCACAGGAAGACGAGTACATTACGGATTTGGAATTCATATCATGACTTATGATGACGATGATGATTAGTAAAGTAACGAGACTTCATTGTACGGATAACGTGATGGAGACGTCGGAAATGATATGATATGTTGATACGAATGGATAGTTGCGTAAATTGATATAAGTTGCTTAAGATTCAATAAGAAATGGTTAGATGTGATTTAATGATTTATTAATTAAGATGTTTAACTTATGAATTGTCACGATGAAGAATGAGTTGGGAGTATGATAAATATTGATGGTAGATGGTGATGTATATTAGGCATATTTGTACTTGCCGTCTTATGTTAGTAATTGGTAGAGCACTGTTATATCAATATATTAATACAAGAATAAGATTAGAATTGGAATTTGTGGATGTCGCAATTAAAGTACTACAAGTTAGGTTATATGATGAGCAAGGGAGGATACACTACGGATGGGACAACCTATGAGAATATACAGCTTTTTGGAGAACCTATGTGTAGAGGATATCGTACATTAAGACCCTGAGAATATGTTACAGTCTTAATAGCATTGGTGAGCGAAGGAGCAAGAAAATAGTTGGTATCAAGGATAGTTGGTATTTTCCCTTCCGATGTTGCCTTATTCAAAGTATTAATTGTTCAAGACAAGAATTACGAGATAGAAATTAAAAAGAAAGGGGAAGAATTGGACCTATATTTAAGTTCAGGATATGCTAGTAACCTTATTCAGTGGCGAGACATGAAGTGATGATTTATTCTAAGAACACTTGTTTAGACGTATGAATTTAGCAACCTGGGTGTTAGAATATTGGGGTTGCAATTGGGAGTATTTTATTATTTTTCTCATCCTCGTCCCTGCACATCGCTGGTAGCCGTCGTTAGCTATCTTGCTTGTCTATTGACGGTTAAGGCCATCGGTAATGCTTAGTCATCTGAATTTTTTTTAACTCAATCTTAACCACATCACTTGTGTCTCTTTCAAACCAGTCTCGAAGTATTTCAGGTCATAATTTACCTCATAGAAATACGAGAGCGTTATTCATACTTGTTTCATGTTCATTAGTTGATAAGAATTCCGAGGACGGAATTTTTTTTAAGGTGGGTAGAATGTAACGGCCTGTATTTTTAGATGTGTGTAGAATCATGCGTATCAAAATGCTACTTCTGTCGTCCGGATAATATTTTAGCCCGTACGTTCTCTGCTACGTGTCTACGCGAGCGCGTCTCCGATTTCGTTTTTACCGTGTCACCATCAATTGACTGTCAAGTTTAACAAATCACTTTAACTAAATTATCTTGCTAATTACGACTTGCAAATCACTTTTAACTTTTATTAATCCTTTAATTATTTTACAAATTAAGTTTTAAATTTACTTAATTACGTTATTACTTTAACCACTTACCATGAAAGACAACAAACACGATTTATCAATTGTCAAAAGATTTCATTAATACCTATCCTAATCTTGCCTAACCTATTTGACCAAAGGAATTCAATGCCTGCTTAACATTCAGACACATCTTTCATATTTGATGGGGCAGATACATTCCCTTTACTGATTAAATCAAATCAAACACGTCTCCCCACAAATTAGTCAAACGTTACATTAAAATCCATCCAAATCACAACCTAATCTAATCAATTTCTTTGACAAAATTGAAAAGGTTGTCCCCTGTTAAACTTCTTAAGAACAGGCGACGTTTTTCCCCGCTAATCTTCGTAAGGTAGCAACATCTCCTTTCCCTCCTCTGCAAACCTATCAGATTCTTCCCCAAAATTCGTCACCATTCCAAAAATCAAACCCATCAATCTGTTCATCACCACCAAATCAGTTCACCATTCCCAAACAATTCTCAAACCAAAATCAATTCCCAAACACAACCCCTGCTGATTTTGAAATCAGAAATCAAAAGAGGGTTAAATAAACCCAAAACAGATTCTTCCCAAACAAACCCAAATCCTTCCCAACTTCATCATCTTCCCAAATACAAACTTGAATTGAAAGAGGAAAACACTCAAATCAAACAAGAACAACTTCAGATCTGAAGTTGAAGACAATACAGATCTGAAACAATATTTCAGAAATTCAAAACCCAAACAAACCCTACCCTCCTTCTTCCCTTCTTCTTCTTCCTCCTCCCTTGGCCGGCCCCCTCACCTCTGCACCGCGCCGCCATCGCCGGAAATCCACCCAGGCCGCCGGAGGGAGCAGCTGCGCGCGCCTCCAGCTTGCCGCCGTCGCCCTGGAGTTGCGCGCGCTGCTTGCACGTGCTGGAGGCCGCCGCTGCCCGGAGGAACCCCGCGCGCGCGCCTACAGAGACCACCACGCCGGACCCCCAGGGCTACCGCCGGTTGCCGTGCTCCTCCCGAGCGCGCGATGCGTGAGTTTCGAAGCCCTCTTCGTTTTCTGCTGCAACATTGGGTAGGCAAGAAAAAGAGAAAAAACAAAAAGAAACTGAGGAAGACAAGATGACAGTGAGCGGGTTTTAATAAAATAAAGATAGAGGAGACAAAGGACAGCCCATAGTTGAATGAAGAGAAAGAATAAAGAAAGAAGATAAGAGGATAGCCTTAGAAATAAAGAGAGAAGATAGGGGACAGAGAGTAGGGTAGTCAGCCTATGGTTAATAGAATAAGAGAAGATGGAGAGAGAAAGTAAACATGATTTAAAACAGTTAGAGTAAGTTTGAGCCTTAATAAAGGGCATTAATATAATGTTAACATGATAATCCGGGAAAAGAAATTGTATTCTGTTAGGGTAGGTGTGTAGTAGGTGTAGTGGGTGTACCCCCTTAATGTTAACATGCTAATAATCCTATCACTTACTAATATTAGATTAGTTAATTAATTGGTGGTTAAAATTAGTTAGTTTAAATGTTAATTTGATTCTACCGTGTTAGTATGATTAAATAATGTTAGGGTGATAATACTAGTATAAAAATGAGGCGTATCATGTTAATTTAACACAGTATAAACATCAACCTAGCCAGAGAACCCGATAAAGTTAGATAAACCCACTTTAAGGATTAACTGAATATTTTGAATTTGACTTATCTCGCAATATATCTAATTCTGTGAATTCCTTAATCAAAACAGAGAACCGGAAGTACCGTTATGTAGTACCCGTCGAGACGAACCCAACGGCACCAAAATCACCGAAATCAGATACGTCGCGAACTTTCCTGTTGGTACTCGGACGACCTAAACTGTCCCAGTCAGGCAAGCGTGCAGTTATTTTATGTTTTTGTGATATCTGATGTTGTACACTTAATTGCTGACACATACACACTTTTTAGAAATGCTAAAGTTAAACTCGTGTGCGTGTGTGTGGACCCCTTAATAATCAAAATGAACACACTTTGTGAATGGTAATGTTTCTGGACATGTATAGTTAATTTTAGAACTGTTGATACTTATAGCATGTTAAATGCCGTTGGCTCCCGTAGTTAAATGCCGTTGGCTCCCGTAGTTAAATGCCGTTGGCTACCGATGTTACATGCCGTTGGCTACCAGTTGCCGTTGGCTACCAGATGTTACTGCCGTTGGCTATTAGTTAATCTCGTCGGTCACATGTGATTACGTCACATGCGACTAGTCTGGACTCGTGTTTCAGTATATGGCGGATTAGCATCCTGGCACGTGATTCAGGAAAATACACTTGGGTGGGGTTGGTTCCCGGGCACTAGCCGGTAGTAAACGGATCGCCTTCGGGGGCACTTGAAGGTGTATTTATTTACTATTCGTCTAACGGCGGGAATCTTATTCACGGACTTGCACATACAGTTAAATAATTGAAAAAGAAAGTTAATTACAGACTGATGTTACATTGCTCCACTGCCATGTTAATTTTTACAACTAAAATGCCATGCTAATGTAACTTGTTGCTTTAACTACCATGCTAGTGTAACTTTTCATAATTGTTTTAACTGCTTCAGTTCATTGAAATACATGCTAGTGTAAATTCTTTTAACTGCTGTAAAACTGCCATATATATAACTTGTTATATATATCTTGCCTTGGGTCATCTTACATCTGTTTGCAGACCCTTGCTGACATACATTCATGTTGTTTGAATGTATGTCAGGTTACGAGACAGGTTATCTGGAGGACGAGTTGCTGGATCAGAGTGATCCAATAGACCAGGATTCTGCTGATCCTGAAGTCCACCCTACCGTGGAGTAGTGCTGATTATCACCGTTGCAGCTATTTACTTTCACCGCTGTTGTTTGTAGGGTGTGTACCCACTTTATCTGTATCGCTATCGTTGTAGGCCATGCTTGGGGCCCCTTTCTATTATTGTGTACTTTATCTGGATGTTGGCTTTAAATATTTCTGTTGTTCTGAGTTGCATGCAAGTTCCTGCGAAAGGTGTTTTCACAGACGCTTATTGGGTTCGAGCTTCACCGCTCCAACCTAAGCGGGCCCGCTCGCGTCCTCGCCCCAAGTATAATGGGAAGCGGGGCGTGACAGGAGAAAAGCCCCAAAAATCTGAGTCAATGAACCAAATTTAACAAACACATAAACACATATTGCAGCCTGGAGGAATGAACCAAAAATCTTAATACATTACCCAAACTTAACATCCACATAAACATAAAAACCAACCTGGAGCAATGACCCAAAATTCTAAAACCATTTTCCAAAATTAACAACAATATATACACAAAATGCATAATGAAGAAAAGCCCCAAAAATCTGAGTCAATGAACCAAAATTAACAAACACATAAACACCAATTGCAGCCTGGAGGAATGCCCCAAAATTCTGAATACATGACCCAACATTAACATCCACCTAAACACAAAAACCAAGCTGGAGCAATGTCCCACAAATTAACTACCAATTAAACACAAAATTCATCAGGGAGCAAAGCCCCCCATATCTGATTCCATGAGCCAAAATTAACATCCACATAAACATAAACTCTATCCTAGAGCAATGCCTCCAAAAATCAGAGACCATGAGCCAAAATTATCAACCACATAAACCCAAAATGCAACCTGGAGCATTGACCCAAAAATCTGGAAACAGGAACCAAATTTACCAACCCATACACACAAAATACAACCAGGACCAATGCCCCAAAAATCTTAAACTTTCATTTTACATGGGGATCAGATTAAATGGGGCTTCAAGGAAACAATCTTAGCAAGCCATCCACCGTGTGCGAATGTCATTCTTTCCTACTTTTTTTATCATCATTGGGCTTTTTAGACTGCACAATTCTTTACATTCATCATACAATTAAATCATCATATAAAGAATTAAAGCAACCAAGTAAACACAACAACCCAAAATGCAGGCATATGCCCTAGGGGGGCCAAATTTGAAACCCTATCCTCATGCACAACACGACAACAAGGTGGCACATTAATAACACCCATACAACAAAGTTCATCGCATTTAGGCACACATGGCAGCAGGAAATGAACCAAAAAAAAATTTTGCGATGGAGAAATAATACCTTGCCGTTAATAGCGCAGTTAAACTATGGAAAGCTCACCGATAAGGCCGATTGCCTCAGATTCCAAACCCTCGCTGCCAATCAAGGCACGCACGAGGTTCAGCAGCCTCCGACGACCTAACCAACCCCAAAATCCACGCTAGGGTTCTGCTCGCAGCGTTGGTTATCCGACCAAGCTCGGCACACTCCTTCACGGCATAGGAACAACTCCGGTGGAGCAATCGACGCTAGGGTTCTTCCCCTTCACAAATCCCCTCAGATCGCTAGGGTTTGAGAAGATCCCAACTGAAACCCGCGGGAAGAAGGCGAGAAGAGAGGTGAGCACATCACTGGGGCCCAATTTTCTCAGAGAAATGAAGAAATCGCCGTGAATCCCGCGGATTCCAAGCGGGGGAAGAGGGGGTGCCACATAGGAGAGATGAGCAGCGAGGAGGGGACGAGAGCAGCGGCGACGAGAGAAGTCGAAAGAAACACGCTGAGAGAAAATGAGGTAGGATTCGGGCAAAGAAACCTCGAATGACCCGTGAACAGTGGCCCAATACCACTTTCTCAACGAAAAAAACCCAAAAGAAACCCAATGGAACATGCCCTAATTGACCGGGCTTGCCGGCTTGGGCCCGTCCGAACACCGAGCCTAAGACCGTAGACTTGGCATCGGCCTTGCCGGTCCGACCCGGCTCCAATTGTCAAACGGACCAACACGACCCTTGGCACGGTCAAAACCAATTGGTGCTATGGCCGGACCGGACACCTGGATGAAAGGCGAATTGTCCGGGAGATCGCGCCCCATGTTAGTCGACACGTCAGTCGACATGTACAACATGTCCTCGATCATTAATTTTGCAATGAGGCACCCAGAACATTAGGGCCTGTTCTTTTGCTGGAATAGGAAAAATGGAATAATGGAAAGTTTGTATTCCAAGGAGAGAGAAAATAGAGTTTTGTGTTCTTTTGGGTGGAATAGAGTATGGAAAGTGGGGTTTGGAATAGAAAGTGGGGTCCACATTCTATTCTTGTGTTCTTTTGGGCTTGTGGAGTTGGAATAAAAATGTGGAATGTGGATGAGTTGGAGGGGAGAGATAGAGAGAGATGAGAGAGTGTGGCCCACCATTCCTAAGGATTCCATTGTATTCCAAACAAAAAGCTTGGAATAGAAAAGTGCTCATCATTACCAAATTGGAATAGCCACGTAGGATCTATTCCACGCCCAAAAGAACAACCGCTTGGAATACAACCTTATGAATAGTGCATGAACAGTATGTCTGTTCTCATTCACACCCATATTCCGCACAAAAGAATAGGCCCTTACGCGAGCCAAAAGCAAGCTTCGCACGTGCTAGTTGCCACGCGGCACGCTCCAACGCACACGCTCCGCCCGGCCGCCAAAAGCTTTTCATCCCGCGGACTGCAGCTGGCCCACGTGTCATCGTTTCAACCGCCCGAAACCATATCTCCCGCCATAATTTGGTTACCGAATAATCGAAATCGCTCGTTGCCGCCAAAAGTTTTAATCTTCCGTCACAAGCCTCGTATCTTTGTATGCGGACGGTAAACTCACTCAAGTGTGACCCGACTCCTCTCTTTTGCCGCAAGACTCCTAAAATAATTCAAATCCCGCGCCCGTAACCTCACCCCTCAACTATAAAAATTTAGCCAATTCCCCGAGTCTTTCTTGACCCTAAAATCTCTTCCCGCAATTATCCATTTTTATCTTCCCAGTCTGCCCCCTTCAAAAAAATTTCAACCATGCCCTCAGTGCCCGCCGCCGTTCCCGAGGAGCCTCTGCTCGCCGACAACCCCGATCGCTTCTGCATGTTCCCGATCAAATATCCGGCGATCTGGGAGATGTATAAGAAGGCCGAGGCGTCGTTCTGGACAGCAGAGGAGGTCGATCTCTCTCAGGACCTCCGTCACTGGGACCAAACCCTAACCGCCGACGAGCGCCACTTCATCACGCACGTTCTCGCCTTCTTCGCCGCCTCCGACGGGATCGTCCTCGAGAACCTCGCCGGCCGATTCATGAAGGAGGTCCAGGTCGCCGAGGCCCGCGCCTTCTACGGATTTCAAATTGCCATCGAGAACATCCACTCCGAGATGTATTCTCTGCTCCTCGAATCCTACATCAAGGATTCGGACGAAAAAAACCGCCTTTTTCACGCGATCGAGACGATTCCGTGCGTAACGAAGAAAGCCGAGTGGGCGCTCCGCTGGATCGACGGATCCAAGTCATTCGCGGAGCGGTTGGTGGCTTTCGCCTGCGTCGAGGGGATTTTCTTCTCTGGGAGTTTCTGCGCCATTTTCTGGCTCAAGAAGCGGGGTCTGATGCCGGGGCTGACCTTTTCGAATGAGCTCATCTCCCGAGATGAAGGTCTCCACTGCGATTTCGCTTGTTTGTTGTACTCTCTGCTGAATAACAAGTTGAGCGAGGAGAGAGTGAGGGGGATTGTGAAGGATGCGGTGGATATCGAGAGGGAGTTTGTTTGCGATGCGCTGCCGGTTGCGTTGGTTGGAATGAACGGGGAGCTGATGAGCAAGTACATCGAGTTTGTGGCGGATCGATTGTTGGGGGCTCTGGGGCATGGGAAATTGTACGGGGCATCGAACCCGTTCGATTGGATGGAGTTGATTTCGTTGCAGGGGAAAACGAATTTCTTCGAGAAGAGGGTGGGGGAGTACCAGAAGGCTTCGGTGATGTCGAGCTTGAATGGCAACGGAGCGGCCGCGATCCACGCGTTCAAGATGGACGAGGATTTCTGAAGTCCTGCTGCAATATTTCGTTATTTTATGTAATATTACGTTTTTTTTATTTGGGTGGTTTTTTTCTTCTTGTCTCTGTTTGATGAGGGCTTATGCATAAGAATCTAATATACTAGTGCTGCTCCTTTCGTTGTACTTGTTGCTTGGTTTTTGGCTATTTAGATGTGTGAATGCTAGTTTATTGGCATATGGTGTGTTTGAGAAAATGCATGTGACGGCCTAAGGGCCTGTTCTTTTGTAGGAAAGTATAAATATGGAAAGTTGAGAAGTGTGGAATCTGATGAAAGAGAAATTTGGGTTTGAAAGTTGGTTGTGGGCTCCGTAGCAACTTTCTTGTGTATGTGTGTTCTTTTGGGTTTGAAAGTTGAGATAGAAAGTGAGAAGTGGGGTCTATTTTTGTTAAAATAATTATTTAAATAGTATTAAATTAATCACATGATGTTTATTTATTAATTTTTTTTTAAAAAAACCAAAACAACGCAGCTGCCGCGGAGAGAGGAGGGGAGGAGGGGCCCACACGCTGGGATTCTCGTGTAATCCTCGTATTTTACAGGAATTGTTTGGGATTCCAATTTCGCTGGCCACGTAGACAGGAACGTCCGCAATTTCCTTTGACAAAAGAACAAAACAACACCAACGCAAAAGGAAACAAACTGATGGGATGTTCAATAGTGTTTTTGGATGAATCTCTTCAAACAATCAGGCAAACGAACAGGCCCTAAGCAAGCGATATTGCTACAATGATCAGCTGTTGCCCGTGTTTGTATGAGCACTAGTTATTTGAAGGAAAATACTAAATACACCGATCAATCGGTGTAGATAGTCTTTTTTAGGCAAAAAAATTGGTAGCAAATCAAATCACCGGGCAATTATCCCTCTCTCTCTCTGCCATTTTGGGATAAAATAGACACTGACTCTTATGCACACCTCCCCTCCTTCGGTGTATTTAGTCCCACCCAAGCTTTGAAGAAATGCGCAGGTGATGGAAATCCAAATTTGATGGTTATACTTTATATTCCTGTGTTGAGAAATATGGAGAAGAGTAACCATGGCCAATGGCCATGGTTCTTTATTTATAAATTCATATGGCATTCCAAGAGACTATTAGCATACCAAAGGTCTCCACCACATTAAGGGTGGTTGAGTAATGGGTGGATAATGGTGGGGAGGCCAAAGGCCTCCTCCACTCACAACACTACCCCTTATCTATCCATTGCTTTGGTCTTAGCGTTTAAGGCTAAAAAAGGGTTGGATACTTCTGGATCCTGAGTAATCGTGTTTGCCTCGTTAAAACCTTAGCTGCGGAAAACCCAGTGGGAAAAACCAACAGCTTAAGGGGAAAAGAGTGCAACACACAGGTTACTCCCCCTCATCCGTACAAGCTTCAGGCTTGTAGGTCTTTCAGTTGTCTCATACCGATTCCTTTTACAAGTTTTACAAAAATACATTTTGCTAAAGATTTGGTAAAAAGATCAACTAAATTGTTGCAGGACTGGATCTGCTGAACGTCAATCTGCTTGTCCTCCTTTAGCTCATATGTCCAGAAAAACTTGGGAGATATGTGCTTCGTCCTGTTGCCCTTGATGTAGCCCTTTTGAAGTTGAGCAATGCACGCAGCGTTATCTTCAAATAGGACGGTAGGCTCCAAATCACCGGTCTTCAGGCCTGTAGATTGATGAATGTGTTGGACGACGGATCGTAGCCAATAACACTCTCTGCTTGCTTCATGGATCGCAATGAGCTCCGAATGGTTGGATGACGTAGTTGTTGTGGTTTGCTTTACAGATCTCCATGAGATAGCAGTACCTCCGTAGGTAAACACAAAACCTGTCTGAGATTTTGCCGTGTGCAGATCTGAGAGATAACCTGCATCAGCATAACCAAATAATTGGGGGGATGCACCTCTCTGGTAGTAAATGTTGGATCCTGTGGATGGCAAACAACACTAGAAGGGGGGGTTGAATAGTGTTGTATAAATAATAAATCTTTTTCGTTCTTTAATCAATCAACACAATACTAGATCCTTCTAATGTTGCCTAAGAAACCAAGTAGAGCGATCTACGCTTGGTTCTTAATCAACAATATAATTTAGAGTGCACAGCGAAAATTCACAGCAGGTAGTCGACTCCTTATGAGCAGTAGTCGACTCCCAGAGTATAAGTTAGAGCAAATAAAATTACAGATGCAAATTTCAGCGTATAGAAATAGGATTGATATTTGCTGAAGATAGAATAAATGCAAAGATAATCAAACACAGAAAATGCAAGCGCAAAGACAAGGATTTTTATCCTGGTTCCCCACAACCCTGGGTACGTCCAGTCCCCGACCAATCCGGTACGAGATTTCCACTATCTGCCTTGGCAAATACAAGCACCTAACTTCACTCGTTAGGATTTCCAACGACCTAGCCTTGACCAGGATTTCCGAACACAACGCCTAGACTTGTCTAGGGTTATACCCTTGCTTCACAAACCGAGGACTTTCCAAATGGCAACAACTAGACTTGTCTAGTGTTCCAACAAATAGTACAATGAGAAATTTGTCCAATACTCTACAACAAGTGATAGAGATTGGAAATACACCCGATTCTATAGCCAATCAAAATATAGACAATAGTGCAGTGGCTTAATAGAATGATAGTCTAGATCACACAAAGATACGAGATAAGTTCTTTGTGATCTAGAGCTTTTTCAAAAATCCTTCAAATAGAATTCAAAGAGAAATAATAGAGAGGATTTTGAAAAACAACTTAGCCAATAAAAATAATAATATGATCTTCAAAAGAATTGGGAAAAATATTGCAAGATCAAAAACTGAAATTAAAATTGGCTAGAGAAGAAATGAGAGAGCTTTGATTCACGAGAGCTTTTGCAAATTTTGATTTTCAATAATCTTGTTTTTTTTCACAAAAGAATTAAGCTCTATTTATAGGGAAAAACTGGGATTTGAAATTTGAATTTCGTTTGACTTTTGTCCCAAAAATTTCGGAGTAAATCACTCAAAAGAATTTAAAATTCAAATTCAAAACGTTTGAAAATTTCCAGCAGGTAGTCGACTCCCTCTATAGGTAGTCGACTCCCAGAGGAGTCTAGGAAATTTTCATCCCTGACTGGTAGTCGACTCCCTACTTTTGGTAGTCGACTCCCAGAGGAGTTTTTCCTGTTGTTCTAGTCAAAAGGGTAGTTAACTCCAGGGTGCGTGGAGTTTCACTACGAGATTTATGAATTGACTAAAAAAGCTCTTGAAAATTATTTTGTAGTAAAAAAATATTTCGAAATCTTTTGTGTGTGTGTGTGTTGTCTATTTGATATGGCTTTGATAAATATCCTAAAAGACACGACACACTCACACTAGACTCAGAACATGTCTTCGGCAGTATAGTCAACTTGATGAAGTGAAGATGAGCTTCTTCTTTGAGCTTCTTGCTTTGTTTGAGCTTGAGCTTCATCACTTGAGTTTAGCCATGTTCGTCTTTGTCGTGGAGCGTTGATGTGTGCTTCTTGGAGTATTAGTAGAGCTTCACGAAATCTGTATACTTAAAGTGTAGTGTAGTTAGTATACTAAGCATTCATTTGGTGTGCTCATCATCAAAATTACTTAGGGGTGGAATTCAATTTCCATCACTCTCCCCCTTTTTGATGATGACACCCAAATGCAAAATTTTGAAGGAATACATGAATATGAGTAAAATTTCAAGTATACTTACTCCCCCTGCTTTGATGCGGTTCTCCCCTGCATCGAAGCTATTTCACATATTCACATTTTTGCATTATAACATTTTTCTCCCCCTTGTCATCAACAAAAAAAATAAAATAAAACAGTAATTTCTATGGATCAATAAGAGGAATTCAATTCCATATGCCTGCAATGAAGATGTTAGTTCATAGAACAACTAAGTTTAGCATAGCATATAGCTTCATAGAAGCTAGCATCACACAATAAGAGTTATTACAAACCATAGTTTAAGAGAACATTGTTTTTGAAACGAAAGAAACCATTGTTTTTGAAGTAGAAGTGCATAAAACTAAGGGTGACCGCTGTTCTTTTTCAGTTCCTTGATCTCTTCAAGGATCATAACAAGCGTTTCCTCAGTCATCTTCTTGCTTTGCACTACGATTTCCTTGAGGTCATCCACCTTTTGGTTGAGATCTTCAAATCCTTTCTCCTGTGAGATCTTCAATTTTCCAATCTTTTTCAGGAGCATCTCCTGAAGTTCGAGAATGTAAGCAGGAACTTCTTCTTCTTCCTCGTCGCTTCCTTTTTCTTCTTCTTCACTTTCTTCATCAGAATCTGTAATTACAACCTTCTTACCTCGCCTTGAGGATGATGATCCTCCTTCGGTAGCGATTTGCTCTTCAGGGACGTTCTCATCAAGGTCATGATGGAGATTCATTCTCCCAAGAGCATGAACATCAAAAACACGAGCAGGTTCTAGAATGGTTGTTTCATGATCCAAAGGCACGTTAAAGCTAATGAATAGAATGGTCAGATAGTGCCCATGAGAAAGTGTGGAGGAAGGTCTGTCAGATGAAGCTGAAAGTAGGATGGAATCCATGATGAATTTAGCCCAATTCACACGAATGTTACCAAGAATGGCATAGATGCATTTAGCTTGTTTTTCAGAAAGGATAGCATGACTTCCAGATTTTTGAGTAATGTTATATGACAGAATATTAGCTAAGATTCTCACCGGATAGCGAAGATGGCTACAAGGAAGTTTGGTCTGAAAGTGTTTACCAGGCAGATACATTCTCTCTAGGATATTTTCGTCAGTCATCTCAATTTTCTCGAGGATCATACCGGAGTATGGAATTCCTAAGGCTTCACCTAGGGATTTTACAGTTATTGCAAGTTTGGTATCGAGAACTTTAGTAATGAAACGACTTTTTTCGAGATCATAATCCATGTTTGCATAAAAGAGATGAATAAGCCTAGGATAACACATATACACATTTTCTGAGGAGAACAAATTTGCTAAGTTCTGGAAATCTAGCAGACTGTCAATACCGTAATTGATAACATCATTGAGTTTGACAAATCTTTCATGCAAGATAGGTTTCTTAGACACTTTAACAAAATGTTCATAGGTAGTTGATTTGAAGAGATATGGTAGAATGATTTCCTTTTCAGAATCAACATTAGGAGTAGCAATCTTTCTCTTCTTAGGAAAAGCTCCTTTGAAAGGCATCTAGATAGAGTAAAACAACAACAAAAAGTATTTTGCACTACTAGATAACAAAAAAATGAAGTAGCAAAGTTCATGAAAGTAAAAAAAATTTTACCTTGGGTAAATTTGAAGGAAGATGAAAAAGAAATTATTCCAAAAATCCAAGCTTCAAGATGAAAACCCAAGAGAGGAGAGGGGAAAAGGAGGTAGTCGGCTACCTCTAGGGTTTTCTTGGGGTTTTGATTGAAGAGATGAAGAGATGAGGAGAATTAGGAGCCATTAGATCTAGATTTGGATGGCTAGGATGGGTTTTAGACTTTAGTGGGTAAGTTGTCTTAATGGATCTTGACCCAACCACTCAAATAGAACCCAATAGGAGTTAGTCAAAAAAAATGCAACCCAGAAATTTACGCGCTGGTAGTCGACTCCCTCCTGTAGGTAGTCGACTCCCTCCTGGGTAGAGTCGTTTTCTCATCCCGGAAAAAATTTGGTCCAGGTTGAGCGAGCTCTTTTAACAAAAAAATATTTTAAGCAATAAAACACAATCATGCATACAATTTTAACTTATTTCAACTCATTTAAATAATTATATAAATATATAAAAATTTATTCCGATTCAGCCGTTTGACTTCCTGAATTTTCTTCATTGTCTTCCTCCTTTTTAGAGCACCTGAAAGATAAGCGTTTTATGGTACTCTTTTGATTTTGAGTCCGAGGAGTTAGTCTTTAGGAAACCAAACCCAATATGGTTTAGTTCCTTCATGAACAATATACTTATAATTTCTATTGAAATGAATCTGTTGAACAAAGTTAGTAGCGTACCTTTCTTTTTGCTGATCAGATAATTTTCTTGGTACCCAGATGCTTAAAACATTATCATTAGCATGATGCATCCTAGTGTGCTTAACCCGTTTCTTGGTATGATGAGAGTCATAGCCAAGTCCGGTTTTGCTAGATGATAATTTTTGATTATCTATTATATTATCTAGCTTCCATTTTCCTTTATTGAAGTTCTCAATAATTTTCATCGTAGCGTCGTATTTATTTTTGACGGTTACGAGAAGATTATTTAGACTTTCAACCTTTTCATTTACTAGCAGAATATCCTTTTGTAAAAGATCATTTTTCTCTTTAAGAAGACTATTTTCTTTAACAACTTCTTCCTTTTCTTTAGTCTCTCTTTTAGCAATTCTAAGTGTTTTTCTATGTTCTTTAATGAGCTTTTCATGCATTTTGCATAGCTCTTTATATGCTCCCCTATAGTCCAAGTCTTCATCATCACTTGATGATGACTCATTGTCGCTAGATGAATCATGATGCGAGCTTACCTTGGAGGATGTAGATGCCATGAAACACATGTGTGCTGTCTCTCTTCTTTCATCATTATCTTCGTCTGAGGATTTGTCGGATGAGGAATCGTCGCTTTGATCGAAGGCTGCATAGGCTTCTTTCTTTGGTCGTCTAAACTTGCTTCTTGTATTGTTTCGTCTTTCATTATTCTCTTTGTTCTTCCCACGATCTCTGGAATCACGGTTGTTTCTTTCCAATGGACAATCTCTCTTGACATGTCCTGGTTTATTACAACCAAAACAGATAATACCGTTAGTGGGTCTAAAAGATCGTTTTCCATACTTACTTGTGATGAACTCTTTAAAGTTCTTTGAGATGAACGCGATGTGATCTTCTTTGTCCGTATAATCGGAATCTTCTTCTTGAGCTTTGAAGGCAAGATTTTTCTTCTTTGGTTTTTCTTCGATCTTCTTGTCTTCTTCAAGCTCGATCTCATATGCCATGAGATTTCCCATCAGTTCTTCGATGGTGAGATCCTTCACATTGTGAGCTTCTCGAATGGCCGTGGTCTTTCCTTTCCATTCGGGACGGAGTGATCTTAGTATCTTCATTACCTGTTCATACTCGGAAAGTTTCTTTCCTAGTCCTGCAAGCTCATTTGTAATGTTAGTAAAACGAGTATTCACATCGGTGATACTCTCTCCTTCTTCCATTTTAAAAGTTTCGAATTTTGAATGTAATACATTTATACGAGATTCTTTTACCTTTTCTGTACCTTCGTGACTTACCTGAAGAGTGTGCCAAATTTAATGTGCTGTCTCACATTGGGAGACTCGATTGAACTCATTTCCTGTAACAGCGCAAAACAAGGCATTCATTGCTTTTGCATTGAGATTAGCTTTCTTCTTATCATCGATGGACCATTTTCCAAACTCAACGTCGGTGGGTGCGATGTACGGGACTTTGGTGATAGTCCATGCTTCTATGTCTAATGACTCTAGGTGAGTCTTCATTCGGATCTTCCAGCTGGCGTAGTTGGTTCCGTTAAATAGAGGTGATCGCATAGTGTTCAGTCCTTCGGAGTGAAAAGAGGTTGATGCCATCACTATTTGTTGCCTTGCTCTGATACCAAGTGTTGGATCCTGTGGATGACAAACAACACTAGAAGGGGGGGGGGGTTGAATAGTGTTGTATAAATAATAAATCTTTTTCGTTCTTTAATCAATCAACACAATACTAGATCCTTCTAATGTTGCCTAAGAAACCAAGTAGAGCGATCTACGCTTGGTTCTTAATCAACAATATAATTTAGAGTGCACAGCGAAAATTCACAGCAGGTAGTCGACTCCTTATGAGCAGTAGTCGACTCCCAGAGTATAAGTTAGAGCAAATAAAATTACAGATGCAAATTTCAGCGTATAGAAATAGGATTGATATTTGCTGAAGATAGAATAAATGCAAAGATAATCAAACACAGAAAATGCAAGCGCAAAGACAAGGATTTTTATCCTGGTTCCCCACAACCCTGGGTACGTCCAGTCCCCGACCAATCCGGTACGAGATTTCCACTATCTGCCTTGGCAAATACAAGCACCTAACTTCACTCGTTAGGATTTCCAACGACCTAGCCTTGACCAGGATTTCCGAACACAACGCCTAGACTTGTCTAGGGTTATACCCTTGCCTCACAAACCGAGGACTTTCCAAATGGCAACAACTAGACTTGTCTAGTGTTCCAACAAATAGTACAATGAGAAATTTGTCCAATACTCTACAACAAGTGATAGAGATTGGAAATACACCCGATTCTATAGCCAATCAAAATATAGACAATAGTGCAGTGGCTTAATATAATGATAGTCTAGATCACACAAAGATACGAGATAAATTCTTTGTGATCTAGAGCTTTTTCAAAAATCCTTCAAATAGAATTCAAAGAGAAATAATAGAGAGGATTTTGAAAAACAACTTAGCCAATAAAAATAATAATATGATCTTCAAAAGAATTAGGAAAATATTGCAAGATCAAAAACTGAAATTAAAATTGGCTAGAGAAGAAATGAGAGAGCTTTGATTCACGAGAGCTTTTGCAAATTTTGATTTTCAATAATCTTGTTTTTTTCACAAAAGAATTAAGCTTTATTTATAGGGAAAAACTGGGATTTGAAATTTGAATTTCGTTTGACTTTTGTCCCAAAAATTTCGGAGTAAATCACTCAAAAGAATTTAAAATTCAAATTCAAAACGTTTGAAAATTTCCAGCAGGTAGTCGACTCCCTCTATAGGTAGTCGACTCCCAGAGGAGTCTAGGAAATTTTCATCCCTGACTGGTAGTCGACTCCCTACTTTTGGTAGTCGACTCCCAGAGGAGTTTTTCCTGTTGTTCTAGTCAAAAGGGTAGTTAACTCCAGGGTGCGTGGAGTTTCACTACGAGAATTATGAAGTGACTAAAAAATCTTTTGAAAACTATTTTAAAGATAAAAAAATATTTCGAAATCTTTTGTTGTGTGTGTGTGTGTGTGTTGTCTATTTGATATGGCTTTGACAAATATCCTAAAAGACACGACACACTCACACTAGACTCAGAACATGTCTTCGGCAGTATAGTCAACTTGATGAAGTGAAGATGAGCTTCTTCTTTGAGCTTCTTGCTTTGTTTGAGCTTGAGCTTCATCACTTGAGTTTAGCCATGTTCGTCTTTGTCGTGGAGCGTTGATGTGTGCTTCTTGGAGTATTAGTAGAGCTTCACGAAATCTGTATACTTAAAGTGTAGTGTAGTTAGTATACTAAGCATTCATTTGGTGTGCTCATCATCAAAATTACTTAGGGGTGGAATTCAATTTGCATCAGTAAAGTCCCAGATCTATTGAACCCTGGAGGTATCGTAGAAGATGCTTTACTCCGTTCCAGTGGCGCTTTGTAGGCGCTGCACTGTGTCTGGCTAGGAGATTAACTGTAAACGCTATATCGGGACGCGTATAGTTAGCCAGATATAGAAGTGCTCCAATGGCACTGAGGTAGGGTACTTCAGGACCCAGTATCTCCTCCCCCTCTTCCAGAGGCCGGAAGAGATCCTTATGTATATCTAGTGATCTTACGACCATAGGAGTACATAAAAGATGACATTTATCCATATGAAACTTGCGTAAAAGTTTCTTTGTATAATTAGATTGGTGTAATAGGATTCCACCTCTTAGGTGTTCTATCTGTAAGCCAAGACAATACTTTGTTTTGCCTAGATCTTTCATTTCAAAAGTATGTTTTAGTCTTTCAGATATCTCATTGATCTCTGCAGGAGATTCTATGAGATTTAAGTCATCTACATATACTACTACGATGGCGAATCCCGTTCCCGTTCTTTTGATAAAGATACACGGGCAGACTTCATTATTCGTGAATCCTTGCTGTGCAAGGAAATCACTAAGTCTGTTATACTACATCTTTCCCGATTGCTTTAGACCATATAATGATCTATGCAGCCTTATAGAGAATACGTCCCGAGGTATTTTTTTCATCTCTGGGGGTAGATTAAACCCATCAGGAAGTCTCATATAGATATTTTTATCTATACCGCCATATAGATATGCAGTCACAACGTCCATGAGCTGCATTTCTAGGCTTTCCAAAGAAGTTAGGCTTATTAAAAATCGGAATGTGATCGAATCCATGACCAGGGAATACGTATCTTCGTAATCAATCCCCGGTCTTTGGGAAAAACCCTGGGCTACAAGGCGTGCCTTGTAGCAAACGATCACATTATTTTCATTTCTTTTTCTTATGAAAACCCACTTATATCCCACAGGTTTTACACCTACTGGTGTTTGGACTACTGGTCCAAAGACTTCGTGTTTCAAGAGTGGGTCCAGCTCTACTCTTATTGCCTCGTCCCACTTTGGCCAATCATCTCTGCGTTTACATTCCGTTAGAGATCGTGGTTCGATGTCATCGTCATATTCAGTGACGTGAACGGCAATATCGAACGCAAAATCGTCGTCGACGACTGTGCTATTTCTGTCCAGTACTTCTCCAGTACGTACAAAATTTAATGATGTTTCTCCTATTGTTTCCTCTGCAGGGGAAATAAGGAGGGGAGAAGTAGCTGGTCTGAGCTCAGCATCCTGTGGAGGGATAATCTTATTATCTCCAGAAGTCTTCCTCTTTCGAGGAACTTTATCTTTTGAACCTGGTGAGCGTCCTCTTTTCATTTGAGGTACAGCCAATTCTGCTGCCGGTGGATTGCATCCATCTATGGGGATGTCAATCCTAGCTGGTGTATTGGCAGCACGGACGTGTGAACGGACAATCTTCTGGTTGTCCGTGAACTTATCCGGTAAAAGATGTACTGTATTCTGGATGTGAAGGATCTTCATGATCTCATCTTCACACAAATTAGTACGTGGATCATATAGGGACAAAGATTTCTGGTCCCAACTAATGGTCTCAGTAGCTTCTGGCTTCTTAGACTGTATGCTCAGTTTAGGAAAAAATTTCTCATCAAATTCACAGTCAGCAAAACGTGCCTTGAATGTGTCTCCCATCAGGGGTTCAAGGTATCTAATAATAGAGGGCGAATCAAACCCAATATAGATACCTAGACGACGCTGAGGAACTATTTTGGTCCTCTGAGGTGGTGCTATTGGGACATATACCGCACAACCAAACACTCTTAAATGAGAGATATCCGGAGGTGCGCCTTATGCAAGTTGCATCGGGGATAAAGTATGACCTCCAGATGGTTTTATCCTAATAAGTGATGCGGCATGTAAAATAGCATGCCCCAAGCATCCACCGGCAACTGGGATTGCATAAGCAATGGACGTGCAATCCATTGGAGTCTCTTTATAAGGGACTCAGCTAATCCGTTCTGGGTGTGAACATGTGCTACAGGATGTTCAACTTCAATACCCGTTGCCCGGCAATAGTCTTCGAAGACTTGTGAAGTAAATTCTCCCGCATTATCAAGACGTAGTTTCTTGATATGGTTATCGGGAAAATGAGCACGCAACCTTATTATTTGTGCCAATAGCTTTGGAAAAGCTAGGTTGCGAGTGGACAAGAGGCACACATAAGACCATTTGGTTGATGCATCAATCAGTACCATGAAGTACCGAAAAGGGCCACTTGTGGGGTGAATAGGCCCGCAAATGTCACCATGAATTCTCTCAAGGAAGCCAGGAGACTCTAATCCCACTTTCAGGAGGGATGGTCTCGTTATAAGTTTTCCCTTGAAACAAGGGAGACAAGGAAATTCACCCTCTTGAAGAATCTTCAGGTTCTTCAATTTGTGTCCACGGGATTCAGTGATGATGTGTCACATCATTGCTGTTTCAGGGTGACCAAGTCTATTGTGCCATAGTTGGAACTCTGGCAGTGATTGGCACGTCTGGTGCTCAGTCATATTGGCTTCTATTGGTTGAATGTATGTTTGGTAGAGACCCGACGTGAGTCCCTTGAATCGCTCGCAGATGATCTTCTGGTCATCTTTTTGACGAGTTACATACAGATATTCAACCTTATTTTCATCTCTGGTTTCTAAGTGATATCCGTTTGAACGGAAGTCTTTGAAACTTATGAGATTTCTATTTGATTTAGGAGAGAATAATGCATTATTTATTTGAAGTCTTGTGTTATTTGGGAGCAATATAATTGCTTCACCAGATCCTTCGATTATTTGGGACAGTCCTGAAATTGTGATAACATGACCGTCATATTTATTTACGCTATTAAAATAGCAATGATCGCGAAGGATTGTGTGCGTCGAGGCTGTAACGGCAGCTTTCCGACCGTTCGTATTTTCTACTTGCACGTACTTTTTCGTGCACGTATTTTATTTGGCTCCTTCTTGGTTTCGGTATATACGATGTGATATGCCGTTGTGACCGTATAGAAGTGTAGAATTTTATAGTAATTTTTGGGAACGTCATTTCACGGCTCGTTTTCTCGCAAAACAGCTTTGAATGGAAGGGCGTTTTGGTCTTTTGGCCTCAATACTCGGTTCCCGATTTTACGATAATTTTTGGTAGGTGTAGCATACGATCGGACCCCGTAGCCCCGTACTTCTCGTCTCCACGATCGTCCCGGTATTTTCGGATTATTTTTCCGATGCCCGTAGTGGAAGATATCCCCTAATCAATTCTCAACCGTTGATTAGCCTCTAATCAACATTCAAATTCAAATATTAACCCAATCTTAGGAGAATCTCATATGTATCATGAATGGGATTGCTGCCACTATTCCCACCTAGCTTTCCCCTACTTTGTACACCCCCTCACTCACCCTCTCATAGTCATCACCCAACTTATACCCCATTTTCACAAGCAATAGCAAACTTCATCTTTTTTAACAACATCCAACCTCAAACCCTATTTTTCACGCATGAACCCATTGGGCCAACCCTTGCTTCTCCTCCAGCTGCCGACGGCCTCCCCTAGCCTCCCATCTCCGACCACCAGGCCCTCCTCTTTCTTCTCCTCCCTCTTCTCCTCCCAAAGAGCCTCAAAACTCCATGAAAACCCCACAAAAGACAGCCATGCACAGATCTGTGCGCCCGCCGGAAAAACGGCCGCCGTCGCCACTCCGGCCACCCCCTTCGGCGAACTCCACCACCGTCAAACTCTCCTTTGACCCCCCCAATCATCTCCAACTCCCCTTACCCTCTTTCCTCATCTCTACCTCCTTGAAACATCTCTCGAACTCGACGTAACGACAGTTTTACAGATCTGTGCCACCGCCAGGAAAACTCGTTCCCACCACCTACTGCCGTTGGACTCCTATCGAAGCCTCCTACCAACTGCAACTTCCATCACACTCATAGCCCACCTGTAGCTCCCGAAATCCTCGTCGGAACATGCCGTATCGGCTGTTTTTCACAGATCTGGAAGCTGAACTTCACCGCCGGCTCACGGCCACCCCCGGCGACAAATCCACTGCCGTTGGCTTAGTATTGAAGTCATTTACCTTTTTCAACTTCCCGTTTTCTCTGTTCGTTGCTGGAATTCCGTTGAGACGTGCGACAACGGACGTAGCGTGAATCTGTCCTCTCCGGCTTCTCACGGCCACCCACCGCCTTACGCTCACGCCGTCGGCCACCCACCAGGCTGAGCATCTTCCTCTGGTCCTACTTCATCTACTGACAGCCCCTTGGACTCTCGTGGTTCACGTGCGTTGTCGTACGCACGTACTTTTAGCTGACGTCGCCGTTATCGTGAAGATCCGTTGCGCTACTCGCAACGGGAGGAGGATCGCTGTTAGCTCGCTGATTTCGTGCCACCATCCAGCTGTCCAAAGGTACCTCGCTGCGCTACCCATGGCCGAGGAGTTCCAGATGACGCCGATGTTTCGCCATTCAGACCCGACTTCCGCTTGTTGGACGACATCACGAGGTTGGTTTCCCTAACGAGTAGTAAGACCCACGCCGTAGCTAACCAAAACCTAATCTAAAATTGGTCAACACAAACTAAATTTATTTTCAGCGTCTGTAAAACGTTGCCCACCGTAGGAAAGATCGACGAACGGACTATTTTTCTGTGCACGTAGGGTAGACGTCGATCTAGACTGAACAAACATCAAAAAAATGACTTTTTGACTATTAGGGTAGTCCCGCCAAATTTAGAAACAAACCATAATAGGATTGACAAATAGCGCGATCTGACATCGTCGTGATTCTGTTTCAGACGGACCATCACCGACGCGATGTTTTGACGGGACGCTCCAGACAGACGACGCACTCGACACCGCAGGCAAGTGTACTCACTTGTACCTTCGGCCGTGTTTAGGCCTTAGACTTCTAGAACTGTTAGAATGAGAACAAAGATAACCGGACGTGAAATGATAGCGTCTGGGACGTCCCTTGACAGCTTAGACTTGACGATGAAGTCTAAGCTCAACAACAACATTTGACACCTTAGGGTTATCTTGTGTGTGTGCGTGCGTGTGGACCCCTAGAAGAACCATCCATGTCATGTCATGTCGTGTCTTGTTTTGCACAGCCTGCGGGCAATAGGACACTCACCAGTGAGTGAGTGATCCCTTGTACGGATACACAGCCTGCGGGCAATTGGGCACTCACCAGTGAGTGGGTGATCCCGTGTACTGATACACAGCCTGCGGGCAATAGGGCACTCACCAGTGAGTGGGTGATCCCTTGTACTAATACACAGCCTGCCGGTAATATGGCACTCACCAGTGAGTGGGTGATCCCTTGTACGGATACACAGACTGCGGGCAATAGGGAACTCACCAATCTAGAGTGAGTAATCCCTTGTACGGACTTGTCTTGTGCACTTGGGTTGGGGTAGGGTTGAGAGTGCGCACGGGGAGAGGGTCTGATCCCCCTCGAACCGTAAGGCATGAACCATTCGAGTCACACGTGTCTTGTCTTGTCTTGTCTTGTCGTGTCTTGTCTCGTCTTATCTTGCCCCGTTTAGGTTAGTCCCGTAGTCGGTAGCACACGCTACGGCTACAGCGTGTTGTGTTTACTTCTCCTGCTCCGTTACTTTCTTTAAATGCCATGTTATAACCCCAGCATGTTAATCAACCAGTAAATCATTGTTCTAAATTAAAATACACTTGCAGTAGAGTCTAACATTTTCTGTGTAGACTTTACCTGACGTACAGTTCCTTTTTTTGGGTGCTGTACGTCAGGTGTTGAGCCAGAGCACGTGGACGAGCTGGACATTCCTGAGGACGTGGAGCCAGAGGATGTCGACCAGGAGTACGTACCTGACGAGGACCAGACTTAGACGTTCCGCACCGTGGCAGACTTCCAGAGGTTACTACTTTTTAGTTGGGTGCGTAGCACCATTTACTTTCGCACCATTTACTTTCGGTCTAGGTTGGGTGCTTTGCACTATTAGTTTCCTTTCCTGCAGTTTGTTGCCATGCTTAGGCTCCCTTTATTAGATTTGTCATATGCTGGATATTATCTCTATTTTAAATGAATGCATCCTTTTCTTTCTGTACTTTTTTTGTTCCGAATTATATCAATGCAAGAACCTGAAATTTTAAAATGGTACCCATACAGACGCTTATTGGGTCCGAGCTTCACAGCTCTGGCCCAAGCGGGCCTTAGTCACGCTTCACCTCCGTAGTTTTGGGAAGCGGGGCGTGACAGGTTTTAGTGGTGGCCCATGCAGGTCATGCAAAAGTTCGGAACAATAGGAGTAACGCATTCATTTAATTTATCCAGTTTAACATGTACAAGTTTAAATAGGGTTTTTCCTTGTCCTAGATGGTAGAAAGATTTAGGTAGACATACAGGTTTGATAGTCGAGCGCCTTGGTTAAGAATTACTTATACTCGTTTTAGGATACCCTAGTAGCCTCTCACCCGGCTCTGACCATGTTAGATTCTAGAGTCCTTTCTTTAATCGTTCGCTCGGGTCCATCGATTTCGGGCCCAGCAGAACGTAATCTTGATTCTCTTATGGCCTTTTCCTGAGATCTCTCTATTACAGTCTAGCTCATTAGGAAGTCTTAGTGCCGAGTTCTCCTGATCTTTAGACGGCCGATAACTAGAACCCCTGACTTTTAGCGTCTTCCTGATCATTACACTTCTGTGTCATCGACCGTAGGTTCCCATCGTAGCTTTTCTCGAAACATGTATTAGGCGTATTCGTCATGCGATCATGTCCCTTGTCCTCGATTCACGTGATCGCTTCATGACGATTATCGATAATTCTTCGAATCTCTCCATTGCAAATCCTGCTTCCTTTAAAAGTATTTTCGAAATTCATTATTAAATCCTTCGTTCAGTTTAACTTCTTTGAAAACTCTTATTAAATATTTAAATTTCTTACTTTCGGTTGAGTTAAAATTCTTTCACTGATTCTGAAACCTTCTTGGTCGCAATGTTTTTTTAGTTACTATCTCGTACTTAATTTCGAATCGGTGTTCTTCGTATTTTAGTTTTAAAACTGTGTTACCATTTTGGAAATTCAATATATCATTTTTTCTAAGCTACGAAATTTATTTTAACCACTTACCGTACGTACTTTTTGAACACTTTCTAAGCTATAGAGGACTTCAATTTTTATTTATATATCAGTTCTATGTTCATCGTGCTCACATTTCAAAATCTTTGTATAAACCTATCTTCATTTGCAAAACAATCGCTACCCTACTCTACTCTTTAATTCCTTCGTCTGACGCTTTTTCCGGGTTGTAGTTTTCTACAATCTGCTCATTTTTTCTACATATTTTATAAGTATAAAAGTATATGATACCATATTTTTCACGTAATTCCTCCTTCGTCCATTTAATTATTTTGAGCAATATTTTGTTCCACCCAACTAGCTATCTTCTTGTCCTCGCCTTATCCAAACTCGTTCTTTCCGATCTTGTTTCGTTCACTTTTGGTTTCGGTTTCCCTTCTATTGTTTAGACATTAGTGCTTGTAATTGCTTGTGTCGTCTCTAGTTTAGTAGTGGGCCCATTGGTTTGTGATGTCGTCGTGGTGCATGTAAATAGGTAGAGTGTGTGGACCTGTATGAGTGTGTTACCTTTAGGATCTTAATGATTGTCCCTTGTGTCATGTGGTATACTCAGTGTTACCCATGATATAAGTATGAAGTTGTCCGATTGATGGTATCTTATAGGTGTCGATAGCGTCATAGCAGGCATTTCCTCGGACTTAGTCTTTCGCAGTATATTATAGCTTATCTTTGGCTGCATGTGATTATATCAAAACTTTTATTTTTTTAACCAAATCTTTAAAGTTTTTTTTTGAAACTAGCTCACAAAATCACGACCCCTTATTCTCCCTCAACCATTACCACCACTCCACACGTTTTTACCCACATGTTTTAAAAAAATATATTTCATTGACCTTAAGTTTTCCTTCCTCTTCTCTCTTCTTTCTCTCTTCGAAATGTTATGTTTATTGTTGTTATATTTGGGACTAGCTATTATTACTATAGGATCTTGTGTGCGGGTGGGTATAGTGTATGGTGAGATATGTAATAGCGATGATTAAATTGATTTTTAGGACACAAATATATGAGATTAGAATCATTTGGATGAAAAGAATGAGCTGTCTAAGACTTATTTATAATACAAATGTGTGACGGACTCAATGGAGAATTTTGGTTGGATGAAATTATATACAGGGAGATGAGTACTTGATTGATCCGAAACTGGGACGAGTGGTAAATAGGAATAGCTAGGAAGGGATAGTACGATTTAGAGGGATCGTGAGGATGAGTAGAACTTTTAAAGCGTCAAGATTTGATTATTAAGTCGAGATGAGAAGACGTTGGAAGTAACACGACGTGTTGATATGAATGGATGGTTAGGTAGACGGATTTAGTATGGTTAGTGGATTAGATGATATGTGTAAGGATATGTGCGGTTAGATGGTTCATTGATGATAGAGATTAGGTACATGAGTCGATATGATGGAAAATATATTGGGGACGAGATGATTGTTGACTTGCAAACGATAATGTGGATTCATAGTTAAGTGCCAGAATGTGATTCTAGTTGTAACTTATTCGGTGGAAAGACGAGTTATGATGAAGTGTTGAGGAATACTGATTGAAGTTATAGGATTAACGATCTTTATGTGTAGATATGAGAGTTGCAGGTATAAGGTTATATAGATATTAATATTATTAGTATAAGTGATTCCGAGGACGGAATCATTTCTAAGGTGGGTAGAATGTAATGGCTGCTTTCCGACCGTTCGTATTTTCTACGTGCATGTACTTTTTCGTGCACGTATTTTATTTGGCTCCTTCTTGGTTTCGGTATATGCGATGTGATATGCCGTTGTGACCGTATAGAAGTGTAGAATTTTATAGTAATTTTTGGGAACATCATTTCACTGTTCGTTTTCTCGCAAAACAGCTTTGAATGGAAGGGCGTTTTGGTCTTTTGGCCTCAATACTCGGTTCCCGATTTTACGATAATTTTTGGTAGGTGTAGCATGCGATCGGACCCCGTAGCCCCGTACTTCTCGTCTTCACGATCGTCCCAGTATTTTCAGATTATTTTTTCGATGCCCGTAGTGGAAGATATCCCCTAATCAATTCTCAACCATTGATTAGCCTCTAATCAACATTCAAATTCAAATCTTAACCCAATCTTGGGAGAATCTCATACGTATCATGAATGGGATTGCTGCCACTATTCCCACCTAGCTTTTCCCTACTTTGTACACCCCCTCACTCACCCTCTCTCCTAGTCATCACCCAACTTATACCCCATTTTCACAAGCAATAGCAAACGTCATCTCTTTTAACAACATCCAACCTCAAACCCAATTTTTCACGAATGAACCCATTGGGCTGCCCCTTGATTCTCCTCCAGCTGTCGATGGCCGCCCCTAGCCTCCCACCTCAGACCATCAGGCCATCCTCCTTCTTCTCCTCCCTCTCCTCCTCCCAAAGAGCCTCAAAACTCCATGAAAACCCCACAAAAGACAGCCATGCACAGATCTGTGCGCCCGCCGGAAAAAACGACCGCCGCCGCCACTCTGGCCACCCCCTCTGGCGAACTCCACCGTCGAACTCTCCTTTGACCCCCCAATCATCTCCAACTCCCCTTACCCTCTTTCCTCATCTCTACCTCCTCGAAACATCTCTCGAACTCGACGTAATGACAATTTTACAGATCTGCACCACCGCCGGGAAAACTCGCGCCCACTGGCCATCCGACCACCTACGATGACCAACCTACTGCCGTTGGACTCCTATCGAAGCCTCCTACCAACTGCAACTTCCCTCACACTCATAGCCCACCTGTAGCTCCCGAAATCCTCGTCGGAACACGCCGTATCGGCTGTTTTTCACAGATCTGGAAGCTGAACTTCACCGCCGGCTCACGGCCACCTTCGGCCACCCCCGGCGACAAATCAACTGCCGTTGGCTTAGTCTTGAAGTCATTTATCTTCTGCAACTTCCCGTTTTCTCTGTTCATCGCTGGAATTCCGCTGAGACGTGCGACAACGGACGTTGCGCGAATCTGTCCTCTCTGTCTTCTCACGGCCACTCACCGCCTTACGCTCACGCCGTCGGCCACCCACCGGGCTGAGCATCTTCCTCTGGTCCTACTTCATCTACTGACAGCCCCTTGGACTCTCGTAGTTCACGTGCGTTACCGTACGCACGTACTTTTAGCTGACGTCGCCGTTATCGTGAAGATCCGTTGCGCTACTCGCAACGGGAGGAGGATCGTTGTTAGCTCGCTGATTTCGTGCCACCATCCACCTGTCCAAAGGTACCTCGCTGCACTACCCATGGCCGAGGAGTTCCAGACGACGCCGATGTTTCACCATTCAGACCCGACTTCCGCTTGTTGAACGACATCACGAGGTTGGTTTCCCTAACGAGTAGTAAGACCCACACCGTAGCTAACCAAAACCTAATCTAAAATTGGTCAACACAAACTAAAGTTATTTTCAGCATCTGTAAAACGTTGCCCACCGTAGGAAAGATCGACGAATGGACTATTTTTCTGTGCACGTAGGGTAGACGTCGATCTAGACTGAACAAACATCAAAAACGTGACTTTTTGACTGTTAGGGTAGTCCCACCAAATTTAGAAACAAACCGTAATAGGATTGACAAATAGCGCGATCTGACATCGTCGTGATCCTGTTTCAGACGGACCATCGCCGACGCGACGTTTTGACGGGACGCTCCAGACAGACGACGCACTCGACACCGCAGGCAAGTGTACTCACTTGTACCTTCGGCCGTGTTTAGGCCTTAGACTTCTAGAACTGTTAGACTGTGAACAAAGAGAATCGGACGTGAAATGATAGCGTCCGGGATGTCCCTTGACATCTTAGACTTGACGACGAAGTCTAAGCTCAACAACAACATTTGACACCTTAGGGATATCTTGTGTGTGCGTTCGTGTGGACCCCCTAGAAGAACCATCCATGTATTGTCATGTCGTGTCTTGTTTTGCACAGCCTGTGGGCAATAGGGCACTCACTAGTGAGTGAGTGATCCCTTGTACCGATACACAGCCTGCGGGCAATAGGGCACTCATCAGTGAGTGGGTGATCCCTTGTACTGATACAGAGCCTGCGGGCAATAGGGCACTCACCAGTGAGTGGGTGATCCCTTGTACTGATACACAGCCTGCGGGCAATAGGGCACTCACCAGTGAGTGGGTGATCCCTTGTACGGATACACAGCCTGCGGGCAATAGGGCACTCACCAAGCTAGAGTGAGTGATCCCTTGTACGGACTTGTCTTGTGCACTTGGGTTGGGGTAGGGTTGAGCGTGTGCACGGGGAGAGGGTCTGATCCCCCTCGAACCATAAGGCGTGAACCCTTCGAGTCACACGTGTCTTGTCGTGTCTTGTCGTGTCTTGTCTTGTCTCGTCTTATCTTGACCCGTTTAGGTTAGTCCCGTAGTCGGTACCACATGCTACGGCTACAGCATGTCGTGTTTACTTCTCCTGCTCCGTTACTTTCTTTAAATGCCATGTTATAACCCCAGCATGTTAATCAACCAGTAAATCGGTTTTCTAAATTAAAATACACTTGCAGTAGAGTCTAACATTTTCTGTGTAGACTTTACCTGACGTACAGTTCCTTTTCTCTTGGGTGTTGTACGTCAGGTGTTGAGCCAGAGCACGTGGACGAGCCGGACATTCCTGAGTACGTGGAGCCAGAGGACGTCGACCATGAGTACGTACCTGACGAGGACCAGACTTAGACGTTCCGCACCGTTGTAGACTTCCAGAGGTTACTACTTTTTAGTTGGGTGCGTAGCACCATTTACTTTCTGTGTATGTTGGGTGCTTCGCACTATTAGTTTCCTTTCCTGCAGTTTGTTGCCATGCTTAGGCTCCCTTTATTAGATTTGTCATATGCTGGATATTATCTCTATTTTAAATGAATGCATCCTTTTCTTTCTGTACTTTTTTTGTTCCGAATTATATCAATGCAAGAACCTGAAATTTTAAAATGGTACACATACAGACGCTTATTGTGTTCGAGCTTCACAGCTTCGGCCCAAGCGGGCCTTAGTCACGCTTCGCCTCCATAGTTTTGGGAAGCGGGGCGTGACAGAGGCACTGTCTACTAGGCACTCATTCTTCATCTATATAAGCAAAAACGAAATTTTATTTGAGCGAAATGTAGACGACATTCAAAAATAAAAGTTCGTACAAAAGCAAAATAAAAGATGAAGATACTTCGAATTCTAAATGCGTAGATAAAAGATGATGCTCAATCGAGCAGGTCGTCGTTCTCGAAGTCTTTTGCAGTAAACATTGTTGGTGGCTGAACAGCCGCCAAGTTTGTTTCAGGTAGAGACTTCTGGCTCGCCTGGTATAGATCCTGGAGGTGGCGAGGAGTGCGGCAGTTTCTGGACCAATGGGCAGTCATGCTGCATCTATGGCATTTATCCTCCCAGTTCTTCTTAGGAAGTGACACTTGCTTGGTGTTCTTTCGCTTCCATGTGAAGTTTCGCTTTTCCTTATTGTTTTTGTTTGTATGGGGAGCTGCACCTCTTGGTTGCTTCATTACAGCTTTCCCTTTGGTGTTTTTAACCTTTCTCTTGTTTTTCCACTTCTGGGGAGAAACGTGGTGGGCTTCAGGGATAGGGGCAGTGCCAACTGGACGTAAATTATAAGTGGCAAGCAGTAAGTCTCGATTCTGCTCTGCCCTAAGTAGGCATGAGATCAGATCAGAGAATTTCGTGAAGTTGCGTTCACGATACTGCTGCATGAAGATTGCATCTCTCTCGTGAAACGAGGTAAATGTCTTTTCCAACATGCGTTTTTCTGTCACTTCTTCACCGCATAACTTCAGGCGTGAGGTGATGTTATGAAGTGCCGAATTATACTCAGCGACGGACTTATAGTCCTGAAGTCTGAGGTTTTCCCACTCATAACTGGCACGCGGTAATATAACATCAATTTGATGTTTATACCGTGCCTCCAGCGCTGTCCACAGGTCCTTTGGGTCCTCAACCGTTAAGTATTTGGCCTTTAAGGTCCGATCTATATGTTTCCTAATGTAGATTATGGCTTTCGCCTTATCTACATCGGATACAGTGGTTGGAGTGCCACTGCTGGATGCAGCAGAAGCATCGGCCGCTGCTGGGGCCGAGGAGGGAGCCAAAATGGACCCAAGGAGGGCCATCAAACGCAAGTGGAACTTCAGGTCCACTCGCCAACTCAGGTAATTCTTCCCTACAGAGTCAAGGACTTCGAAATCGACGTTTGCCAATTTTGCCATTTATCTACGCAATTTAAAATAAGCATGAATTAATTAAAATTGAAATTCACGCATAACAAATAAAGTTAGCAAAATGTGGGGATCGGCCAGATAACCAAAAAAATGTACAAAATCCAAAGTCCGAATATACAGTCCATAAAGAAAAGAAAAATACAACTTGGAAACCCAGAATGGGTCCCTATAGTTTCCAACTTACGACGCCGTCTTCATTTTGTCGGTACACCGGTCTTTGGCAAAAATACATATAATCCTCACTTACAAATTCTCTCAAAAAAGAAAATTAAATTGCAAGGAAATTAAAGGGTATCAAATTGGCCGATCCCAAAAATCACATTTTAGCTAACATAAACATCCACGCAGTTTATAAATGCTACATGCACAAAATAAACAACCACGCATGTATATAACACATGCATATAAAATATGGAAAAATAGACTATAAAATATAATAATCTCTCGGACCACGAGGAGACGTCATACACTGTTAGGTTAGTTTCCTAACGGCAGAGCGGTCGCATGATCCTTAAGATAATTATATTTTGAATAAATCCTAAAATTCCATAATTTAAGAATAATGCAATAGTGTCAATCTGTGTAATATTTCATTTTTATTTTTGGGCTGCCGGCCCAATTGCCAAAAATCAATAAAATAAATATTGCAATAAAATTTACTTAGCTTCTGGCCCAAATGAGTCAAATTAAAATATTATTAACAATTGAGCTGCAGGCCCAGTGCCAAAAAATTTTAATTAACACATTAAAGATTGCAATAGGAATTATTGGGCTTCAGGCCCGTTATTGGTAGGCAAAAATAACTATTAAGTAATTTGGGCTGCAGGCCCACAGAATTTATTAACAAGGTTACAAATGGGCTGCAGGCCCAACAACAAGGCTATCTATTTTAATTAAATTAAACAAAATCAGCCATTAAGCCCATTTTTGGGTTGTGGAATGTAAATAATCCCAAAACCCTAAGTCTGTCCCCTCAAATTCCACCCCATCTGTTACTGTTTTCGGCCAGCGTCGACGGCCAGAAGTCCCCCCCCCTCGTCGGCCAGACAAAAGACCCCCCCCGCTGGGGGGGGGGTAGCGACGCAGAAGCCCCCCCCGCTGGGGGGGGGGGGGCGGCGACAGAACGGCCCCCCCGTCAGGGGGGGGGGGGGGCGCCGATACAGAAGACCCCCCCCGCTGGGGGGGGCGGCGACCGAATGGCCCCCCATCGGGGGGGCACCGACACAGAAGACCCCCCCCGCTGGGGGGGGGGGGGGGGGCGACCGAACGGCCACCCCGTCGGCGGGGGGGGGGGGGGGGGGGGGGGGGGGCGAGAACGGAGACCCCCCCGCTGGGGGCGACGGCACAACGAACGCCCCCCCCGTCGGGGGGGGGGGGGGGGGTGGCGCGAGTACGACCCCCCCGGGGGGGTCGCCGGAATATGCCCCCCCGTCGCCTGGGGGGGGGATCGGGAGACCCCCGCCGTCGGCGGGGGCTGGGGTAAGAACCCCCCCTTCGGGGGGGTTAGGGCTGAATTTTTTTTAATTATTATTTATTGTATTTTATCAAAGCATGATATTGTATTTAGCAGATTTTAAACAAGCCAAAAAGAGGTTGTAAAAAATCATGGCTAAAATAAAAATTTGTTTATCTACGGGATCGACGGAAATTACCTCTAGATTGAAAATCTAGGGAAGATCGAAAAGACGAGAAGATCCGTAGAGAGAAAATTCCACGCTCCGAAAATGCCCAAGAGATTCCTTGAGCAATGCACGCCCAATAGGAAATCCGCCACGAACAACAGCTAACAGAGATTCCTTTGCGCGTAACAAATTAGAGGATGGATTTTGGAGGGTAGAAAAGCTCAAAAGAGAGGAGCAAAAGTGCTGATAACATGTTGAGAAATATGGAGAAGAGTAACCATGGCCAATGACCATGGTTCTTTATTTATAAATTCATATGGCATTCCAAGAGACTATTAGCATACCAAAGATCTCCACCACATTAAGAGTGGTGGAGTAATGTGGGGATAATGGTGGGGAGGCCAAAGGCCTCCTCCACTCACAACACCCTGCTGTATGTAAGCTGGAGCCAACGTTTTTGTGGGTCGAATTTTTGTGTGTTTCTGAAGCTAACACCATGTATATCCCTTGGAGTGTCGGTTATTTGAGGAGCTGTTAAAATTTTTCATCCCTTGGAGTGACGCTAACTAGGCATCCCTCTTGTGCATTTGTGATTTTTTAATGGAACGGCCTTTTCTCTTCTGGACTTGTGTTTCTCTTTGAAGCGAAACTCAAGGTAGCTAGACTAGCTGTTTTGGAATAATTGGATTGGTGTTCTGTACAATTGAGCTTTGTTCTGCTTGAGAAAATGCCTATACCTTGATGGCTAATCTATGATGTTAGTTGCACTGTGCACTCTTATGATTTTACCACACTTTTATTTACAAGTTTGCCATTATGAGTGCTCTCTTGATTGCACCGCAAACTCTTATAAGTATTGTTACTTTTTTATGCTCGACCTCTTTCTCGTCGCCGACCTCAACTGCTTATCCGAATTAAACAGCTCCGAATCCAACGACGAAGACTGTCCCGCCGCAGATCCCATCGCCGCAACTGCAACATTGAAAATTAATGATATCTGGAGATTGGATTTTGATGTATTAATGATTTATTAATTTACTGTTTTCGTACAGGCTTATAATTGCTTCAATTTGATAATTTGAGAAATATCAATGGCACTAATTATCTTTGCAACAAATTGTGAAGATCGTTTTCAATATCAGCATCGACCGAGTTCTGTTTGTCAACTGGTAAATATTTAAATTTACAATTTTTACTGTATCCCTCAGTAATTATTTATCGGCTTAAGTATTTTATTTATTCTATCATTTTTTGCAATAACATAATTTCCTAATTGTTTTGCCATAACCAATCCAAGCGTTGGGGTAACAGAAAAAGGGAAGAATAAGGCGGCGTGAATGATGTGCAAGAAGCTGCTAATAGAACGTTCTTGAAGAATACGTTTTGTTGGCAAGAATTTTGAACCAAATGAGAAATTTACACATGTTTCCCTTCCTCGCTGCCTTCTTCACCTCAAGCTTGACGGCATACCCGACCCGTTTTGCACCCACGACCGAATACCCCCCCCGGCGCACTCTTGGCGGGATACAGCTAACTCAGACGAATGAGACATTCGACCGTTGGGCTGGCGCCGACATTCAGGGGAGAGTTAATGGGTCCGAGTAAATGGACAGCCGTTAACTCGAATCCCGGAGAAGATCGTGCCCCAATCAATGAGGGACGAAAACACATCATCAAGGGGGAATCACCTATAAATAGTCCGACGACGAACGAAGGTAAAGGGGTTCCATCTCCAAGGTACGCGGTCTAAGACATAGAACTCTACTTTCTCAGCTTACATTTCTTATATTCGAGCTTGCATCGCCCCTCTTGAGACGAACATCCGTGGGTCGATCTCAGCTGCACCGAGCTACTTCTCTTCCTTAAGTTTCCTATAACCTAAGCATCGGAGGGGATTTGGGTCGGAACCCATATCCGACCCCCCTAACGAGTCCCTGTGGTGCAGATCGACGGTCGCTATCCAACATCGAAGGTCGACGTCGAGCTCTCCAAGCTCGAATGATCGATGCAATGGCCGCCCGAAGGTCGGTCGAAGGTCGTATCATCTCCAACAACCATCATTCGACCCTGGTTCTCCCAACCAAAGGTCTCACTCTAATTGCTGATGAGGCTTCGACTCAGCATCTCCAGTCTACGTTAGCTTGACAACTGTCTCGGTCAATTTTGGCCTTAACAGTTTGGCGCAGTCTGTGGGAAACCACGAGTCAACATCCTGATCGACAAACTACTCGACCATGTCGACTCGCCCATCCACATCATCCGAGGTTACCACGAGACCTTCCAGCGTCGGACTCATCGGCATGATAACGGGAGGTCCCCCGCACACGGAGTTATCAACCTCTCTCCAAAGCTCATACGCTGGGAGGTTGATGACAGTATTCGTGGGGTGAAAGCGACCCAGAGATTCTACACCACCTATCTCCTTCTCGAATGAAGATATGGAAGGTGTAGAACTACCGCACGATGACACCGTCGTCGTCACGGCCACCAGCAAAGAGATTGCCGTGAAAAGGCTGCTTGTCGACACCGGAAGCTCATGCGACATACTCTTCTTCACTACGTTGGAGAGGATGAAAATTTCATCTGTGGAGTTGACGCCTTGAACGGGACCTTGGTGGGATTCACCCGAAATTCCACCCCGATAGCGGGCATCATCACCCTACCGATGACCCTCGGTACGTATCATCGATAAATCACCCGCCTAACCAGTTTCATGGTGGCGAAGGTCAACTCGACATATAATGGGATCATCAGAAGACCGTTGCTAAATGCCATAGAAGCGGTGGTTCAACCTTCCATCAGATGATCAAGTTCCAGACCCATGAGGGAGTCGAAAAAGCAAAAGAGAATCAGAAACAGGCGCGACCATATTACACGTTGTCTACCGCCCTGAGGAGGATCGAGCAAGCGGATCCAGTCGACCCACGGATCGAAGATCGACGGTGGTGACGACAATAGATCTGGGGAGAAAGCAAGCGTGCGGTCGGGGATGGCGGGAAGTGGAAGTGGACACGGATCATGGCGTGCGTGAACACTACGTCATGGTCAAACAGCCGAAAGCTAATGTCATCACCCGACGGGGGTGGCGACAATAGAGCTCAACGCCTCTAGTGTGAGGCATGTGTAGGTACGGGCGTGAATGGCTAGGAGGCGGTCAAAACCAATGACATGGTAAAGCCAATGGACACCTTGCAGGAATCCAAGGCGCTGGAGGGTGGGGATGTGAGCGAAGCGGGTGTGGACGATGGTGCGGTGGGACATGGCCAGGAAACGCCTGCAGTGAGCGTCGTCCCTGAAGACGATGTCGTACGTCCTCAGGGTGGCTGGTGGTGGAATGGGGCAGGGTGGAGGAGCGGTGGTGGGGATGGGAGGAGTGGTAGGGTGTGTGGTGTGTGGTGCCTCTATGCCTCTATGGGTAGGGTGGGGTGGGCAGATAGGAGGCGCTGCTAGTGCTGGGTGGCATCAGTGGGCTACTCCGGTGAGGTGCCAGAGCTATAGGGCGTCACTGGGGGAGGGGGGTTGATATTGGGGAAAAAGAGATGGAGAGGGGGGTGGAAGAGGGAGAGAGATGAAAGGAGAGGGGGCATCGCCGGTGCTGGGCATCACCAACAATGCTTCTTCGGCAGATCGTCGGAGCAATGGGGGCGGAGCAGGAGAGAGAGATAGAGAGATAGGGAGAGAGAGAAGGAGAGAGATGAGAGAGGGAGGGAGGGAGGGAGGGAGGGCAAAGGGAGGCAGACCGACGTCGACGGCAGTGGCACTCGATCAGAGCAGGGCGACGACGGCGGCAGAGGGGAGGTCGAGTAGGGTTAGGGAAGGGTTTAGGGGAGAGCTCGATGAGATTGGAGAGATGAATTTCGAGTGGGATTAGGGTTTGCCCGAGTCAATTTTGATTTTATATAAACCGAGTCGAGTCAGTTAAGTGGGGGGCCCCAGCTTAAGTAAGCCGCTGCTCGGTCGAGCAGAAAAGATTATAAAGTTTTGGAATTAAGCTCAGAAATTGTGCCCTAGTACTCGACCGAGCTGCTTACTTAGCTCGGTCGAGCTGAATTAAAACAGAGCGTTGTTTTCAGCTCTCTTTTGCCCTCCCTGCAGATCGGTTGATTAGGGTAGCTACTAGGTCGAGTCCATTAAGCTTTCTAGAGCGCCCTTTTAGCACTTTTGGGACTCTCCCTGCGGCTCGACCGAGTAGGGTAGCTACTCGGTCGAGTCGAATTAGAAACATAGTGCTCTTTTTCGACCTTTTTGGGCTCTGCCTGTAGCTCGACCGAGTAGGGGCTACTCGGTCGAGTCACAATTAAGTTCCAGAGACACTTTTTGACTTCTTCTCCAGCTTTTTTCAGCTCTTACTGTAGCTCGATCGAGTAAGGGGCTACTCGACCGAGTCGCAATTAAGTTCCAGAGCGCATTTTGCCTGTTCTCTCCAATTCTCTACAGCTCGGCCAAGCAGGGTAGCTACTCGGCCGAGTTGCCTGTAACTTTTCCCCCAAGCTTGTATTTCTCTAAGGTGATCTTCCCTTGGTTCCTTCTCCTTCTTTTCATCGTTTGTCACGCTCTCCTCATGGTTCAACCTGTAGAAGGGGGAACTCATCTAATTTTTGTGTTTTCTTATTTTCTTGGAATTAAAAATGTATTTATTTTGTTTTTGAATGAGAAAAGAAAAACAACAAAAAAACGAAAAAACTAATGGAAAGAAATTCGGGTTGCCTCCCAATAAACGCTTGTTTTAAGTCGTAAGCTCAACTCCATCAAGATTTTCAATCGATGGTGGTGCACTCCTCAAGGAAGTAGGTTTCCTCTTGTCTAATCGGTTCTCCCGCTACTATGGCTTTATTCTTTGGCCATTCACCTTGACTTTGTTGTTCTTCCCCTCAAGTTCTATGGCACCTCCCGGTGTCATATTTATTATCTTGTAGGGGCCGGACCACCTTGATTTTAGCTTCCCGGGGAAGAGTTGTAGTCTCGAGTTGTAGAGGAGCACTTGGTCACCTACTTTGTAGCGTCTCACTGTGATATTCTTATCATGATAGACCTTGGTCTTTTCGTTGTACATCCTTACGTTCTCATAGGCGTGTCGTCAGATTTCGTCAAGCTCGTTGACACTCAAGAATCGTAGCGTGGCGGCGCTCTTGTAATCAAAGTTCAACTTCTTTATTGCCCAGTATGCTCTATGCTCCAATTCCATCGGTAGGTGGCATGCTTTCCCGTATACTAACTTGTAAGGGGTTGTTCCGATAGGGGTCTTGAAAGCGATGCAGTACGCCCAAAGAGCGTCATCCAACTTTTGGGACCAATCCTTCCTCGATATGCTTACCGTCTTTTTCAGGATGTTCTTGATCTCTCTATTGGAAATTTCAACTTGGCCACTCATTTGTGGATGATATGCACACCCGACCTTGTGGTGCACTCCGTATTTCTTAAGCATTGTCTCAAACTTCTTTTCAATTAAGTGACTCCCCCCGTCACTTATAACCGTTCTCGGGACTCCAAAGCAAGGAAAAATCATATGCTTGAAGAACTTGGCCACTACCCTTACGTCATTTGTTGGGGTGGCTATGGCTTCCACCCACTTTGAGACGTAATCAACCGCGACTAGGATGTAGTTGTTGCCGTTACTTGTTGGGAAGTGTTCCATGAAGTCGACACCCCAACAGTCGAACAATTCTATCTCCAAAATGCCATGTAGAGGCATTTCATTTTTCTTCGTGATGTTTCCCATTCTTTGGCACCTGTCGCATGCTCTGATGTATTCGTTTACATCTCTGAAGATGGTGGGCCAATAAAAGCCACTTTGGAGAATTTTTACAGTGGTTTTAGCGAATGCTGCATGTCCCCCGCAAGGTTGGTCGTGGCAATGTGACATAATGGATGTGACCTCCACTTTCAGAATGCATCGTCTTATGATCTCATCGGCGCATGTTTTGAATAAGTACGGATCATCCCAAAAGTATTTTCTGGCATGGTGTAAGAACTTCCTCCTCTGATGGGTTGCCATCCCATGAGGGATTATGCCGCTCACCAAAAGAGTTGACTATATCGGCGTACCAAGGTGCTTCAGAGGAGGATGCCGCGAATAATTGTTCGTCGGTGAAAGAGTCATCATTCTGCATGATGTCGTCTCCATGCCTATGAATTAGCCATGATAGATGATCTGCCACTACATTTTCGGCCCCCTTTTTGTCCTTGATCTCTATGTCAAACTCTTGGAGGAGAAGAATCCATCGTATTAAGCGCAGCTTTGCATCCTTCTTGCTTAACACGTATTTCAGTGCTGCATGATCCGTATGGATTATTACCTTGGATCCCAAAAGGTAAGATCCGAACTTTTCAATGGAGTACACCACGGCTAGTAATTCCTTTTCTGTGGTGGTGTAGTTCTTCTGAGCATCATCCAAGGTCTTACTAGCATAGTATATTGCGTGAAGCTTTCCCTCTTTCTCTTTAGTCTAGAACAACTCCCACCGCTTGATCACTAGCATCACACATCGACTTAAAAGTCTGGTAGTTGTATAATAAGCACAGAAATGAGAGCTTCTTTCAACCTATTAAAATCTAGCTAGCAAGCGTCAGAAAACACAAAAGGAGCATCCTTCACATGGAGCTCCGTAAGGGGACGAGCAATGCTAAAGAAATCATTTATAAAGCGACGACAAAATCCTGCATGGCCAAGAAAACCATGGATACCCTTAAGATTAGTGGAGGGCGGCAAGTCTTTGATGACCTCAACTTTGGCCTTGTCAATCTCGATCCCCTTAGAGGAGATGACATGGCCAAGAACTACTCCCTCTGTTACCATGAAGTGGCACATTTCCCAATCTAAAGTCAAATTATTTTCTTGGCATCGTTCTTAGACTTTAGACAAATTGGCTAAACAAGCATCGAAGTAAGTGCCATAAACGGAAAAGTCATCCATAAAAACTTCCATTATATTTTCAATGAAATCCGAGAAAATGGACGTCATGCACCTTTGGAATGTCACGGGTGCATTACATAATCCAAATGGCATTCTTCGGTATGAAGGTGCCGTATGGACATGTAAACGTCGTTTTTTCTTGGTCCTCATGATGCAATGGGATTTGGAAGAGTCCGTAATAGCCATCAAGGTAATAAAAATATTTATGTTTGGCAAGTCGCTCAAGCATTTGGCCAATGAATGTGAGCGGGAAGTGGTCTTTTCTGGTGGCTTTATTGAGTTTTCTATAATCAATGCACATGCGCCAACCTGTGATAGTCCTAGTAGATATCAATTCATTTTTATTGTTCCTCACTACGGTCATGCCCCCTTTCTTGGGTACAACCTGAACGGGACTAACCCATCTACTGTCGGAAATGAGGTAGATAATATCAGCTTCTAGTAGTTTTAGCACCTCCTTTTTTACTACTTCTTTCATGTTAGGATTCAATCGCATTTGAGGCTCAATGGAAGTAGCGTCTTTGTCCTTGAGGTGGATTCTATGGGTGCATATGGTGTCGCTAATGTCTTTCAGGTCGGTAATGCTATACCTTATCACCTTCCTATGTGCTCTGAGAGTTTTGAGAAGGCTTTCTAATTGTGGCTCGGTCAGGAATGCACTAACGATGACAAGGTAAGTAGAGTTCTCCCCTAAGAAGGCATATTTTAAATTTGCAGGAAGGAGTTTTAGTTTTACCTGACGGGGTGATGTACCCCCATCATCATTCGCCTATAAAAAGGATGCATCCTCAACTGCTGGTTCGGATGCTGGGAATTCTTCATCGGCAGATTCATAAGATGAGCAAGGGGATGATGGCGCATCGTGGTAGACATCTGCAGAGTCCATCTCCATGGGATCAGATTCTGTAGTGCATCTGTCAATAGGAATATAGTATTCAGATGTACACACATTGTCAGGTGTAGAGTCAAGAAGGCTTCCCTGATCGATATCGCCTTGGAGCGGCTCGGGGTCAACGTGTTCCCCTTGGTCATGATCTTCGTAGGTCTCAGTCTAGAGGATGTTGCCACTATAAAAGCGTAAAGTGTCTCCCTCATACTGTACGTAGACTCCGTCAGAGATGGGGACGCCGTCTAAGGACTCTGCATCCCAGAAGTTGCTCACAATGAAGATCGAAAGTACTTGAATAATTGGGTCCTCTCCAGGGAATTCTACCGGGCTGTTGGTCCACACATCATTTACTATGCTCTCCAGTACACTTAAGAGCAGCGGCTCGTCCAGCGGTATAGTTTGACAAGTTGCTCCTCAATGTGCGTCGACTGGTAGATTTTCAATAGTGCAGAGATGCATCACGTCTCCTTCAAAGCTAATATGGATGTCATCCTCAATGGTACCTGCATCGGAGACGCTGTTCAATATATGATTCATAACCATCTGTTGGTTCTCATTACCCGTCGCATATGTTCATGCTCCGATGAATCGGACTGCATCCAGTAGCTCTCTCGCTACACATTCGACCATGGCTTCATCCATGTGTGAATCTTGAAGCCCATATGCTTGGTATGGAGAGAAACTAAACCCCTCTGAGTCACTATCAGAATCACTGCTCCAGTGCACTTGCATCCCCATTATAACATATTTCTTATGAAGAATATTGGCTGGAGAGAAGCGTTAGTAGCAGAGTAATAAAAGAATAAAAAGTATGGAAAGATGAGAGATGATAAGATTTGCTAACAAATTCTTCAATAGAAAAATAATCCAAGTACCACTGTCACCTTCCCCAGCAACGACGCCAAAAACTTGGTTGACCCGGAACTAACACCTAGAACTCACCTAGTGTCACGCCCCGCTTCCCAAAAATGTGGAGGCGAGACGTGAGAAGGTCCGCTCAGACTTGAAGCTGCAAGGCTCCAAGCCCGATAAGCATCAATCAACAATAATCTGGCAGGTCCTCGCAACGCAATACGAGACAACGATAATAATAATGAAGTGAGACAATAAGCAATTTATTAAATCTCAGAATATCCATAAAATAAATTACAATATCACAGAAAAGCCACCAGGCTCAAAAGGTGTAACGACTGCTTTTCATGTATCTGGGTTTATATAATATAATATATGTTTTGGTGGATTTTCTCCTCTTGTGTGGTTTTCGTCTCCGTAGATTTCATTTTCGATCGATTCGTCGTATTTTCTCGTTTCTTCCTTAGGATTGTCGATTTCGAAGTATGTCATTCGTGACGGACTTCATAACGGTCGTATCTTACTATTAGATCAAGTCTAGGAGTCTTAGGAATCGATCCCGGGGCCCCGCGCTCCGTATCGAAACTTTTTGTGCTCATTAGCCGGTATAAGAAGGGGCACCGACCAACTAGATGACGATCCAGTCGGTCGGCAATCCTTCTTGGACCGACTAGTTGGCTTTCTAAAATTATTCAGGAGTTACTGTTTATCGTTAGTCGGTCTAAGAACGTTGGTTGACCGACTAGGTTGCAAACTAGTCGGTCAGCAATGCTTCTTTAACCGACTAACACATCATCTTAATTTTAGTTGAGTTACTGTTTACTCTTAGTCGGTCTAAGAACGTTCATCGACCGACTAGATGCTAAACTAGTCGGTCAATATTTGTTCATGGACCGACTAACTCTAAAATCCTATTTTCGTTCAGAAGTTACTATTTACACTTAGTCGGTCTGCATTGGTCGACCGACCGACTAGTTGCCAAACTAGTCGGTCAGTGGTTGCTCTTTGACCGACTAACCAGTGTTGAAACCCTAATTTCTGGGCAGCCGCCAGCCCATCCTATTTAAACCCAACCCAATCGTTTTCTTCTTCCCCAACACGACCCAAAACCCTAAAATCTTCCTGCTTGAGCCCCCATCTTCCTCCAATCTTCATTTCTTCATTCCAAGCCCTAAATCCATCATCCAAACCATCCATCCACTCCATCTACCTCTCATCTTCCCCAAAATCTCACCAAAATCCCCAAATCCACCAAAACCCTAGTTTCCCCAAACTTCTCCAATCTTCTCCAGATCTGAGCCTAGGGTTCCCCGGAGTGTTTCTTCCGCTTTCCCTCGGTAAGAAATCGATCTACCGTTGTTTTCATAACCTATTTATATTTTTATGAAACCCTAATATAATTTCATGTTGTTTGATGATTGTTCCCCCAAAACAGCGATTTCCCCGTAGATTGGCATCCGTGTGACGAAGTAGTCGCCATCCCCGGTGCTAGGCAAGTGAAACTTGCCACTTAGGGTTTAGGCCATGTTTTAGGCCATTTGCTTGTTGTAGGCGTAAAAGAGGCTAGGCGACGAAATGATACTCACCTAGGCGCAAATTGGGGAACTAGCTTGACAACGAAGCTAGTTCCGACATTTAGCATGTTGCACAATTACCATGTCATGGTTACTTTCCATTAACGGTACGCAAATTAAATGTCATGTCATTGCATTCTTTTGGTGATCCCGTGATTACGTAGCATCGCTACAATAATTGTGTTCCTGGCTCGTGACCAGAAGCGAGCATAATGAGTTGCTAACCCCAACGCTCGATATATTGAATTGTGAACTAAGAAACAAGCTCCCGTGCGGGGCAACCCTGGCTCACTTGCTGGGCTCATGTGCAGGGACCCTGGCTTGTTTACGTGTGGGATGGGGTAAGGGTTAAGCGGCCAGGCAACTGGGGGTCTGTTTGATCAACAACTGCAGTTGTAAGGCGTAAACTCTGGGGTGGGGTAGTGTTTAGTGCCGATCGGTGTGAATGATGTACCATTCAGCTGAAGGGCGTAAACATCTACAAAACAACGTGAAACGTGAATTGTGTTTAGTGCCGATCGGTGTGAATGATGTACCATTCAGCTGAAGGGCGTAAACACCTACAACAATGTGAATTGATTGAGATTGATAGTAGCTTGGCTACTCTTGCCTTGTCCCGATACTTGTTCCCTAGTACAAATTGTCTTGCCATGTTTTAATTGTGCACTCATGTTATAACTGCCATGTCATGCATACTAAACTGCTAGGTTGCTAGTTGCCTTACTTCCAGTTTCCTTGCCCAAGTCTTTTAGACTTGCTGACATGTGCCCCTTTACTCTTTTGGGTGACACATGTTAGATCCTGAGCCTGAGTACCTTGTTGAGGACGAGGTGTTTGCTGACGCCGAGCCCGAGCTTGTGTTTGACGGGGAGTACGTGGACACTGGGGACCAGTCCTAGTGTCTTCGTTGCGCTTTACTTTTGTTAGACAGTTGTTTTGTTATCGGTGCGTAGCACCCATACTTGTTGTTGTTGTTGCTTTTGTTGGCCTTGTTCTGGGCCTTTAGACTCTTTTCTTTTAGCCTGGTGGCTTTTCTGGATGTTGAACTTATTTTTCTTGTTGGACAATGTATGAGATGTGAGATTTTATTTCAGTCTCTCCTTGTGTTATTATTGTTATTCTGTTGTGGTTACAGGGACCTGCTTATGTATTATTGACGCTTATCGGGTTTTTGGGGCTTCACAGCTCCACTCCCGTGCGGACCTTTTCACGTCTCGCCTCCATTTTAGGGAAGCGGGTCGTGACAGGTTTTGTTGGTGGCCCATGCAGGTCCTTCTGTAACTGCGATTTTTGGAATATCGATAATAATATTAGAATGTCCAATAAATTAAGTTCGACGTCCGAGTCATAAGCTATGAGTCTAATCTGATTCGTTTTCTGTGTCACTAGATGGCAGGAAGACGTTTCACCCGTGGTGGGGGTAGTGGCGCGGTCCCTCATGATGAGGAGCCTGAGCGGGAACCCACCAGCGGTGAGATGATGCGGATGATGCTCCAGATGATGCAAGTGCAGCAGGACGTGCTTTTGCAAGTCCAGAATGCTCCACTTGCTCGAGCTGCCCGGGCTCTTCCGGATGCCCCTCGCTCTGAGCCAGGAGCGAAGCAATTTCGGGAGCTGGGTCCCATGTATTTTGATGGGTCTGAGGGTCCTCTGGCTACCGATGAGTGGATTCGAAACATCGAGGACAATCTGAAGATGGCCAAGATCACCCCGGCTGGATGGGTTGATTTGGCGAAGAGGCAACTCAAGGATAATGCTCGGAATTGGTGGGATGCTGAAGAGAAGATGTTGGTGGAGCCGATAGCTTGGGCTACCTTCAAGGCCAGATTTGAGGGTGAGTTCTTTCCGAAAGATGCCAGGGAAGAGATGCTGCAGTGTTTTATCGATTTGAAGCAAGGGAACTCGTCGGTGGACCTATATCACCAAGAGTTCATGAGGCTGAGTCGGTTAGCACCAAAGATGGTGCAGGACGCTGAGGAGAAGGCTCAGAGGTTCCTGCAGGGGTTTGCTTCAAAGCTCCAGAGTTTTGTGACCTCTTCTGACCGGGAATCTTATCAGAAGGTTCTGGTCGCTACCAAGAGGCAGGAGCTGCTCGTGAACCAGAGGAGGGGGTCTGTTGTTGGTGCTGGGAAGAGGCCTGTGGAACAGGCGAGAGCTGTGGTTAGACCTGGATTCAGGCCTAATCAGTCCGCTCAGTTTAAGAGGCCAGGAGGGCCTATTCTAAAGACTTGCCATTTCTGCGGCAAGCCTGGCCATATCAAGGATCAGTGTCGGAAGTTTTTGGGCCAGTGTCTGGTTTGCGGTGATGCTTCCCATGTCGCGAAGGATTGTCGGCATGCGGGTCTGCCGCGGAGGGCACCTGTTGCAGCTCAGCCGTTGCAGCAGCGAGTGTCTGTTCCTGCTGGACGTGGAGCAGCTCTTGTTCCGCAGGGGCAGGCTTTTCGGCAGGCTGTCCCGTCGAGGAGGCAGGCTTTTCTGATGACCGCTGCGGAGAGCGAGGCTGTGGATGAGGTTATCGCAGGTAATCCTCAATCTAGCTGTTACTTTCCTAGCTGGTTTGATTGTTAGAATTTGTTGTTTGCTTGAACATGGTTGTTTGCTAGACTAGGGTTTGATTGTTAATTGATTGTTAGGTGTGGTTTTGGTTTGTGCATTTCCTGCACGAGTCCTCTTTGACTCTGGTGCATCGATGTGCATTATTTCTCGGAGCTTCGTGGAGAGGCATTCCTTGTCGACGTCCCCTCTTCCCAAGAGTTGGAATATCGTTACAGGGAATGGTGTGGTCTCGGTGCATCGTGGTTGCAATTCTTGCTCGTTGGTGGTCTGTGGACATGAGCTTTTTGCTGATTTCATTGTCCACGACATCATCAACTATGATGCAGTTCTTGGGATGGACTGGCTTGCGAGCTTCTATGCTACGATTGACTGCAGGAGGAAGAAGGTGGTGTTCGAGATCCCCGGACATCCAGTATTTGAGTTCAGTCGTGGTAGCAGTTCTCTTGGTCCTGTCAGATTTCGGGCCAGGCCGGTGGAGGCTGTGGCTATGCAGATGGAGCTGGAGTGGCCAGCTGTGGTGCGTGATTTTGGCGACGTCTTCCCCGAGGAGATGTCTGGTTTCCACCTTATCGAGCTTTGGAATTTTCTATCGATCTTGTCCCAGGTGCGCAGCCGATTTCGAAGGCGCCGTATCGTATGGCCCCCGCTGAGTTGGAAGAGTTACGGAAGCAGTTGGATGAGCTTTTGCAGAAGGGTTATATTAATCCTAGCGTGTCTCCGTGGGGAGCACCGGTGTTGCTGGTTAAGAAGAAGGATGGTTCGCGTCGCATGTGCATGGACTATCGGGAGTTGAATGCGGTGACCATTAAGAATAAATACCCGTTGCCTCGCATCGATGATATTTTTGATCATCTTGGAGGTTCGCGGGTGTTTTCTAAATTGGATTTGAGGAGTGGTTACCATCAGTTGAAGGTTAAGAAGGGAGATGTTCCGAAGACAGCGTTCAGGACGAAGTATGGACACTATGAGTTTGTGGTTATGCCTTTTGGCGTAACTAACGCGCCCGCAGTTTTCATGAATCTGATGAACCTGATTTTCTACGACTTTTTGGATAAGTTTGTCGTTATCTTTATTGACGACATTCTGATCTATTCGAAGTCGGAGGAAGAGCATGCCTCGCACTTAAGGACGGTGTTGGAGATTTTGAGGAAGCATCGGTTGTATGCTAAGTTTTCGAAGTGCGAGTTTTGGCTGGATAGAGTTGCTTTTCTCGGGCATGTGGTGACTGGAGATGGTATTTCAGTGGATCCCGAGAAGATTAGGGCCATCAGGGAGTGGCCTGTTCCGTCGTCGGCGTCTGAGATTCGGAGTTTTCTTGGACTTGCTGGTTATTATAGGTGATTCATTAAGGACTTTTCTCGTATTGCTGAGCCGATGACCAGGTTGACGCGGAAGGATGTTGCTTTTGTTTGGTCAGGTGATTGTGAGAGTGCTTTTGGTGTTCTGAAGGAGAGGTTGACGACTTCCCCTATTCTTGTTGTGCCTGATCGCAGCGGTGGATTTGAGATCTTTTGCGATGCTTCTGGCAAGGGTCTTGGTTGTGTGTTGCATCAGCATGGGCGTGTTGTGGCGTATGCGTCTCGTCAGCTTAAGGTTCATGAGAAGAATTATCCGACGCATGATTTGGAGTTGGCTGCCGTTGTGTTTGCTCTTAAGATTTGGAGGCACTTCCTGCTGAGTGAGAAAGTGAAGATTTTCACCGATCACAAAAGCTTGAAGTATATTTTCACTCAGAAGGAGCTCAACATGCGACAGTGTCGATGGTTGGAGCTTATGGCGGATTATGAGATTGATTTGCAGTTTCACCTTGGCAAGGTGAATGTGGTTCCTGATGCGCTGAGTAGGCTTCCAGCGGTGATGATTTTGACCTCGCAGTGGGGATTGCAGCAGGATTTTTGCGAGTCTGGTGTGGAGATTGTTCTTCCTGGGGAGGCTTCGTCGTTGATGTACATGCAGGTACAGTCGACGATCGTGGATCGGATTAAGGCTGGCCAGGCTGAGGATCCGAAGCTGGTGAAGATTCGGGAGCAGGTGGAGGCCGGTCTGCGGACTGACTTTTTGATTCATGAGGATGGCTCGCTGAGGGTTGGAGCCAGGTTGTGTGTGCCCGATGGGGATATCAGAGAGGAGTTGATGGTGGAGGCACACAGTTTGCCGTATTCTGTGCATCCTGGTGGCACCAAGATGTACCAGGATCTTCGTCTGAATTATTGGTGGCATGGTATGAAGAGGAGTGTGGCTCGGAGTGTAGCCAAGTGCTTGGTTTGCCAGCAAGTGAAGGCAGAGCATCAGCGTACGGCCGGGTTGCTACAACCGCTTCCGATTCCGGAGTGGAAATGGCAACACATCACTATGGATTTCGTGACTGGACTACCTCGGAGTCCGAAGCAGAATGACGCGATTTGGGTGATCGTAGATCGATTGACCAAATCTGCGCACTTTATCCCGTTCCGAGTGGGACAGTCCACTGAGGTGCTAGCGAGGAGATATATGGAGGTAAAATTCTTTTTACTCTCCGTTTTTATTTCCTTTTTCCTAGTTTGGATAGTGATGTAATGTGAATCGTGTTGGAGGTCGTGCGACTTCACGGAGTCCCCGTGAGTATCGTGTCGGACAGAGACACGAGGTTCACATCTCAGTTCTGGCAGAGTTTGCAGAAGAGCTTGGGTACGCGTCTGAGTTTCAGCACGGCGTACCATCCGCAGACGGATGGCCAGTCCGAGAGGACGATTCAGATTTTGGAGGACATGCTGAGGGCGTGCATGTTGGATTTCAAGGGTTCGTGGGAGGACCATCTGCATTTGGCGGAGTTCTCTTACAACAACAGCTTCCAGGCGAGTATTGGCATAGCGCCTTTCGCCGCTCTTTATGGGAGGAAATGTCGATCGCCATTGAGTTGGGATGACGTTGGTGATCGGGAGTTGTTGGGACCTGAGATGATCGTGGAGGCCGTGGATATCGTCAGGAATATTCGGGAGAGGTTGAGGATTGCTCAGGACCGTTTTAAGCATTGGGCGGATGCTAAACGTCGTCCTTTGGAGTTTCAGCCGGGCGACCATGTGTTTCTGAAGATTTCCCCGAATCGTGGTGTGATTCGTTTCGGGAAGCATGGGAAGTTGAGCCCGCGATACATTGGACCGTTTGACGTTTTGGAGAGGGTTGGCGAGGTAGCTTATCGCTTGGCCTTGCCGCCGTCTTTGGAAGGAGTTCACAATGTTTTCCATGTGTCGCAGCTTCGTCGATACATTAGCGATCCGTCTCATGCGGTAGATTTTTCGGAGATTACCGTTCGCCCCGATATGACGTATGACCAGCATCCAGTGCAGATTCTGGACAGGCGTCAGAAATCGCTTCGGAACAAGATTGTCAATCTTGTGAGGGTGATGTGGCGACACGGCTCACCTGGAGAGTCTACTTGGGAGAATGAGGATGAGATGCGAGAGCGTTTCCCACTTTCGTTTCCGGACTCGTGAGTATTTGGAAATTCCGAGGACGGAATTTTTCTTAAGTTGGGGAGGATGTAACGACTGCTTTTCATGTATCTGGGTTTATATAATATAATATATGTTTTGGTGGATTTTCTCCTCTTGTGTGGTTTTCGTCTCCGTAGATTTCATTTTCGATCGATTCGTCGTATTTTCTCGTTTCTTCCTTAGGATTGTCGATTTCGAAGTATGTCATTCGTGACGGACTTCATAACGGTCGTATCTTACTATTAGATCAAGCCTAGGAGTCTTAGGAATCGATCCCGGGGCCCCGCGCTCCGTATCGGAACTTTTTGTGCTCATTAGCCGGTATAAGAAGGGGCACCGACCGACTAGATGACGATCCAGTCGGTCGGCAATCCTTCTTGGACCGACTAGTTGGCTTTCTAAAATTATTCAGGAGTTACTGTTTATCGTTAGTCGGTCTAAGAACGTTGGTTGACCGACTAGGTTGCAAACTAGTCGGTCAGCAATGCTTCTTTAACCGACTAACACATCATCTTAATTTTAGTTGAGTTACTGTTCCCTCTTAGTCGGTCTAAGAACGTTCATCGACCGACTAGATGCTAAACTAGTCTGTCAGTATTTGTTCATGGACCGACTAACTCTAGAATCCTATTTTCGTTCAGAAGTTACTGTTTACACTTAGTCGGTCTGCGTTGGTCGACCGACCGACTAGTTGCCAAACTAGTCAGTCAGTGGTTGCTCTTTGACCGACTAACCAGTGTTGAAACCCTAATTTCTGGGCAGCCGCCAGCCCATCCTATTTAAACCCAACCCAATCGTTTTCTTCTTCCCCAACACGACCCAAAACCCTAAAATCTTCCCCCTTGAGCCCCCATCTTCCTCCAATCTTCATTTCTTCATTCCAAGCCCTAAATCCATCATCCAAACCATCCATCCACTCCATCTACCTCTCATCTTCCCCAAAATCTCACCAAAATCCCCAAATCCCCCAAAACCCTAGTTTCCCCAAACTTCTCCAATCTTCTCCAGATCTGAGCCTAGGGTTCCCCGGAGTGTTTCTTCCGCTTTCCCTCGGTAAGAAATCGATCTACCGTTGTTTTCATAACCTATTTATATTTTTATGAAACCCTAATATAATTTCATGTTGTTTGATGATTGTTCCCCCAAAACAGCGATTTCCCCGTAGATTGGCATCCGTGTGACGAAGTAGTCGCCATCCCCGGTGCTAGGCAAGTGAAACTTGCCACTTAGGGTTTAGGCCATGTTTTAGGCCATTTGCTTGTTGTAGGCGTAAAAGAGGCTAGGCAACGAAATGATACTCGCCTAGGCGCAAATTGGGGAACTAGCTTGACAACGAAGCTAGTTCCGACATTTAGCATGTTGCACAATTACCATGTCATGTTTACTTTCCATTAACGGTACGCAAATTAAATGTCATGTCATTGCATTCTTTTGGTGATCCAGTGATTGCGTAGCATCGCTACAATAATTGTGTTCCTGGCTCGTGACCAGAAGCGAGCATAATGAGTTGCTAACCCCAACGCTCGATATATTGAATTGTGAACTAAGAAACAAGCTCCCGTGCGGGGCAACCCTGGCTCACTTGCTGGGCTCATCATGTGCAGGGACCCTGGCTTGTTTACGTGTGGGATGGGGTAAGGGTTAAGCGGCCAGGCAACTGGGGGTCTGTTTGATCAACAACTGCAGTTGTAAGGCATAAACTCTGGGGTGGGGTAGTGTTTAGTGCCGATCGGTGTGAATGATGTACCATTCAGCTGAAGGGCGTAAACATCTACAAAACAACGTGAAACGTGAATTGTGTTTAGTGCCGATCGGTGTGAATGATGTACCATTCAGCTGAAGGGCGTAAACACCTACAACAATGTGAATTGATTGAGATTGATAGTAGCTTGGCTACTCTTGCCTTGTCCCGATACTTGTTCCCTAGTACAAATTGTCTTGCCATGTTTTAATTGTGCACTCATGTTATAACTGCCATGTCATGCATACTAAACTGCTAGGTTGCTAGTTGCCTTACTTCCAGTTTCCTTGCCCAAGTCTTTTAGACTTGCTGACATGTGCCCCTTTACTCTTTTGGGTGACACATGTTAGATCCTGAGCCTGAGTACCTTGTTGAGGACGAGGTGTTTGCTGACGTCGAGCCCGAGCTTGTGTTTGACGGGGAGTACGTGGACACTGGGGACCAGTCCTAGTGTCTCCGTTACGCTTTACTTTTGTTAGACAATTGTTTTGTTATCGATGCGTAGCACCCATACTTGTTGTTGTTGTTGCTTTTGTTGGCCTTGTTCTGGGCCTTTAGACTCTTTTCTTTTAGCCTGGTGGCTTTTCTGGATGTTGAACTTATTTTTCTTGTTGGACAATGTATGAGATGTGAGATTTTATTTCAGTCTCTCCTTGTGTTATTATTGTTATTCTGTTGTGGTTACAGGGACCTGCTTATGTATTATTGACGCTTATCGGGTTTTTGGGGCTTCACAGCTCCACTCCCGTGCGGACCTTTTCACGTCTCGCCTCCATTTTAGGGAAGCGGGTCGTGACAAAAGGAAAAGCTAAGGCCCAAACATGGCCAACAAGGTACAACATACAAGCAACGGTGCCACGCACCGACAACTAACAGCAAGCCTAAACAAAGGAAGAGAACACAAGCGGCCTCTAAGACTGGTCACCAATGACCACAAACTCCTCCTTGGCAACCATTGGCTCAGCGCCAGCAAACACTACGTCCTCAGCGACAAACTCAGGCTCGGGATCTAACATGTGTCACCCAAAAGAGAAAAGTGGCACATGTCAGCAAGTCGAAAGACTTGTGCAAGGAAACTGAAAGAAAGGTAAACTAACAACCTAGCAGTTATAGTATGGTGCATGGCATGGCAAGTATCGTATGGAAGTAACAAGTAAAGTACAATTAGCAAGTAACAAGTGGTAGGTGTGACATGTATTGTCAAGTAACAAGTACAAGGGATCACCCACACACATGTGAGCGCCCTATTGCCCGCAGGCTATGTTCAAGTACAATGGACCACTCACACACAGGCGAGTGCCCTATTGCCCGCAGGCTGTATTCAAGTACAAGGGATCACTCACACACAGGCGAGTGCCCTATTGCCCGCAGGCTGTATTCAAGTACAAGGGATCACTCACACACAGGCGAGTGCCATATTGCCCGTAGGCTGTATTCAAGTACAAGGGATCACTCACACACAGGCGAGTGCCCTATTGCCCGCAGGCTGTATTGAGCTCGTTTTCTGGACCACGAGCCAGATTTGTAATTGGCCTAGGGTTGTGCCCGCAAAACGGGTGCCTAGCCAGAACAAGTAGCACTAGTATGTAGCGATGTTACGCAATCACGATGAGTGTTCAAGTATGCAATGACATGAGCAGATATTTGCGCACCGTTAATTGAATTTAAACATGACAGGCAAAATGCAATGACATGAACAGATATTCACGTACCGTTAATTTAAATTAAACGTGGCAGTTAAAGATGCATGGATGAAATGAACAGTTAATACGCGTACCGTTAAGTGAAATTAAACGTGACATACAATGATAAAGGTGACGGACCAAGCTTCGTTGTCAAGCGAGGTCAATGGCGTCCAGACGGCTATCCTTTCACCGTCTAGTCTCTTTTACGCTAAAGCAAGGTAATGGCCTAAGACATGGCCCAAATCAAGAGATGCAAGTTTCACTTGCCTGATACCGACGAGGACGGTCGACAAGCACGTCACACAAATGTTATCTACGGTGAATGGACCACTGCTATATAGAAACAACATTAGAAAAGATATCTAGAACCGGTTTCTTAATTGAATCCTATGATGTCTAATAACCATTTTTATTAGGGTTTCACAATATCAATGTGGGTTGTGAAAACATTAAAGGATCGAACACTACCATATAGAAGCGGAAGATCGACGTCGAGCAACCACGGCAACGGATGAACGATCCGGGAACCACGGCTCAGATCTGAAATGACGGGGAAAATCTGGAGAAAATGGATTAAAGGGGGTTTTGAAGAGGAGATTGAAGCTTGGCCAATGGAGGTGAGATGGAGCTTGGGATGGTGGAGATAGGCTTGAGATGAAGGAGGAAGGGTTTGGGGAAGATGGAGAAGGATTTGGGGAAGACAATGGCTCAGGAGAAAAGAAAGGAAGTGAAAGTGATCGGGTCTATTTATAGGAAGAATCCGGCGGCTGCCCAGAAATTAGGGTTTCGACACTGATTAGTCGGTCAAAGAGCAACCACTGACCGACTAGTTTGGTAACTAGTCGGTCGGTTGACCAACGCAGACCGACTAAGTGTAAACAGTAACTCCTGACGAAAAATAGGATTTAGATTTAGTCGGTCAAAGAACAACTACTGACCGACTAGTTTCTCATCTAGTCGGTCGACGAACGTTCTTAGACCGACTAAGAATGAATAGTACTTGGTATCAAAAATGATCATAGAGCTAGTCGGTTAAAGAACGATTGCTGACCGACTAGTTTCTCATCTAGTCGGTCGACAAATGTTCTTAGACCGACTAACGATAAACAGTAACTCCTGAATAATTGATTCAATGAACTAGTCGGTTTGAGAAGAGTTCCTGACCGACTAGATTGGAATCTAGTCGGTTGGTTCTCCTTCTTGAACCAACTAACGTGTACGGAAAGTGCCGAATTGAAGCTCGAAGCTTCGGGAAGATTCCTACGACTTCTAAGATCAACCTACCTCTAAGATATGAGCGATATGAAGCTCGTCATGAGTGACTTACTCCAAGCTCAACGATCTAAGGAAGAAGCTAGGAAATCACAACGAAATGAACGAAAGTGAAAGCTACGAAGACGGAAATCACACGCAAGGAGAAAATCCACCAAGACATATATATATATATATCGATAACACTAATATAGAAAAACCAGTCGTTACATCCTATCCACCTTAGAATAAAGTCCGTCCTCGGACTTTCTAACATATCTAGTCGCTCTAGTAACTACCCCAATCATATCACATTCAATCAGGTATAGTTATTACAAGTGCTTATATTCGCACTAGGTAATCAAACATTAACACTACCAACATGTATACATATATATATATATATATTCACGCACATCATACACTTATATCTATCATAGCCATTCATACTCATACATGTATCTCAATCATATATATACATACATCCCTTATATAACTATTACTTACCTAGCACCAAACATTAGCCCATATACTCACGACCAATTAAATAGTTCACACTAGTAAATACCATCGTAACACTCTACGTTAGGTAGCTACCTATGAACAAGGCAATAAGAATACACTACTCCCTATATCTCTTAGTATACATCCAATACCAAACACGTCAACACATGTAATCACACCACACCATCTAAACTCAAGTTATTATATTTAATATACTTCCACCATCATTATAATTTCACAATTTATAGCCATTCCAATACATGCAAATATTTCACTATAACTTCACATCACATACGGCCCTATAATTATACCCACGACACGCCACACATATTATAGTCACCAAAACTTATAACTAAGCACATACTTACCCGTGCATGGTGCACACCCACACACGCTAACATTTCATTCATATTTACCAATCATACGATTATAAACTCAGTACATCGACACGCTTAGTTTTAGCTAGTACATATATATATTCACACAGGCAAACCCCCTAATAAATAACTATACCACAAGACCAACACCTATAACTATATACTGATTTAGTGACCCACAATCATGTGCGTAACACAACCGGACACAAACAATCAAAACATTATACATACATCATCTATCACTATACACCAACCACATACAAATACACCAACGTATATAGAGTATACCCACTCAAGCTTGAGTGAGACTCAAAATCATAGCAGAAGAATTCCATATACATAACACAGCATCCATACATATACCAATACTATTTAATGCATACACGTCTACCAACATAACCATATACATATCAAAATGTCAAACACCCTCAATATCTAATCAGGTAATATCACATATTTCAATCACTTCATATACCTTGATATTATTACAAACATCGGCACACCTATAATTACAATACTCTCCCTAATAAATACTGTCATCGTATGGTCACATACATGTATCATATATTCATACCATATCCATCCATCTATAATTGGCACATCAATACACTTACTTCATCCATTAGTTAAGATATGCTGTAGTCGGGTATACCTCATGGTATACACGCATACGACATCTCATAAAAACAAGTAATACCAATCAAACAATTATAATCCTACTATCATATGTATATCACACTTATACTCATGCAGCTAATACATAACTACCTACACACAACATACCAATACCAACCACAAACAACTTCATATGCATCATGGAATTTAATACACTACGACGACACATCAAATTACACTAATAGGGCCCACCAAACTATACTAAGGTTGTCACGGGCGACGACAAGCTCTATTGGCTAGACAAAATGAAAGAAACTGAAATCAAAAGCGTAATGAATAGAATGATCGAAAAGCATGAGAACGGCCGTGTAACGATGTAATGATGCTCCAATAGGATACATGGAAAACAGCGTGTAAAAGATATAAGTTAAAATGAAGAGTACGAAACCGGTCGATAAAATGAGTTGTTCGAAATACGTTTGAGTCGAATATATATAATAAGAGGAAATGGTTTATTTAGCTTATATAAAGCTATCACGAGTAAAAGTAAATCATTTACACGAACATATAGGGCGTATGTAAAAAAATGTTATGCGGCAGTAGTTTAAAAATTTTGGGAAAAAGTTTCGAGGTTCAAGGAATGAAATCAGATCAAATATAGTGTAGAGGGTTTATGCTCATGCCAAATGTTTTTCCAAGTCTTAAAACTGAAGAGAAATTCCAATAAACCGGATTGAAAGTACTTTTTAGAGAATCCGGGTTCGCCAGCAGAAACTGATTTATACAAGGGTCTTAACGCACGAGCACAACGAACATAGTACTGATATATAAAAATAATTGTAGTTCTATTTTAGAAATCCTTTTTAGAAATTCGTATGATGAATGGAAAGGTAATAACATCTTAGTAGTATGGAAGTAAGTGGGAGGATATATACATATATAGAATTATTAAATTGGTAATAAGCTTTAAAACCGAATTTTGGAGGTCTAAATCAGGAAATGGTTTCGAAAAGTAATTTTACGAAAATCTGAATTAGGGAAAACGCTGAGCATAAAATCGACTTGCTGAAAGCTGAAGTCCCATGTGACTTGAAAGGTATATAAGAAGCAAACACGATGCGGTATTCGAATAAGTTTTAATGGCATAAGTAAGAAAAGAAAATTATAATTCAGGTTAGGAAAAACAGAAGTACGGTTCAGAATAAAATTGGTATATGAAAAGGGGCAAGTCATTTATATCAATATGAAAATATAGGCTGGAAAATATTATAAACTAATAATCAAAAATCTCGACAAAAGTTTCAATGTTTAGAAAAGAACAAATAAATTTAAGTCGTGAAAGAGTATGAAATCTAATATATATATTAAAAGTTTTCGAACAAATTTAAACTTAGCGAAAGAGGAACATCGAAAATACTTTTAGGGGAAACAAGGATTTGCCACAAGAACGAGCTGGTATAAAGACTTTGAAGTACGGGTACGAAAACTTATAATTAGTATATATTCATAAATTAATTGGAGTTCTATTTATCTTGAAAGAAGTACTTTAAAGTACATATGGTAAATAGCTAAAATGAATTTCGCAATATTAGAAAAGGTGGTATATCGAATTATCGAAATAGTACTAAAGTTTAAAATCAAGTGCGGAAGATATATGTTAGAAAAATAGTTCGAGATAGTAATTTAAAATTACGACCAAATAGTCTTCAAAATCTAAGAATGACTTTTTGCTCAAACGGAAGTAATGGAAATATACTGAAAGAAGGTTTAAAACAAAATTTAAATCGAGTGGAAACTTTTAATAAGGAAAATTTGAAAACGGCTTTGGAAGAATCAAGATTTGCAATGTGAAAGATTTGAAGGGTCAACGATAATAGTAAGGAGGGGATCATGAATCGAGGGCAATGAATGTGGTTTTGTGAGGCATGCACCTAAATTACGATTCAAGAAAACTACGACGAAAACCTACGGTCAGTAACACCGAAGTGTAGTGACCAGGAAAAGATTGAATCAGAGGGTCCTAATCATCGGTTGACTAAAGGCCAAGAAAAACTTAACACTAAGGCTTCCTAATGGCTAGAGTATATTAGAGGCCTCAAGGAAGGTTCTATGAGAATCGAGATCATGTTATGTCGGGCCCGAAATCGATGAACCCAAGCAAACGGCTAAAGAAATCCTAGGAATCTATCATGGTCAGAGCTAGACAGGAACCACTAAAGTAACTCTTAAGACTATCATATCAATCAATAGCATGGAGTCTAACAAACAATCAGGGGCCTCTAACTAGCAAGCACAAACTTCTAACTAAGTCTCACTATAGTCCTGACCTAATGGATTTCCTATCAAGCTGGGACATGTGCTCTAACACGTCTACTAGCTACTAAGACATAGGAACGCTAAAACCCAGACTCCGGGCTTATAATTTGGATGTTCTAATTTATTTAATGGACATTCTATAATTATTATCGTTGTTCCGATAGTTCGCATTTGCAAATGGACCTGCATGGGCCACCAATAAAACCTGTCACGCCCCGCTTCCCAAAAATGTGGAGGCGAGACGTGAGAAGGTCCGCTCAGACTTGAAGCTGCAAGGCTCCAAGCCCGATAAGCGTCAATCAACAATAATCTGGCAGGTCCTTGCAACGCAATACGAGACAACGATAATAATAATGAAGTGAGACAATAAGCAATTTATTAAATCTCAGAATATCCATAAAATAAATTACAATATCACAAAAAAGCCACAAGGCTCAAAAGGAAAAGCTAAGGCCCAAACATGGCCAACAAGATACAACATACAAGCAACGGTGCCACGCACCGACAACTAACAGCAAGCCTAAACAAAGGAAGAGAACACAAGCGGTATCTAAGACTGGTCACCAATGACCACAAACTCCTCCTCGACAACCATTGGCTCAGCGCTAGCAAACACTACGTCCTCAGCGACAAACTCAGGCTCGGGATCTAACATGTGTCACCCAAAAGAGAAAAGGGGCACATGTCAGCAAGTCGAAAGACTTGTGCAAGGAAACTGAAAGAAAGGTAAACTAACAACCTAGCAGTTATAGTATGGTGCATGGCATGGCAAGTATCGTATGGAAGTAACAAGTAAAGTACAACTAGCAAGTAACAAGTGGTAGGTGTTGTTGGATCATGTGGATGGCAAACAACACTAGAAGGGGGGGTTGAAAAGTGTTGTATAAAGATAAAAACTTTTTCGTTCTTTAATCAATCAACACAAAACAAAACCTTCTAATGTTGCCTAAGAAACCAAGTAGAGCGATCTACGCTTGGTTCTTAATCAACAATATAATTTAAAGTGCACAGCGAATATTCACAGCAGGTAGTCGACTCCTTATGAGCAGTAGTCGACTCCCAGAGTATATGTTAGAACAAATAAGATTATAGATGTAAATCTCAGCGAATAGAAATAGGATTGATATTTGCTGTAGATAGAATAAATGCAAAGATAATCAAACACAGAGAATGCAAGCGCAAAGACAAGGATTTTTATCCTGGTTCCCCGCAACCCGGGTACGTCCAGTCCTCGACCAATCCGGTACGAGATTTCCACTATCTGCCTTGGCAAATACAAGCACCTAACTTCACTCGTTAGGATTTCCAATGACCTAGCCTTGACCAGGATTTCCGAACACAACGCCTAGACTTGTCTAGGGTTATACCCTTGCCTCACAAACCGAGGACTTTCCAACTGGCAACAACTAGACTTGTCTAGTGTTCCAACAAATAGCACAATGAGAGATTTGTTCAATACTCTACAATAAATGATAGAGATTGAAAATACACCCGATTCTATAGCCAATCAAAAGATAGACAATTGTGTAGTGGCTTAATAGAATGATAGTCTAGATCACACAAAGATACGAGATAAGTTCTTTGTGATCTAGAGCTTTTTCAAAAAATCCTTCAAATAAAATTAAAGAGAAATAATAGAGAGGATTTTGAAAAACAACTTAGCCAATAAAATAATAATATGATCTTCAAAAGAATTGGAAAAAATATTGCAAGATCAAAAACTGAAATTAAAATTGGCTAGAGAGAAATGAGAGAGCTTTTGATTCACGAGAGCTTTTGCGAATTTTGATTTTCAAAATGTTGTGTTTTTCACAAAAGGATTAAGCTCTATTTATAGGGAAAAACTGAGATTTGAATTTCAAATTTGGTTTGACTTTTGTCCCAAAAATTTCGGAGTAAATTGCTCAAAAGATTTTAAAATTCAAATTCAAAACGTCTGAAAATTTCCAGCAGGTAGTCGACTCCCTCTATAGGTAGTCGACTCCCAGAGGAGTCTAGGAAATTTTCGTCCCTGACAAGTAGTCGACTCCCTACTTTTGGTAGTCGACTCCCAGATGAGTTTTTCCTGTTGTTCTAGTCAAAAGTGTAGTTAACTCCAGGGTGCGTGGAGTTTCACTACGAGAATTATGAGGTGACTAGAAAATCTCTTTAAAAACTATTTTTGAAGATAGTTAAAACATTTGTTTTGAAATCATTTGTGTGTGTGTTGTCTATTTGATATGGCTTTGACAAATATCCTAAAAGACACGACACACTCACACTAGACTCTGAACATGTCTTCGGCAGTTTAGTCAACTTGATGAAGTGAAGATGAGCTTCTCTTTGAGCTTCTTGCTTTGTTTGAGCTTGAGCTTCATCACTTGAGTTTAGCCATGTTCGTCTTTGTCGTGGAGCGTTGATGCGTGCTTCTTGGAGTATTAGTATAGCTTCATGAAATCTGTATACTTAAAGTGTAGTGTAGTTAGTACACTAAGCATTCATTTGGTGTGCTCATCATCAAAATTACTTAGGGGTGGAATTCAATTTCCATCACTCTCCCCCTTTTTGATGATGACACCCAAATGCAAAATTTGAAGAAATACATGAATATGAATAATATTTTCAAGTATACCATGAATATGAATAATACGTTCAAGTATACTTACTCCCCCTGCTTTGATGCGGTTCTCCCCCTGCATCGAAGCTATTAGAAATACAATTCACAATTTTGCATTATATAAATTTTTCTCCCCCTTGTCATCAACAAAAAGTAAAACATTAATTTCTATGGTTCATTAAAAATAAGAGGAATTCAATTCCATATGCCTGCAATGGAGATGTTAGTTCATAGAACAACTAAGTTTGGCATAGCAGATAACTTCATAGAAGCTAGCATCACACAATAAGAGTTATTACAAACCATAGTTTAAGAGAACATTGTTTTTGAAAAAGAGAACCATTGTTTTGAAATAGAAGTGCATGAAGCTAAGGGTGACCGCTGTTCTTTTTTAGTTCCTTGATCTCTTCAAGGATCATAACAAGCGTCTCATCAGTCATCTTCTTGCTTTGCACTACGATTTCCTTGAGGTCATCCACCTTTTGATTGAGATCTTCAAATCCTTTCTCCTGTGAGATCTTCAATTTTCCAATCTTTTTCAGGAGCATCTCCTGAAGTTCAAGGATGTAAGCAGGAACTTCTTCTTCTTCCTCGCCGCTTCCTTTTTCTTCTTCTTCACTTTCTTCATCAGAATCTGAAATTACAACCTTCTTACCTCGCCTTGAGGATGATGATCCTCCTTCGGTAGCGATTTGCTCTTCAGGGACGTTCTCATCAAGGTCATGATGGAGATTCATTCTCCCAAGAGCATGAACATCAAAGACACGAGCAGGTTCTAGAATGGTTGTTTCATGATCCAAAGGCACGTTAAAGCTAATGAATAGAATGGTCAGATAGTGCCCATGAGAAAGAGTGGAGGAAGGTCTGTCAGATGAAGCTGAAAGTAGGATGGAATCCATGATGACTTTAGCCCAATTCACACGAATGTTACCAAGAATGGCATAGATGCATTTAGCTTGTTTTTCAGAAAGGATAGCATGACTTCCAGATTTTTGAGTAATGTTATACGACAGAATATTAGCTAAGATTCTCGCCGGATAGCGAAGATGGCTACAAGGAAGTTTGGTCTGAAAGTGTTTACCAGGCAGATACATTCTCTCTAGGATATTCTCGTCAGTCATCTCAATTTTATCGAGGATCATACCGGAGTATGGGATTCCTAGGGCTTCACCTAGGGATTTTACAGTAATTGCAAGTTTGGTATCCAGAACCTTAGTAATGAAACGACTTTTTACGAGATCATAATCCATGTTTGCATAAAAGAGATGAACAAGCCTAGGATAACACATATACACATTTTCTGAGGAGAACAAATTTGCTAAGTTTTGGAAATCTAGCAGACTGTCAATACCGTAATTGATAACATCATTGAGTTTGACAAATCTTTCATGCAAGATAGGTTTCTTAGACACTTTAACAACATGTTCATAGGTAGTTGATTTGAAGAGATAGGGTAGGATGATTTCTTTCTCAGAATCAACATTAGTAGTAGCAATTTTTCTCTTCTTAGGGAAAGCTCCTTTGAAAGGCATCTAGATAGAGTAAAACAACAAAAAAAAATATTTTTACACTACTAGATAACCAAGAGAAATGAAATAATAAAGTTCATGGAAGTAAAAAATAATTTTACCTTGGGTAAATTTGAAGGAAGATGAAAAAATATGCTCCAAAAGTCTAAGCTCCAAGATGAAAACACAAGAGAGGAGAGGGGAAAAGGAGGTAGTCGGCTACCTCTAGGGTTTTCTTGGGGTTTTGTTTGAAGAGGTGAAGAGATGAGGAGAAATAAGAGCCATTAGATCTAGATTTGGGTGGCTAGGATGGGTTTTAGACTTAGTGGGTAAGTTGTCTTAACGGATCTTGACCCAACCACTCAAATAGAACCCAATAGGAGTTAGTTAAAAAAAAGAGCAACCCAGATTTTACGCACTGGTAGTCGACTCCCTCCTGTAGGTAGTCGACTCCCTGCTGGGTTGAGTCGTTTTCTCATCCCGGAAAAAGTTTGGTCCAGGTTGAACGAGCTCTTTTAACAAAAAAATATTTTAAGCAATAAAACACAATCATACATACAAATTTAACTTATTTCAACTCATTTAAATAATTATATAAATATAAAAAAAAATTTGTTCCGATTCAGCCGTTTGACTTCCTGAATTTTCTTCATTGTTTTCCTCCTTTTTAAAGCACCTGAAAGATAAGCGTTTTATGGTACTCTTTGGTTTTGAGTCCGAGGAGTTAGTCTTTAGGAAACCAAACCCAATACGGTTTAGTTCCTTCATGAACAATATACTTATAATTTTTATTAAAATGAATCTGTTGAACAAAGTTAGTAGCGCACCTTTCTTTTTGCTGATCAGATAATCTTTTTGGTACCCAGATGCTTAAAACATTATCATTAGTATGATGCATCCTAGTGTGCTTAACCCGTTTCTTGGTATGATGAGAATCATAGCCAAGTCCGGTTTTGCTAGATGATAATTTTTGATTATCTATTATATTATCTAGCTTCCCTTTTCCTTTATTGAAATTCTCAATAATTTTCATCGTAGCGTCGTATTTATTTTTGACGGTTACGAGAAGATTATTCAGACTTTCAACCTTTTCATTTACTAGCAAAATATCCTTTTGTAAAAGATCATTCTTCTCTTTAAGAAGACTATTTTCTTTAATAACTTCTTCTTTTTCTTTAGTCTCTCTTTTAGCAATTCTAAGTGTTTTTCTATGTTCTTTAATGAGCTTTTCATGCATTTTGCATAGCTCTTTATATGCTCCCCTATAGTCCAAGTCTTCATCATCGCTTGACGATGACTCATTGTCGCTAGATGAATCATGATGCGAGCTTACCTTGGAGGATGTAGATGCCATGAAACACATGTGTGCTGTCTCTCTTCTTTCATCATTATCTTCGTCTGAGGATTCGTCGGATGAAGAATCGTCGCTCTGATCGAAGGCTGCATAGGCTTCTTTCTTTGGTCGTCTAAACTTGCTTCTTGTATTGGTTCGTCTTTCATTATTCTCTTTGTTCTTCCCACGATCTCTGGAATCACGGTTGTTTCTTTCCAATGGACAATCTCTCTTGACATGTCCTGGTTTATTGCAACCAAAACAGATGATACCGTTAGTAGGTCTAAAAGATCGTTTTCCATACTTACTTGTGATGAACTCTTTAAAGTTCTTTGAGATGAACGCGATGTGATCTTCTTTGTCCGTGTAATCGGAATCTTCTTCTTGAGCTTTGAATGCAAGATTTTTCTTCTTTGGTTTTTCTTCGATCTTCTTGTCTTCTTCAAGCTCGATCGCATATGCCATAAGATTTCCCATCAGTTCTTCGATGGTGAGATCCTTTACATTGTGAGCTTCTCGAATGGCCGTGGTCTTTCCCTTCCATTTGGGTCGGAGTGATCTTAGTATCTTCATTACCTGTTCATACTCGGAAAGTTTCTTTCCTAGTCCTGCAAGCTCATTTGTAATGTTAGTAAAACGAGTATTCACATCGGTGATACTCTCTCCTTCTTCCATTTTAAAAGTTTCGAATTTTGAATGTAATACATTTATACGAGATTCTTTTACCTTTTCTGTACCTTCGTGACTTACCTGAAGAGTATGCCAAATTTGATGTGCTGTCTCACATTGGGAGACTCGATTGAACTCATTTCCTGTAACAGCGCAAAACAAGGCATTCATTGCTTTTGCATTGAGATTAGCTCTCTTCTTATCATCGATGGACCATTTTCCAAACTCAACGTCGGTGGGTGCGATATACGGGACTTTGGTGATAGTCCATGCTTCAATGTCCAATGACTCTAGATGAGTCTTCATTCGGATTTTCCATCTGGCGTAGTTGGTTCCGTTGAATAGAGGTGGTCGCATAGTGTTCAGTCCTTCAGAGTGAAAAGAAGTTGACGCCATCACTATTTGTAGCCTCGCTCTGATACCAAGTGTTGGATCCTGTGGATGGCAAACAACACTAGAAGGGGGGGGTTGAATAGTGTTGTATAAAGATAAAAACTTTTTCGTTCTTTAATCAATCAACACAAAAAAAAACCTTCTAATGTTGCCTAAGAAACCAAGTAGAGCGATCTACGCTTGGTTCTTAATCAACAATATAATTTAAAGTGCACAGCGAATATTCACAGCAGGTAGTCGACTCCTTATGAGCAGTAGTCGACTCCCAGAGTATATGTTAGAACAAATAAGATTATAGATGTAAATCTCAGCGAATAGAAATAGGATTGATATTTGCTGTAGATAGAATAAATGCAAAGATAATCAAACACAGAGAATGCAAGCGCAAAGAAAAGGATTTTTATCCTGGTTCCCCGCAACCCGGGTACGTCCAGTCCCCGACCAATCCGGTACGAGATTTCCACTATCTGCCTTGGCAAATACAAGCACCTAACTTCACTCGTTAGGATTTCCAACGACCTAGCCTTGACCAGGATTTCCGAACACAACGCCTAGACTTGTCTAGGGTTATACCCTTGCCTCACAAACCGAGGACTTTCCAACTGGCAACAACTAGACTTGTCTAGTGTTCCAACAAATAGCACAATGAGAGATTTGTTCAATACTCTACAATAAATGATAGAGATTGAAAATACACCCGATTCTATAGCCAATCAAAAGATAGACAATTGTGTAGTGGCTTAATAGAATGATAGTCTAGATCACACAAAGATACGAGATAAGTTCTTTGTGATCTAGAGCTTTTTCAAAAAATCCTTCAAATAAAATTAAAGAGAAATAATAGAGAGGATTTTGAAAAACAACTTAGCCAATAAAATAATAATATGATCTTCAAAAGAATTGGAAAAAATATTGCAAGATCAAAAACTGAAATTAAAATTGGCTAGAGAGAAATGATAGAGCTTTTGATTCACGAGAGCTTTTGCGAATTTTGATTTTCAAAATGTTGTGTTTTTCACAAAAGGATTAAGCTCTATTTATAGGGAAAAACTGAGATTTGAATTTCAAATTTGGTTTGACTTTTGTCCCAAAAATTTCGGAGTAAATTGCTCAAAAGATTTTAAAATTCAAATTCAAAACGTCTGAAAATTTCCAGCAGGTAGTCGACTCCCTCTATAGGTAGTCGACTCCCAGAGGAGTCTAGGAAATTTTCGTCCCTGACAAGTAGTCGACTCCCTACTTTTGGTAGTCGACTCCCAGATGAGTTTTTCCTGTTGTTCTAGTCAAAAGTGTAGTTAACTCCAGGGTGCGTGGAGTTTCACTACGAGAATTATGAGGTGACTAGAAAAGCTCTTTAAAAACTATTTTTGAAGATAGTTAAAACATTTGTTTTGAAATCATTTGTGTGTGTGTTGTCTATTTGATATGGCTTTGACAAATATCCTAAAAGACACGACACACTCACACTAGACTCTGAACATGTCTTCGGCAGTTTAGTCAACTTGATGAAGTGAAGATGAGCTTCTCTTTGAGCTTCTTGCTTTGTTTGAGCTTGAGCTTCATCACTTGAGTTTAGCCATGTTCGTCTTTGTCGTGGAGCGTTGATGCGTGCTTCTTGGAGTATTAGTAGAACTTCACGAAATCTGTATACTTAAAGTGTAGTGTAGTTAGTACACTAAGCATTCATTTGGTGTGCTCATCATCAAAATTACTTAGGGGTGGAATTCAATTTCCATCAGGTGTGACATGTATTGTCAAGTAACAAGTACAAGGGATCACACACACACATGTGAGCGCCCTATTGCCCGCAGGCTATGTTCAATTACAAGGGACCACTCACACACAGGTGAGTGCCCTATTGCCCGCAGGCTGTATTCAAGTACAAGGGATCACTCACACACAGGCGAGTGCCCTATTGCCCGCAGGCTGTATTCAAGTACAAGGGATCACTCACTCACAGGCGAGTGCCCTATTGCCCGCAGGCTGTATTCAAGTACAAGGGATCACTCACATAAATGCGAGTGTCCTATTGCCCGCAGGCTGTATTCAAGTATAAGGGATCACTCACACACAAGCGAGTGCCCTATTGCCCGCAGGCTGTATTGAGCTCGTTTTCTGGACCACGAGCCAGATTTGTAATTGGCCTAGGGTTGTGCCCGCAAAACGGGTGCCTAGCCGGAACAAGTAGCACTAGTATGTAGCGATGCTGCGCAATCACGATGAGTGTTCAAGCATGCAATGACATGAGCAGATATTCGCGCACCGTTAATTGAATTTAAACATGACAGGCAAAATGCAATGACATGAACAGATATTCGCGTACCGTTAATTTAAATTAAACGTGGCAGTTAAAGATGCATGGAAGACATGAACAGTTAATACACGTACCGTTAAGTGAAATTAAACGTGACATACAAGCATGATGAAGGTGACGGACCAAGCTTCGTTGTCAAGCGAGGTCAATGGCGTCCAGACGGCTATCCTTTCACCGTCTAGTCTCTTTTATGCTAAAGCAAGTTAATGGCCTAAGACATGGCCCAAATCAAGAGATGCAAGTTTCACTTGCCTGATACCGACGAGGACGGTCGACAAGCACGTCACACAAATGTTATCTACGGTGAATGGACCACTGATATAGAGAAACAACATTAGAAAAGATATCTAGAACCGGTTTCTTAATTGAATCCTATGATGTCTAATAACCATTTTTATTAGGGTTTCACAATATCAATGTGGGTTGTGAAAACATTAAATGATCGAACACTACCGTATAGAAGCGGAAGATCGACGCCGAGAAACCACGGCAACGGATGAACGATCCGGGAACCACGGCTCAGATTTGAAATGACGGGGAAAATCTGGAGAAAATGGATTAAAGGGGGTTTTGAAGAGGAGATTGAAGCTTGGCCAATGGAGGTGAGATAGAGCTTGGGATGGTGGAGATAGGCTTGAGATGAAGGAGGAAGGGTTTTAGGAAGATGGAGAAGGATTTGGGGAAGACAATGGCTCAGGAGAAAAGAAAGGAAGTGAAAGTGATCGGGTCTATTTATAGGAAGAATCCAGCGGCTGCCCAGAAATTAGGGTTTCGACACTGATTAGTCGGTCAAAGAGCAACCACTGACCGACTAGTTTGGGAACTAGTCGGTCGGTTGACCAACGCAGACCGACTAAGTGTAAACAGTAACTCCTGACGAAAAATAGGATTTAGATTTAGTCGGTCAAAGAACAACTACTGACCGACTAATTTCTCATCTAGTCGGTCGACGAAAGTTCTTAGACCGACTAATAATGAATAGTACTTGGTATCAAAAATGATCATAGAGCTAGTCGGTTAAAGAACGATTGCTGACCGACTAGTTTCTCATCTAGTCGATCGACAAATGTTCTTAGACCGACTAACGATAAACAGTAACTTCTGAATAATTGATTCAATGAACTAGTCGGTTTGAGAAGAGTTCCTGACCGACTAGATTGGAATCTAGTCGGTTGGTTCTCCTTCTTGAACCAACTAACGTGTACAGAAAGTGCCGAATTGAAGCGCGAAGCATCGGGAAGATTCCTACGGCTTCTAAGATCAACCTACCTCTAAGATATGAGCGATATGAAGCTCGTCATGAGTGACTTACTCCAAGCTCAACGATCTAAGGAAGAAGCTAGGAAATCACAACGAAACGAACGAAAGTGAAAGCTACGGAGACGGAAATCACACGCAAGGAGAAAATCCACCAAGACATATATATATATATATATATATATATATATATATATATATATATATATCGATAACACTAATATAGAAAAACCAATCGTTACATCTAGCAATGGCACGAATGCCAAGTGCTAAATGTATCCCAAATGCAAATCCCCAACACTTTACACAAGCGTACGGTGTCAATTAATAATATAAAAGGTATCGATCCTATATGGAAGGTATGAATGTTATTGTCTTGGGTTATTTTTAAATCTCAGAATATAGGTAGCATTCGGTTTCGAAAGATTGGTTGTTTAGGATTATGAACAATTAATAAAGACCAGGGCTTTAGGACTCACCATTAGGATCGTCAGACGTTGATGCTTGGTTAAGCCTCTTACGTTGCATTGGTTTTATAGGAATTGTCGCATTCAAGATGTGGAATTCATGGTTCTGAGCACCATGAATCTAACGTATCATATTAACCCGTAGGTGCACACGACACATGCATTAAGAATCGACAATATTCACGCCACTCTCGTGGACGGAATGATCTTAGCTCACGCCACTCTCGTGGGTTAGAGCTTCAATGTATTTTGGTGGCTCTCATTGACGTAATGGCGGTAGCCATAAATTAGTAATATAGTTCATCGGTGGATACCATCAAGACACGAGCCGGGCATGGTCACGAGTTCCAATTGAATTCACTAACTCCCTAATTAAGCCTATATGATACTCCTTAACCCAATCGATTCTACCGACCGTGGGCACAATCTCAGTATGAGTTCTCCTACAAATTTTGCAAGATCAACCAAAATACTTTCCTTTTATTCCAACACGACCTAAAAATCCTAACTTTTCATCTCAATCCTAAAATCCATGGGCTAATCCATTAGCCCTAGATAGAACTACTAACACATCATAGAAATAACTACAAAATATTCAATATATGCAATAGAATCCATCATGGCAATAGAAAACATCAAAAAGCAATAGAAAGTGTAGAGAATCATTACCAATGAATCGAGAAGCAATAGTAATCCAAAGAGAATTAAGAAGACAAGATTCCTTGCGCAAAACAATAGTAAAAATCCAAGCTTTGCTTCATACAAAATAGCGACGGTACAAGTTCTCAAAAACCTAACTAAAACTAAACTAAGAGTTTTTCTAAAGTTTCCCCCTAAAAATAAAGCTACAAAACGTCCTTAAATACATAGGGGGAGGATCCCAAAAAATCTCAGAAAATCTGGCCACTTGGGCCCACAAACTAGGCTGGTCGCGTCGGCTACTCGGTCGAGTAGAGGAGCCTGCTCGGTCGAGTCAGCTACAGGCTCCCCTTGCTGCTGCTTCTACGTCTGGTAGATACAGGCTACTCGGTCGAGTAGCCTCTACTCGGTCGAGCTACAGTAGATCTGAAATTCCTCCATAACGTCGATCTGTTTCTTTTCGACTTAGGTCGAGCAGGTGAGCTGCTCAATTGAGTTGCTTTGCTGCTCGGTCGAGCTGGGATGCCTTGGAGAGAAGCTTGGAATCTTCATCTGTTGGGTAAGACTCGGGTCGAGTCGGATGTCTGCTCGGAGGAGTAGGTCTGAGCTGTTTTCTGTGTGATTTTAGCGTGTCAGCTTGGCCGAGTAGCTGATGCTACTCGGTCGAGTCACCTAGGAAACTGATCTCAACTTTGCCATTTTCTCGTTCTCTTCTACTCCTTTCTCCAATCTTCTTCCATTCCTCGGTAAACTCTCATGGAGCCTTGCCAATGACGTCTCTGACATGTCGGATGTGTCCATGTCCCAAATTAGCTCTAATTCGCTCTAAAACTCCTGAAAATCCAAAAAGCTAAACAAAACTCGAATATGGCGTTAGAAGCGCGATAATATATGAAAATATGGAGTTTGGAGGTGGAAATGACATGAAATGATGCGATAAAAACATTTAAAATATGGACACTTCAGACTCCATTGGAGATACTCAATAATCCTAATTGGTTCCCATTTTTCAAGGTAAGTGTGTTTTTATGAATAGCTGGCATTAGACTAAAATGATTGATGGCAATTTCAAATTGTCTGTTATTGGTTATGGTGTAGGATTGCATTGGTCTAATTGATGGGACACATATCGATGCCATGCTACCTGCCAAACTCGTACCCCTATTTAGAGGACATGAATGGGTTATGCAAAATGTGCTTGCAGCTGTAACACTAAATAAAAGATTCACTTATGTAATGGCTGGGTGGGAAGGATCAGCGAATGATTCCGCGGTTCTAAAAGAAGCGTTGTCATTACCCCCCAGGGCTGTGTGTGTATGATGGTAATAGGCAAACTTTTTCGTAACTATCATGTATACGTTTGTCTGAATCCATGGGAATATAAATAGGGTTTACTTTTTCGGTTGTAGGGACATATTACCTATGTGATGCAGGATATACAACAATGCCGGGGTTCATAACTCCATACCGGGGCGTTAGATACCATCTGAAGAACCATACTGATCGAGGGCCTCGAAATCGCAGAGAGCTCTTCAACCTAAGACATTCTTCATTAAGAACAAAGATTGAGTCAACGTTTGGAATACTAAAGAACAAGTTTAAAATTTTGTCTGCAAAGCCTTACCATCCATTCAAATCTCAGGTCGATAGCGTCCTTGCGTGCACAGTTTTGCATAATTATATCCAAATAGCAGATCCGCATGACCCACATCTAAATGAGGACGGGGATGTGTTTGAGGAGGATGGGGATGCGATGGATGAGCTGGATGACACGATTATGGATCTATCACAACAGTTGTCCATACATGAACAAACTTCATAAAGGGATCAATGGAAACTTCACAGGAATCAGTTAGCATGTGACATGTGGGTGGATTATTGTAACATACATAACTATGAGAACACAAATGAACATAGGCTATGAGAGATAAGTTTAATTAAGATTTTTAAGGTATCCGTTAAGTTGAATGCTTTGTATTAAAATATGATGTATATGTTGATTGTGTTGGGTGATGCATGTGATGTGGGTACAATTTACTGGCCTTAATTCATTATTTTAATTCCATTGTGATGGTTTCTGATGATATCAGTGGTAGTAAATTTTACCATCATTTCTTTTTATTAAATGTACTATATGTGGGTCAGTATGGCCAATATTGCTATGTTATGGAATTAATGATTTTGTAGTCATGGACGGGTCATCACATCAAGGGCAAGGGAGTGATCCTATGCCATCCTTCTATGACCCTTCATATGGTACACAATGGGCAAAAGAAGAAAGAAGGAATGCTCCATTGCTTGGGCAGCCTTTACCGCGTAGGATGAGTGATGTTCAATTTCCTACGCAGATCTTCCAAGGAGTTGGATCAAGTATGCTTTTTCCACATTATCCCAACTATAGCATGCACATGCACATGCCCATGCCCATGCCCAGGCCACCTCCTCTGGGCTTTAGACATATATTACAAGGTGGGGGCAATCCCTTCATTTTAAGCCAGTCTACCCAAAGTGCTTTCACCATGCCTTCATCACAAAGCAGGCATGTCACAACTACTGGAAGTGACTCGTCTAGGAAGTCGAGTCGCCGTGATGATGACATGTATGTATCAGTTTCAAGTTCCCGAAAAAGAAGTAAGAAACCATCCACAAAGGGACAGATAAATAAAGTGTGGCTTGGAGAGCATGATATGGCCCTAATTCCTTTCCTGGCGGACTAAGGCAAGGCAATAAAGTCGACAAGACATTCAAAGGGACTGCCTTCACCGCTGCAGCTTCACATATAAACTCCATTTTTGGCACAAAATACACAAGCCAACATGTCTGCAATCCTATGAAAGGTCTGTGTAGGCGGCTTTCTGATGTTTCGACGTGCTTAGAAATTAGTGGGGCTGGCTGGTCTGCGGAGAAGAACATGACAGAACTCGACCCTAAGATTTATGTACCATTGGCCGCGGTATTTACTTCTCCATTACGCAAATCTGAAAATAAAAGTTAATTATGTCAGTTTAAACTTCATAATTGTTGATTCATTATACCTGCAGGCAAACTATAGGTTGAAAGACTATGTCAATCAACCCATCCATGGCTTGAGGATCTTAGGCTAATTATAGGCAATGTCGCCGTTAAGAGTGATTTTAAGAAGAGTGTGTATCATTCATTTGGGGGCGCATTAAATGATGGTGACGAAGATCATGCAAGTTCGACACCCGTCATGCAAGCATCAACCGACTATGATGCTTATCCTGACATCCCCAATTATGCATCGATGGGGCAATCTCAGCTCGGGACAAGCCATGTAAGCCTACCCTCAATGGGTAAAAAATGCATAGACTGGCTTTGAGGGATGAGCCCGATCTCATGAGTGAAATGGTGGATTATGTTAGAGAGGTCGAGGAAGCCATAACGATCTCCCACTCCCACTGGATTGAAGTTCTGTCTAAGCGTTTGTCTGAACTAAAAGAGTATCCAGAAGATGTGTTGGATGCATTGTATATGGAACTTTGTGAGAATGAGAGAGACAGGAGGAGATTTGCCAATATGCCCGAGGCGTCTAGGAAGAGATTCGTTGCCAAGAAGGTTACTGAGATGGAGAGGGCAAGGGGTGATGCGGGAGGAGAAGGGGACGCCCATGATTATGAATGGCATTTGTAAAGTATAGTAGGTTTCATGTTATGATGTGTTAAACTAAAACGGGTGGGTGGAAAATGGGGTGTTGTATAAGGAGGAGGAAGTGATGGATAGTGTGTCATTGGCCACTTGTATGTTGGGTTGATGTGTGTTGGATTTTGGCACTATGTAGAATGCTGGACTTGAGATTTTAATGAGTGATACTTATTGTAACATGTATAGTTAGTTTTTATTTATGCATCATGCTTGACTTGGTATTTTGTACTCTATGGTGTCTTTTATATATATGCAAATGGATGCAGAAGTTTGAGGTGGATTTTTGTTGGATTTTGGCCATATGTTGCATGGTTTCCTTGGGGTTTTTTTCTTAGTTTCTTTCATGTTTCTGCATTGGGCATTTTGTAAAATATGGTGTATTTTCTTGATTTCTTCCAATCTGCATCATGCTTGCCTTGGGATGTTGTACACTATGGCGTCTTTCTTGTTTCTACATTGCGCATTTGTATGTTGTGTTGGATTTGGGATGGATTTTGGCCCTCTGTTGCATGCTTGACCTGTGATTTTTTTATTTGTTTTCTTTGCTGAATCTTTTATGGGGGTTTTGTATATAGATTTGGATTTGTTGGGGAGTTTGACAATCTGCATCATGATTGCCTTGTGATGTTGTACACTATGGTTTCTTTGCTGCATCTGCTAATGGATGCAGAATTTTTTGTTCGATTTCAGCTAGATTTTAGCCATATGTTGCATGGTTGCCTTGGGATCTTTTCTGCTACTATCTTTGCTGTTTCTTCATTGGGGTTTTGATAATTGAGTTGGAATTGTTGTGGGCCAAGTTATAGTGTAAAAGAGCCCAATGAGGAAACATAAAAATCTGTGGCTCCATATGTGCTCGTTCTACATAACCCAAGTTATATTGTATATCCTTTATAATGGATGGCTAGCAGTTTGGTTCCTTTAGTCCCCAAGTTGGAGATGACATTTATTGAGCTTTATATGCTATGATATGTATTTTTATAGTTTTTACTTCCCATTGAAGTTATTTGTGAGTGATATTAAATGGATTTTGTCAATCTGTTTCATGTTTGACTTTGGAGTTTGTATACTATGGTGTCTTTGCAGTATCTGAATTGGGCTTTTTTGGCTTCACTTCATGAATTTGACTTTTTGGGTGGATAAGGAAGGAGCCACTGCCATGTAACCTTATGGGAAAGTGAAAAAACTAATTTCTGAGGGCTATCTGATTCTTGCAGTGGGATGTTGTAAATTATGTTGTCTTGGGTTTACCTGCATTGGTGGGGATTTTGGCACTCTGTAGAATGCTTGACTTGGGATTTTTACGAGGGATACTGCTTGTAACATATATACTGAGGTTTTATTTATACGTCATGCTTGCCTTGTGATTTTGTACACCATGGTGTATTTTCTGTCTCTGTAATTGGATGCTACATGTGGAGATGGATTTTTGCTGGATTTTGGCAGTATGTTGCATGGTTGTCATTGTGTTTTTTTCTTGGTTTCTTACATGTTTCTGCATTGGACATTTTGTACACTATGGTGTCTTTTCTTAGTTTCTTCCAATCTGCATCATGCTTGCCTTGTGATGTTGTACACTATGGTGTCTTTTCTGTTTCTGCATTGGGCATTTGTATATGCATTGTAAACTATGGTGTCTTTGCTTGCATTGGAAGTTTTTGTTGGATTTGAGCTAGATATTGGCACTCTATTGCTTTCCTTGTGCTTTATATTACCTTGTGATTTTCCTTGCCTTGGGGTTTTTTGTATGGAGTGGGCAAAGTTCTGGAGTTTGGCAATATGCTTCATGCTTGCCTTGGGATTTTGTAGCCTATGTTGTCTTTGCTGTATATGTATTGGAAAGTTGAATTTTTTGGAATTTTGTAAACAATGGTGTCTTTCCAAAATCCACAATGCTTGATGTATCTGCATTGTAAACTATGATGTCTTTGCTGAATCTGCAACGCGTCAACTTACAATTTGTGTGGATATGGTTTGGCTAATGGCCCTCTGTAGCATGCTTTCATTGGGAATATATATCATTTGTTGTCTTAGATGTATCTGATATGGGGTGTTGTAAATGGAGGAGGAAGTGAAGTGGAGTTCGGCAATCTCCTACATGATTGCCTGGGGATTTTTAAACCTATGGTTTCTTTGCTTTATCTGTATTGGACTCTTGTAAATTGTGTTGGATTTGTTTTGGCTTTTGGCCCTCTGTATCATGCTTGCCTTTGCATTTTTTACTATGGTGTATATAATTTTTATGATATGGGGTGTTGTAAATGGAGGAGGAAGTGAAGTGGAGTTTGGCAATCTCCAATATGATTGCCTGGGGATTTTTAAACATATGGTTTTTTTGCTTTATTTGCATTGGACTCTTGTACATTGTGTTGGGTTTGTTTTGGCTTTTGGCCATCTGTATCATGCTTGCCTTGGGATTTTTTTCATGTGTTTCAGATATGGATATGCATGATGAATTTCAGATTTTTTGGGTCTTTTGTTCAAATAGCCCAATGATGAAACTGAAAAATTTAACACTACGTTTGTGCACCTACTAATTAAATCCAGACATGTTGTATATCCTTCATAAGGGATGGCTGGCAGTTTGGTTCCTTTAGTCCCCAAGTTGGAGCTGACTTTGCTTGTGCTTCATATACTATGATATGGATTTTGTAAGTTATTAATTCCAGTTGAAGTTTTTTTAGCGTGATATGTATTGGAAGTTGGCAATATATTTCATATTTGCCTTGGGATTTTTTATACTATGGTGTATTTGCTTGATCTGCATTGGGCTTTTTTGGCTTCACTTCATGAAGCTGAAAGTTTGGGTACAGCATGAAGGAGCTGTTGGATCATTAATCCAACGTTGGGCATATATGTTAATTAAATATGTTTGTGGGCTGTCAAATTAATTTAAGCCCAATAAAGTGATCTAATCAGGTATTTGGTTAAACGGGCTTTAATGTATCGCTTAGGGTGTGGGCCTTTAATGTGTGGAGATAATGAGCTTTCTGGTTTAATGATGGGCTGAACCCGAAACCCAATAGGCATTAGGTTTTGCCTATTTATATGTGGTCATGGTCCCCAGATCGCACGTACAAAGGGTCGTCTTTTTTGCATCACGTAGACAGATTAGAGCCGAGAAAGCTGAAGGATTTCTCACGGGGATACGTGCTGTTCTGAAAGGCCATCCACATAGATCATCAGATTTTGATTGCTATAGATTCAGGTATGCTTCACTGTGTTTCAGATTCAGTTTATTAATCTCGTAGATCTGACATGCGGTATATCTAAATTAATATTTGCATGGTATTGCCTAATTGTTAATATAGAAATAGCCCCAACAAGTGGTATTAGAGCCATCTCATGCTTAGATCTATAAGATCGACAATTTTCAGAATTTTTTGGCTATTTTTCGGATGAAAATTCAGTTTTTGGGGGGTTTTGTATTTTTTCCCGTGATTTTTTAAAAAAGTTTTTTTAGGTTGAGGGCGCGGCGGCCACCACCGCCGTCCCCCATAGCCCCGGCGGCGTCAGCGGGGATGGTGGGGGGCGACCACAGCCGCCGCCGTCGCCCCATCAAGGTTTTGAAAGTTTTTTCAGAAAAATAAAAGTACTAGAGGGGCGGCGGCCTGAGGCCGCTAGCCCCTATGGCAGTGGCAGATGCCGCTGCCTCCCCTTCATACCAAACCCTAGCAGAAAACCCCTCTTTCATGCGATTGCCCTTCAGCCCTATGGGCTGCTCTTCTCATGGGCCGCCCCACACCAGTTTAAATTTTTTTTATAAATATTAAACTTCAGCCCAGCGGGCTGAAGCCCGCAATGGAAGCGGGCTTCAGCTTGCAACATTTTCAGCGGGCAGTTGATAGCAGCCCGTGTCAGACAGTTTAAATTTTTTTTAAAGATAAAGGGCAGCTGGGCTTACTTCTATGAGCCTCTTGGGTTATTGCTTATATTGGCCTTGTTTTTTAACTTTGTTTTGGGCCCGATTTGGATTATTTTTAACACAAATGGAAGAGGAAATAAAAGGATCATTAATATATATTTCCTCTAGATGTTTTGGGTTAAAAATTCAGTTTTAATTTAAATTCAATTATTTGGCTTGATTTATTACATATATTTCGAATTTATTTTAATTAAAACAAAACCCCATCAAAGTGAGCTCTATTGTTGAAATTACTATTATTTCGATTTATAAAAGGCTACGGACATAATTTGTATGTATTTTTTGCTGAAGATTTTGAATTTAAACTCATTAAAATAGGAGATAAATGGTCTTGTGCATATATTTCCTTTAGGCCCATTATGTGTGTTAAAGTTTAGTTTAATTTAAATTCAATTTTGGTTACATTTGGTCACATGTTTCGAAATAATTTTAATCAAAACAAAACCCCACCAAAGTGGGCTCTATTGTGGAGATTATTTTTATTTACAATACATAAAAGAATAAAGACATACTTTGTATGATTTTTGCCTAAAATTTTGAATTTAAATTCTTGTAAAAAGAGGAAATAAAAGGTTTTAAGTGTATTTCCCTTAAAGCTTAATTTAAATTCAATTTTTTTGGGCAATGTTTGATAATATATTTCGAAATAAATTTATTTAAACAACACCCCACTAAAGAGGGCTCTCTCGTGGAAATTGTTTTATTTCGAAATTTAAACGGTTGAGATATGATACGACCATTTTGGAGAGGCCCAAAATCGAGCGGCCCAAGTCCACGCTGGAAGAAAAAGCCTCCCCAAAGGAGTTTGGGCCAGCCATCGAAGACCCTCGAAAGGGCCCACTAGCGGATCAGCCACGATCAGACATGCGTCCGGTCAGCCCACGACTGCAGGAGTTAACCGTTCCCCAAAGACACTCCCCCTTAATGGCCATTAAGGGACCCCATTGACCCACCTTCATGGCACATAAGGCGCCCAGGGGGAAGCGGATCATAGGGTCGAAATAGGGGGTGTAAAGACGGGGCGATCGTGGGGGATCCCTATATAGGGACTCGAGGGGGGACGAAGAAAGGGGGCTGACCCTAGATACCGCGATACGGAGGTATTCTACTAAAAAGACCTTGCTTTCCCCATTGTATTCCCTTCCATAGCTCGGTCCAAGGACACGCATACCGGCCTCCTTGCGAGCTGTACCAATCTTGCAGGGTATCATTCAGATCCGTTTTGACTTAGGCATCGGAGGGGACTTGGCCGGAACTAAGGTCCAGCCCCCCTGACGAGTTTCTTCGTCTGTCCAGGTCAAATTGGTCCTAAGGCGTCGAGGCTACCCCTCAACGCGGAACTCACCGAAGCAAGGCACGCACGACAGTGAGCCCGCTCACCCCTAGCGAGCATCGCCATCGACTGAGTCCAAGTGACAATCAGGGCGTCGAGGCTACCCCTCGGCACTTGATTGACCGAGGCCGAGCGCTCACCTAGGTGCCGAGGCTACCCCTCTGCACCCCGCTGACCGAGGCCCAACACCCCGGACGAAGAGCCTGCTCGTCCTCGATCCCCAAGTGAGCCGTTTCCCGAGCTGTAGTGGGGCCTCGCACAACCCTGTCGAGAACACGCATGCTTGGTGGGACCAAGGGATTCCAACCGATCCCTTGACCACGTTGACCGTCAAACAATCGGTCAACGATCCAGTGGTGAGAAAACACCCGTAAACATCTGGCGCCGTCTATGGGAACGCGCTAACATCCACGTAAAGCAACCACAACAGCAATGACGCGGCCTCGCCCCTCCCGACGAAGGAGGGCCGCAGCCTGATATCGGTACATGGGTCGTATCACGATCGACAGGGAAAAACGTTGACTGCTCGATGCGCTTCCCGAGCCGGAGGGCCAAACAAGCCCCAGTCTGGCCTCGCAGGGCCAAACATACTTTTGTATGAAAATTTAATTGGTGGCTTTATTAAATAATCAAAATGTACAAAGGATACACAAGGTATCTATAGGAAAGTGGAGAATGTGAGGGAGAGGAGAGGGTACAGGCGCCGTCACTCCTCACAAACACTCTTTCCTTCCATATCATATGTACAATGTCCGAATGTAAAACATAATAAGATATATTTAATCATCCTTCATCTCTAAACTCCCAATTTTTCTTTGTCGGAGCTGCATCGGGAGCTTTAATGTCTTGATCTCTAAGAATAATTCTGATATCAGCTGCGATGTCTTCAAAAAGTAGGGTCTTAGGCTTCCTCTTACCCTCAAAGATTCTCCCGTTTTGCTCCTTTCAGATGTGCCAAACAGTCGCAGATAGGGCTGTTTTGGCAACCAAGCTAATAGTATTCTTATGGGTGAAGTGTAATAAAAAGTAGTCTCTAACTGCAGGGAGGAGGGGCTCTATGGGGTCTGATACACCCATTTTTAGAAGGCTCCTGCTCAAAATATATTTTGAGTAGCTACAACCAAAGTACAAATGATTTATGCTTTCTTCAATATCATCATCGCATAATACACAATGAGAATTAGTTATTACCAACGATTCATCAGGTCTTTAGTCAGAAGTTTCCCATGAAATGACCTTAGGAGAGTCAAGGACATTTTCGGCACATGATTTTTGAACCAGATTCGTTTTGCGTAAGGGAAAATAACACCATGGTGACGCGTACCTTCCCAAGCATCCTTGAAGCTAAAAGATGTTCCAGGCACCCATACCCATGCATCCGGCTGCGAATTGAGGCTTATGTGCGACAGCATATGGTGCACATGGATGATACTCGGGTCCTCAGACCAGCCCGAGCTGGTTATATAATCCGAGACTTTTCTTGTACTTGCTTCACTAGGCACATCGAAGAGATCACTAAGAGGACCGCACGCTAGCCAGTTATCGTACCAAAATAAGATAGATGAGCCATCTTTGACTTGTCTCTTGATCAACTTGTTTGAGTATGATCTGCAATGTAACATGAATTTCCAAGTGCCAGTATGGGTTTGTTTACCCTTAGCTGAGTAGAAATTGTCAATGTCGCTATACTTGCTACGCATGTAATTTGCCCAAAGCCCCTCAGTAGACAGCATCTGCCAAGTTAATCTTACCCCCGTCGCATGATTAAGATCAGGGAGTAATCTCATTCCTACACCCCCTTCCTCTTTGGCTGTGCACAAGTCATTCCAGGCCCAAGTGTGTGAGTTTCCCCAAAAAAAACTTCCTGCATGCAGATGTAATAGTGCGCAATACTGATTTTGGAATGCGAAAAACTTGCAACCAAAAAGTGACCATACCATAATTGACTGTCCTGACTAGTTCTATCTGCCCAGATAGAGATAATAAAGAAGACGTCCAACCCATTAACCTCTTCTTGCATTTATCAATCAGCCTGCTGTACATTGTTGCCTTTGGGTATCTAGTGGAAAGTGGAAGGCCTAGGTATGTTGTAAAAGAGGTACCCATTGTGATACCAAGCAGTTCTGCTAACCCAGATGTATTCTTAGTCCCTTTGCTGAAAATAGACGAGCTTTTGTCCCAATTAATTTGCAAGCCTGTAAGAGAAGAGAAACCTGCTAATTAAGTTTTAAGACCTCCAAAAGAATGACGATTAGCACGGCAGAATAAAAGCAAGTCGTCAATGAAAAGAAGATGGCTAATGGCTCCCGTTCGCCTCATAGGATGAATGCTGCGAGCAACAATTGCTTTATCTATCATCAATGAGAACATCTCCATAGGGATGATAAACAGGTATGGGGAGAGTGGGTCGTCTTGCCTAAGGCCACTGTTACCTTCAAAAAAGCCAACTGGAGAGCCATTTACCATGACTGAAAAAAGTAGGCGTAGAAATACATTCCTTAATCCATGAAATAAATTTCCTGCCAAAACCCATACGTTGCAGCATATAATATATGAACTCACGGTTGACACTATCAAAAGCTTTCCTCAGATACAGCTTAAGACTTGCTCTGGCTCCCATGGGATTACTAAAATCCCTAATCTGCTTGTGAGCTAGCAAGGCACTATCAGATAACAGTCTCCCCTTAAGGAAAGCAGATTGGCTTGGCGATATTAATTCATGAATGACTATTCTCATCCTATTACAAATTACCTTGCTAATCACTTTATAAAGTACATTACAGCAGGTAATTGGTCTGTAATCACCCAGCCCAAAGGCGTTTGAGTTTTTAGGCACCAGAGAAAGATAAGTATGATTTATGGGGTGCATGAAGGAGCCAGATCAAAAGAAAGAAATACCAGCTTCAGAGACATCATTACCTATTATGCTCCAGCTATGTTGATAGAAGTAGCTATTAAAGCCATATGGACCAGGGGATTTATCCACCCCTATTTGGAAAACCGCCTCCTTAATCTGTTCTTTAGAAATTCTTCTCTCTAACCAAGATGTAGCAACATGCATCAAAATACGTTTAGGAGCAAGCTTTGGAAATACCTTCATGTAGTTTGTTTGGGTGTACAAAGATTCATATAAGTGAGGGGCAGAGCTCCTAAGATCCTCATAAGATTTGTTGGAATTCCCATCAGCATCAATCAAATGACTCAAGTTATAATGACTCTGCCTAGCCTTCACAACGGTGTAGAAGAACTTAGTGTTCTTATCCCCCAAGCTCAGCCAATTCTGTCTACTTTTTTGTCGTAACATGTCTTCTTCGATCCCCATCAAACTAGCCAGTCTCTTGGACAAATCGTTTTCAAGATTCTGAAAAACCAAATCAGATTCTAATTTTGGGTTGCATCAAACCTCTTCCAGGTTCTTACAAAAATCTGAAATTTCCGAACCAGTGTATTGATGTTTCGCCCAGTTTCTTAGTTCAGCTTTAAGATGTCGCATTTTGGTGACTATTCGATGCATGGGAGATCCTTCGATATATTAGTTCCAAACCGATTCAATCAAGTCATTGTAGCCTTTCCATTTGACCCAAGCATTAAAGAATTTAAATGACTTGGGGGTAAGTCTTTACCTTGGTGGTTAGCTTAATCAACATAGGCGAATGGTCACTCGTAAGGGGATCCAAGTATTCAACAAAAGTTTTGGGCAGAATCCCAAGCCAACTTGCATTACACATAGCTTTGTCCAGCCTTTCCGTAATTTGCTTAGGACCCAGTCTCTTATTACACCAGCTAAGAGAACCCTTAACATGCTTCAGGTCAATAAGCGAGCATTTAAGAAGACACTTGTTAAACTCCTCGAGGACATTCTTATCACATCTTCTACCTCCGGACTTCTCCTTAGTAAATCTGATACAATTAAAATCACCCCAAGCAGCCAAGCTCCCCAACCAGTGTATTGGAGTGAGTTGATAGAAACAACAATCCACCAAAGTGGGCTCTCTTATGGAAATTAATTTCATTTCAAAATATAAAAGATTTTGTGCATATTTTTATGTGAATATTTATCGGCCCAAATGAAGTTAAGTGTTCGACATAATTATATGTGCTTCTGTGGTAATAAATGCGTGATAATTATTTAGTTTTACATGTAAATTATAAATTGGCCCAAAGGAAGGTTTATTATTTGACATGTTACTTATTATCAGTATTTGATTACTACACCAAGATATCAATTACAAGTTAATATGTTGTCCAAAGATAAATATTAATGGAGTGCATGATATCTTGACAGATGGGATTTTGCATTTAAATTTGTATTTAGTGTAACTTTTCAGTTTACTTATGTGACCTTGTGGCATATCTGTTGTTCTCTATTCAGCTTTAACTCCTGAAAATATTACTGCCAGCCTCAATTCCATTCCGGTTCTATATAGCTCTAACTTTAAGTTATGCAAGGAGAACTTGCTAATAGTTATTACGGTCATGTAACTTGACCTGGTAATGCAAACTGACCCTCTCCCCACCTCTTACAGAAAAGAGTACCTCTGATGAAAAGAGGCAGTTGGAAAGGTGGGAGAGGTCAAATTGCATGTGCATGTTGATTCTGAAGACGACCATTCCAGAAACATTCAGGGTGACAATGATCGATAAAGTTATTACAACTAAATGGTTCCTTTTTGATGTTGAAAAGAGATTTGTCAAGAATGAAAAGGATGAAATTGGTACACTCTTGACAAATCTAATTTCAATGAGGTATAAGGGAACGGGGAACATTAGGGAGCACATTATTAAAATGTCTCATCTTGCTACTAAGTTGAAAGCACTTAAGTATGAACTCTATGAGGACTTGCTAGTGCATTTGGTTTTGATATCTCTTCCTAATCAGTTTAGCCAGTTCAAGGTGAGCTACAGCTGCCAGAAAGAGACTTGGTCTCTGAATGAGCTCATCTCGCCTCGTATTCAGGAAGAGAAAATGCTTGAGCAAGGAAGACAGAAAATGCTCATATGATCTCTACCTCTAAAGATAAGAAATGTATGCTGCTTAATTTGGTTTGTTCTAAAGTTAATTTAACTTTGGTACTTATAGACACATGATGGAAAGATCCTGGTATAACCATTCACATCACTGTGTCTATGCAGGGTTGCTTGAGATGCCAAAAGCCAATGATGTTGAAAGATACATCCTTGTAGGTGATGGCAAGTTGGTTTAAACTAAAGAGGTTGAAAATTATGGTTATTGTTAAAGACTAGATTGTATTTGGATCTTGTTGAGACATTTATTGTACCGTTTTTAACGGGATTTGGTTTCTATTTCTATTTTGGACAAATTTGGTTATAATTGTTCATTTTGGAGATAGAAAATTTGTTTTGTCTCATGATTCAAAATGAGATGGCTCTAGTTCTTTATCAGTTTATAATAATTTTTGTTGCTTCATTTAAGTATTATCTGCATTTGAGTACATGAAGTATAAAGTGAAAATTAATAAATGAGAATTCAGTTACATTATGACATAAAAGTTATTATATATCTTCAAAAGGAGAAATAGATAGATTTATGTCAAATGAAATTCTCGATCCCTTAAATTTCACAGACTTTGAAGTTTGTGTTAAACAGGTAAAGGGCAAACAAACCAATAAAAGGAGATTATGAAGCCAATAAGACTTTGTCCATCTTTAAACTTATAAATTGAGAATATTTGTAGGCCATTCTATATGCTTACTTGGAGTGGTCAACAATATTTTATATAGTTCATTGATGACTTTTCAGATATGGCTACATATATATCATGAAAGAACTTAAGGTTGAAATTTTTAACAAACACATCTACACCACTTGCATGTTTGAGATGTACAGCTAAGATTAGGCCTCATAAGCCTAATAAAAGGAATGTGGACACAAGGACATTAATTTGATATTTTGCTGAATACTTTAGAAAAGGATCCATAATGTACATTCTTATTCCCACAATTAAGTAAATATACGAACATGGAAATGCCCAGTTCTTTGAGAATGCCGAGTTTGTGGGAGGAGATACAGTTAATGATATTGTCTTTAGAAATACAGTCAAGGACATTGTTTTTTTGGAGAGGAATACGTTGATATTCCTACACATGTTATTGTCATTGATTAGGATTTCATTCCTAACCTTGTTCAAAACACAATAAATTAAGACAATGTCACAAAAGAGATCTCAAGGCAATATCAGAAATCCTCCTACTTAGGAAATTGTTCAATAAGAACAAACTCTAGCACCTCAAGAAATTATGCCATTAAACAGATCCATTAAAGAGAGGAGAAGTTCTAAACTCTCTAAAGGAGATTAATGCCTTAAGTGAGAAAATTAAGTCTATAAAGGACAATGACATTTATAATCTTATCTCATTGCAATAAGGTATGAAACCCTTTGGTTGTAAATGGATTTTTATAATCAAGTGGGATTCAAAAGGCAATGTGGAAAGATATAAGGCATGTCTTGTCATAAAAGACTTTATATACAGAAATAAGACATTAAAAATAAAGAGACTTTCTTTTGGTTTCCTTGAAAGACTCTTTAGTATAAAAGTGGAATTAGTGGCACATTTCAGTCTCGATAATGCTATTTTTCATTAAGTAATAATCTCATTTGGTTGAGAGATGAATTTGGTAGATGATCAGGTTTGGTTGGAGTTTTCTGGTTTTGTATGTCCCATGTATCTACTGTAGACAAGTTTAGTCTCAATCAGTGCTCAGGTTTGTACACGATATGACATCGCGTACATTACATGGATGTTGGGCAGATACTTAAGAAATTCAGGAGTTGACCATTTGATAACAGCTAAATGAGTCTTACGGTATTTATAGAGAACATAAGGCTAAATGCTCATGAATCAGAGGTCAGAAAAGTTTGAGATCATTTGGTATACTGACTCTGATTTTTATTAGATGCAAGTATGAAATCTGTGTTATGAGGTGGCATCTACTAGAAGAGGGCTAAATAGTCTCTTTTATAGCCTCTTCTAACATGGCTGAAGATTTCATACTGAGTTACGTGACATCCAATCATGGAATATGCTTGCATAATTGTTTTGTCCATATTTACCATATTTATATCGCGCATCCATATCTTTTCTATCGCACGAGTTCATATTTTCGTATTATATCACACTTTTCTCGATATATTTGATTCTTGCGATATTTTGTATACTTTTAGGGAATTCGGAGCGATTCGGAGCGATACTGGACTATGGACACAATGTTGGATGCCTGAGATCGCATCGCTACACCACGACTGTTGGATCTGGATCTAAGCCTAGAGGGGGGGATAGGTGAATAGGCTAATAAAAAATATTCGTGCAACCCACGAACAATCACACGTAGTTATAAGAACATGCAGAGTAAGTAGAATGCAATCATAGAGTACGCGCAGATTTACCCTGGTTCAGTCGTTCCCACGACCTACATCCAGCCCCGAAAGCAAATATTGGATTAATATGTTATCACGGTACAACTAGCATGAGTCAAGATCCCCAACTCAACTCTCACTGTTTGTACACACTCCCGCGTGCTCAACACTATCAACCTAATCAGATGCTCTCATCCTTGACGAGCCTCAACTCACCGAGTTCCCAAAAACACAAGTAACGGTAAAGTTTCCCCTACAAAGATCGCTACTACAACAAAAATATAATAATAAAGAGTTTAGAGAATCTCAGTTTGTGTCGCGATAGTCGTCTCTATCAATCAGCTCAGGTCAGATCGTATTTGACGGGATGTAGTCAACATCGTCACCTCCTCGCCTTTGAACTTGTAGCCTTGATGTTCTCCTCCTTGAAACTTGCGGCCCAATGTGCTCTCCTCCTTGTGTTGTGCAATGTGTGGCGATGGCTCTCCCCTTTGAACTTGCGACAATGATGATGAGCTTTGGCTATGGTCTTGCGTAAGGGAGCTTTGGCAATGGATCTTGGAGTTTGGATCCCTAGCTTTGTATTGCAGCCTTGAGTAGAATGGGTTGAAGCTTTGGCAAGGGAGCTTGGCTATGGAGAAGATGACATAAGGGTTCGGCCATTGAGATTGGAGGTAGAAGCTTTAAACAACATGAACCCTACCTAGCAACTTGCGCAATATGTAAAGGGAGATGGCTTGAAGCTTGGTTGCGCAAGGGATGGGGTATGTGATCGCGTCCGGATATACACCCGAAAAACGACTTGTAGTCTTACCGCAAGCGCACGGTGTAGTGGCAAGCGGGTATCAAACACAGGGAGGACAAATGACAGTATCTTACTTCGATTACCAAGCTATCAAGAGAATACGAATAGTTTTGATGTAATAGTCACAATCGTTCAAATAGCAAGAAATATCAATATGATAAAGCGTCTAGGGATAGGAAATCCCCACTACGGATCCGTCTCTCATCCTTGTGAATTATAGATTTCATTGTTGCTAAGCTTGAATATAAGTGAACTAGTCGTAACTTAATGTAGAACCAAGCTCATGCTCTCGCGCTATTACCGGTCTATAGCAAACCTAGAATAGAGCCCACTCTCGTGCAAACTCTACCCTAAGCCGCTAGCGTGAAGATCGACATCATCGTCCAATCGCATCTCGAGCCCACTCTCGTGCAAACTCGATCTACGATCTAGGTTATGATAGTTCGTATTCGTCCAATCTCTTGCAAACAAATATTAGTATAGATTTATAATTAAAAATCCTAGCCTTGGCCCAATCTCTTGCAAACCAAATCTAGAGAACTTCAATTATCAATCTTAATCGAATATCTAGGCCTTCCTATCAATTGGGATCCAATCTCTTGCAAATCCCAATCGATATGAATTCCTAGCTACTCGTAATAAATCAATCACAACCTAACCATTATCAATTCTAGCAACAAATCTATAAATTCATCACAATTCAAAGATCGGATCCATAGGGTTCATCCCCATGCCCTAGAACAATGAAACTACTCATTAATCATCATAAAAATCTCAGAAATAACAACTATAATCATGGCACAATTCATTGCAAAGAAGAAACAATTCATAAAAATGAGGTTTTTAACAAGAAAGAACAAACCAACGATGTCGCCCATGATCTCCAGCTGAGATTTCACGAAAGAATAGCCGTCAAAAACCTAATAGAAGTCTCTAAAAAATAATTCAAGTCTCTCCTAAAACTAGGGTAAAAACTAGGCTTAAATGCAAGCCAAAATCGTCCAAAAAATCGTGACAAAATTGCCCATGCGCAGCCTAGAATTCACAGCCCTAGTAACAGTCGGAGAGGGTCACTCGGCCGAGTGACCCTTATCACTCGCCTGAGTGACAAACCCTGAAAATAACAGTAACTTCGGGGTTTTCAGGGGTCTGTCTCTCGGGGTGGCTCGGCCGAGTAGTCTTCTTCGTTCAGTCGAGTGAGCAATCACGCTCAGCCGAGTGGACTTCCTCTGAAATTCCAGTAAGTTGGCAGCTTCTCTGGACGAATTCTCTGTACCACTCGGGCGAGTGAGCTTTGTCACTCGGCCGAGTGGACATCCTTACTCGGCTGAGGAAACATGGAAAATCTTCAGTGCGTATCAGTTTCACTCGGCCGAATGCGCAGTCTTGCTCGGCTGAGTGAGGTGCTTCTGAGCTCCTTTCTTCTCCTTTTCGCCTCCTCGTCGATCCTATGGAATTCCTTCTTCTTCCGCTCATCCTCTATCGCTGATAAGTCCTCCAATAAGCCGTGGGTGACACTTCGAAGTGCGTGAAAATCCTTTGATCTCATTTTCGCTCCAAATCGCTCCATATTTCCTAAAATATGACAAAAACAAGAAATAGTGAAAAGCATCGCAATATTGTCGAATAATCGTGAAAAACGCAATATGAGCGATCAAAACGTCATGAAAACATGTAGAAAAAAGGTGTAAAATATGGAGTGATCAAAATCCCCCAAACTTATCTCTTACTCGTCCTCGAGGAAGATGAGTAAAAGGCGAACCCGATGGATAAAAATAAGGAAAAGGGAAAAAGAACTAGAAAATAGATAAGAAAACGAAGAGGGAGGTGCTAGATCATTTTCTCAGGATGTGGGTTTTACTTACTCATATAGCATACGGTGAATATAAAACACATGCCAAAGATTTTTATCTCGATATCATGATCATATAAAGATGCATTCATAATAGAAACCCAAGAATAGCAAAACAATATGAAATATGGAATCATTCTAGAATTAACATCGTCTGAAGCATCTAAAGCGGTATAAATAATCATAAACCACACACTTTTCAATTGAATGCTTTCTATTTGGAGTATAAGAGGTATCACACAATATGAAGCAATACGAATATAAAGGAGTGGTTTTCATGAAATGCATGTTAAGTTTCAATTCCTGGATTTCGTAAAACTTTTAGTAATCTCGCCGAGTATAGAAAATTACCTAGCTTAGGTTGTCATGCATAATCAAGTAGTCACTCTCTCACACATCATTGGATCCTCTCGCCTAAGCTTATCTATAAGCGTGGTGGCATCAAATCTAGCAATAAGAACATTCCCCATTGTTGAAGCTCCAAAGAAATAAAATAAAAGAGGGGAGAAAGAGAGAAAGAGTATGAGATGGGATCATGTATAAACTCCTTTTCTCTTTTCTTTTCTTTATTTTTTTATTTTTTTATTTTTTATATATATATACAACTGTGATCCCAAATCAAAAGATAGAAAGATATACAAGAAACTTTTTTCTTTTTGATTTTGGGGGGTTGGAGCATGGATTTTTTTGTAGCGGGGGAGAATGCCAATAGAAGAATCGGGGGATTCACCAATGATTCAAAGTATAGAAATAATGCTCAAGATATGTGGAGAAAGAAATATATGTAACACTCGGTTCACTCTATAGAATGTGCACGACAACTTTCAGCAGAGTAATGTAATCTACTCAGTTTAATCTCAGAAAGTAAACTAATCCAGTTATATCATCCTAGCATACATTCAATCAACTTGAAAGTGAAGCGTACAGTTTTCATGCAATAAGAAGTGATATGAGAAATGAAAGCAGTACTCCAGATATAAGCAATCAATGCTTGAAGCTTGGTGTGTTTTCTATGAAGAGTATATAGTAAAAATCATCAGACTCAGCTAATAAAATAATTTCATCCATATTCATATAACAAAAGGCGGGTTAATATCTCGAATGCATAACAAGACATAGCATATGATATCTGAAATAAAAACTATGGCATGACAAGATAATATGCATATAGAGATAAGCTAATACCACGTCATCATCATCACAGAAAATTCATCTCTAGCAAAAAGGATAAAAGAAACAAGGATAAATAAAAACTACTGTACATATGCAACACACTCAAAAAGTAAGAAAACGTGATGCATGGAAAAAAGAAAAAGTGGGTGAAAATATGTGTAAAAACAAAGAAAGGTGGGAAAAAATAAAAATAAAAGGTGACAAAAATAAAAAAGAGCGTGAGAACTCACTCCCCCAAGCTAAAGTGCACAGTGTCCTCAATGTGCAAAGTGTGGCACACTGAGAGACAAAATATGGGTGGGGTGTGTGAGGATGCATGCATGATGAAAGTAAAATAAAAATGAGATGGGTATGCAAATGATGCATGCATAGATCAAAATAGTACCATGTAAGTGTCCCCAAAAGTACTCCCTCTCTCCCAAAAAAGATATAGACAGATACGACCAAAAAGTGACCAAAACGTGTGTGGAGGATGTGGTGCAAAATCAGCGGGCAGAAAATATCCAGAATAACAGCAGCAAAAATATGAAAGGCATCCAGAGTGTGCCTAGGGTGGTGGTGGGGCACCAGCACCATCCTGTGGCAGAGGTGGTGGTCGTGGTGGATGCTGGGTGGGGTTAGGTGGCTGGGGCAGACGCTCAATAATCTAGTTCAGGCAAGCCTGAATACCAGGAAGTAACGCGACGCGGGTCTGGACAGCGCTAACGGTAGCGGAGAGAGCCTGGAAATCTGCTCTAAGTCCACTCACCGTCCATCTAGAGCACGGAGGTGCTGCACTAGGGTGTTGGGGGGAGGTGGAGCAGAGGGTCGAGCAGGTCGAACAGGTGAAGAGCGGGACTGTCTCGCACGACTACCGTAAAGGATAGGTGCGACAATGGGGTGGTGCGGTGGTGCTGTGCTTGCGAAGTGATGCTCGGCCTCTGTGGGAGGCCGAGACGCAAGCAAGGTCGAAGAGGATGGAGCAGTAGCAGAATCTTAAGTGGTGGCAAGCGACAAGGCAGGCAGAGAGGTCAGTGACACAGACGTGGGAACAGACGTCACAACACTCTCAGAGAATACGACGGTAGTGGAGACAGAAGAGTCGACGGCTGGGGAGGCCGTGAAGTGCGAAGGAAATGACTCCCCAGGGGTCAAGAACGAGAAAGAGGAAGGGTCTCCACTGCGGAAGCAAAAGAGGGCTCGCTGCACTCAACTATGGTGGGGGGACACTCGGGGCTCGCCGCAGAAATGGGATCTATGGATATGGGCACAATGGTGGTGGTGGTGGTGGTGTGGGTGGACTAAGCTAAAGTGCTCTCGACACCAACCGACGTGTGGACAGAGGTGTCGGGAGGTGCAGACAGGTCGGGTGCAGGCTGGGGTATCACGGGGTCAAGGGGTGGAAGGAGGGGCTCCTGCTGAGCACCCTCAGGCTCAAGCACGTATGTGGTGGGGATGAGGAGATCCATCGCTGGAATCCACTCTCCGCCAACGGGTCCAATATGCGTCCGAGCAGGGCTCGGTAGAATCATATAATCGGCGCCATGGGGACCATGCAGCCATACCCAGTGGTGCTTACCATGAGGACGAAGCATCCTCATCCGGGCCATAACATCTATGGATAGTGAGGTGGGGCCCGGTGGTCTCAGAAAGCCAGCTGGGAGGTCAACTCCGCACAAAAGGGCCAACAGGGTAATCAGACCGCCACAACAGATGGGCGTACGAGCGCCGACAGAAATAATTATGATGTCGATGTACCAACTGGCGATATCAATCTCGACGGCGGGGACCAAAACGTCTCCTCATCGGTCGAAGGCCCGCGATCGTGTCATCGTGTAGAACATGTAGAGCTCGGGCGTCGACATCGTCCCCGGCTCATACCTCGCAAGAAAAGTGGTCGTCATAAGGCGCTGTGCAATGCAGAGGCATAGGTGGAGGATGGCGGAGGCCTTGGCCCGACTAGGGTCAAAGGCGAGGGGAGAACCCGTGATACGTGTCCAAAAAGCGTGCGTGTCGAATGACGGGGGTGGGATGTGCGTGGGACTGTAGGCACGGTCTAGGTCCGGAACTGGGGGCCACTGAAAGAATGCTTTAAGCATGTCGAGAGTGACCTCGCACTCTCGATCCATCAGACGAAAGGAGCATCCTCCAGGGGTCCGAGTAATAGAGCTAAGGACCTCTAGTGTCGGGCAGATATAGGTGTCCGCCGACACCGACAAGAAATCACGCCACCCCACGTTGTCATACAACTGGAGTAGCCCCTCCAGTACCCCTAGGCGCTCAGAGTCAGCGAGGTGTGCGAACCTATTGGGTACGATCGAGCGATGGGAGATACACTCAAATCTGGCGCGCTGAGCATCGTCTCTGAACATAATCCCCATCGCATCGATAGCGGGGGCGGATGGTGCCTGTGGTGGAATGGGTGCGGAAGGAGGCGACTGTGTAGGTGGTGGTGGGCTAGGTGGAGGGGAGTCTGTCCTGGAGGAAGAGGAGCCAGGATCGCCTGACCTCTTTCGCTTAGAAACAGGCCCGAGTGCGTGGCCTAAGACGTGGGGGCATGAAGCCCGTGAGATGTACCCACCCAAATGAAATACGAAGTGCTATAAAATGAAACGAGTTTACCTGAGCATGACACGAGAGCAAAAAGTGAAGTGTGCGAAGAATCGCCTCCTCCGCAGATCTATAAAGCGTCCTGAAACTCCCCCATGCTCCTCCAAGCTAACCTGAAGCACAAACAATCAAATCAGAGATGGATAATCAATATACATGGGGAAGATTGGGGATTATAGATATATATATGATTTAATTTGAATTATGGGCTTAAAGGGCATACGGATTGGAGAATTGGAGAAGGAATAGGAAGTTTGGGTGAAATGGGGATGTTCGGCGAAGGGGGCAGTGCCGGCGGGTACAGGCGGCGGTTCGTCCTCGGCGACCGGTGTGGGGCCGGAAGTCGGCCGACGTCGTTCATTGGCATATTTTCTTTGTTGGTGTGGTTGTTGAGCACTTTATTTTTATTTCCACTGCATTATACGTTTAATTACTAGTAACTTTTTAATTACGCACTGTTTGCTTGCCATTACACTATTTACACTTGGTATAGTGTATTTTGTGTAGCCACAGGTCCCAACAGACCTATACGGGATGGCCAATCCAGAATGACATATGTAGGAGGACCAGTTCAGGATGACCTGTGCAGGATGACCAGTCCATAATGACATGTGCTAGAGGACCAGTCCAGGATGACATGTGCAGGATGACCAGTCCGGGATGACCTGTGCAGGAAGACCAAAATGACCTATGCATGGGGACCAGTTCAGGATGACCTATACAGGATGACTAGTCCAGGACGACCCAAGCAGGATGACCTATCTAGGATGACATTCATTGCCTAAGCTCATCCAACGAGCTTAGACGAGGTATTGTTGGTAAAACAAAACCAAGCAAGCAAACTCTTCAGTTTATTTTGGTTTCTATTGAGCTAACATATTCTTCATGAGCAGACATATCTTCGAAAAGTGCACCCTAAGAGGGAATTTGATCAGAGATCTTTCCCACTTTACTAATGTGTGCATGCCCATAAGTTAGCTCAGAACACATCGCATGCCGGTTGGTTATACGATAAAAGGCCACTCCCTCGCGAGCCGACCTTACTATGTGATCGAGGATAACTCTCATTACCCTCGCGGGTGACTTGGATATACAATGAGGGGCCACCTCCTCGAGGGCGACTTGGATATACGATCAGAGGCCACCCCCTCGCAGGCCAATCTAGCTATACGATTGGGGATGACCTTTCTTTGCCCGTGTATGCTACTTGGATATACGATCGGGGACCACCCCCTCGTCGGCCAAGCTAGCTATACGATCGAGGATGACCTTTCTTTGCCTTCACGGGCTATACGATCAGGGGCCACCTCCTCACGGGCCTAACTAGCTATACGATCGAAGATGACCTTTCTTTGTCCTTGCGGGCTACTTAGCTCTATGATGTGTCCATATTTTACATCTTTTTCATAGCATCATGACATCGCATTCCATGTCATTTTCTCATTCAAATCCTGTATTTTCCTATGATATCGCACTTCTTACGTTATATTCGAGTTTCGTAGTGTTTTATGAATTTTCAGGGATTTTGGAGCGATTTGGGACCCGATCTGGGTATGGACACATCTGACACGTCCGTGAGCTCGTTGGCAAAGCTCTACATGAGTTCACCAAGTTTTTCGAGCCGTGGGAGGAGTGGAGGAGAGAGCAAGAGGAGAGGAGAAGCTTCAGAAGCTTCCGGAACAATTTTTCCAGGTGACTCGACCGAGCAGAGCAGATGCTCGGTCGAGCAGATGCAAAATGAAGAAGAAGAAGCTGATATGCGAATTGCTCGGACCGAGCACCTACGTGCCCGGTCGAGCAGCGCCAACCTTTTGAAGCTGAAGCAGCCTCCTACACGGCTCGAGCAGCTCCTTTGGTGACCGAGTTAGATGTCTGCTCGATCGAGCAGAGCAGACTCGGGCCGAGCAGACAGAGTGATGATTTTTGGAGGAGCGCGATTTACTGTCGTGCTCAGTTAAGCAGTACAGCTGCTCGGCCCTAGCAGCCGACCGAGCAACCTATTGCTCGACCGAGTCACTTACTCGGTCAACGATGCTGAAGGCCATTTTTGGAAAGTTTTCGAGCCGTCTATTGCACGCTGGAGTGAGTGAAGAGTGGATCTGCGACAGCGTTTCGAAGAGGTCGAATTCTTTTTTAGTTTTTGAATTAGAATTATTTTTTGGAGAGGAGATTAGAGAGAAAAATACTTGTTAGATCTAGATTAAATTCTTGAAGATTATTGGATAATTTTTGGGGAGTTCTATTGTTACTATTCCATTTTGGAATCTTGGTTTTTCTTTAGATCGATTGCTCGCTGTAAGTTTCTCAATCTTCATTCTATCAATTTTCTATGATGTTTTCTCCCCTAAAAATTTTATTTTTATTCGTCAATATCGCCATGAGTGAGTGGTCTCTTCTAAGGTTGATGGGTTAGCCTTAAGACCCTAGGGGAAAGATGTGGATCTGGATTTCTAGGTTGAATGGAGAACAAAGGGGAGTATTTCGGTATCCTACCGAATCCCTAGGATAACCCGTACTGAGATCATGCCCACGGTCTGTGGAATTGATGTGCTTAAGGGGTATCCTTAGGATTTGAATAGGAAAATCGGTGGATCCAACCAAGGCTCGTGATCATGCCCAGCTCGTGCCTTGAGGGGATCCATCGACGAACTCTATCTCTACGTTGACGGCTACCGCCATTGCATCAACAAGAGCCACCGAAATATCTCGAAATTCTAACCCACGAGAGTGGTACGAATTGAGAGATTAATCCCATAACCCCAATACAATATAAGGATCATATTCCAACATCGATCCCTGATGGTCCTAGCGGTAATCCCAAATACCCTAGTTCCCTTTATTATTGAATCAACAACAATATCAGAACCAGTTCTCTCAACCCGATAGCTATCTCACTTCGAGATATAGAAATAATCTAAGAACCCAAATACACTGTCACAGTCTCTGTAGGATCCAACATCCTTTATACTATAATTTGACACCGTCCGCTTGCGGATAGAGCCCGGGATAGACACCTAGAAGCCATACTACGCCTGGCAACCGTGACACCGCCAGGTGAAATTTAAGTGTAGGTTCCAGGTGCGTCAAGTTTTTGGCGCCGCTGCCGGGGACGACAATAGTGTTTCTCAGTTTATCTTTATTTCAAAAAGTTTGCTAGCAAAATCTTTACATCTCTCGCCTTTCCACCCTTTTATTCTTTTATTTATTACCGTGCTACTAATGGTATTTGTCTGAGTTGTTTTGGTGCATGAACACTCGCTTCGAGGAATTAAATCAAGAATTATTGTTCGACCCCGAGATCGAGAAAACAGCAAGGGCTCTGAGGGCCTCAAGCAGAAATCAATCTCCCTCTGTCCAGATGGCAGACAATACTTCTCCTCCTCGCACCTGGTCCATCAGGGGTCATATGAAGCATACATTTGGAAACAATTCTTCTATCCTTAGACTGCAACTGGCGGTGATGAGCTTCGAGTTGAAGACGGGGCTCATAAATGTAATGCAGTAGGATCCCTTCCATGGGCATCCTCACGAGAACCTCAATCACTACATCGATACCTTCCTGGCAAAGTGTGACACTTTCAAGGCTAAGTATGTGAGTGATGATGCTGTCAAGCTGCGGCTTTTTCCATTCACCCTGAGGGATAAAGCATCGTACTGGCTACGGGCCCATCCGTCCAACCATTTTACCACATGGGAGAAGCTGGCACTCGCCTTTATGGATAAGTTCTATCCACCCTCGAAGACGGTGCAGATCCGGGGGCAATTTCAAACTTCAAACAACTACCGCAAGAATCCCTTTATGAGGCATGGAAGAGATTCAAGGACCTCCAACATCAATGCCCTCATCATGGGATCCAGCCTTGGGACTTGGTGCAGAGTTTTTATAATAGGCCGCAGTCCAGCACGAAAATGATAATTGATGCTGCTGCACAAGGTGCCTTGCTTGACAAATCTCTCAAAGAAGCCATAGACCTGCTGGAGCACATGGCAGCTAATAATTAGCAGTGGAGTGAAGAACGGGCCATCGTGATCCGGACACCGGAGGTCAAAGCTGCCATCCATCTTGATTCTCATATCGAGAATTTGTGCAAATATGTGACCAGAATTGAACAGTGCTTGGACTCCATCTCGGCAACCACCAGCACCTTTGCTTATCATCCTATAGAGGATTATGCAGAGCGGGGTTACATTCCTAGTGAGGCACATTATGATGGTGCTGAATTATCTGAGTCCATGCAGTACGTCCAAGGAGAGGGATGGAATCAATGGCAACACCCAGCTGCTCGGAATCATCCGGGGTTTTCTTATGGAAACCCAAGTGAAGGGCTGCAACCTCTACAATTTCAGAGATCGCCACCCCCTCCTCAGCAACAACAAGTGCAGCCACAGAATCAGTAGCAGAGTGGATTTAGGCCAGCTGGGCCTTATCGACCGTCGGGTTATCAGTTCAATAGCCCATCTCAGCAGGGCTATGCACCAAATCTGCCTCGATCCAATCTAGAGGCAACATTGGAAAAATTTATGAGTGGTCAAGCCCGGTTCAACCAGGACACTTCCACCCAGTTCAAGAGTATAAATACTTCGCTCGACGAATTGAGGGGCCAGATATCCCAGCTTCTGAAGAACTAAGGGAGGTTGCATTCGCAGCCAGAGCCAAATCCGAGGGCCCAAGCGAATGATGTGGTTTCTGTCACCACACGTGGAGGACGGGTGACTGATCCTGTTATGGTCCCGGTTGTAAACAAGGAGAGAGTCGTAACTAAAGAGGCCGTTATTGACGGCGATAAAAAAGGCCACTGAAGAGCCTACAAAGAATGAGGAGAAGGCAGATCCACCATCCATCACATCTACAACAACGCCATCTCCTGATGATGCCGCAAGGAACAAAGTAAGCCGACCTCCTCCATCATATCCATAGAGGTTGGTCTTGGCCAAGATGGAGAAGAAATACTCCAAATTCACGGAGTTGCTAAAGGGAATCCAACTAAACATTCCATTCATGGATGCTATCATGGAGATCCCCATCTATGCCAAGTTCTTGAAGGACCTGATCACGGGGAAGAGGAAGCACGAAGAGATAAAGCTCATGGAGGGCTCTACCTCCATTATAAAGAATCATCTTCCCCAGAAGGTACCAGATCCAGGCAGCTTCACCGTTCCATGCTCCATTGGAGGGATGCCCATTAGCCGAGCTTTGATCGATCTAGGGGCGGGCATCAGTTTGATGCCGCTTTCTATATTTGAGAGATTGCATACCGGAAGCGAATTGGAGCCGATGAATATGTACATATAGCTTGCGGACCATTCAATCATATACCCGATGGACATAGCCAGGGATATTATTCTCCAGATACCCACTGGGTTATGTGTTCCCTTTGACTTTGTCATTATGAACATGCCCGAGGGAGGGAGCTCCCAGCTTATACTTGGCTGCCCCTTCATGGCGACGGCCGGAGTTTTGATTGATGTCCGACAAGGGACTCTCTTGTTGAATGTGGGTAACATCAAAGCTGAATTCAGGCTGCAGAAGCCAATGAGGGAGCACGTTCATGAAGAAGGAGCTAGCTACTTGGAGCTCCTGAAAGATGAAGCTGTAGGAGATTTTCTTCTGAGGGGGTCATGAAGGACCCAATAAGAATAGGAGTTGACGATGACAGCGACCCAACCTACCACAAAGCAGTCGCCGCCTATATCCGAGTGTTGGATGAGGAGCTTTTGAATCGTTCTCCGCATTGTGAAGAACCTGAGGTAATGGGCTACGCAAGGGAGAAGCTTGAAGTAGATGGATACCAAATACCGCCAGATTGCACCATTGGCAAGAACGACGTGCGAATTTCACGCGCACCAAACGACTATTGATGAACCAAAGGGAGTCGAGCTCATGACTCAAAATTGAGCGCTTATTGGGAGGCAACCCAATCTCTTTTACCTTAGATTTTCTTTTTCAACTTCTTATTTTTACTCTATCTACCTAAGAAAACCGAATTAAAGGGATATTCATTTCTCTTAAAAACACAAAAGTTTGATGGGTTCTTCCTTTTTAGAGGTTGAACATGAAGGGGCACGCAAATCGACGTTTTAAACGAAAGAGAGCTGGGAAAGAGCAGCATATTTGAAGAGAAACCAAAGAAAAGGAGCTAAAAAGGGGTGCAGGAGACTTAACCGAGCAGTAACTCTGCTCGGTCAATCGGCGCAGACACCAAAAAGAGGCATAAAACATCGGTCTGCACAGCTCGAGCAGCATCAGCTCGGTCCGAGTAGATATCGACTCGGCCGAGCATTCAACTGCTCGGTCGAGTAGCGCAGGGTCGCCCAAACAAAGGAGAAACGTCATTCTGTCTACACGGCCCGAGTGGTATTTGCATGGTCCGAGCAGTTTCCTGCTCGACCGAGCAATGATTCGCTCGGTCGAGTAGAACAGGCTCATCAAAACTTGGTCGACAACGGCATTCTTCCTACAGGTCCGAGCAGCATCAGCTCGGTCCGAGCGGTTTCCTGCTCGACCGAGTAACAGCCTACTCGACCGAGCAAGCTGAAGGGAGTGTTTGAATTATTTCTCAATTTATCTTGCAGCTAGCTCGACCGAGCAATTAGGCTCAGTCTGAGTAGGCTGTGGTTGATTTCGGGGCTTATTTTTTAAGTCGGGTTCGAGCTGTTTATTTACCCTAAACCGCCCATTAACCCTTACCCTTAGTCGTCCTACCCTAATCACCCCCCCGAGCTACCCCTTCCACTCGATCGGTCAACAACTCATAGCCGCCGCCTCCTCCTCCAGAGTTACTCACGGCCGTCGCCACCCCCCAAAGCCGGTTAACCTCTTCTCTCTCTCTCTCTCTCTAAAGAAAAACTCAATCTTTTTCCCTCTCCCTGCTCCTCAGTTTTTCCGCCATTGTCACCGTCACCTTCCCCAGCGGCCGCCCCCGACCCCTCCTAAGCCTCAACCGAGCAAGACTAATGCCCAGAAGATCTCTTCACATTAATTTTTCTTGCCTGACATTGCTTTCTATCATTTCAAGTACGCGGCATCCATATAAAAGGGCGTTTCTAGGAGCAGCTTGGGGGACACTCCCGATCAGCAGCAGTCATGTGACCGATCGCAACGCCGTCTCATTCTTGTCGGTACTTTCTTCCCCCTATACACTTTACGCACCACCTCACGCTTTCATTACGCCAGCAAAATGCCTCCACGCCGTACTAGACCCACCAACACCGGCACACCAAACTCTATTCCTACTCGGCGTACCCGTCGTACACGCTCGCCCACACATAACCACACTGTTGGCGAATCATCCACCACTTCACCTCTACCATCCACCGCCCCACTCTCCCCTGAGCCTCTTCAGATCGGTAACGCATTATATGACGTAACCTTCCGTGACGCTGACTAGGGCGATCAGTTCATGGCCATGCTCATACTCATAGGTCAGGGAGGCGGCATTACTAGACAGTCCGTTAAACATGACCTCACATGCCTCTGCAACCTAGTTAGGCATTGGCAAACTGACCCACCTATCGAGCCACAATCACCACCCACATCTCCTGATCCAGAGTAGAGAGACGCACCACCCCCCAGAGGGTGGTGCCTCTTCTTGATGTTGTCCATACTCATCTTTGCCTCCCTCGTATTTTATTGTGCCCATCTGTCTGTTCGGGACCCTGATCATAGATAGCTTGGGGGAGGACCCATACATGCATCATTTTTCTTCATCATTGCATCATGTCATGTTTTTACTTCTTTTTGCACAGTTTATATTTTATATTCACCCACCCACCCACCCAATTTAGCATCATCTCCCACCTACCAGCGTTTTCTCAGCAGTAAGGACACTGCTGGGTTTAGCTTGGGGATGAGCGATACTGCTTTATTTTCTTTTACATTTTCCTTCTTTTTTTCAGATTTTTAGTTTACTTTTCCACCCTTTTTTCACTTCTTTATCCTTTTTCTCATTCTGCATCATGTTTTATGCTTTTTGCCATGCATGCATCCCTCTTTTCATTTTCCTATTTTCTCTGCCCTTTTTCTTTTTATGCTACGGATGTTCTGCATTATGATACTTCTTGTAGCTTTAGTAGCGACTCACGATACTTACTATCTGATGACATGCTATTAGGGTAGTTTCAGTTTTACTCTCTATATGCATGCATATTCTTTTACTGATCTATCTGATTTAATGCCTGAAATGAATTGAAAATCAAATGCATGAAATAGTATCTAGTATGCGCTATGTTGGGTAATGCACCTAGGTTCACGCATCACTAGAACACTTGGAGCATCTGCTTTATATTTTATTCACTTTTTTTGCATGCTTAATGTCATTATGCCTATTACTACATGCTTTTTCAGTGTTCATCTAGACGAATGAAAATATCCATGCTAGTTATGAGTTTAGTTAGAGTATTATCTTATTAAACTGTTGTGCACCTCTTACGAGTGAACCGAGAGATTCATTATTTTCCTTCTCCACATATCTTTATAGTTCTCTACATATCAATTGGTTTCACCCCTACAGCTACCCTTACCGCATCTTATTTCCCAAAAATCCCAAAAAGAGAAAAAAAATAGCTTATAAATGAAATGAAATAAAAAAATGTGTATATATATGTGAAAAAGAAAAGAAAAAGAAATAAAATAAAGGAATAAAATCGTTTTTATCCTTTCATTAGAAGCTATCACATATATTGGGAAAAAGACAAAAAAAATTCCATATCCTACTCCTAAATGCGATGCCTCAAGCTAAGCTTGGGGGGTGAACCAACTGATAATTTGAGTGAGTATGAAATTAAAGTGGAGACGGTGCATAACAGGGAGATTTGATAATACTTAAACTTTACAAAACACTTTAGTTTTTGGAGATTTTTCGTGAATCGAAATGAATAATTGAATAGCATGATTCTTTCCATTCTCTACTGCATGCTGCGTGATTTCTATATGCTCCATGTGTATCTGTGATTGAAAAGTGCATTGCCAACTCCTTTTATACTAGACTCTATGGACTGCATGATATTGATATGAGTTGATAGTATTATTTTAGTAGATCCCTATCTTTTGTCTATATTGCATGCTGGACATATGATCTGTAAAACTTGAAAGTACCATTGGCATGTATTTTTACTATTCGGAGCATCGTGATTTACTGCTCGGGCTCGAGATCTGATTGAACAACCTTAGCACCCTCCACCCATTTTCATTCTCTTTTATTATTATTTTTATTTCTTTTTGTTTTTCTCCCGGCGTACCTAGTATTCATATTCCTCGAGGACGAGTAAGAGGTAAGCTTGGGGGGATTTTGATGTGTCCATATTTTACATCTTTTTTATAGCATCATGACATCACATTCCATGCCATTTTCTCATTCAAATCCCGTATTTTCCTAGGATAGCGCACTTCTAACGTTATATTCGAGTTTCATAGTGTTTTATGAATTTTTAGGGATTTAGGAACGATTTGGGACCCGATCTGGATATGGACACATCTGACACGCCCGTGAGCTCATTAGCGAAGCTCTACAGGAGTTCGTCGAGTTTTGGGAGCCATGGGAGGAGTGGAGGAGAGAGCAAGAGGAGAGGAGAAGCTTCAGGAACAATTTTCACAGGTGACTCGACCGAGTAGAGCAGCTGCTCGATCGAGCAGATGCAAAATGAAGAAGAAGAAGCTGATACGCAGATTGCTCGGACCGAGCACCTATGTGCCCGGTCGAGCAGCGCCAACCTTTCGAAGCTGAAGCAGCCTCCTACACGGCCTGAGCAGCTCCATTGGCGACCGAGTCAGCTGTCTGCTCGACCGAGCAGAGCTGCCTCGGGCCGAGCAGACAGAGTGATGATTTTTAGAGGAGTGCGATTTACTGTCGTGCTCGATCAAGCAGTAAAGCTGCTCGGCCCGAGCAGCCGACCGAGCAACCTATTGCTCGACCGAGTCACTGACTCGGTCGACGATGCTGAAGGCCATTTTTGGAAAGTTTTCGAGTCGTCTGTTGCGCTGTGGAGTGAGTGAAGAGTGGAGCTGCGACAGCGTTTCGAAGAGGTTGAATTCTTTTTTATTTTTTGAATTAGAATTATTTTTTGGAGAGGAGATTAGAGAGAAAAATACTTGTTAGATCTAAATTAAATTCTTGAAGATTATTGGATAATTTTTGGGGAGTTCTATTGCTACTATTGCGTTTTGGAATCTTGGTTTTTCTTTAGATCGATTGTTCGCTGTAAGTTTCTCAATCTTCATTCTATCAATTTGCTATGATGTTTTCTCCCCTAAAAATTGTATTTTTATTCGTCAATATCGCCATGAGTGAGTAGTCTCTTCTAGGGTTGATGGGTTAGCCCTAAGACCCTGGGGGGAGATGTGGATCTGGATTTCTAGGTTGAATGGGGAACAAAGGGGAGTATTTCGGTCGATCCTACTAAATCCCTAGGATAACCCGTACTGAGATCATGCCCACGGTGTGTGAAAGTGATGTGCTTAAGGGGTATCCTTAGGATTCGAATAGGGAAATCGGTGGATCCAACCAAGGCTCGTGACCTGCCCGGCTCGTGCCTTGAGGGGATCCATCGACGAACTATATCGCTACGTTGACGGCTACCGCCATTGCGTCAACGAGAGCCACCGAAATACCTCGAAATTCTAACCCACAAGAGTGATACGAATTGAGAGATTAATCCCCTAATCCCAATACAACATAAGGATCCTATTCCAACATCGATCCCCAATGGTCCTAGCAGTGATCCCTAATACCCTAGTTCCCTTTATTATTGAATCAACAACAATACCACAACCAATTCTCTCAACCCGATAGCTATCTCACTTCGAGATATAGAAATAATCTGAGAACCCAAATACTCCATGTGGGATCCGACATCCTTTATACTATAATTTGACACCGTTCGCTTGCAGATAGAGCCCGGGATAGACACCTAAAAGACATACTACGCCTGGCGACCGTGACACCACCAGGTGGAATTTAGGTGTAGGTTCCGGGTGCGTCACTATACGATCGGGGCCACCTCCTTGCGGGCCAAGCTAGCTTTACGATCGGGGATGACCTTTCTTTACCCTCTCGGGCTGTACGATTGAGGGCCACCCCCCGTGGGCTAAGCTAGCTATATGATCGGGATGACCTTTCTGTGCCCTCGTATACTACTTGGTTATACGATCGGGGGCCACCTCCTCATGGGCCTAGCTAGCTATACGATCAGAGACAACCAATCTTTTCCCTTGTGGGCTACTCGGCTACGATCGGGGGCCACCTCCTCGCGCGCCAAGCTAGCTATACGATTGGGGATGACCTTTCTTTATCCTTGTGGGCTGCTCTGCTATACGATCGGGGGCCACCTCCTCGCAGCCCGAGCTAGCTATACGATCGGGGATGACCTTTCTTTGCCCTTGCAGGCTACTCAGTTATATGATCTTGGGTCTCCCCCTCACGGGCCGAGCTAGCTAAATGGTCGGGGATGAAATATTGAAGACATCGCAAATTGCTTGGTTATAAGTCGAGGGTCAACTCCCCTCGCATGTTGAACTGCTTCTATCTTAGCTATAAGCTGATGGGCTACTCCCATCGCGAGCCAACCCGACTATTCGACCAGGGTTACTTCTTTCTCATGCCTATCACATCACCCGACCTCAACCTTTGCAGCATTTAAGCTCGGACGATGGGGACCATTGTTACATCAATTATGGCCTACTATTATGCCTAATAATTAGGCCATTGTTATACCCGCCCACAACCCATAGTTCCCGAGTTGCATGAGTCAACCTCCACTCCATTCACAAAGAGCCATCAATGGTGGGTGGTTACACTTCATCATGGCCTACTTTAATGACCACTAATTCAGTGATTAAATGATACTTTCATGGTGGTGGTCACTCTAATAAAGCCACTTTATTAGCTGGATATTACAAGGCAAAGAAGGAGATATAAAAACTCCAGGAGACAATAGAAAGAGCAGGAAGAACCTACACTCAAGTATCTTGATACTAAGCATATACTCCACTTTACATTTCCATATGCATAGATCGGCGTGATAGTGATTGGACGACCTCCTTATAGGTCGGACCTACTTGCCCCGAGCACCTTTCTAGTCATCCACTAACTAAAGTATCGGAGGAGATTTGGTCGGGTCCAAGACCCGACTCCCTGACAATTTTTCCTATGTTGCAGAACTTCCTAAATATAACCACGCGTTAGGTCGAGTTTCAGATCTATAGCTCAGCTTTTGCTCTGCCAAACCCGGCATGAGCCTCCTATGGTTCCCACTCCTTAGCTGACGAAGCGCCACGTCATCAGAGGTGTCCTCGTCATCTCAACCTCACTGTATGACAATTTTACACATCAACACTTAAGTAAAGTTTATGCGGCATCTGTCATAAAGGACTATTTCAAGAATCTCATGAAAAAACATCAAAAATACCTAGAAGTACTTGGACGCACCAAGAAAATTTTCATGCAGGCAAATATTGCATGTGAAATATGCAATTTACACAAGTCATTGGTCGGTTCCATGCTAAATTTATCAAAATTTACTAAATATGCTTGATATTTTCATCTAAACAACTTAGCCTTTAAAAACTAAAGTTAATTACCAAAAAAAATTCTATCATGTGTTATGACTCAACTACTGGAGGAGGATGCCCAAGCCCTTTATTTATAGGCAAATAGGGAGAGTACAAACTGTTGGATATGGAAGACGTTTGTACACCCTTGTGGGGGATGTACGAGGGAATACGGACCTCGAACGTCGCGTACACGAAGTCGTGTACAAAGGGAATCTGTTCCCTTGCGGAGAGGATCTCTGGATGAGTGGGAAAGTCGCATTATATATGCATAAGTGCATGCGACATATGGCTAATAAAGGGGGAATATCTTAAGCTTATGGTGTACCATGCATATGGTACAACTTAAGCTTATAATGTGCCATGTATCATGGTACACCTTAATTAAGTTGTTCCAAAGGAACAACTTGCCCTAAAATAACTACCTTGGGGGCTATAAATAAGACCCAAGGGTAAGCCATTTCTTACACCTTTTGCATGAAATTCATGCATGCATCTTCATCCTAGCGAAGCTCTGCAGAAATCCTTTCTCTCCCTCCTATCCAAGTTCTTAATCTAAAGTAGAGATTTAGATTGTGGATTAGTAGCCTTACTCCGTTCGTGAGAAGACTCGATCCGTCGTGGCGAATCCGAAGGCGAAGTTCGTAGACTACCGTGCCGCATACGCAAGCGTAAGTCTAAACTTCATGTTATCGATCCTAACTCTGTTTTGGACATGATCCTTCATTGGTATCAGAGCCATACGGGTTCGCCCCGGAGAAACTATGAACGAGTTGTTGTCTTTTTCATGGATGGGTATCCTACCATTACGGATATGGTAGGAACGCTTCGTGACGGAGAGAACACAACGGTTGTTCTTTTCACGTTAGGGTCTTCTGTCATTACGGATATGGCAGGAACTCTCCGTGACGGGAAGAACCGACCGTTCATATCGTCAAACTCGCTCTCTTCATGGATGCTGAGTCTCCATTCATAGGGAATGGGCGCTCTCTTCATGTGGAGCGCGTAGTTTACGAATTTTTGAAGTGGGTTCAATTTTTTGGCACACGGCCATTGGAGGACAACTACTTCCTCGACGAACGGGTGCTTCACCGGAGAAGAAGGTGGTGGTTATTCCCATCGGGGAAGATGAATTTTAGTGCATGTGCACCATAGCCAAATGGGTTATGAAGACCATGCACCCCTCTCCCCATGCGGAGAGGGTTGGCTACGACCAATAACCACCGCGGCAACCCCCTCCGGCGGGGGTGTGCGGCCACCCCATGAAAGGGGAAACCGGCCATGGCCAAAGGGCCATGGCCGGTCAAGGCCAATATGCCATGGCCGGGCCCTGGCCGGCCATGGCCCTGGCCAGAAGGCCCTGGCCGCGGCCAGGCCAGGGCCAGGCAGCCCTGGCAGAGGCCAGGGCAGGGGCCCTGGCCCCGGCCAGGGGCCTGGCCGCCCTGGCAGAGGCCAGGGCCTGGCCGCCCTGGCCGGGGCCAGGGCAGGGGCCCTGGCCCCCGGCCAGGGGCCTGGCCGCCCTGGCAGAGGCCAGGGCAGCGCCCTGGCCTCAGGCCAGGGCCTGGCCAGCCCCAGCCCTGGCAGAGGCCAGGGTCTGGCCAGCCCTGGCCTCGGCCATGGCCTGGCCGATGGCCGGCCCTGGCCGCTGCCAGGGCCACGGTCGGCCATGGCAGCGGTCAGTGTCTGGGCGGGGGGCCGGACTGATCGGCATTGGCCGGCAGTGATTCAGACCAATTCGGCAAAAGGCCTTGGTTGAACATGAACGTGCCAACTAGCCCATACGGGGCCAAACGACAGTCGTCTGCATCAAAATTCTCTCATACGGGGAGAAACGCCTGGATCCATACGGGAGCCAGCGACGATAGTTTGCAGAAAATCCCAAAAGGGGGATCCGACCTAGGCACGACTACGGCTCACTCCCGACAAATGGTCAGGAAGTGCCGAATGTTTCACTAAGTATCATAAGGGTACTAAGATGAAATATTAATTTTTTTTGAAAAATACGTTTTCATACGTTTTGAAAAATAAGTTTTCAAAAACGCTTTTCCGCTGCAAAGTACTATAAGAGTACTAACATTTGATAAAGTGAGGGAGAAATATTGAAAGATACTCTAGATGGTGATTGGAAACAAAGTGACCTTTCCGATTCTAGAGTAACATCTTCAATATTTTTCGAAAGTAACTTATCAAATTATGAATATCATTCCAAGTGGGAGTTGATTTTAGAACTATCCATATGGGATATTCTATTATCATTTCAAGTGGGAATTATATCTGAAAAATACGTTTTCAAACTCGTTTTCCGCTGCTAGTACTATAAGAGTACTATTGTTTGATAAGTGATGGGGAAATATTGAAGGTTGTTCTAGATGGTGATTGGAATCGAAGAGACCTTTTCGATTCTAGAACAACATCTTCAATATTTTTCGAAAGTAACTTATCAAATATAATATAATTCCAAGTGGGATTTGAATTTTTAGAACTATCCAAATGGGATATTCTATTATCATTTCAAGTGGGAGTTATATTTTAAGAATTTTTATGCAATGTTTTTGATCAAACCTTCGGTTTTGTGTCTTTTGCAGCATTTTAAAAGTAAAATGTCTTCCGCTTCAAAGAATATCGTCGCTGAGTTAAACAAAGGTGAAAAACTCAACGGCGATAATTACAAACTTTGGTCCATCAAGATACAATACGTTTTAGAGGAGCAAGAAGTGCTCGAAACTCTAAAGAACGTAATGATTGAACATGAGTTGGGCACTACGGCCCAACACAGACGAGACAAGGAAGCTTTTGATGCTTGGTCTCGGAAGAACAAGATAGCTCGCATTACGTTATTAAGCAGTATGGCTGATGACATAATGCGCATCTTCCGAGAACATGACCTAGCCATGGACATATGGTCCAAGCTAGAGGAGAAGTTCGGTGGCACATCGGTGTCCAAACTTCGCGCCTTAACTATAAGGTTCGATTCATATAAGAAATGTCCAGATCATTCCATGGGGAACATCTGCGACATATGGCGAACCTTATCTCGGAGTTAAAGGACGCAGGTCATGTGCTCACTGATGAGCAACAAATCCAAGTAGTCATACGTTCCCTACCAAATGGGTGGGATCAGATGAAGATGCATCTCACTCATAATGAGAGCATCAAGACCTTCAACGATGTTTCCAAGCACCTCGAATTAGAGGAAGAGCGGCTTGCGGCTGCCAAGCCAAGTGCAGAAATGCACATGGCTGCTAGTTCCTCACATGGGGGAAAGAAACGTAAAGATCGTTCGAAGTCTTCTAATGAACGTAATAAGCAACCTGAGTCTACCAAGGAACCCAAACATAAGGGTGGGCACAAGAAATGGCACAAGAAGAAAGACTTGAAAAGGATCAAGTGCTTCAAGTGCAACAAGCTCGGTCACTATGCTCGTTCGTGTACGAGTGGAAGTGACGAGGTAACTTGTAATACTAGTTACATATGTGTTTCTAGTTCACTATTTCTTGTGGAATCTAATCCATTTTGGGATAATTGATTCAGGTGCCACCGACCACATAGCAAAGGACAGACGGTCCTTCGTGGAGTATCACCGGATACCCCAAGGAATGAAGTGGATCAATGTAGGAAACAACACACGTGTTGTAGAGAAAGGCGTTGGGAATTGCAAGCTAGGCTTGGACAACGGCCACACTCTCCTACTTTATGATGTTCTCTTCATTCCATATATTCAAAGGAATATTAATACTGTGGTCAATTTAATGGGTCTTGGTTATAATTGGTTCCTTCATTATTGTAATATGGACCTATTTTGTAATAATTCCTTTATTGGTACTGGGTTTGTATTTCAAAGGATTTATTGTAATAAGTACAATGTATTTCCTCATGTAATGAAAATTTCCTTGTGACAAATTCTTTGACTAATGAGTCTAATATAATTTGTTGGCACACAAGGCTTGGTCATATTGGACCAATGCGTATAGATAGACTTGCCAAACGTGGCCTTCTATCCAATGTTTCAAAGGTTGAAATGTCGACCTGCGAACATTGCCTTGTGTGGAAATCTTGTCGCAAGCCGTTTGGAACCGGCACAAGGGCCGAGGTTCCATTACAGCTTATCCATTCGGACATATGTGGTCCGATGAATGTCAAGACAAGACGCGGGAAGTCCTATTTTTCATCACTTTTATTGATGATTTCACCCGATTCGGTCATATCTATTTGATATCCCACAAAAGTGAAAGCACTAAACCTGCTTTAAAAACTATATGAGTTTAGTGGAGAATCAATTAGATCGCAAGATTAAGGTCGTGCGAACCGATAGGGGCGGTGAATATCAATCAACAAGTTTAAAGGAACTTTTGTGATGAAAAAGGCATAGTACATCAGGTATCTATGCCTTATACTCCTCAACAAATTGGTGTTGCAGAAAGGAGGAATAGGCCTTTAATGAAAATTGGTCCGATCAATGATGGCGCAAGCTAACTTGCCAATCACCTTTTGGGGTGATGCATTATTGACGGGCGCTTTCATTTTGAACCGCGTACCCTCGAAATCAGTTAGCTCCACTCCTTATGAGTTGTGGAACCAAAGGTCTCCTGACTTAGACATTTTGAAACCTTGGGGTTGTGCATTCTACGCACATATTTCCTCCCATAAGTATGGCAAACTTGGGCCAAGGGGAAGGAAACGTATCTTTATACGATACACAGAAAACTCCAAAGGTTATGTTTTATGTTAGTCAGGAAGACAATGGTGGGCTAATTGAGTTTGAGTCGAGGGATGTCACTTTCTTGGAAAATCGAGTTTCCAAGACAGGGCGAGATAAGTCAGGACTTATCTCTATTTGAGATTTATGATCAAGAAGGATTACCTCATTCGAGTGGGAGAATTCTTGGTGAAAACGAAAATACGTTTCAACCTTCACCAATGGATTATACGAATGACGATTATCCTATTCCATACGGGAATAATGATCCAAGTGGGAGCAATTCTAACGACATTCCAAGTGGGAGTGATATTAGAATTGATCTAAATTCGAGTCAACAAGGACTTGAAGAATCTCAAATACAACGTAGTAGTCGTACAAGGTTGACTCCTCTAAGATTTGAGGATGAATTTCCGCAAACCTTTATGACTTTACTACAAGATGATGACAAGCCTGCTATTTTTCAAACAGGCCGCATCATGCCCTACGAAAGACAAATGGATGGAAGCGATGAAGGAGGAATTGAAATACATGAAAGTTAACCAAGTCTGGGACTTAGTTAACTTACCCAGAGGATATAGAGCAATTGGGAACAAATGGGTTCTCAAGATCAAGCATAAGGCTGATGGCTCTATTGACAGATATAAAGCTCGCCTTGTCGCGAAAGGTTTTACGCAACAGGAAGGGATAGACTACGAAGAGACCTTCTCACCTGTTGTGCGTTTTACCCTGATTCGCATGGTTCTGGCAATGGTAGCTTGGTTATACCTCGAATTACATCAGATGGATGTAAAGACTGCCTTTCTCAATGGAGAATTGGACGAGGAGATCTATATGGAACAACCAACAGGGTTTGTAAAAGAAGGAAACGAACATAAGGTTTGTAAACTTCGTAAATCCATATATGGTCTTAAATAATCCTCGAGGCAATGGTATATACGATTTCAAGAAGTTGTCTTATCAAATGGATTTTCCATACTTGATGAAGATAACTACGTATATATCAAGAGGATTAAAAGCAAGCATGTTATTATGTCTCTATATGTAGATGACATTTTAATAGCCGGAAATGACAAGGGCTTTGAGATGAGTATCAAGGCTTGGCTTTCATCAGTATTTGAGATGAAAGGCATAGGAAAAGCCGCATATATCCTTGGAGTTAAGATTTCAAGGAATCGTTCGAAGAAACTTCTTTCTCTTTCACAGGAGACTTATATAAAGAAGGTTCTAGAACGATTTAATATGCAGGACTGCAAGTCCATTGATATTCATATAAGCATATGCGATAATTTATATCTGAAATCATGTCCAAAGAACCAAAAGGAAAAGGAAATTATGGAAAAAGTTCCATATTCCAGTGCAGTTGATAGTCTTATGTACGCTATGGTGTGTACGAGACCGGACATCTGTTTTGCCGTTGGACATGGTAAGCTGTTACCAATCCAACCCAGGGCAAGAACACTGGAAAGCGATTAAGAGGATAATGCAGTATCTTAAAGGAACTGCAGATTTGCAAAAGACTATGATAAAACCAAGAAGGTAGACATAAGGTACATATCTACGCATGAGATGATAGAGGATCAGCTTACGAAAGCGATCCCCAGAAATGTGTTTTATAAACACTTATCATCCCAAGGATTGCGTATGAGCTGAGTTGTACCAATATATATTCCCATGTCTAAGAAAGATCAAATTTAATAAAAGAATAAGTTCTTTTTTCAAACATTGCATATGAATTTCTTAAGAAATGTTTGTGTACATTTTTGAAATCTCAGCTGAATTGTGTGTATGTCGGACAGATAAAGGTTGGCTCTCTCACATGAGCAACCGCCTTATCTTATCAGATGGATAAGATAGAGATGAGACTAGTTTAAAGTCAAAATCATTAGACGAATGATTTAGAGTCATGACTTAAACAAGATAGTCGAATGAAAGATCTGCATCATATGGATGCTTACAAAAGATCTGAGATCTGTATCACAAGGATATTTGAAAGAGATCTCGTAGGATTTTTTTAATCCTATCTGTCTTATGCAGGATGAGAGTCCGGGAATATTTCCTGAGTAGTAAGGGGACTCAAAAGATAGGCACTGTGGTGTCTGATCTTTCATCCGTACAACATCATTAAGACATACTCTCCCTGGGAAAGGAGTGATGTTGTAATACGTGTTCATACCACGTATGCATTTCGACCACTGAGTTAGTAGCAATAGTGTTTGCTATTATGTGAGACTCAAAGGCCATACGGGCCTTAACTCTTACCCTCAAGGACTCCAATTGGTTCCTTTAGATTTGACAAGATGATCGCTATCTTCGCGTGTTACTTATGGGCTATGATAATTCGGCTCGGCGGGGCACGTTAGAAAAGCGAATCAAGTCAAGATCAGAAGGTTCGCAAGAAGAGGAAGATTGATTTCATATTCGCATTTGGACTTTAATGATTCAAAGCTGGCCAGCCAATTGTAATCCAGATGGGATTCAATTGTTGAATATAAAGTATAATAAATGCGAAGAAATAATCTAGGGTAAAGCATGCGTTGAACTACTCAACTTTGCACCTTCGAGGTCGTTGTGTATCTCTAACAAGTGCACAACAACAGACTCTACGCGCATGACGGTCGCACGGTCTATTTCTCGGTATGATAGATGAAAGAACTAAGGGAAAGACGTTCTCTTACAATCCCCTCAAGTGTGAGTGGGAGATGTTGGATATGGAAGACGTTTGTACACCCTTGTGGGGGATGTACGAGGGAATACGGACCTCGAACGTCGCGTACACGAAGTCGTGTACAAAGGGAATCTGTTCCCTTGCGGAGAGGATCTCTGGATGAGTGGGAAAGTCGCATTATATATGCATAAGTGCATGCGACATATGGCTAATAAAGGGGGAATATCTTAAGCTTATGTTGTACCATGCATATGGTACAACTTAAGCTTATAATGTGCCATGTATCATGGTACACCTTAATTAAGTTGTTCCAAAGGAACAACTTACCCTAAAATAACTACCTTGGGGGCTATAAATAAGACCCAAGGGTAAGCCATTTCTTACACCTTTTGCATGAAATTCATGCATGCATCTTCATCCTAGCGAAGCTCTGCAGAAATCCTTTCTCTCCCTCTTATCCAAGTTCTTAATCTAAAGTAGAGATTTAGATTGTGGATTAGTAGCCTTACTCCGTTCGTGAGAAGACTCGATCCGTCGTGGCGAATCCGAAGGCGAAGTTCGTAGACTACCGTGCCGCATACGCAAGCGTAAGTCTAAACTTCATGTTATCGATCCTAACTCTGTTTTGGACAGGATCCTTCACAAACATGGTCTATATTGGTATGGGCATATCTCTAAGATAGCCAAGTATCTTAACCAACTCGGTTCATATCCATTCACAACACTCCCCCTTATCCAGCCATAGGTGTGGACTCTGCTTATGAATACTTCAGGATTCTAAGCATAGAAGAGTCTCATATGGGGTGGATACTTCAGGATCCTGAGTTGGTGTGATTTGCCTCGTTAAAACCTTTAGCTATAGAAAACCATATGGAAAAAATCATAGTTAAGGGAAAAGAGTACAAACTCTCCCTAACTCCCCCTGATCTGTACAAGCTCTCAAGCTTTCAGATCTCTTAGGCACCTCATCCCAATCTTCTGTGCAAGGTTCCTAAAAGTTGCAGTAGGAAGGGCTTTAGTGATCAAGGCTGCCAAATTGTCACATGATTGCACCTGTCTGATGTCGATCTTGCCATCTCTCTGTAGCTCGTGCATCCAGAAGAACTTTGGTGAAATGTGCTTTGTTCTGTCGCCTTTGATGAAGCCACCTCGTAGCTGAGCTATGCAAGCAGCATTGTTCTCGAACATTGAATTAGGTTCGAGGACTCCAGTCTTCAATCCGATAGTCAACAGGATGTGATGAACAACTGAGCGTAGCCATACGCATTCTCTGCTTGCTTCATAGATGGCGATGATCTCTGAGTGATTGGATGAGGTCGCCGTCAAGGTTTGCTTGATGGATCTTGACCGGCGCCCCGTTTACGGTTTGGGCGCGGTGTCGTTTTACCGCAAGTGCACGGTTAGTGTAGGGTGCGGGAATATCGAACACAGGGAGGTGGATGGCTTGAGTGGCTACTAGCCTCGCCTAGGTCGTGTGCTAGCTACGCGGATGATATGGGTGGAAGTGTAGAAATAAAAGAAAGAAATGAAAATGACACAAAATGAATCCCCGCTAACACGGGCTAGGGCACTCATGACACTTGGCATTTGACTTGATCCAGGGTGAGACATTGTCCCAAAAGGTGGTACCTAGCGTCCATGGCCCGATATTCCGGTCGGTGCCAAGCACGCTAGGCCTACCCGGTCCCGGACGGTGGGCACTCCCGTGTCCATAAACACCTTCTGCAACCGAGAGCATTAAGGCCACAATGATAACTCCCAACACTTCGTCCAAGCCGCTCCCGCGCGCGAGGACTCGATGTCTACGCTGGGGGCGTGAGCTATGGCTAGGGAGTCAACCGCCAAGTTTATTCCCCCTTGGCCCGACGGTCAAAGGCGGTCTTTCTCCCGCCAATGACAATGAAACACCCCCGCGTAACCCTAATGGCCAAATAAGTCAAATGTGATTTCTAGCAATACATCGAAGCGGATCTTGACAGGACAAGCACCGGACCCCAATCCCCAACACATCTAGTGTGTTGCCATACGAATTGGACCCAGATTGCTAGAAATCCCCATTGACGCATTTCATCGAACACGTGCCATGCAACCAAGTCTAATGTAAATTTCCAAGCATCAACCTTACCCTAACCCGTATTAGGGTTCATCAATACTACTCCATGATGAATAACATAAAAACAAACAACACAAAAGACATACAAACATTCATCATGAAGCAAAAGAAATACGACACAAAAAATGGAGAACAAGAGAAAGAAATACTTATCTTGAGTTTGAATCTTCAATCCAATACAAGATTTATTAACAAAAAGACCTAATCTAATCTAACCTAAAGCTCACAAGAGAAGGGGCAAAAGCCCTAAAAAACTGAGAAGAGATCTCCCTTCAGTCGGCCAACTTCGAGTCTTTATAGCCCCACTTCGAAACCCTAATGGTTCGGGTCCAAACCCGCAGGAAAAGCGCCACCCGATCGGTTGACAAGTCAACCGATCGGGTGATCTGTTACAAATAGTAAACAGAAAACGGCAGAGCTTCACCCGGTCAGATGAACCGGTCGGTTGAGTTCTTAGGGTGACCGGTTGGATCTTGGAGCCGTCGGGTGAAGCGATCGGTTGGACGCCCGTGTCTTCAGCTCTTCAACATCAGCTACAGATGAACCGATCGGGTGAGAGTCACCCGATCGGTTGGCATTTTGCTCGAAAAGACAGAGAATATGCCCCCGCTGAACCGGTCTGCAAACCGGTCGGGTGACTTCCTTATGAGCTGCAGCAGAGACCGGGTGGTGCACGCGTGCATCACCTGATCGGTTGGAGATGACCAACCGACCGGGTGAGGGGCTGAAAGATGTATTCTTTGGCGTATGACCCCCTGGATCACGCGCGACTCCTCCCGTTGCTCCGGGGACTTGAGATATCATCGTTAAACGTCCCCTACACGGTCAATCCCCTGTAATCATGGATAACAAAGAAAAGTGAAAGAAAACGAGAAAATACAAGAAAACGAATAAAAGACGGTGAAAAACACGGGGAAACACAAAAGAAAACGTGCGTGAATATATGAAATATAAACGCACGTCAAAATCCCCCAAGCTGAACTCTTCCTCGTCCTCGAGGAAGACGAGTGAGAGTAGGAGCTCGGAGAGAGAAAATAGAGAGAAAGAGAGAAAAAGAAAACTCTATATCCTAGATCACCCGTTAGGGCCAACAAAATCAAAAATGACACACCAAGCAAGCGAATGCCAAATCACATCAATAAACCAAGGAATACGAGTCCAGACGAGTGCCGTGGGCCCACGCGGTGAAGCGCGAGTGAGCGCGGTCGTGTGCTAGCAGACGGTGTCACTATCTACGATGTGCAATAAAGCTCCATATACACGTACCCAAAGAAAGACCCAAATATCGATTCGATTCGAATAAAGCGGTGAATATCTAGCTCAAGCATGCATGAGAATAGAGAGAGAATCGAAACATATCATGCGTTAGGGACTCCACAACTAGGGTTAAGGAAATCACCACACTAAAGCCTAGATAATAGCCAAAAAGTTCCTAAGCCAAGTGTTTTCGAAAACGATGGGGGTTGAGATGATGTGGAGTAGAACACTCGGTGCAAATTCTCGCCTTCCCTTTATTCTCGGCAAGTAGGAAAAAATATTCACACTGGAATTTTTTTTGGGTTTTGGGTATTTGTATTTTTTTTTTTTGGATTTTGGGCTATACAAAATTTTTCTTTTCTTTTCTTTTTGGGTTTTTCTTTTCTTTTCTCTTTTTTTTGGATTTTTGGGATATTGGCTATACACATGTGTACTCTCCCAAGTGGGAGAACGGTACACGACGATGGGATTTGCACCAAGTAAAACAAAAAAGAAATCGGAATCTAAACACTTGGGCAAAGGAAACTATTCTTGCTAATTAGAGCATGGGCTAAATGGGTTATCCTAATCCTTAATTGTGGAATCCCGACACATGCGAAATGAAGTATACGATATATATAGCATGCATATAGAAGCAGACATTAGAAGCAAATACCGCATATTCAATATCGAAACATGATAATCTAGGGGTCATTCCTGGACAGGTATATAAAGTAAAATCACAAAGTAGAAGCACACTAAATAGCTAGGCACGACGCACGACTCACAAAAAGCCAAGTGGACCCGCGATGCATGAAATGCAAGAGGACTCGATATCCTAGGGTTAGTGAATGTGATTATCGAAGCTGTGCAAGGTGCGCGTGTGATTTTGGTTTCCAACCCGACGAGAGACTCTCGTCGATACGGCCTACGGGTATGGATAGCGATCGGGATTAGGGTCTAATGGTGAGACGTTGCCTCTGAAAGTGGTACCGACGTCCCATGGGCCCGATATTCCGGTCGGTGCCCAGGATGATACACCGGACTTCCCGGATTCGATCAGTGGGCACTCCCGTGTCCATTAACACTGATCGATCCCGGGAGCACTAAGTCCGCAACGATATCTCCCAACGTCTCATCCTGCCGCTCCCGCGTGCTAGGATTTGGCGTCTACGCTGAAGGCGTGAGCTATGGCTAGGGAGTCAACCGCCAAGTTTATTCCCCCTTGGCCCGACGGTCAAAGGCGGTCTTTTTCCCGCCAATGACAATGAAACGCCCCGCGTAACCGTTAGATTCCTACTCCCTATCGATTTCCTAACCCTATGGATGCATCGGGAAGAGCCCCCGAAGGGGTTTCCACCAAAATCCCAGATTTGGGAACTACTCACAAAAATTCATGAAAAAGCAATCTAAATGAAATTTAACCGTTGGAATCATAATCGGACAATTGCAATGCGGAAGTGATAGAGTAATAAAGACAATACTAAAATTTTAGAAAGATCTGAAAACTTACAAAAGAGTAACAATTACAGCCGTCAAAAGGAAATAAAACAGTAGAAAAAAGAAATCGGAATCTAAACACTTGGGCAAAGGAAACTATTCTCGCTAATTAGAGCATGGGCTAAATGGGTTATCCTAATCCTTAATTGTGGAATCCCGACACATGCGAAATGAAGTATACGATATATATAGCATGCATATAGAAGCAGACATTAGAAGCAAATACCGCATATTCAATATCGAAGCATGATAATCTAGGGGTCATTCCTGGACAGGTATATAAAGTAAAATCACAAAGTAGAAGCACACCAAATAGCTAGGCACGACGCACGACTCACAAAAAGCCAAGTGGACCCGCGATGCATGAAATGCAAGAGGACTCGATATCCTAGGGTTAGTGAATGTGATTATCGAAGCTGTGCAAGGTGCGCGTGTGATTTTCGCGGCAATTCATCATAGGGGGTCATCTCTAGGAGAGAGAGAGAGAGAGAGAGAGAACAAAAGATGAGAAGAAAAAGAAAAACACGATGGAAAACGACTCAAAAACGAAGAAAAACGACACAAATGACGCACGAAGTGCGACTCCCCCAAGCTGAAACTTGCATTGTCCTCAATGCAATAGTAGTGAATACGGGAGGGCAATGAAAATGGGGGGGAGTTACGCACCGACACAAAAAATGAAAAACACAAGAACGCATGAATGAAATTAAAAAATAAAGAAAAAGAAACACTCAAATAAAAGATGTAAAACACGACGAAGGACTCAAAGACACAAACACACGACAACTACACACGAAAACATGCACACAAAAGTCGATTTCCCCCAAGCTGAACATGACAATGCTAGCAAAATGAAATGATCAATGTGATGCAGAAATATGCTAGGGGAAAATCGGAAAAGAAAGAAATCAGAATGCAGGAGAGACAGTCTCCTCGTTCTCCTCGGAAGAGGATGTGGGGTGAAATGATAGAAGGGCACGACATGAAGGGTTATTATGATCCAAAAGCAAATCCTAGATACACTCCCCTCGCTAATGAGAGGAGACGAGATTATTCAAATCTAAACTAGAAAGCGGTAAATTTTTACACTACTGGATTAGGATACACCTGAGCATAGGCGGATCCAAGATCTGAAGTGGGGCAGGTAGCTGCTCTAACTGCTCCATCTGTGGCTCCGCCAGAAGCGATGTGCCACGTGTGCCAATGGACCCAAGCAATGCACCTCCAAGCATCCCTCGTAGGTGTCCACCTGTGACCTGCAAAGGACGAGGTGCATTAGTCCATGGCAAGAAATTATTTCCCGAAATAAATGTATCCCAGAGATAATCGTCAACATAAGATGGAAAAATAATAAACGGGTGACGAATACTCCCTGAGAATGGGTCGCTATCCTCTGTACTAGTTACGGCCGAATTCTCGCTCTCCATGAGAAGTGGCTCTCCAGGTAGTGACGCACCGCAGCATACCTCAAGGGAAGTATATCCTGTGTCCTGCGAGAGATATGGCGTGTCAAAAATATATGAGTCTAAAGAAATAGGACGTGAAAAGCGAGACTCAAATGTGGAGTGAGAGTGAGTATGAAAATCTCCCTGAATGGGGGCAATATGCTCAATTAGATGCTCAGCCGCAGAAGAAGTGGAGTGTGACGGCAGAGGTAGATGTGGCTCGGGCTCCATGAAGTGGATGATCGTATCCAAGCCCTCATGCACATCCTCCTCGACGATATGCTCATGCTTCTCCATCTGCTCGATGTCCTGAATGACATCCTCATGGTTGACCACCGACCAAGGAGGAAGCTGTGACAGAGATGGCTGTGGAGGTGGATGTGGAGCGGACCCCTCGTATGTGGTCATCGTGTCCTCGTCCTCACACACATCCTCCTCGCCGGTATGCATAATCTCTGAAAACTCCTCAGTGCTCTCATAGGACTCATGTGGGGTATCCAAATCAAGACAAGAAATCTCTCCCACAGATCCTAGATAAATCTCCCCATCCTCACTATCATCATCAAAAAATGCTTCGTCATCCAAGTGGTAGTGATGGAAAAATGGGGTATCGGCTTGAGATGTGTCTATGGTGGCCGATGGCATGGTGGTCTCAACCATGAAAGCGGGTGTATCATCTCCTTCATCCCCTCTCCTCGGTGTCGGCTCGGTGATTGGTACCATTAAGTTTTGTAATATTTGGCCTTGGTTAAACATGGCACTTTCAAGGAGAGACACGAGGCTCGATTCTTCTTGTGTTTGTGGAGGGGTATAAGGTTGAGGAAATGGATGGGAGGTGTTTGGGCTAAGGTTGTGGGAAAATGTTTGGCCTTGGAGTGGGGGGAGGCTCTCAAGCGTATATGGGCAATCATAATACACGTGCCCCGCCATCCCACAAGTCTCACAAACCAAAAATGAATAGGGATTGTAGCCTCTCATCTGAGCATCGAAATCTGATCTCCACATGGCAATATCAAAGATACATGGACAACAAAAATAAGAAAACAAGAGAGGAGTGTCAATAGTACAAGAGAATAACAAAAAGATAATATAATAGTGGGGGAAAAATTTCTTGGTTATTGAATATATTTTTTTAAAAAAAAAGGAAAAAGAAATTTTTTTTTATGCGTAGTCTAACGAACCCAAGCTAAGCTAATATCAAACCGAACGCCTCCCCGGCAACGGCGCCAAAAACTTGACCGGCGCCCCGTTTACGGTTTGGGCGCGGTGTCGTTTTACCGCAAGTGCACGGTTAGTGTAGGGTGCGGGAATATCGAACACATGGAGGTGGATGGCTTGAGTGGCTACTAGCCTCGCCTAGGTCGTGTGCTAGCTACGCGGATGATATGGGTGGAAGTGTAGAAATAAAAGAAAGAAATGAAAATGACACAAAATGAATCCCCGCTAACACGGGCTAGGGCACTCATGACACTTGGCATTTGACTTGATCCAGGGTGAGACATTGCCCTAAAAGGTGGTACCTAGCGTCTATGGCCCGATATTCCGGTCGGTGCCAAGCACGCTAGGCCTACCCGGTCCCGGACGGTGGGCACTCCCGTGTCCATAAACACCTTCCGCAACCGGGAGCATTAAGGCCACAATGATAACTCCCAACACTTCGTCCAAGCCGCTCCCGCGCGCGAGGACTCGATGTCTACGCTGGGGGCGTGAGCTATGGCTAGGGAGTCAACCGCCAAGTTTATTCCCCCTTGGCCCGACGGTCAAAGGCGGTCTTTCTCCCGCCAATGACAATGAAACACCCCCGCATAACCCTAATGGCCAAATAAGTCAAATGTGATTTCTAGCAATACATCGAAGCGGATCTTGACAGGACAAGCACCGGACCCCAATCCCCAACACATCTAGTGTGTTGCCATACGAATTGGACCCAGATTGCTAGAAATCCCCATTGACGCATTTCATCGAACACGTGCCATGCAACCAAGTCTAATGTAAATTTCCAAGCATCAATCTTACCCTAACCCGTATTAGGGTTCATCAATACTACTCCATGATGAATAACATAAAAACAAACAACACAAAAGACATACAAACATTCATCATGAAGCAAAAGAAATACGACACAAAAAATGGAGAACAAGAGAAAGAAATACTTATCTTGAGTTTGAATCTTCAATCCAATACAAGATTTATTAACAAAAAGACCTAATCTAATCTAACCTAAAGCTCACAAGAGAAGGGGGCAAAAGCCCTAAAAAACTGAGAAGAGATCTCCCTTCAGTCGGCCAACTTCGAGTCTTTATAGCCCCACTTCGAAACCCTAATGGTTCGGGTCCAAACCCGCAGGAAAAGCGCCACCCGATCGGTTGACAAGTCAACCGATCGGGTGATCTGTTACAAATAGTAAACAGAAAACGGCGGAGCTTCACCCGGTCAGATGAACCGGTCGGTTGAGTTCTTGGGGTGACCGGTTGGATCTTGGAGCCGTCGGGTGAAGCGATCGGTTGGACGCCCGTGTCTTCAACTCTTCAACATCAGCTACAGATGAACCGATCGGGTGAGAGTCACCCGATCGGTTGGCATTTTGCTCGAAAAGACAGAGAATAGGCCCCCGCTGAACCGGTCTGCGAACCGGTCGGGTGACTTCCTTATGAGCTGCGGCAGAGACCGGGTGGTGCACGCGTGCATCACCCGATCGGTTGGAGATGACCAACCGACCGGGTGAGGGGCTGAAAGATGTATTCTTTGGCGTATGACCCCCTGGATCACGCGCGACTCCTCCCGTTGCTCCGGGGACTTGAGATATCATCGTTAAACGTCCCCTACACGGTCAATCCCCTGTAATCATGGATAACAAAGAAAAGTGAAAGAAAACGAGAAAATACAAGAAAACGAATAAAAGACGGCGAAAAACACGGGGAAACACAAAAGAAAACATGCGTGAATATATGAAATATAAACGCACGTCAGATCTCCAGGAAATGGCTGTCCCTCCATAGGTAAACACATACCCTGTCTGTGACTTTGCATTGTGGGGATCAGACAAGTAACATGCATCAGCATAACCAGCAAGTGTAGAGGATATTCTATTTTTGTAGAAGAGTCCCAAATCTGTAGACCCTTGGAGGTAGCGCAGGAGGTGCTTAACCCCGGTCCAGTGGCACTGTGTGGGTACTGCACTGTATCTGGCTAGCAACTTTACTGCAAACGCTATGTCGGGACGCATGCAGTTTGCCAAATATATGAGTGCTCCGATGGCACTTAGATAAGGGACTTCTGGACCAAGTATATCCTCCCCCTCTTCCAACGGCCGGAAGGGGTCTTTATATGCATCCAGAGATCGTACCACCATAGGTGTACTAAGTGGATGACATTGGTCCATATTAAATCTTTGCAACTTTTTCTTCGTATATTTGGTTTGATGAAATAGGATTCCATCTTTTAGATGTTCAATCTATAAGCCAAGGCAGAATTTTGTTTTGCCTAGGTCTTTCATTTCGAATTCTATTGTTAGGCTTACAGATATCTCAGCGATCTCTTCAGGAGATCCAATGAGATTCAAATCGTCTACGTAGATAGCTATTATTACGAATCCTTTTCCCTTTGCTCTTATGAAGATGCAAGGGGCAGACATCATTGTTATTGAATCATTGTTTAACAAGGAATTCGCTGAGTCTGTTGTACCACATCCTTTCTGATTGTTTGAGATCATACAATGATCTTTGAAGGTTAACAGAGTAGACGTCCCGAGGTCTATCTTTTAGTTTAGCGGGCATTGAAAAGACATCAGGAAGTTTCATGTATATCTCCTTGTCGAGATTACCGTAAAGATATGCAGTCACAACATCCATTAGCTGCATATCTAAATATTACTTTGCTGTTAAGCTTATCAGGAATCTGAAGGTGGTCGCATCCATGACCGGGGAGTATGTTTCGTCATAGTCAATGCCTGATCTTTGGAAAAATCCTTGCGCTACGAGCCTTTCTTTGTAGCGTACGATCTTGTTAATTTAATTCTTTTTCTTACGAATACCCATTTGTATCCCACAGGTTTGACACAAGTAGGTGTCTAGACTATTTGCCCAAAGACCTTGCATTTCTGAAGCGAGTCCAGCTCGGCTTCTATTGCCTGATTCCACTTTGGCCAGTCATTTCTATGTTTGCATTTAGCAACGGAATGTGGATCATGATCATCGTCGCTTCCGACGACGTGAATAGCAATGTGAAATGCAAAGTCATCGTCGACGACTGTACTCTTTCTGTCCAATAGCTCCCCTGTACGTACATAATTTAGTGATATTTCAGTTTCTCCTGGCAGTTCCTCTGCAGTGGATTCCAGAAGGGGTGAGGGTATGGACATGAGCTCATTTCTCTGTGGGGGTATCGTCCCAAGGTCTCCGGATATTTTTCTTTTTCTTGGATTTTTATCCTTGGAGCCTGGTGGTCTGCCTCTTTTCTGTTGAGGTGCATCCACTTCTGCTGCTGGTGGATTGCATCCATTCTTTGGGATATCAATCCTAGCTGGAGTATTTGCAGCAGGGATGTGTGATTTGACTATCTTCTGGTTGTCAGTAAATGAGTCCGGTAATCTATGAACAGTGTTCAGGATGTGTAAGATCTTCAGGATCTCATCATCACAATGTTTTGTTACCGGATCGTAGTGTGCCAATCTTTTTGTATCCCACGTTAACATTTTCTTCACGCTAGACTTTTCATTGTCGCGGCCCATTTTGGGGAAATATGTCTCATTAAAGTCACAGTCTTCAAGACGTGCCTTAAAAGCGTCCACCGTTTAGGGTTCTAGGTATCTTATAATGGAGGGTGAGTCAAACCCTACATAAACCTAGGCGACGTTGAGGACCCATTTTGGTCCTCTGGGGTGGTGCGATGGGGATACAGACTGCAGAGCTGAAGATTCTTAAGTGAGAAATGTTCGGTGGCGTTCCATATGCAAGTTGCTTTGGAGAGAGACTCTGACCTCCTGAGGGTCTTATTCTTATTAATGATGCAGCATGCAGAATTGCATATCCCCATGCATCCATCGGCAACTGGGATTTCATTAGCAATGGACGTGCAATCCATTGGAGTCTTTTAATCAGCGACTCTGTTAACCCGGTCTGGGTGTGAACATGCGGCACCTGATGTTCAATTTCTATTCCTGTTGCCTGGTAGTATGCTTGAAATGACTGGGAGGTGAATTCCCCAACATTATCCAGACGTATTTTATTTATTTGGTTGTCTGGAAAATGCGTCCGCAACTTTATAATTTGTGCCAGAAGCTTTGGAAAAGCTAAGTTGCAGGTCAAAAGTAGACAGACATTCGAATATTTCGAAGATGCATCAATCAGTACCATGAAGTATTGAAAAGGCCCACTAGGGGGTGGATGGGTCCACATATGTCTCCGTGTATTCTTTCGAGGAATCTTGGAGGCTCGATATCCACTTTAAGTGGTGATGGCCTCGTTATTAATTTACCCTTGAAGCAGGGTACACAAAAGAATTCTCCCTTCTGAAGAATCTTGTGGTTCTTCAGGTTATGCCTATGAGATTGTGATAAGATGCGGTGCATCATCACAGATCCAAGGTGGCTAAGTCTATCATGCCAAAGTAAAAAATTTGGCAGATGTCGGGCACTTCAGGTGCTCCGTCAAGTTAGCTTCCTCTCTCCGAATCTTTGTATGATTGAGGCCCGACGAAAGGCTCTCAAAACATTCAAGTATAGTTTTTACTCCATTTTCTTGAGACGTTACATACAGTAATTCATTCTGTTTTACATTTGTTGTTTCCAAGTAGAACCGTTCAGACGGATATCTTTGAAACTTAGTAATTTTCGTTTGGAATTCGGAGAGTTTAATGCATCTTCAATTTTAATTTCTATTCCTTTGGGGAGCAACAAGGTTGCATTCCCAGAACCTTTAATTATATCTGATGGCCCTGAACTTGTATTTACAGTGCTCATATTCGGTATAATGCTTTGAAAATAGCATTTATTCTGAAGAATCGTAAGTGTTGAAGCACTGTTTACCAAGCAGTCATGAGAGCATTCCATCTAAAAAGATGAGTAAAATATTTGCATTCAGAAACTAAATTTTATTCAAAGGAAATCAAATTACATAAAAGCTCTCATAAGATAAATTGTTTTGAAAATAAAGTGCTAAGATAAATGTAGTAAGCTAATCAAGCAGGTCCTCTGATTCGAAGTCTTTTGATGTGAACTTGACTGCAGCATTAGCAGCCACCAGGTTTGTTTCAGCATTCGTTTTCTTGCTTTGTTTATACAGCTCTTGGAGATGTAGTGGGGTTCGGCACACTCTGGACCAGTGGCCTTTCATGCCACAGCTATGTTACTGGTCTTCCCAATCCCTCTTGGATGGGGTGCATCATTTTTCTTGTTGTCATTTCTGTGTTAGGTGAACTTGTGCTTCCCTTCATTCTTTCACTGTTGTACTTGGCCATTGGCTCTTTTGTGTTGTCCCCCTTTCTGTGGTCTTTCTTTTCTTTTGTTATCTCTCTTCTTTTTGAAGGAAGAGGTATGATGAGCTTCTGGTAGGGGGTAGTACCAAGGGGCGCATGTTATGAATGGCGAGGAGAAGCTCTCTGTTTTGTTCAACCATGAGTAAACATGACAGCAGCTCAGAATACTTAGTGAACTTGCGTTCACGGTATTGCTGCATAAGTATCGCATCTTTTTCATGGAAAGACATAGACGTATTTTCCAGCATGCGATCTTCTGAGACTTTCTCATCACATAACTTCAGGCGTGAGGTGATGCTAAAAATGCTGAGTTGCACTCAGCAATAGACTTGAAGTCCTGCAGTCTCAGGTTCTCCCACTCATATCGTGCCCTTGGGAGTATAACATCTTTCTGATGGTTATACCTATCTTCAAGGGCAGTCCACAGCTCAAGTGGATCTTCGACCGTTAGGTATTCAGCCTTTAAGTTCTTGTCCACATGGCGACAAATAGAGATAATGGCTTGCACCTTTTCTATATTGCTTACTTTTTCTATTTCTGTTACCGCATCAATAAGGAACTTTGCCCGTCGGTGAAACTTCACATCGAGCTGCCAGCTCAGATAATTTCTACCTGATGCATCCAGCACTTCCAAATCGACGCTTACAATTTTAGCCATTTATCTAGCAGAGCACAAATATGCATGAATTAATATTTTAATCAAAGAAACATTTTCATGCAGAGGCAATATTTAATGAAAGGCTAAATGCGTGGATCGGCCAGTCCCACATAAAAAGAGTCCAAAGTCCATACAGTCCATATTACACAATTTAAAGCTTAAAAGGAAAATATAACTTTGGAAACCCCGTGGGTCCCATATAATATCTCCAGCTTCAATTATGGCCTCCGTCTACATGGAAAGTGGTCTTCTGTCTTTGACATTTACATAAATTTTTTACTACAATTTCTCTCAAAAGTAAAAGAAAAGTACGGGAAATAAAATGTGGAACTTAAACAGCCGATCCAAAAATCCGTATTTAGACATTCATGTAAAAAATTGTGCTCATCAACATTTTCATTCACAGACATCGCAGGTAGTTAAATTCGCATGAGGAAAAATAATTTAATCACTTAATAATTATTGGACCACTGGGCAACGTCATACACCGTTAGGTTAGGTGACTAACGGCAGAGCGGTCGTAGGATCTTCCTAATTATTAAGCTTAAATATAATGCATAACCACGCATAAAATATCCACGGAATAAGCCAATGATGCAAAGCATGTATTAATGATTTTACAGAAGAAATCATTTAATGCAAGGGTTGTGCAAGTTGGGTTTATCCAGAAAAATTGTAAAATGGCCCAACAATTAAACATGTTTTGCGATAAAGGAAGAAGTTTTCCTTTTTAATTCATCCCCAAAATGTCCCCCTCCCAAAAAAAAATCCCCTTTGTGTTCCCTAATGTATTATGATTTATACCTCCCAAAAAGCTATTTTTGATCAATTTTTAGCCCCAATAAGCCTTTTAAAGCTTATTTTTGGCCCCTTTAGTTGTAATTTGCCCCTTCCCTTTTTTTCCGAAAAATGTGGTCTACGGGCCTAAAGCCCGCAGAGTGGCTGCGGGTTTCAGGCCCTCAGTCTGAAAAAAAAAATTTCCGAAAATGTGGTTTGCGGGCCTGAAGCCCGCAGAGTGGCTGCGGGCTTCAAGCCTGCAGCCTGAAAAAAAAATTTCAAAAATGGGCTTCGGGCCCATTTTTCTGAATCTAGGGTTGAGGGGCGGCGGCTAGGGTTAGCCACTGCCACCCCTCGCTGTACTGCCGCCGGACGGCAGCGAGGGGAAACCGTCCCCCCTTCGAGGGGGGTTTCAGGCGTCGGGGCACAAACAGCACCGCCCCCCTTCGGGGGGAGGGGGGGCTCGGATCAACGGGGTGAAACAGCACCCCCCTTGGGGGGCTCGGATCGGCGGGGCGAAACAGCACCGCCCCCCTTTGGGGGAGCTCGGGTCGTCGGGGCGCAGAAGCGCCGACCCCGGCTCGGGTCGACGATGCGCAATGGCGCCGCCCCCCTTTGGGGTGGGGGGGCTCGATCTCGACGGCGGCGGGACGCAGCACCCCCTCCTTCGGGGGGTTCGACTACGGCGATGGAACAGCGCCCCTCTTCGGGGGGGTCGACTACGGCGGTGGAACAGCGCCTCCCCTTCGGAGGGGTCGACTGGCGGTGGCCGCGATGCGCCGCAACAGGGGTTGTGGGGGGAATATGGTTTTTGGATGAACAAGTTCGTCGTTTTCAGGCGATTAGCAATTCCTTTATCGATCTTACGAGATCAGGGGGTAGATCAATCATACGTATGATAAACACAGTGTTTTTAGAGGGTTTTACCTCTATATCCGTCCTCCGGATATAGCGACGGTTGAACGAAGCCTACGCGGATGACGATGCTCGATTGAGGATGCATTGCACCGCGCGCGTGCATCTCCCGTCTCCCGTCGCCTTCGCAACGATCGAAAAATTTTTGGAAAAATTTTTACAGGCTCGTGCTGATAACGTGTATGAATCAACTACTGGGGGAGAAGGCCACAGCCCTTTATTTATAGGCAAATAGGGAGAGTACAAACTTATGCTACATTCAGTGGCGTAACCATGAATTTTTTTTGCCCTGGGCAAAAATAAAGATGATGTAAAGAATATTTTTAATGATATTTATGCTGTATTAACATATGAATCAAAATCAAATCTAATGCCCGAAATTTTTTACGGTAAATTCATAATTACCGATGAATATATGTAAGAAATAACAAATTTCCTCTCTTGGAATCAAACACATAACATGTAATCTCATACTCAATTGTCTAAGACACTAGGTTATAAAGAAATGGTGATAGTACAAGAGTTTTTTTAATAAATAAACGAGTATGTAATATGTAAGAAAAGTGATTTTTCTAATGAATAAACAATTAATGTATATAATATGTAAGAAATGTAAATTTAAAATGACTGCGCTATTGTACGTAATGGTAAGAAAAGAGATTTTTTAATAAATAAACTATTATGGTATGTAATATGTAAATAAATAATATGTAAGAAAAGAGAGTTTTTAAATAAATAAATATTATGGGATGTGCATCCCCTGGGAATTGAACCCAGGACTTATTGTCTAATCCTCAAAGGCGTTAGCCACTTGGGCTATAAAGAGGACGTGATGATGTTTAGTAATAGTTTATTTTTAAAGTTTTTGCCCTGGTCAGCTGCCCAGTGCACTTTGCATGTGGTTACGCCCCTGGCTACATTGGTATGTGCCTATCTCTAAGATAGTCCAGTATCTTAACCAGCTCGGTTCATATCCATTCACAACATTATGGACCTTTTATCCTAAATTTTATAAATTTTTAAAAAATATAATATAGTTAAATTAAATAGTTTAAATAGTACACACCGCACGCATGAATATCCACGAATCAGCGAGAGCCACGTCAATAGGCAGCAAGATTAAGTCAATTTCCCAACAAGCTATCGTTTGGCAGTCCACAAGAAACACCCAGAGGGTTGCCTCCACTCCTCGCCCACCCTCTAATTAAAATCGAAACCCTCACTTACCCACACTCACCCGCCTCTTTTGAACTCCCTACGACCCACTCAAAAAAAAAACAGACTTGTTACGTGTTCTTCTCTCCAACCAATCGACTTGTTTAATATCTATCTCTCTCCCATATATCCTCCCTCCATCACACAGTTTCTTTAGACAAACACAAACACCTACAAAAATTTCATGGGTCCTTTGGTGGTGGCTTCTCAGCTGGCGACGGGGTTGGGGGTGCTTGCGGGCGCCTTGCTGGTGAAATCGGCCATGGACCACCAGGACCGCGCCCCGATGGCCGGAGGATGGCGGGGCTCGCGGTGCGCCACCTGCAACGGGACGGGCCGCGTGGCCTGCCTCTGCTCCCGGTGGTCCGACGGGGACGTGGGCTGCCGCACCTGCGCGGGCTCCGGCCGCATGGCCTGCAACAGCTGCGGCGGGTCCGGGACCGGCCGGCCGCTGCCGATATCGGTTTCCATGAGGTCTACCAGACCGCCGCCGCAGTCATGAGATGAGGGGAGGGGAGGGATCTAGTTAATTTCTATGTACTGAATGTTTCACGGTATGTGAATATTGTTCTTGCTTTTGGGATTATCAATTTGAATTGAACTATGACAAAAGATATAGTATATATATATTTACTTAGACATTTGAGCACGGATGAAGAGTTGATGTTTATGTTCCAATGAGAAATTTGGAATTACAAAAATTATACTAAAAATTAGTATAAGAATCATTAGTTATGATGCATATATATGTAACTAATTACTTTCTGTTACATCCATTATAGCATGTCATTATGGCCAGTAATCCTACACGTACGGTGACCGCTACTTTAACAATGAAGGCGATATTCATCTACACTGAGGTATCACCATATTCAATTCTCTTCCACTTCATATTTCTTCCTGCATAGCTTGGCGTCACGGTGATCTGACGACCTCCCAATAGGTCGGACCTAGCCGCCCCGAGCCCCTTTCTAGTCATCAACAGACTTAAACTTCAGATGGGATTTGGTCGGGCCCCAGACCCGACCCCCTGACGATTTTTCCTATGTTGCAAATCTACGAAGATAGCGCGGAGTTAGGTCGGGCTCACATCCAATAGTTCAGACTTAGCTCTACCCGGCCCGGGATCGCCTCTCCGCGGGTCCAACTCCTCGGCCGATGAAGTGCCATGTCACTGGAGGCATACTCGTCGGCACCACCTTACTGTGTAACGGATATACCCGTCAACAGTTGTCGTCGTCTGTGGGAATCAAGAGTCAACATCCCATCTCCGCTGAACAAGAAGACTATGTCGACTCATCCCATCAACCAAAGTTCGAAGAGGCACGATTCAATTGTGAAGGATGCCCCAACTCCACCATATATTGATGTCCTCAACATGATATTCGACGGACATACTCAAAATGAGTTATCCACCTCCATGCAAAGCTATTATGCTAGGAGGGTGATGACTACTGCTGTTGGGCGGAAGCGACTGAGGGAAGCCACACTCATAATATCTTTTTCAGATAATGATCTTGAGCGTGTGGAGCTGTCGTATGATGACGTCGTCATTATTAGCACCATCACCAGCACAGTCGAAGTCAGACGGTTGCTCGGTGACACGGGAAGTTCGTGTGACGTGCTCTTCCTGACCACGCTAGAGAAGATGGGACTGGCTTCGTCAAAATTGAAAGAATGTCTTGGCCCCCTCGTTGGCTTTACAGGACATGTCGCTTCTGTTGTGGGCATGATCGCATTACCGGTCACTCTCGGGGAGTTTCTTCGTCAAGTCACCCGAATGACAAACTTCATCATGGTGAAAATCAACTCAGCATATAACGGGATTGTAGGTCGACCACTTCTTAACTCGGTAGAAGCGGTAGTCTCCATCTTTCATCAGATGATCAAGTTTTAGACTCCCCAAGGAGTTGGGTAAGTCAAAGGGAATCAGAAGCATGCCAAGTTGTGCTACCGTCTATCTGCCGCAATCAGAAAAGCGAAGCAAACAAACCTAGTCGATCTCCACAGTAACGAGGGAGACTTGGTGGACCGGCGACTGACTCCGGTCGATGAGACTGCGTTGATCATGTCTCTGATGACGATGGAAAAACTGTTTCTATTGGGTTAAGACTTTCCTCTAACATAAGGGAATAGTTGATCATATCCTTGAGGGCAAATGCAGACGTCTTTGCTTGGTCTCCCGATGACATGCAGGCATTGACCCTCAGGTCATCTCTCATGAGTAGAATGTCGATCCAACCTTCAAACCAGTGAAGTATAAGAAGAGAAACATCATAGGCGATAAGATGAAGGTAGCTGTCGAAGAAGTTGATTATCTTTTAGAGGCTTGCTTCATTAGGGAGGTCTGATATCCCGAGTGGCTCTCTAATGTGGTAATGGTGAAGAAGGCAAATGGCAAATGGAGGATGTGTGTGGACTTCACCAACCTTAATAAGGCATGCCAAAAGACAATTACCCCTACGTCGGATCGACCACCTCGTTGATAACGCCTATAGGTAAGAACTTCTGAGCTTTATGGATGTTTTCTATGGCTATAATTAGATCCAGAGGGCACCTGATGACGAAGAGAAAACCTCATTCATTACAGATCGATGTATTTTTTGTTATAAAAAGATGCCTTTCAGATTGAAGAATACTGGAGTGACCTCCCAACAAATGGTGAATAAAGTATTTAAAGCCCAAATCGGAAGAAACTTGGAGGTCTATGTCGATGACATGCTGGTCAAGTTGAAAAGCCCAGCTGACCATATCGCGGATCTCACCGAAACCTTTGCAGAGATTTGGAATCTCCGATTGAACCCTACCAAATGTATGTTTGGAGTCTGATCCGAGAAATTCCTCGACTTCATGCTTACAACCCGTGGAATCGAAGCCAACCTTAACAAAGTGGTAGTGATAATCAGCATGAAGGAGCCAACAACAATCAGGGAACTCCAAAGATTGAATGGTAGGGTTGCAGCCCTCGGGCGTTCCTATCAAAGTCAACAGAGAGATCGCTTCCTTTCTTTAAGATCTTAAGAAATGTTGATGAATGGTTATTTTACGAATATTTAATGGGGGTTTATCCATGCATTACATCACACAAACCTACATTTTATCCACCACTTTACCCCATTATTGTTATTTTTCACTCTTTGGGTGTTCGTGTGCGTTTCAAGTTGAAATACACCTTAAAAGATCCCATTAGAGTCAAAGAAGTGAAAGGAAGAAGCGAGGCGAAGAAAAGAGATCAAAACAAGAAGATAGAGCCGAAACAAGACCCACATGATCGTGTGAGACACCCCCCACACGACCGCGTGAAAGCAAGGCAAGGCAAGCGGTTGAAGCATTTAACGCGACCACGTGAACATGACACACACGACCACGTCAACAGAAGATAGAGAAGGGGATTTGCAACGACACGGTCCCCGGGATACCGGATAAGTACGAATCCGTATCAGGTATTCCCGAAGATGCGAGTGTTACGTAGAAAGAAAGAAAAGAAGAGAGTAGGAAGAACACTGCAGGTACTACGCACAAGCTGGGAAGTACAAGTAAAACTACGTCACAGATAAAAACACTGAGAAAATAACAAAAGGTCAATATTCCATTTTATTGATTTATGGATACATCTTATACATACACCAACATCTTCATATTCACAACTCTAAGTACAAAGGTCCACCCGAAAAGAACACCAAAAAGTACAAGTCTCTCATCATACCCCTCACCACCCAATACTACAACTGATCACCAACTCCGAAGCTCCAGCTGCTATCTCCAACCTCCAACTCACATGACCTGAAAGTCAACGGGGACACGTCAACGCGTGACCCAGTAGAAACTCCTAACACTCTAGCAGAACCCAGTTTTAGAACTAGTCTGTCTATCTAGGGAGGGTAGTCTAACAAGTAAGGTTCATGGTGCGTAAAAGTAATCACATTCCAACATGCGAACCTAGTTATGAGAACGTGCAAAAACATGCAAATGAAACCATATTATGAAATGCATCTATTGAAAGGAAGCGTAAGAACATGTTACCATGGGACAATAGCATTAAAGTAAACAAAAATAAGGAGACATGAGATAACAACATTTATAAATTAAAGACAACTACTATAAGTTGTTGATTCACATATTTGGAACCAGTGTAAACCGTAGAACGCTAAGGAGGCGGACTTCACCCAGGGTGGGTGAAAAAGTGGTACCACAACCAGCGACACGAGCACTGGAGGGGCCTCTCGTAACTCTCCGTACCCGAACGGAACAAGGTATGGGAGTGAGACAAACTCGGTTTTTCTGTCGGACAAACGGAGCAAACCATCAATTACCGTCATGATGCATCACGAGTACACCAGCGGCCTCTCCAACCCTTTCAACTCGCCCTTCTGGGAGTGATACAACGGGTGAGAATTCATATCATATGTCCGCTCCTTAACTCCTAAAGTTTACCCGTTTTCCCCCAAACCCGTGTCACCCTCCTTTAGGAGGACTGATACATTCTTCATTCTCACTCTCAGTTTTCAAGATATTACTTCGTTTGTCAACGAATCATCTAGCAGACTTGAATACCGTTTTAACCAACTTTTAACAATATCATCATCATCATCATCATCATCATCATCTCAATTAAAGAATTGCATGGAATATCATCACAAACTCATCGTTATGAACATACTAATGTGAAAGCATAAACAAATTGAACTTAAATATTATTGACATAACGAATATTTCATGAACCATCTGCATAACTACATGTATCAAGAGCATGTCATTGAGAACATGATTAGCACAAACAAACTTAACTTCAAAACTACACCATGATATGTACTAAGCAAAATTAGCATATGAATCTGTCAAAACTGTTACAGCAGAAAGAATATCACTTTTAGCCTATCTACAGTCAGAATTGGTGTCTGGTCCCTTCACGAAAGTTGTAGATATGGGTGTTTTCCTTTCACTGACCAATTTTCATAAGCTCAGTTGACATATGTGATTTATGGTGGATTTTATCCTAACAGGTATAATTTCAGCATTCTGAACCAGAAACTGAGTTCAGTTCAAGTCCATTTTTCTACAAGTTACAGACAGAATTAAAATCTAAAAAAATTATGGGTTTAATATCTTGAAGTCAGATTTCCAACGGCATCAAGATCATAATATTTTATAAAGTGTGCATGGAGTTCTACTCGTTTTACTGAAAGGTGTCAAAACTGTCTAAAAACAGACCAGTTTTAGAAACTGAGTTTTTACCCTAGCTTTCAGTCCGAATTTGCAAAACTTGTAAACGTGAAAGTTATTAATGACTACAATATGAGTAACATATATTTTTTTTCATATTTTTCTTTCATCTACGTTGGGAGATATTCTCAGTTTAACAGAGAATAAAAATACTGGAATTTCAGAACAGTTTTGATTGAAACACCAGTTTGCATATCCAAATTTTTATAAAATCATACGGCTAGAATTTGGAAAAATGATCTAAATGAAAGTTGTTCATAACAATGAGATACCCAACATATAAAATTTCCAAAGCATTCCCATTAGCCAATTAACCCCAGCACTTAGTCAAAGTTTCAGTTTTTCTAGATCAAATTTCAGCATGAAGAACAAAGGTGTTTCATGAAAGTTAATTCAATTCTCATTGTCGTAAAACTAAATTCTACCTAGGTGAAAGGAATTTCTACCTTGCAAAAGTCCTCCAAAATATTTCTTTGGCCCTTCTTAGTCCTTGATGGAGAGCCACATATCCTCCTTCTCCAAGCTCCAATTGATCTCCAAAAAGTAGGGTTTGGGGCTAATTTGGACTAATTTTAGATGTTGGCATGATGAGGGGTCATTGGTGGTGGAAGGGGAGGAGTAATTGGTGGTGATGGAGGAGGAAGGGGTGGTGCAAGAGGGGAGAAAGGGGAGGAGGAATTTTGACCAGAATTTTGGGGGTGAGGGATAGAAAAATGAGGGTTTTCTTGAATTTTTTTGTATTTTGTTTTCCATGCCTAGTTTTTAGGAATCCCTAAAATCCTCTCCACCATCCATTTAGTCAAGATTTTTGCCATGTGTTCTCTAATTAACTAACAATATGACACATAATAGGATGTGTTGTCATGGTAAGAAAAATGTGTATTTTGTATTTTAAGAAATTAAAAATACATGAAGAAATACTTCATACACTCCAAATACATGTATTTCTCCAAATACTCTCATATACTAAATTCAAGTAATGAGTTTAAAATATTTTAAAATAAATTCCTACACCAAAATAATTAAAGAAAAATACGGGCATACTCCCCAAAAATCATACGCACTTATCTACGCCTAAAAATACCTACATATATACGTATATAGGGATACGGGGTATTACAGGATTTTGGAGCATGGAGAGCCAGAACGAAGTGGTCATTTCACCCAAATGACGCAGTCGCGCAAAAGGCCTAAATCTCTGGAAATGTTGGCCCCAATTTCACAATGACGAAACGACAACGTCACTTTGTCGACGCGACTGCATCGACCCCATTCCCAAGCCTATGAGAAGAGGACCCACACGGTCGCGTGGATACCCTACACGACCGCGTGGAGGAGATGCCACCAGAAAGTGCACAACCATTGCAAAGACAGAAGATCAGCTCACAACTCTGTGGTTATCTTCACTTCTCTTTATTTTTCCTTTGAAGAGCATCTCGTCTTGATTTCAATGCATATTTATTTGTATTTTTCTGATATTGGAACGATTTTATACATTTTTTTGAAAGACGAGACTGCACTGCAGAACTTAAACAAAGCGACTGCGTGGAAAAACGATGCGGCCGTGTCGTTTTAGAGGAAGCAATTGTGTAAATGATGGTTTTTGGGGCAGAATCTACGCGACCGCGTGGATTACTCCACGCGGTCATTTCGGTTTGGGTTTTTCTTGACTTGTTAGACTTTCTAATGGATTATTTCAGGGTTTTGTGCGCCATTTGAAGGGGGACGATGGCTAGACGTGTTTTTCATCTCTATTTCATCTCTTTTCATAGTTTTTAGGAGTAGTGTAGGTTAGATTAGAATTATACACGTTCTCCTTTATTGATGCAATCTTGTATTGAAAATTCTTGTATTGCAAACAATTGGAGATAAGTATTTCTTCTTTAATTTTGTGGTTTCTGTTTTGTTATGTGTTTCTTCATTGATTCTATGTGTTTCTCTGTGATTCTATATATGTCTTGTGAGTAGATTTTAATCTAGGGTTTGGTGGATCCTTAATTGTGGTTTTGTGCATAGATTGATCTTGTTGTTGGCTATTGAATGATTCATTAGGGTAATGTTTAGGATGATTATTATCCACATACATTGATTTCTTAGATTGATGGCCAACGGAAGTTGGGATTACTCTAGGGTCTCAATCCCTTTGTGCGATTCATGCTAATTACGTCGCCAACGAGAATTGGGCGTAATGAGAGTCCTCCTAGCATTGACCAAGTTTCTGTCCCTGAAATATGGATAAATAGTGGTTGGGAAAGATTGTCTTTTAATTCATCCGTCGTGTGGCTACGCACTGCGGGTGTGGGTTTAGTTACACGATGGATAGGTGTGTCATGTACCACAGAAGTGAGGGCACGAGGTAGCATAAGAGAATATCCTATCATGCACCACGAAAGTGGGGGGTATGAGAATGCTCTTAGGTCAAACAACCTCATCCTAGGATGATTTGATAGCCACACAACGAGTTCATATCCATGTTCAATCCACAATTGGGTGTAACATTGCCCTAAATTCCTTTTTATTCTATTTGTTTCTCCTTATTCTATATTTTTTCTGCATATCCATCTCATGTAGCAAACCACGGCCTAGGATTGAGCTAGTACTCAATTACCCAATCTCCCTGCAGATGACCCAATAGCGCTATGACGACAGCCGTGCGCTTGCGGTTTATAAGTGTAAAACTTCCTAACAAGCTTTTTGGCATCGTTGCCGGGGAGGATGCGCCTGATTGATATTAGTTTAATTCTAGGTTGTTAGTCTACGTGTGTATAACAAATATAAATAAATAAACAAAATTTTTTTCCCTCCACATCATATTATTTTTGTGCTATTCTCTTGTTCTACTGACCTCTCTCTTCTTGTTTTTCTTATTTGTTTTGCAGGTGCACTCGGAGCAAAAATGTGGATGCCAGATGGATCATACACTAGAAATTTCGATGCCTCAAACCAAGAGGGTGCTCAGATGGGTGGCTACAATAATTTTTCACATGTTGTTGCAATTTGCGGAGCATGTGGGATGCAGGACCATGTCTACAGCCAATGCTACTATTTTACCCACCCCTACACCCCATATCCATTTACCTACAACCTACCTTATGAATCCTCCCATTCATACCCCCAATCCCATATGCCTCCACCATGACAAAAATCTAGTGTTCAAATTCTATTAGAAAATATCCTTTCAACCCAAGAAAAAATGACTTTTCCCCCTACCTCCATTACAATCGAATCCTGCCTAAATGAAATTGTCCAAAACCTAAGCCATATCTCTTTATCACATGGGCGATCAAAACCACATGATGGGGATACGACCATTGAGCCCATATTGCAGCTTTGGGAGTACACCTGGAGAACCTAACCACCCCATCATCCATCCCTATTGGTACTCCAGGCTATGATAGAGGAAGCACCACACCTACATTTGGGGATCAACCGAGGCAACACCAGACACCAGAGGATCAGATTACTAGCTGTTGGAAGCAACGATCTAGGATCTTTAGTTTGATGATGACAAACATGTGTGTTCTATTTAACATGTGTGCTAAGTGTGTTTCAGGAATGGAGAAATTGCTATTCATATAGCAATTTGGGATAGAGATGAAGTATTGGTTACAAAGCAATATGACTTGGTCAAAGGGAGATTGGATTGGTTCAAATCAATGTGATATTTGATCAAGTCAATTGTGGAGATTTGTTCAAACCCATTTCCTATTCACATCCTAATATCAAATCCCAACCAATTCTCATTATTTCGTTTCATCTCATCCTAC